>OX421275.1:8920280-10123471 GCA_949125355.1 Agriopis leucophaearia
TTGAAGTCTCATTAGGTCAAGGTCTCATTACTATGCTACGTGGGATGAAGTAACTAGATATTATTTATTCTGTAGGCTCAAACTAATATGTGCGACTAACTTATCTACAGAAGTGATCAAATATTTGAACTAAAATGTTTCACGGGCGGCTGTTCGTTTTGTTTGGAAAATACGACGTTAGCTCCCCCATTTAACTCTACAGAAAAGTTGTACATAAGCAAATCTTGTTTTAAGGAACACGGAATTCGAATTAGAATAATGAATACGATGTTAGTTTTATTATTACTGAGGTACGTTAGGTATCATCATCATTTCAAGTATAGGATGTCCACTGCTGGACATAGGCCTCCCCCATCGATCTCCAAAAGGGCCGGTTGCAAGCGGCCTGCATCCAGCGTTTTCATGCGTCCACTTTTAGGTACCTACGTTAGGTTTGAATCTGCTTAAATCTTTTGTGATTAAGGCCCAGTTCAAGATTTGGAGGGTAGGTACAAAAAATATTTTGCATACGATATATACTTTCCGCAAACAAAGCTTGGTTAGATAAATTTTAAACGATCAACAATTCAATGACCGCAGAAGAGCATTTTCTTGGATGGTCAACCGCTAGTGCAATTCACGACTGGGCACTATCAAGCCACTGATGGCAGTTGATTTGAAATAAAACGTTTATAAGCGGATATTATAACGGGGAATGCTCTGATGAACTTTTTGACCTGATCCCTCCGTCCCGGTTTTACCACCGAACCGGCCGCCATCGCGAGAAATGCCATCAGAACATTATAAATACGTGGAAGTATCGCACTGTTCTATTTAATCGACTGTTTTTGCCACGTACATGTAAGTTGTGGAATGGCTTACCACCTTCAGTTTTTCCTCCGAAGTATATATTTTATTATTATTATTTAGGAATGGGCTTGCGTTGCGTTGACCGCCACCTCGCCTGATGTTAAGCGATGATGCGGTTTACGATGGAGCACGCTTGCCTAGAAGAAACCAATTCACTCGTGATTTGAAGATATTTAGGTAGCGCTTTCCACAGACTAGCAGTACGCACAATAAAAGTGGAATCAAAGCACTTCGTACGGGTCTTCGGAATATCAACTATAAAGCGGTGTCGATTTTTCGTGCCCACTCCAGAGTGGGCAGTGTGGCAGTCCGATGGAAAAATGGGTAGGAGGGAATTAGATCATACAGATCCGATGCACACTCTCCGAAATGTATCCGATAAAAAAACCGATAGACTAGCAACTTTATGCCGATGCTAAGTAACATAGTCTGAACTAGGGCTTCGTTGCTGCTTCAAACGAGGAGTAAATAGAGTCCTCAAAGGTAGGCAACGCGGCAAGGTAGTATTACTTCTAGTTACATCAAGGTTTACTTCTACACATTGAGTATGTATAGGATTTTAATATTTCACTTGGGTAGTCTTAAGTCTGTATGTTTATGGTTTGGTTCGTGACCAGCGCATTATAAATCGTTGCAGAATCCTTTTATACAGGGCGTCATTACTTTTATATGATTATTGACGGGATATTTACCAGCGGACGCTACGCATTGCGCCGAGTTTTTGGTTAGTTGTAAGGCAACCGCGATCCGACTACAACGCCGCGCGATGCCAGTGCTACGATGTCCTAGCGGACAAGCGACGTTGAACACTATGCAAGCGAAATAATGTCTAAATTGAAGTAAATTTGGCATTGTGACTCTGTAGGTATTGTATCTCGATAGCGCAGTTACATGCACCATGTTCACGGGAAGACATAACCACGGGATTACCTCGGTATATATCCCGTCAATAATCACATAAATGTTGTGAACAACCGTGATAGTTTAAAACAGGGCGTCATTAAGTTACAAAACTTATTTTTAGATGACGAAAATGTACAGTAAAAAAATATCCATATAAAAAACAGACTTCATAAAAATGACAAAACTGAAAAAAAAACAAGGGGGCCACACGGGATGCACCAGCTTTAAAAAAAAGAATCATCAAAATCGGTTCAGCCAGTCGAAAGTTCTGAGGTAACAAACATAAAAAGAAGAAACGAATTGAGAACCTCCTAATTTTTTTAAAAATGCAAACAAGCAAACGGGCCGCCTGATGGTAAGCGATCACCGTCGCGTAAGGATACCTGCAACATCATCACAGATACGTTGCCTCTACTCTATTAACAGCCCTTTTGAAGAACCCCATATTAAAGCTACTCGGAAATGCCGTAGGAGCTCATTCCACATATTGCAGGTGTAAGGCAAAAAAAGGAACGCGTAAAACGCACAGTGTGCGATTTCCACCGATCTATGATATGTGGATGAACTTTCAGGCGGTGGCGGCTGGTGCGATGATAAAACCGCGATGCCGGCACCAGATCGAACAGTTCTTCAGAACATCCCCGTTGTATATGCGATAAAAGACACAAAGAGACCCAACGTCTCTGCGCATGCTGAGTTTGTTCCTTTTTGAAAGTCAGTTAAAAGTAAAGAATGAAAGTTACCTGAATAGATGTTTTCAACTGTGTCGTAAAGTATCCCAGTGTATGTGTCGTAGAACTCCACGGAGGAGTCGACTGCGACCGCCAGCACTTCAGCGTTGGGCGACAGAGCTATGCGCGGAGGGTTCGCGGTCTGAGTGTAGCGACCAGTCTCGAGCACGTGTGGAGATTCGCCTCGGGAATACTCAACTAAAAATTAAAAATAATCACATGTTAGGGTCAATTGGATTGGGGGATTTGTGAAAAATATACTTTAATCATCTATGGTTGATGCAATTTTGTTGTAGAATATATTTTGGTATTTTTAAATTAGAATAGTTTATATTTGTTTAAGTTGTTATAGCACCGCTTTAGTGTATCTGTTATGGTGTTACAAGTGTTTTTTAATAATAAATAAATAATTCTGTTGTACCAAACTAATTTGACAAGACTAAAATTATATCGGCGTTTCTTTTCATTTCAATGCGTCGGAAAAGAATGCCAACAATTTTAGAGCTGTCAAATTTAGTTTAGAGAATGGTACATCAGAATCGAGTATATTACACATTGAAATTGAAATATAGCCCAGTATGTCGGGGTGAAAATGGCGCAAATTGAATTGCAGTCTAAAAGAATTTCAAATATATTCTGAAGCTTTGGCGATGCAAATATTAGTAGGCTGGAGTTTTGAATCGCTCGTACGATATTACCATGCGAAATGACTAACTTTCGAACGGAATCACAAACGAAAGTCGCATTTTGAAACAATCATATATTGTATATTGTTTGAACCATACAAATTTGCTGTCTAACAATAGAAAATCTTTCATTTCGTTCTTACAAAAATATCATTATTTTCGTGCGAGATCATACGAGCGATTCAGAAAACGAGCCCCTGGGCCGCACCACTACCTCAGATTCAATCTAATATTATATTACATTGAACTTTGTTTCGATCTCTCGGCTAGTGAGAGAATAAGACAAAATTAAATCTATACTAATATTATAAAGAGAAAAGATTTGATTGTTTGTTTGTTTGCATTGAATAGGCTCCGAAACTACTGAACCGATTTGAAAAATTCTTCACTGTTGGGAAGCTACACTATCCCCGGTTGACATAGGTAACATATATATTATATTTTGTAGCGAGGCCGAAGTTCGAGCTTACACCCGTGCGAAGCCGGGGCGGGCGGCTATATAAGATAAAAATGATTTTGAGGTTGTGGCATCTCCAATGCTCGTTTCGTAATCAATTCTAATAAAAAAGATTCTCAATAATTAACAGGCGCCAAACGCTTCTTATATGCTCAAATAACTTCCTTGATAAACTTCAATAAATACCCGAACCCATAACACGGTTACAACTTGATTGATACGTTTATAAAACAACTTTGCTTAATGAATAATAAACCATTCAAAAAATATAAACAAATCATTATCTGTTTAACCTATCGACAGCTTAATTAAATATGTTGCCATGAATAATATTGATATACAACAACAATAAAACGGGCTAACGGGCTCAACAAGACAATAAAACTACATGTCTGCTAGTATTTTAAATGATATAATGAGTGCCTGTCAATGAATTAATTGGACAATGCATAAACTGACATGGCTAAAATTAGATGGATTGCCCCTGTTTAATTTTGATAGGTTGCAAGCGTTGATTGACATACTATATTGTTGCTTTTCGTATTAAGCTTAATTCACACTGCTTTGGGCCCATGAACGTACAGAATATTCTGTGGTAGAGAATGCCCTTGTTTGAGCCTGGAAAGACCTGAGATAGAAATGTGAACTCTATACTGCGTCACATACCTACATCAGAATTCCCGATGAAAATATTTTTTTAATGCATTGTCTTTATCTTTTATCTCGTAAGAGACACGCGACGCATTGGACAATCTACTTTATGCGGCATTTTATTGACATGGCTCACTTTTGTATATCAGGGTCCGGCGTAGCGTGAATCAAGATTTAGACTATTGCTAGCATTTAATGCCCTATTATGATTTTAAACTAAGATAATTCAAGTATATCAATATTGTTCCACGAACAATTCAACAGTCACGGAAAGATCAGTGCAAAACATAGTTTCCGGTAGTCTGGGAAACACGGCGTACAATCTAAAGATTGAATAAAAACATATGAATATTTGATGGCACGATTATGCCACGGATGAATAAAAGGCGCTTTCAGATTGCGCTACAATATGCAGGGTTATGCGGATATGGTGTACTATGGCGAAAGGGAAAGGGATCCATAATATACATCATTACATTACATAAACATTTTTGACTATATATGGTACCAATCCTGAAATTACGAAAAAAATATCAGCCATAGAAAACAGTAATTTACACTCGACAAAATTTATGGAACAGCAGTATTTTTTCCGTTATATCAGGGTTGGTCCCATAGTAAAAGTTGTTCATAATTATGAGTACAATGACCTCCTTTTGGCTTAGCACAGGGTATATGCGTAGCCTGTATAGCGTCATAGATGTCATACCTGCCTACGATATATTTATAGCACGACCATTTAGCTGACTTACATAATTATTGTATGGACACGTTCACATTCACAGCAACCACAGAAGAATGACTTATTAAGCGTTAGACTTTATGCGTCAAATTGTGGTCTCTGATGCACCAAAGAAGGTATAGAAGATATAGTTCGCGAAGGGCTCAAACCAAAATATATTTTTGGTGGATATTATCGATACGATGCGGGGCAGGAAAGCTATGATACAATATATTAAAGCGTAGTATGTTGCTATTAATGACCTAAAACAATAAAAATGCCAAAAGTAATGTGACTCGGACAGGCCCCGTGTGACGTAAATTTAGATATTTATTATTGTATTTTCCTACGCTTTTGCAAAATACCGGTTAGCCGAATAACAAACACTGACGTCAAGTCGTCATCAAGTTCGTTACAAGTTTTGAGCATGATAAATAATGTTTGCGACCTCTGTCGCTTGCGCCATCAATTTGACGCCAATCAGAGCAATCTGCCAACTTGTGCGTTACGTCTATGACCCCCCACATAACATATGATGGGACGCGTTTAAAACTGGTTTTCGTCTTGCATTGGAAGCTCAATCGAGGTTGGTTTATTCATATCTGCCCTCTTTTGTCTCCTCAAAATAGCGGCGGAGTGACCGAATTGTATAAATAACAATACCCAAAAGAGGTATTCATCGCGAGGACAGAAAATATTAAGGCAGCGCTCAACAGCTATTTATTTTTTCAATATTTTCACGCAAATAGAGGGGTGTTATAAGTTTAACGTGTGTATCTGTGTCTGTCTGTGGCATCGTAGCTCCCAAATGGCTGAACCGATTGTGATTTAGTTTGACTAAATATTTTTTTGATTTTGTATGTGACAATATGTTTAGCAGTCTGAAGATTATCAGCTCTTTTACTGGTGCTTTAAGAAATCCAATTTAAACTTATTAAAGACTATGTTCATTGCGTGACAATGAAAAAAGAAGCAATTGTGTATTATCTTTAGAATAACAAAGCAATTTTCGTGTTTATATTTTATAGGATGTCCAAGGGTCCAAAGGTCCAAAAAAATAAAACAAAAAGAAATTGTAAAAAAAACGGTCTCTTACGCCAAAATAAAACATATCATCATAAAAAGTAGTATAAAACGTTTGCAATTCTATAAATAATACAAATTTTTTTTATTCCTACTTAGCGATTTTTTTCTTTTACAATATGGAAAATCTACGAAAACAATATGTAGCTCTGGCTGGCGCCATTAAACGCGGTCTTAAAGTTTCATCATCATATTAAACCAAGTAAACGGAAGTGGAAGTGGGCTGGTCAAGATCGACAGAACGAAGGTGGACTTTGTCACTAATTGGTCAGGTCCATGATGCAAGATAGCCAGAGGACACCCTAAAGAACAATGGATACATAAAATAAATAAAAAATGCTGGAAAATACTGGTAAAGAATGCGAAGACAAGGACAAGCTGGAAACAGTCAACCCACATCCAATCCTATTCCCGTCAGGGGCCTTAAGGTGGCCCTTCTCGGGTCGTTTAAAGTTAAAGTTAAAAGTCCCTATATACCTTAACCCTACTTTAACAGTGTGTTCCGACAGCATCACTTATGAGAGCCAGTTCCTTTTCCAGGCTAGGTGTGTTTACCGTCTTTGACCACACCCTCATTTAACATCAGGTGAGCTGTGGTCAAATGCCTAACCTGTCAATCGTGTTTTTTATTTTTATTTAAATCCGTTTTCATTGCAACGGAGTTGAGTGCGGACGAACTAAACACTAACACACAATCTTACGCTTATTTTATTGTGGTGTGATTCAGATTAAAGTGGTAATGATTATTTCGTACACCCGGGGATCTGTAGACCTTTCCTATATACTTATAACGCTTCCGTGCTTATAGGTTGGTCGATGGGACGTTAATATAATAATCATACCTTTACGTTTGCAATCGCATTTATGTAAACGACTTTGACGGTTCCGATTCAGTCTAGAATATTATGTTGTTTTTGAAAGCGAAAGCGGAGAGAAAATTCTTATTCGGTCTCGAACAAAGACAGCAATCTGCTAAACGAATAATCGCAGTATCGCACTAACCCATTCTTTTACTGGCTTAATGGACGCAGATGGCTCGAAATTAGGCCAGTATTTAAATCGTTGTTGAACCAACGCGAAGATGTTCAAATAAATTATTATACCAAACGCGAAAGCGACAGCTATTAAGTAACTCATCCTTTACGAAACACTGTGACAATAGGTGTGCCAGAATGATGTAATAGGTTTTATAGTGACACTGGCTATAGCAGCCACCTCGTATGCGTAGATTTTCGTATTAACTTTCAACCTCCTATTGTCCTAATTCGGCTCTTACGCAAAATCTGATGAACTTTCTTTCATCCCGTATTTAGCCCACTAACTTCTGTTTTTTATATGATACTGGGTGACGAGACGAGCGAAGTCGCTCGCCTGATGGCTCTTCACGCTTGCCCATAACAGCACAACGCCACTCAGAATTTTGAACTTCAGTACAGTTCAAAATCCTGGATGGCAATGCACTGCGCTCGTCACCCCGAGATATAAGATGTCAAATCTCTGTGTGCCCTGTAATTTCGCTGGAAACATTGCCCTTCAATCCGGAACACAGTAGTGTTTGCACACTACTGCTTGGCGGTTGAATAACTGGCAAACAGGTTTATAAACAAAAGCGTATACGCCACGTCCACGTTTCTAACTTTTGAAATGGCCAACCTTCCATGCAAAGTTTCATCCTCCCTATTTAACCCTCTAAGAGCTCTCAAAAAACGATGATACAACTACCTTTTACTCATAAAGGAGAGTATAAGTACAAACTTATATGTTTCTAACTTCAAAGATTATGAACTTAGGGGATGAGGTTACAAAAAGACATGATAAAATAACTTTTACTTATAAACAAAAGTGTAAGTACCAATTTCTACATTTCTAACTCCAAAATTAATTATCAATATAAAAAAACCAAATGCACCAAATTGAAATGAGAACACACGGGAAGCACCAAATTTCAAATAAAAAAAGAATCATCAAAATCGGTTCACCCAGTCGAACGTTCTGAGGTAAGAAATATATTTAAAAAACAGTGGAATTGAGAACCTCCTCCTTTTTGGAAGTCAGTTAAAAACGATGATACAACTACCTTTTACTTACAAAGAGAAGTCTAAATAGTTTCTAACTTCAAAAATTAATCACTTTGGGCATGAGTTTCCAAAAAGACATGATAAAATAACTTTTACTTATAAACGGAAGTGTAAGTACCAACTTCTACATTTCTAACATATAAAAATACGAACTCCACTAAAAAAGATACATTTCAATTCAACATTAATTCTCTCTATAATCTCACTAAGGGACTAAATAAAAAACACCTTCTTTAATACTCAACTCACCTTTAAATATGGTGAGTGCACTTGTGCAAAATTTCATAAATTGTAGATGGAAAATTTGAATTTGGATTTGGATTTGCAGTTTTGGAAAATGGAATGGATGGTGGAATGTGTGTGCGCTGTTTGTCAGTGAATGTATTTATTTATTATTTTTATTAAGTAGATGTGTGCCTACACATCTACTTAATAAAAATAATAATGGCTATTAACGTTGGCTATAATTCATAGATCCTATATCGACAACATTGTTAAGTAGATAAGCCGGAATGAGTAGGAATTATCCTTTTACGTGAGTCGAGTTAAGCTGACGTAGTTAGCACTTGAAAACAGCACTTCTATTGTTACATCGTGAAAATAAAAACTACGCAGTGTTAAACTCTTATCACCTCAAAGGTCTTTTAGTTCAAACTCAGAAAAATATTCGCAACTTTGTTGTGCACTTGGCCATGATTGCCATCTAATGGTTTGTTTAGACTATGCTAGTATAACACCATTGCTCGTACTGATCTCTGCGTACCCCAACATGAATAAGTTCATAACACGACAAAAGCAATGGTACTCGAAAACATTTTGTATGGTCACGTTTACATTTAGCGATACGCTGTTTTATAATCGTGGAACAGGTGAGGAATGCCCATAGCGCTTACTATAATATACCACGTAGTCTGAAGAGGTCTTCACACCTATACCCAAAGCGTCAAGTGAAGGAGGTTAAAGGGGGAGGCATATGTTCAGCAGTGGACGTCTTCAGGCTGATGATGATCCTAAGGGTATAAACGGGGCCCGATTACTAATATGGGACATCTGGGATATTATTGCACACATGGTCACCTGACCCCAAACGAAGCAAAGCTAGTAATATGGCGGCAAGAGACTGATATACATACATATATATTTTTAAATACATATTAGCACCCAGATGTAGAACAAACACAAATGTTCATAACACAAATATTTGTCCTAGGTTGTCGATCCCACGCCCCCAAGCGCAGAAGGCAGGTTCACTACCATCTAAGCTACCGGGGCTATCTAAGCCGACTAAGCTTACGCTGTCTGTTTCTCTATCTGTCCGTCCGTCCGTCCTACTTTTTAACGGCTGTATCTTTTTTTTTTTTTTTTAAATAAATTATGAAATGTAACAGCGGATTAACTAATAAATAATAATAAAGTCAAAAAGTAAAAACAACAGGTATCCCCATACAACAAACGTTATTTAACGTGTTTTTGTATTTGCTCTATTGTAAAAACAGTATAACGTACAAGCGTCAAATTTGGAATGATTATAGCACACACTCTAAAGTAAAACAACAAATAATAAACAATTTCCAAGTAAGAGTCGGTGACAAATTACTGTTCAGCACCAACTTAAGCAACATCGGACGCGGTGGGTACTTGAATGGGTGACCGCCTGGGCGTGATGTTATCTTTTTGCACTTTTTTTTAATATTTTGTGGTTGTACGGAATCCTCAGTGCACGAGCCCGACTCGGACTTGGCCGGTTTATTTTTGTCACACCACACATCTTGTACGTTTACCATCAGGGCCAAAGTATTTAAATATTTTCAAGTTTTTCCATAATAATATCGTCAAACAAGGCACAAGTAAGGTCACAATAAAGTGGTGGAGACTGCTATAGGCTTCTATGGAGTTTTGAAAACAACATGAATTCAAAGTGAAGCATGTGATGCCCAATACTAGTGCGAGATTACTGCGCATTGTCTGCTTCCATCGTCTGGGCTTAAATGACTCTGTATAAGACCTAACACAAATATCTGCTTATAAACGAAGTACACGTATCTCCTTCGAATAGTTGACGTCATATCGATGCTCAATAAACAATACCATAATATTATAACCATCTCGACTTCTCAAGTCACGTATAAGGCCGGTGCTTACGTAAAATGCGTTATCTGCAAGCACTGTGCGCATAAGAAGTTAAACAATAACACTCACTCTTTGTATGATAAAGCTTCCACGTGCCATCCTTGGATATGGTCGCGATGTGTGACGTATCCACATCGAACGCTACGTCGTATATCCCCGAAGAATGTCCCGTCAACTCGAAAGCTTTGGTCACTTGTTTGAAGTCGCCATTTTTCGCGAATACGACTTCCATGACTTTGACATCCGGTGAGAAGCCCGTTGCGACGACAAATCTCCCGCAAGGCGATATTTTAGCAGAATGGGTACTCATAAGGCAGGTATCGAGCTTGTCAAGTTGTGAGCCCTTCAGGTCCCATAGGACCATATCAGTCTTGGAAGAACAGGACATCATAAACTTCCCGTTACTGGATATGCCGAAGCCAACCACGTTGTCTTCGTGCACCTATAAAAGAGGAGAACTTAGTTTACAATTACATTCATTAAAAAAGTGGGAAAGAAAAAAAGTACCCAAATTATCATTGTGATTTCTGGTTGGGAAAACAAATGTTTATCAACTAAATAGAAACTACGAGCAGATACATAGTATACATACCAATTTACCAAAACAACATTTCTATATTTAGCGAAAGACATATCTACGCAAATGATGTTCTTAAATACCTATGGCAGGTACTTGAAACAAAGGACGAAAAATAAGTGTTTAGGTACCTTCATAAGGTTGTCCTAATGCGGAACAACAACGTATTTGCATTATATATTCAGCGTGTTCCAGACAAACATGCATCATGTATTAAGCAAACGATGCAGAGTACTAAGGAAAACGATCGAGAACCTTCCAGAGGCTAAGAATAAATAAAATTTTCGAGGCTGCGCGTGCGACGATCCCTCGGTAAACTATAGGTACGGAAGATAAGGTTATGTATACAATCGGCAGCTCAGGATGATGACCGGAGATGACATTGACATGTAGTTTTAATCTTTATAGACTGCACCTACCGGTAAACCGAACGAGTTTCTTTTTAAATCTATATATATATATAATTCGATGTGTGTATATTACCTATGGACTCCAAAATGGATTTTGACGGGACTTTTACTGGCATATAGCTGATATTATAAGGATTAACTTTTATCGAGATTATCCACGCGGGTGAAACTGCGGGGTCCAGCTAGATTGCTAAATTCACTCGCGATTTGAAGACACCCAGGTTAACTATCGGGGAACACCCATTCTGGGAGCACATTCCACAGACTAGCAGTTCGCACAATAAAAGTAGAATCAAAGCGCTTTGTACGCTTTTTGAAGAAACCCGAGAAATATGAGAACTAAAATAAATCCTACATTATAGTTTATTCCCAGAAACAACTACAAATACGATTGGATATACATAAATTATTTATTGTATCTTTATTAAGACTGGTATATCTGCTCCTCTAGGAATCCTCTATTAATCCTCTAGGTCTCTCAACCTAAATAGTGCTCAAAGTTCAAGTTTTAATCATAATCATAACCATCTTGCATTATTTATTAACTCTACATACCAACTAGATAATTACTTCAAACTTACTACAGACCGTAAATTGCCGATTTGAGATTATGAATAAAATCTATAACTAAATTTGTAGGGCGTCTTCAGGCTTCATCAAATATTACCAAAATTTTATTGTGACCCTAATTTCCTGTCAAGACAGCCAGCTCAGTATGGAGGTAGACTGTACGGTGTACCCACATGAAACAGCCATTGTTAAAGCAGAAGGTCTTTTTTTATCGTCTGCCCGCATTCGTATGCTTATATAGATATAAGTAGACACAGAGACCTACATTATACTGATATACGCAAGTTTTGCGACATTATCGGTGCAAAACTTGAATAGGTGTCGCGACCTGGATGACTGGATGACGCAAAGGACCCGTTTTATTTCAGCCAGCTCGTCGGTTCGTTGGAATTGAAACATTTTAGGGCAAATAGGTAATACGTAGATTATTAGCAACAACGGGGATAATAGTTATTATAATTTATTATTAGCAGAAACGTGATTTAGAATCTCGAATAAACAAGAAACTTTGCCTTGTTGATGTTCATAGCATGACCTACATAAGGCATTCTTCGATAGAATTATTTGTAAGTAAACGGTGAAATGTATTCCAGACTACCCATTAATCCCCAATTCTCTGAACGTCAGCAGTAACTCCTACGAAAGTACACAATTATTTGGCAATGTTTGGGACAAGGGACGACCTAAATATAAGTGTGGGTCGCTGACGTCATTTATAAAGTCCCTTTGATTTAATTTTTGTTGGAATTGTCTGGCGCTTTACGAAGACCCCAGACGGTTTTGTGAGGATGCTCGAATATGTACGTGTTTTACGTCAGGTTTTTGAACCACCCGTTCTCAATCAATGCCTGAAATATTGGTATCATTGATATATTTTTTACATCGCCATATTCAATACGAGCCATCTTAATAGCTACAAGTGTATCAATTACAACGCCTGCTCTATCATTAAACAGCGCAAAAAAGTCTATATTGATACACAGACATTATTTAAAGGTAGAGAACGAAACGTCGAGTTTTCTTCAATTATAATGATGGGAATATTCAGTTGAGACAGCGTCGAGATTCTAGAGAGCTCATTTAGGTGTGTAGCGAAATCTTGTGATCGTATCTGTGTTACAACAATGACAATCTAGTAAAAAATATGAAGATAATTCAAGAAAAAAATAAGAGACTGGATGCAGTTGTTGCGACGTGCAAAACAATTGTTTCATACAATATTTGTATTATGGTTCTGAAGGTTCATTGCCGAACGTACAAGGTTGTTCACTTCGCGTGATATGACGAAACGAACACCTGGGACTTGATTTTTGAATCGCTCGTCTGATTTCGCATGATATTTTCATGCGAAATCAGATGAAAAAAAAACTATTGATAGAAAGCACTCGTTCAAACCACTCGTTGCATTAGCGAGTGATGTATGATTATTTCAAAAATGCGACTTTTGTATGGGATTTCTTTCGAAAGTCAGTCATTTCGCATGATATTCTCATGCGAACTCATACGAGCGATTCAAAAATCGAGCCCCAGGCTGGCGTGAACGACATTGGATACGGATGCCTTAAATGATCGGTGACTAACACTTTCGGCAAAATTTAGGCAACGTAGCGGAAACAACATCTTAGGATTTTTGGGTAAATTATGTAGGCAGAGAGGTTAGTTTCAGAAGGCTATCTTTGAGATAGGACAATCGTAGTTGTGCATATACTAATATTTTAAAAGTGCGTTTATTGGTTTGTTTGTCCTTCTTTCACGCTGCAACGGAGCTATGAATCGACATAATGTCATTCATACATGACCCATAGTCATATTTTTCGCAAGAACTTAACGGATTTTGATAATTTTGTCATACAAAAGTTGTCAAAATCCGTTATGACAAAAGTTAAGACCTCAGATAATTTAAGGGCCGGAGACGTAGGATTATTTTTATCCCGGAAAAACGGGGGAATATGCCTGGGGGTGAAACAGCAGGGCGCAGCAAGTGAATAACGAACACGAAGCAATACAATCCGGTTTGGAAGGTAATAATAAAGGACAAGGTATTTTACTCATTAACAAAAGATCATGAGCTGACGTGTTCAAAGTGGTGACATCCCAAGAAAATGAAGCACTAACGACCAAACAAAGGGTATTTCTTTAGTGACATTAGTTACTGTTGATAAATACGTGATCATAATCACGTTAATAAAGTAAGTATTGTTCATGGAATATTACCGTTGTATCTCAGATTAATCTACTGATATTTTGTGGTATTATTATGTAAGATTTCACAATGTTCCATCATTCATTTCAATGGAGAACGCGTGTTGGGTTTGTGGTGGAGCCTTGGCGATTTAAGAGCTGGGGAGCAAGCTCTTAAATCGCCAAGGCTCCACCACACACGGTGATGACGCGTGTATATTTGTATCATTTATAAAGACAAAAATCACTTAGAATAAAAAAACGATATCATTTATCTGTAAAAAAATAACATAGGAAAAAGTTTTAGGGCAATTTTCAACTTGGTATGTTTTATTATGGCAGAGTTCGAAAAAACTGTTTAATCTATTTACCTATTATAGTTACATATATAATTGTTAACGGGATATTTACCGTGATAAGGATGTGGTTGTGGTTAATAATCATATCATCATCAATCATGGCTGTAGTGAATTACCGTGATAGTTTAATAAATAATAATAATAATAAATATGTGGGACATTGGGTTACGTGGAAAGGGTGTACTAAGCCGAAAGGGGTCCATAGTATCCATCATTATGAACAACTTTTACTATGGGACCAACCCTGATATCGCGAAAAAATATCAGCTGTTCCATAGAAAACGGTAATTGTTCATGATTTTAGGATTGGTCCAGTTCCCGGTACCACCCTTTCCATGTAGCCCTGTACAAAATCAACATGAAAGTTTCTTTAAGGTCACCGGCCATAACATTTGTAAAGATACAGAATCACAGAGTGAGAATTTGAAAACGATTGGGTATTATCTTTAAAATAACATTGCAAATAGTCACAACCGCAAATACTAAACACGTTTTTTTAGTCTTATTTAGCGAATTAAAATCTTTAAAAATGTTGGAAATTTGAGAAAGACATCGCCCAGGCCGATGAACGAGGCGTTACACCAATTTACACCATCCATTGTTATTCTAAAGATAATACCCAATAGTTTTTTTATCATTAGTAGGTTTTTTTTTATCTTCAAAAATTTGCGAAAGTGATAGCTCTGGCCGTGATCACGACCTTAAATTTCAAACTCATTGCAACAGGGTAGCTCTAAATTTCGTCAGTATGGCACAGAGCACCAAAATTGCCCGATCTGTGAACCAAAACTTTATTTTGAAAAGCTTGACATAAATTCAATTCAATAACTACGCTTCCTTGTTTTTTGAAAGTGCGATTTATCTTCAAAAATGTGAGAAAGGATAGCTCAGGCCGGGATCAGGGCCTTAAATTGTAAACTCATTGCAACAGGGTAGCTTTGAATTTCGTTAGTATTGCACAGAGCACCAAAATTGTCCGATCTGTTCACCAAGACTTTATTTTGACAAGCTTGACACGAATTCAACTCTAACTCTCCGCTTCCTTATGTTTTTTTAAAAGCGTAGTATATTGCATATTTTTAGATCTCTCGATTAAGTAATCTGGTTCAATCATTGCGTTGCTTTAATTAATTGCGCTATTTCGATGCAAATAAATATGTAGAGATATTAGCGAGTTACATTTGCTGCAGCAACATTTATCGCTTTTTGAAATTTATTTCTTACGACCGATTTCAAAAGCAAAATAAAGCATTTAGGGTAATGGCTTTTTAGGTATTCCGTACAATATGAAAAAATATGGACTAATGGTTCTTTTAGCGGCTTTTTTGCTGTAATCGAGTGATAATGGGTAAAACGTGGTGAATTTAAAAAGAAAAAAAAAAGAATTTATATAACTTTCTTTTCACAAAATACTCTACATTCAGTAAACCTAAAAAATGATAGGCAATTAGATTGCAAGAATTTTGGATACAAACAATACTAATACTAGCCTAATGGTTTCCTAACTAAGCAATTGTTCGTAGATTCGGGTTAAATCTTAAACTAGTACTAAAGGTCGATGGTAGGACAAGGGGCGATCAACGACCTGGGTACGCAAAGGGCGAACCGATTAAAAACTCGGCGGCCTGTCTGTGATCACTGATGCCTTGAACTTACTGTTTATAGGTCCAAGCGACCCTATAAGTGAAAACTGGAGAATCTCTTACCTTATGAAAAGATCAACGGAAATGTAGTTTTACCTTAGTGAGCTCAAAATGATGAGTCCAGTAAAATCACATCAAGTCTCATTTAAACTGAGCACTTAATAAAAAAAATCACGTCAACTTAAGAATACAGATAATACATATACGAGTACATTAACTTTTTGGGAGTGTCTCGCCATTCCCACGTGAGGGGTCCCACCACAAATTTCACCAAGGGGTAAGAGGTCCAGAATTGAAAGATCAGACAGCATCAAACATTCTAGATTTTTCTACTTTAGCTTAGTTGTGAAGTTTTAGCAGAGTTCATTGTTATAATTGTTTATTTTACTTCCTTTTGTTAGTTGAATGAACGCATACGCATTACGTGTCTAATCTAATTCTTCTCTACCTATCGAATGATTTTTCTAAATTTTGTGTTTTCTCAAGCCATAATAGTACATTGGGGCTTGCAGGTACGATATGTAATCGGTTGTAATTATTAAATGTAGAATTTCAATATGTAATTTAGCAATAACGCATGTACTTATAAAATTAAGATCCAACAGTGGACGTTAATTGGCTGATGATGTGTGAGGATGTTAAAGGTTTTATCGTTTCTTTTATGTTATAGATTGATCACTAGCGACCCCAGGTGGCTTACTCTCGAATCCAGTTCCAATCTCAATCCGAATCAGTTTCAATCCCAATAAACAGTTATTTGGCACTCTTGAACAAAATCGAGATTGAAATTGAAATCAAGATGTCAGAAGACGTCTTTAAACATCGGCAAGTAATGTCATTTTTCTAAAAGTAATTTCCAAAGTCACATGGTCAAAAAAGGCAAACGTTCCATGTACAGTAGGATTATACTTTCAAAAATACGGAACGGTGGTACTAAGCCAAAAGGAGGTAATTATAGTCAACAACATGAACAACTTTTTTTTTGGGATAAACCCTGAGTTCACGAAGAGAAAACAGCTTTTACATAGAAAAAAATCGTTCTCACTCATCAAACTGCATTCATGCATTTGTGCATAGTCCCATAGTATAAGTTCACATTGTTGCGTACAATGACCTCCTTTCGACTTATACTGCCACCGTTTCGTGTAACCATGTACATCCTCGTAGACAGATATCAAATTAAGATTTTTAGACCCACAATTTCAAATATGGTCATCGTAAAATGTCTGACCGAGGAGAAATCGCTGCAATAAAATCTCCGGCTCCGGCTTTCTGACCATAACCATTTCGAAACATAGCCACGGATTTACAATAGCAACCTCACCATTGGACCGGTTACAAAAAGTTGCAAGTTCATCTCAAGGTCTGGGCTCAGTGGGTTCACGCACTTTTGCTCTACAGAGTAGACTCTAGTGTTGGATTAATTTACAATAGCACTTTTTTTGTTTCTTTTGCAGCTCCACGGACTCCGAGGTCCATGCTCTTTTTCAACTAATACAATTTATTATGCCAACTATTGCTAATAATCTTATTAATATAAAAGGCGATGAATGTTCCCTATGGATTCCACAACGGCTGGACCGATTTTGACGGGACTTTCACTGGCAGATAGCAGCTATCTGCCTAAGCATTAGCTGCTAATGATATAAGAAGTAATCCATGCGGGTGAAACTGCGGGCTAGTATAGCTAGTATAGAATAAAACTAATGACTTTACAAGAGGAATATACAAATTATACAATCTTATTACTATGTCGCGTGTATACATCGAGCAGTCGGGCGTGTATACATAGCTGGTCTAATCTGCAAGCTAAGTGAACGCGCAAGTGAGGTGATAAGCTAAGTGAACGTGTATTTTTCTTGTCGAATATTATAGAGAAATCTCAAAATGTCGAGTGATCACCCTTGACTGTAGTCCCTTACCCTTATAATTCGATGTTTTGACATTTATCTGCAGAAATAGACTAGAAAAAATCACATTCAATTAGCTTGTCACTTCACTTGCGCGTTCACTTAGCTTGCAGAATAGACCGGCAGCTCCTGCAAGCAGCACCCGTTCACGATTTGACTCATGTGCCAGCCATCGCTCACCTCAACCATATTTGAGGGACAGAGTGCGAACCACCACACAACGCTGCCACAAGAGCGAGCATGAATGCTCTGGGTATACAGACAAAGCATTAATACTTCATACATGAAGACAAAGAAAACATGAACAATTTTTTTCTTTTACTAAAGATGTTTAAGAGAGCAACAATAATCTCTGTGTTCCCCGAAAAGTAAAATATGAGTGTCTTTAAATCGAGAGCAAACAGGCTCGTTCTAAGAAAGCGTGCTCCAACCTAATCCGCGTCTTTCATAATATCGACCAACACAAGCCTAGATATCTTTTAAAAATCTTGTTATATGCTTTTATAGAGTAGTACCGACTACAAAAGGTAAAATATGCTCACGCGTTCGTTTACTTTACACTGCGAAAACAAAACAAATTGCTATAATTGATCGAGCAAAATGTCAGTACAAAAAAGATAAACATTAAACTATTGTTAATAAGAAATAATAAATATTGATACTTAAAATTATTACATAAATATTTCCGCACTACTACGCTAAGCTACGTCGCTTTCCTGCTGGCCTCCAAATTCTTAAGCTGTCTTTCTATCCTTTTTTTGAATTATCATCTTTAACATTTAAAGAGTAGGAAACGTAGTTGTGATGCCTCTGGTGTTACAAGTATCCATAAGGCGACGGTGACTGCTTACCATCGGGCGGCCCGTCTGCTTGTTTGCCACCTATGGCATAAAATAGCAAATCCTAACGTGTGGAACAACACTTCAATATAAAAAAAACTACTTTTGAGTATTTTAATTGTTGCCATCACTATTATTAAGTAGACACTGTTCAAGCTTTTTATGTGGGGTCGTTTCAACGTGTATTCGAAAGGCATAGAGTGTATTGTACCCGTAATATATTTATGAGTTGTATTTTAACATAATTAAATACCTACGTATGTTAAGTAAATACAAGTACAATAAGTCATTGAAACCAAAAGGTGTTTTAATAAAAGACTGACAAGTGACAAAATGGTAATTCAACTCAACAAAGATTTCGAAACATTACACGGAAACACGGAAGCAAATTCTGTTTGAGTATGATGATGTCAGCTGACTATCATTAATATAAACTTTATAAAACTTGCAAGCTCACAAATTCAACTCAAGGTACACCCTTTCAGACTTTGCTATAATACATATTTCGCATTGTCTGTCTGACTACACGCCTACCCCGAAGCAAATTTAAATAATATCGCTCGCCCACATTTTTTATCAACACGTTCACACTTTGACACTAGCTTAGCATTTCAGGTCGGGCGGGGCTGAGCTAAGAAGTTATGATACGATGATTCCGTAGCATAGTCAGAAGGATTACAGATTTGCAAGCTCATAAGTTCAACTCAAGGTTCAAGGTGGCACATTTAAACAGTCTCACAAATTCGGCAGCATGTCTTTATTGTTAGGAACGACGAATACATCCGTATCGCAACAAATGTCTTGAGACGCACCAGCCTTGATGAGTCAACGGGGACGTTCAACTTGCGATACAGGCAAGTATTTGCATTTGTGAGTTCCTTGTTCTATTGTCTGGGTGAGGGCATTAACGTTCTGAACGTTTAGTGCTAGTATGAAAAAGTGAAATGCGTTAGTTACGGAAATACGTAATGTGTTAATATCACTAGGAAGGAAGTTCAGTTAGTGAGGGTTCAACAATCAACAGTCGCTTGCTTGATCATTTAATGATAGAATCTTAACAAGACTACAATAAAACGTTCAGGTTCAAAATGTCAAAGTTATGATGATGAGCACCCGAAGTCCTATTTCATCACTATTCGCCATTTTCAAAGCGAGCGAAACCAGTAATTACATTTTGGGAAGGGGCATTATGGGAAAGGGACATTTCGGGAAAAGAACATTTTGTGAAAGGGACATTTCGGTGAAGGGACATTTTGTAAACGAGGGACATTTTGGGGAAGCGACATTTTGAACCTGAACGCATTAAAATTATGCTGTAAATATCTTATGCATAAATGCTCGATAAGCTTACCCGTTTTATATGATGATCTGACAACTTTTACCTGACGAGAAACACGCGTGAAAGTGAGACAACGCTTAACCGATCTGAATCTAATTTTGCATAAAACGTAGTATGTATCAAGAATACATATAATATTTTATATTCTGGAAAATATGAACTCGGGTGAGAACGTGAGGCGCAGCTAGTTGCCCATATTTTTCTGGTCCAATTTATTACCTTAAGTTTATGATCTGATCTCTACGTTATATTTAAACGATCCATAAAGACGGTACTCGGTTCCAGAACGGGGCTAATCGATAACTTTATAATGCCAATAATGATAAGTCAAGTAAAGTATGTCAGCGTATAAGTTTAGTGGCTTACATCAGAGACGGATGACATAGTTTTCTAACTAGGTATGAAACAGACTTTTATCAAGATAGAACCCGACGCGTCAAGTTGTTTGAATACCTAGCATGTCGCATTTTTTTGTACCTATTATGACGGTACGAAGTAAAAGCGGGTATTAGACTGCATTAAAAATATGATTCATGCTGATGTAATCTTTTTATTTTTATTACCTAATTACTAAAAACAACCAAATAATGTCCTGATTTTCAGAAAAATATATGAAAATGTTTTTCATTGATCACGTGACTCCACTACAAACGCTCTATTTATTTCGAATGTCCAATACCTATTATATTATGGAGAGTATAACCTTATTTGCTGACTCGAGACGTCACTGAAGTCACGTGGCGCATAAAAGTCAAAGGAAGCGTTTCCGCGGTAGTATTATAATTTGAATTTTGATTGTCCATTTATAATATAAATACTGAAAATTGTTAGAAATCACAGGATTGCTTTATTATAATATTTTGGACAATTTGAGATGCTTTCGTAAAAACAGTAAAATATCGCATATAATGGTTAGTTTGAACTTCAATCGCACCGTCAATGCTAGTGGGATCATTGATCCAAATCAAGACGTCATAGACATGTAAACTAAGTAAACTCGCGGGGTCTATATATAAGTGTCTGTGGTATGAAATCATTTGGAGCGCCCAGAGTTTACGTAGCGTAGGTCGGATATGTAAATATATAACGGAATGACCACCTCGATTCGGAAATTCGACTTCTCTAATTTTTTATTAATGTAGGTTGCGTAATATTAGTTTTTCTTATAATTTGGTGGCATTAAACTTGTAATAAATAGCAAAGTAACAAGTACATAGAGCCTTTTCGTCCAAATAGAAGACACTAGACGACGGAAGGCTATTTCTACGATGGATAAGCCAAATCTAGATATGAATCACGTTTATAGAGTTTCACCCACCCAACCAATTTAATCAGATCTCAGGATAAGAAAAAAGTACAAGTATCCAGATATAAATTAAGAATATTAATACTGAGTGACGAGACGAGCTAGTTGCTCGTCTGATGGTAAGCCTCATGCTAGCCCGTTACAGTTCATTATACCTCAGAATTTAGAACTAAAATAGTCCAAAACCCTGCGCGGCAATGCACTGCGCTGTTATACCTGAAATATCACATGTAAATTCTCTTCACGCCCAACATTTTCAGTGAAAACATTGCCCTTCGATAAGAAACACAGTAATGTTTGCACACTACTGCTTGGCAGTTGAATAACTAAGGAGAGCGCTTCGAAAGTGCCCTACCAGTACAAAAATGATCAGAGTTTACGTAACAAGAGTTAGTACATTTTATAGTCACACCATAGTACCATAGAAATGATTAAGGGTTAACACAATGGTTCGCTTATCACTAAACTTGTGACTCACTTTGTAAACAGAGCGCTCATTTTCAGCAGTAATTAATGGGCTACGGCTGAAACGAAGCGATTTCATGGTAATTTGCTCACATCATTCATGAAGGTCTCTTTACAGATAAGTGGCAGATTGACTCATTGAGGCTAATACAAAGATTTTGACATTTAACGATTTGCTTAAGTCATAATTTATTTATTTCTTTACTTTCTTACTCATTATATAAGTAAAACCAGTATAGATCAAGGAGTAAACGTTTGTATGTTTGCAAACCCCTCGGACCGCAGTCTGCTTTGTGATTTGATTGGCTTTATACTGGCGGCCAAACGTTCAAGATGACCTGATCCAGCTAATATTTCGTGTCCAGAGGTTTTGAACATACAATAAGTTTTGAATAACTTCAAACGACCATCCTGTAACCGTTCCGAGTTGCGAAGACAGGGGCTTTGCGAGCAGGCCCTGATTTCAAATGGGCCCAAAAGGGCACCCCAAACCTGATTGACATATAATAATAACTAGATCAGACCAACTTCAATTTGGCCGCAAGTTTTTTTTACCTCCATCGTATTTTCTTAATAAACTTCTCAGACATTTGGTGGAGCGAAAATCCCAATTTTAAGTTTGTGTCAAGGCACTTAATCATAAATTTTTAGCTTGAACACCACCCCATTAATATATATTAAATGTCTAAGTATTGGGCAGCCAGAATGGAAACGCATAACACGTGCTCGTGGTAACATGGCTTATAGCCCAATTACATATATATATAGTCCAAGGTCTTAGTTACTTAATCCACAAAACTTCAAAACAGAAGGAAGTCTGCAAACGTACCTTTGCCTCCTGTTCTATTATAAACAGAGGCGAAATACATTCTAAACTTTAAACATAAATGTTAGATAGATAGATAGATAGAAAACTCTTTATTGTTCTCACCAAAAATTACAAACGTACATAAAAAACAACTTAAAAAACTAGTGAAACAATTGGCGGCCTTATCGCTATAAGCGATCTCTTCCAGGCAACCTTATCACCTTACCTTATGTTATCAGTTTCTTTTCAATTACCAAAAAATAAGAAACCAAACAAATTATGCTATAGAATTTTTGAATAGCCTATTGACGTGACTCAAGGAGTATGTGCTTATTCAATTTTCCTTTCCATTTCACATAAACAATTCTGGAAAAGAGCGGAAGCTTTACTGGCGAAGAGCAGATGTACTCGTACCTACATATAGTTTATCGACATTTCAATCTCCTTCGGCAGCACGCTTTTAACTTTATCTAGAAAAGCCTGTGTTTAAGGTAGATCCTAGATGATACAAATCTGGGAATAAGTTAAACAAAAAAGTTATGTAGATAACCAACACAATCCAATATTCCTAATATTTAAATAGTCATGTCATGGTCACGCTACGTTTTGTTTTTGTCCTAACTATTTTACATAGAATGAAAAGGCTTCAAGGTAACACTGATTAGGTAAAGGTAAACCGCGAATTTCAAATGAGTTACTGAGCATTGTAACCACCAATCGCCTGATTGGTACTTGGTTATATGGCAGTGGTTCCGTCCACGACAATTTATTTATTAGCATTCACCGCTAATTAATCTAAAAGTAAATGCAGTTCAGGACCACGACTGTTTATGCTATTTCGTGCCTTTCAAGACGTTCTATACTTCACATTGAACGAACTTGTTTAACGTTCCACTGCGCATTGGACGCACTGCATGTGTTTTGATTCATAAATAGCCAGCAATTAACAGAAAAGTCACGGATGTCGAAAACCGTATTATGTTACTTAAGTTGCGCTGGGCGGGATATGTGGTTAGGAGTGGTGAAGGCAGGTAGAGTAGAGCTCTGACAGTGATTACAGATAGCGGACAAGCGTCCCGTAGACAGACAACCAGATTCATGGGTCGACGACATCAGGGGTCATGCGCGAATGAGATTGGCCCGAGACAGGGATCAATGGCATAAATTAGAGGAGGCCTATACAGAAGTCGGTCGATACCAAAGAGATGTAATATAATAGACGTTATAGAAGAACAACACTGCTTTAAAAACTAACTAAAAGTGGCACCGTGGTAAGTGGCTGAATTCGGCTTTGGTCATCGATTATGTTGCGATATCTCTCTGACACATGACGATCTACACACCTCACTCACACATTTCGTAGTGACAACAGCCGCCTAAGATAAAACAATTTATATTATTTTTCTGTTATAATAATAAATACAATACTTACGCGTGAAATGAAACATTTTTTTTCGTCTCTCTCAGTAAGTGTGTGTATTTTGTACAGTTCATAAAGACACAGGAAGGCATATTATTACAATTATTTTTGCTAAAATATTTAATTAGCTGCGATGTGTTGCCGGATACTTTGAGTGCGTGACTGAGAGACGGCAGTAACGAGTACGGTAATGTACCTTACATTCATCTAGTAAATATGGTGGCGGGCACACCCTATCTACAGGTAAAAATATCTTAGGTTGATACAGACTGACAATGATAATGAACACAAAAGACATCTTACATCATAATTACGCCGTTTATGCTGATATAGTAACGAATACTTAATTTTAAGTTGCCTCTTGTCATGTATAAACCTCTTTAGAAACTTTACCAACTAACAAGGTTATTGGCAATGTTCCCATGTAGCACGTAATACTAGCACTTTCACCGGGTTTTTTCCCTGCTGATTCGATCGCTGTTCACGAGGATACAAGGAGGTTAGGCAAGCCGAGTGCTTCTAAACCAGTATTGACAAGGAGTTGCAAGGTCTATCTTGTCTATAAGACAAGATGTGTAGCCAAGAAAATGTGCTAAAAACGTGACAAACTGTTTATTTTCGGGATACGCTTAGAAGACTCACGTAGAATCTTTTTTCACTTATCGCACCTGATGGCGGTCTAAGATGGAGCATGCTTGCCTAGAAGAATTCGATTCACTCGCGACTTGAAGGCACCCCAAATAATCTTACGTCAATTTGACATTCACCTGTTCAAAATCTACGTCGCCTAAATTCACCCCAGATTATACCTATTGTGTACAGTTTTTTAAACTACGCTCAATTTCTTGCGCTCTCTCTCTCTAAGTGGCAGGTTTGGTCAACCACACTCTACGTCTTCAATATTTTACAATAATTAGCATCCTACTAATTACAAAAAAAAAACCTTCAATATTTCGTATTCAAGCATCGAGATACAATAACCATAGAGTAACAATCGTGCTAAAAAATGTCCGAACCAAAACTCGGCGCACGCCACGCATTACGCAATTTGGTTCGTTGTTAGGCAACCGCGACCCGACTACAACGCCGTGCGATGCCAGTGCTACGACGCTATAGCGGACAGGCACCGTGGAACACTATGCAAGCCAGATAACGTCTAAACTGGAGTAAATGTGGCATTGTCAACGATATAATTGATGTCTAGGTAATTAGATATATACAACGACGCTCGGACGTTTTTTTTACTGTTTTCACTTAGAGATTGTGACTCTATAGGTATTGTACCTCGATGTATTCAAGTCATGGTTCCAACTGTACTTCACATACCATTATTAATATTTTATGAAAATAATAAGGCCCCGAGTAAAGGTTCTCTTCCTGAAGATGGAGATATACAAACTTACATTATTATACGTTGCCTCACGACCTCTCCACCAACAATCATATCCACTTCCTCAATTAAGAAAATTAAGGCCGCTTTCAAAGTGAAATTAAATGTAAAAGTTACGAAAATAAAATCATTCGCACAATGGTGTTGCGTAAACCAGATCAATTATTATACCTTGTTGATTAAGTTATGTTAAACTGATTGGTTCCGATGGTAATGATTGCTGCCCCGGTGACTCAGGATCCTGCCTTCTGCGCTTGGGGACGTGGGTTCGATTCCCACCTAGGACAAACATTCATGTGATGAACGTTTGTGTTTGTTTTATGTCTGGGTGTTAATATATATTGTTTTTTTTTTTTATGCAAGTATTTCAGTCTCTGGCAGCCATATTACAAGCTTTGCTTAGTTTGGGATTAGATGACCGTGTGTGCAAAAATGTCCCAGATATTTATTATTCATTTATTTATAGGTAAATGACTTGTTGGTTGGATTTGTTTAGTTGGCATTAGGTCTGTCCGTGATGATAATGTATTTGGTAATATGTTAATAGCGAACAACATGCAATGGCTGGATTGGCTAGAAGCTAGACTGAGGCTAGACTATAATATGCATGCAATGTCTAGATTGACCTGACAGCACTCGAATTATAGTGGATTTGATTTGGATGCGATGTACATAAACATGACATTATAATAAAACGGTAAAAGAGATTATTCGAGATAATTATGTAAGCGAATCTGCGAAAGTTTCGCTTATATAATTATCTGAAATAATGGCTTCAAATACGAAAATACTTCTGAGTGTCGTGGGCATTTGCACCAATACCGACTAAATTTTCTATACAAATCGCCTAATGCGGGAAATAAATTGTTCTACAAGAGGCTAACACAATTATATATTATGTTCAGAATAAAAGCGATCAAGTGTGAGTCGGGCTCGCGCACTGAGGGTTCCGAACTACCACATAAATTGTTTATTTATTAATTACCACATAAATTGGCCAGTATTTCTTATTTGTTGTTTTACTTTAGAGTGTTTACTATAACCATGGCAAGTTTGACACTTGTACGTATTACCGTTTATACACTACTGCAAATACAAAAATACTATAAAAAAAACCGTTTGTAATATCGGGATACACTTTCCACCTACGCACGCTCTTTGACCTTTCAATTTGATCACGTATATGTTTTTCTTCATTTTTCAAAGGATATCCTAAGATAGATAGATCCTAAGAAGTGATAATTCTACGAAGGAAACTGATATCCGGTGGGGGAATTGAACGGTTACAGTATATATTTATAATAACTATGGAGAACTGCTAAAATGCGACCAGTTCATTATGTATACAGTTGAGTGGAAGATCTGCCAGTTTTAAGGGTTCCGTACACAAAGGGATTTTAAGAAAGGAAGGGAAAGGGGAACCCTATTACTAAGCCTACGTTGTTTGTCTGTCTGTCCGTCCATCCGTCTGCCCACCCTACCTTTTTAGCGCTATCTATTACAGTTCGAAAGATACAGTCATATATCATAAAATTTATTAATTAAAGTTAAAAATATTCTGCGTTATTTCTCCGTATCACACGAGGTAAAGTCCTCTGCCTGATTCGTCGAAACTTATGAGGTCGTACAATGGAGGCTTGACCTACATGGGTCCTAATATTTTTGCTATCGGCACATTAGTCAGAGGTTACCTCCAGCTGTTAAAAACAATGACTAATATTCAGTTTCAGGGGCAGACTGTTGACACGACACGTGAACATTACAGTTATTTACATATGCATGACTAATGGAATGACACATAAAGAACCCACCAATGCAATTATGCAAAAACCTGTTAAAGGAGGTTCTTCAATCTAAAAAATGGTACCTACCTATGTGAATAAAAAACTACGTAATTAAATTGATATTGAGGTTTTAGATAATACAACTAAATTGTTCTAATAGACGGCCATGAATAAACGATGTAAATTTTTACAACAACAAATAACGCGGTAGTGGGTGAAACAACAAACGAGATCCATCCTCTAATTTTCCACCCTTAGACGTTGAATATTTCTTCAAATTTAAATGGGACCACTCTCGACTAATATGCTATAAATAAAATATGTCGAGTGTAGTCCTATTTAAATTCAATCCAAAAATAACTAGCCAAGAGCATATGGTAGGGTTCTGTAACTAAGGCCATAGACACAGTCATAAAACGGTACCCTTTAGGTACGTATCCCTAAAAATCTAGTATTAACAAATGCAAAGGTTAATTATGTATATTTATTTAGCACATCTAACCACAAGACCACCCGTCAATATAACAGTTCATAACGTTAAATATGCGGGTGTAGTTTTGGTTTTATCTTAAAATCTTAATTAACTGTCATTAAAAATCAATAACACTGGTGATATGTTATCTTTCATACAGCACCTAGTTACGGAACGCAGTTCCGTGGTACAGATTTCATTATGATTACGATAGTTCTTTTGAGCCACATTCCCGAATGGAAGAGAGCAATCCAGCATAACGTAAAAGACATAATTACTGTATTATTATCTATGCGAAAGTTTGTGTGTAAAGTGTAAGTGTGTGATTCAACTCCGTAACAGTTGTAGAGGTAGGACTCTTTTGCAGGGGTCCGCCTGCGGAAGTACTACACCTTTGCCAGTTATTCAACCGCCAAGCAGTAATTTGCAAACACTACTGTGTTCCGGATTGAAGGGCAATGTTTCCAGCGAAATAACAGGGCACACAGATATTTGACATCTTATATCTCGGGGTGACGAGTTCAGTGCATTTCCATCCAGTGTTTTGAACTGTGAAAGTTCAAAATTCTGAGTGGCATTGAAATGTTATGGGCAAGCGTGAGAGCCATCAGGCGAGCGACTTCGCTATTCTCGTCACCCAGTATCATTAAAAAAAAAAGTTAATCAGACTTGTATGAAATTTGGCATGGGGGGTAGCTTATCACACCCACATGACATCATCAGCGATTAAACGTCCACTGCTGAACAAAGACCCCCCACTTAGAGAGGGGTGTTGCCATAATTTCCACGCATGGCAGGGGGCTTGGGGATCGCAGTACGTTCACCATGTACTAATAGGACGCTGCTATCCATCCTCCGGTGGTTCAGGTCGCAGTTTTAGGACATACCTGAGTCCGCTTGGGGGTAGCTTATACCTATTCTTTATCTCGGATACCTAAGTACATAATTCCTTTAGAATAACGGGCGAAACAGCTCAATAATAATTTAAAAGTACGGACCGAAATGAGAACCTTCCTCATTTTATGAAGTTGGTTAAAAACTAAGCTTGGTTTTTATGTGGTTCGTTAAAACCAACGAATTTTTGGATGATGAATTTTTTTTTTCTTCCAAACTCAAGAGTTTTATTGGTAGCTAAGAGTGCCACTGTATATCTCCTGGCTCCATCATCAGACCAACCGAGTAAGCATGCACGCCGCGACAAAATGTTGTCGACTCTTTTTATTGTGCCAAAGCGAGACAGTCGTATATGAAACCATAGGCACCTTGCCACGTTCTCGCT
Organism: Agriopis leucophaearia; assembly: GCA_949125355.1. Taxonomy (NCBI): domain Eukaryota; kingdom Metazoa; phylum Arthropoda; class Insecta; order Lepidoptera; family Geometridae; genus Agriopis; species Agriopis leucophaearia. Next base: position 8,949,322 of record OX421275.1, read on the forward strand.
CTACAAAGTAACGACAAGATTTTGTCACGGTGTGCATGCTAGCCCGGCAGATCTACCAAATTATTGTACATTGTCATCTGGATTACAATGTACTTGCAAAGATTCAAATTGATTCGAAAATATAAATAGAAGTCAGACTTCTAAGATTTGATAAATCGTTAGTTACAAGTAAAATTATGTGCATATGTAGTCTTAGGTGCCTATCTAAACCTCTCCTTCTAAAATCTCTATACCTAAGCCTAAGCCTAAGCCTAGCTTCTCGTGTTTGTCAAATTGCGTCAAAATCTAGCTAGAATAGCCGTACAAGTACGAACGTATATAGCTAATCATCAAAGTTCCTTTTCCAAAGCAGTGTATTTAAGTCGAAATATTCTCGTCAACCCTTAAAGCGGCGATGGTTTGTTGTTACTACTAAATTTACGAGCTGGGGTCATAGGGTCGGTTGCCAACACCGATGAGAATCCATCACACAAAAATTAGAGTGAAACAATTGCAATTGAATTGAGAGTCGAGACTGCCCGGAAGCTATCATGAATCTAGAGTATTTTCGTCTTACAACAGAGCACGACATGTTATATGCCAAATTACAATAACATATATAGTACCTACTTGACAAAAAGGTTTGCACGTTTTAAGCAAAAGTATTCTATGAGAAATTATAGGCCTTCAACGCCGATCATTTGGAAGAGACTTGTATTAAGTGTTGCAAAGCAAAAAAAAACTAGTTTTAGTTTGATAGTCGATTTACCACAAGCAACCTTGTCAAAAGTTTTTGTATCTCTGCTGTCATTGTACCAAATATAAAGACCACGTTACAACATTAGCATAGTTTTTGTGTTAGGACCCTTTTAGGTGGCTTTATAACACAGACAAATCGCTTTTAGAAAAGGGTGGTGTTCGTGACTCCAGATCAAATCAGAAGTCTTATGTAGATGCTTTAATGTAACATTGTTGCATTCACGTTGCACTAGCGTAATATACTCTTTGCATGGCTGAAATGTATCTATGAAAACCGAATAATTTGGAAACAAGTTGCAATAAAACTTCCGAGTGTTCGATTAAATGACGGACAAATTTCATTATGAACAACTATTAATATGGAGCGAAACAAAAAGTCCCGAACAAAATCTGCTGTTTCCTAGAAAAATTTCATTGACACTCAAGAAAATGTATGAAACAGCATAATTTTACGATTTAAGTGTTATCCCGCAGTAAAAGTTATTGAAAATGATGAGTACAATGAATCCTCGAATATTTCCGTCGTCTAAACACCCAGTTTGTTCCGTGCGATGCTTTTGAAAGTATGAGGGAGCGTGTGCCAAGTGTCTCTGCCAGATAGAAAGCTATACTGCATCCTTTGTCGAACAGAATTTTCACATACAGAGAAACTAGACACAGCGGTTGTTATGTCTTGCCGAAACGAAAGTCAAGCTGAAACAATGGATCCAACTAACTTTGTACAATATCTTTACTGTGTATGTTTTATGTTGAATTGTAAAATATGCGTCAAATATAGTATGTTTTATTCAACATAAAACATAGGTACCACTATTTCTTACAATCGAGTAGTTGACATTTGTAGAGGACACAAGTTCACTTTCAACTAACCCTGTTCTTTTGCTCCGACAATAAATGATCGTATTGCCCAATACACGCCTGTATTACAGTAATTCATCTTCATGCAATTCAATCAATCTCAACTCTACTTATTTTTTTATGCAACTGATTGACGAGCCGAGCAAGACACTCATCTGATGGTAAACGTCCTTTGCCCATATCACATCAGTTTCACCTAGAATATTGAACTTCAACAGTTCAAAATCCTGCGCGGCAATGACTGCACTTACCCTGAGATATAAGATGCTAAATCTGTTTTATCACCATCATAGTCATCATCAGCCAACAGACGTCTATTGCTGAACATAGGCCTCCCCATAAGAACTACACACTCAACGACAGCCTACCATCTGCAACCACTGGGTGCCCTCGACTCTCATGATGTCGTTGATCCATCTAGTGGGAGGACTACCTACGCTGCGTTTTCCGGTTCGTGGTCTCCACTCAAGAACCTTTCTTCCTCATCAGTTACCAGTTCTTCGAGAGAAGTGGCCTGCCCATTTGCTACTTCAACATGCAAATTTTAATAAATATGTCGGTGACTCCGGTTCTTCGGCTAATATCCTCGTTCCGGATTCCATCGCGTAAATAAACACCAAGCATAGCTCTGCATTTCCCACAATGCGACTCTGAATTTTTCCAAAAGTCCAGCAGTTCCGGACCAGGTCTCAGTACTATATGTCATCACTGCCAAAACACACTGGTTTGATCTCTTTACCTATGCTTAATTATTTCACTGGAAACATTGCCCTTCAATCTGAAACAGTATAGTTTACGCACTACTGCTTGGCGGTCGAATAGCTGGCAGGGGTGCGGTACTTTCCCAAGTAAATTCTTTAAAAAAAATCTACCTACCGCTACAAAGTCAATTTAACTCTGCGTTCTCACAGATTATACTGAATTTACCAATAAATGCTTTTGGGACCGAGTGATAAAAAAACTTACATAAGAAAGGAGAAAGTCCTCAGACCGATAAATTTATACACAAAGCAAAAGTATTTTTTATTACAAGCTTTTTACTAAATGTTTTTATGTTTGTTTGTTTAGGTCAAATCTCGCAAGCTTAATTAGAACCATTTCCTCCTATCCTACGAAGTTGAATTTTTACATGTTGGTTCAGTTTCGATGACATTGCATTTTTATAGTAAGCATGAACTGAATCGACATCCAGGTTTAGCTCCAGGTAAAAGAACTCTTCAACGGTCAACAGCACAGACACAAAATGTTGTGTTCGCATTTTATTATGATAGCTGGTTTTAAGTTTTACTATGACATGGTTGCTGCACTCAGACTTGAGTCCAGACTAGGGAACTTCTCAATGGTTAGCAGCATAGACATGAAATATATGCATTAAACGCATTAAATTAAAGTGTCAGTTTAGAGAATAAAAAAAGCCTGTTATTTGTTTTTATTCGTTGATTTATAAATAGAGATAAAGCAACAAACAAGGATTATCGCAATCGGCAGTTCGCGTGAGGTAGTCACTGTCCGGTGCGGATTGCATTGATTGTCGATGATCGTTTTCGTAATCGATAACGTACTATCGAGTGGTATCTAGCTATCGGTTAATCGTACAACAAAGACTGGTGAGACCAAGGTTATCGGCCGTGGTAACCGCCAGACGACAATTCAATCGATCAACAAAGGCAGCTGTTGATTTTCTCGTAGTTGAAAATGTTTTTATCGAATGGGGGAAATGTTTTGATCGAATTGTGTTTTTTTCTGACTTCGGTTGTGTGTTTCGCCGACTCAACCCGAGACTATAAAGTCAGGGCAGTATACGTAGAATTTACTTTACCAATATATATTTTAAAATAAATTTTTTTACTGGCAAGTGTCTCTGTTAACTAAACAAAATACAAGCTAACAGTAAAACCTCAGTAAGCGATCCCCAAGCCGCCTGCCAAGCGTGGGGATTATGGCAACACCCCTCTCTATGAGGGAGGCCTTGTCCAACAGTGGACGTTAATTGGCTAATGATGTGATGTGTGTGTGTGTGAGTAAAAACCTAAACAATGGGCTATTGGCCTATTATACAAAAATACTTGGGACTGCCCATAAACCGTTGAAGGTCTAAAGACATGACAATCCAAATGCCCACTACCTTTTAGCATACACTAAAATATGCGAGTGAGATAGCTGCGCGCCTATAGCTACCCATTAAATGGTGCCCTTATTACACAATTATCTCCAGCGATGAAAACAGTAAGTATCTTCTAATATTTGAACAATATCAAAGATATATAAAACTATGGATAACGCTCATAAATTTCCGATGCAAACCATAACCATAGACGAAAACCATGACTAATAAAGTAACCAGTACATTTGTTGCATGCTAAATTAGACAGTGAATCAACCACCATAGAATTAAAATTGGTATTCTAAAAATGTATCCTAATTTATAAAGGTAAACGCTTACTTTATTTGAGAAATTTGTACTAGATCCAACATTCACGTTATTGTAAATCAATGAACAATACATAACATAATAATTGCATTTGCTTGAAACACTTCCTTGCATTGCGAATTTCCTCATACTCATATATTGTTTACAGCGCCTTTTATGGTATTGACACGTGTGAACATATCAAAATATTTTTTATTTGTTTTGACACCTTGCAATTACTATCAACCTTGCAACGAATTAGTATTCCTGAATTAGGTCTCTATTCACTCTTCGCTTGAAGCAATTGAGATCACATTTCGGGGGAAAAACCGAAGGTGGTAAGCCATTTCACAATACAGGTTACAGGTTCGTGGCAGAAACAATCGATCAAATCGAACAGTGCGAGAGCTCCACGCGTCTATGTGTGGATAGCTTTGTGGTAATGCTGGCTGGTTTTATAGTGAAACCGCGATGGAGGGATGAGGTCTAAGAGCATTCTCCGTTATATTACCTGTAGATCAAGCTGAGCGAACCAACGTCCCGGCGCAAGCTCAGCTGTTCCAAGGTGTTGGTTAGATTTAGGTCGTCGACAATCTTCTCTGCAAGGAGTCAAGCGGATCGAGCTGGTACTTCGGTTCCCCACTCCCAGAGATGGGAGCAGTATTTCATGTGTAGCCGAACCTGCACTTTGTACAATAAAAGACGTTGATTCGGCGTGAAGTACTTGGCTCTATTGAGTACACCCAGTTTTCTAGACATTGCCTTGCTCACCAAATGAGTCCTAAACTGGACTTCGCTGGAAATGTCGACGCCCAAAATGGCGATGCTCATCGATAAGGTAAGGGGAATATCCTGAAAAATGGTGAAGTGTCGAACAGGCCTGTTTTGCAGTGAACGCAATAGCTTTAGCTCGCAATAGATTAAACTGCACCAAATTTTGCATGCCCTAGTCAGGAACTTCCTCAAGATGTTAACTAGAAAAAGAATAAGAACCAATGTACTATGTGGCTTTCGTAAACTATTATTAAAATACGGAATCTACTACAAAATACAAATCAAATAATCATTCATTCACATAACAACACGTCCTAAGATTAAGTAGCAACAATTACATTGTAAAGTTAATAAAACGTTAACTATGTGATTATATGAAAATGTCTTATCCATAGGTCTTGTCATCGTGATATAAAGAATAATATAGAGTAATAAAAAAATCGTAAAAAATATATCTTAGAATTCCCCGTGGACTGAAAACAAGATTCCACGATCTCGTAAATAAATGATTCTAATTCCGTCCAAGTAATCAATGACAGCCACGTGCAAGCTTTTACGTATATTTGTAAAGGTATTTCCATAATGGCACTGAAACTATTTCAATAAACAAAATACTGAAGGCATTTACATCTTCAGTGGCGGCCATTGCTCTTGCGAGCATACATTTACCGAGAGTACATCACGCCCACCTATTTTCGGTAGGGTTAAATATAAAATGCGTATTTCACATTATTGCGTCTAATAAATTCAACTGCCGGTCAAAACACTCGTAGATGTGACATTGAGATTTTATAAACAAGCGCGATCTTCCAATATCATGTGAAATTAAAGTCAAAAAACAACGCGTCATTCGATAAGTGGCAAAAAGGAAAATATGCGTATTTGGAGCACCTCGTGACTTATGCTTATATAACAGTTGCTTAACTTTTTTTATTACTGCCAAGTAGGGCAAAATGGGCAGTAATCTTAATAATTAATGTTCCTAACGCAGCCGCGCTGACTTCCTATGTGAAACGAGACCCTTAACATTGTGTTGTGGTCGGTTATTACGTGACTAACAAGTCATAAATTATGAAACGAAGGGTTGTTAGTACGACGTCGGTACGTTGCGATCAGTGAATGTTTTTATAATGTGTGTTGCGTCTAGGTAACCCGCTAACCTAGTTCCCCGCGCGATATAGGCTAGAGGTGACTGGTTGACCTGAAACTGCACCCATAGGCATCGTAGGCACGAGTTTATTGATTCTACGTGCGTACGTCATGGCCGTATGCAGCAGTTATGATAACAAGAGATAAGAATACACTTGTTACATAACACAACACAAAACATCAGTTGCGTGTCCCGCGACGATAAACAGAGCAATAATAGCCAATAACATTAAGTGAAACTAACTGACGGTAGAAGTATGCCAAGAAAATGGTTGCATGAAACGTATTGACTTAATTTGCTTTGGATATCGGCCGGATCCTGTACTAACATAATAGCCATACGGGATACAGGCTTGGCCATAATTGTCATATCCTGTGTGTTAATTATGAACAAAGTTCGGGACATCGGAATCACAGCACTGAACTATATGGTCAAGTGGGCTAACGCAGGGGAGGTTAAGGCAAAACAAGAGGGTCGTTGGACGTCTGGCAGCAACGTGGGTCGACACCACAGATCAGACAAACAAGGGGGATATGGTAAAGTGGCGTGGCGGGTGTGAACGCATCTGGCCTAAATTAGGCTTGATGCCTTTAGTCGATCTCACCCAGCAGACGACCTTGTCGCCCTTTTTTACATGTGAACTATTAGTTGATTGATGTCGGTACAAGTTTCTTAGTGTGCGGTAAAAATGAGTAAGTGAGCTGTAGTACTCACTGGTTTAGCGGTAGTGTTATTTTAAAATGAAAAATAAAGTCATTTTAACACGAACGATAATTGTACTAAAGCATATCCCTTGTAAGAGGGCAATACCCAACTATGTGATAAGGAAAGCTGTGCAAGTCAAAATCAGGTCGTAGGATCACTGGGCAGTCTGGGTTTAATATTAGCGTACGTATTCATGCTATGGCTCCTTTCCAGTTTTTCGTTGTTGAACGTTTTCCCCGAAACAAAGAAATGCAAGTCATTGTGAAAAAAGCTTTTTGCGAAGATATCCGAATACCAATCAATACCCATATTTTAGATTAAATAATGTTACTATAGATACACTATACTAATAATACAGTAATTATAAGTTTTATTATTTTATCGCTTGGACTTTCGTGTGTGGGTACTGGGTACTGTTGTATAGTTTGCAATATAATTTTTATCTTGCCATTTACGGTTGGGAAATCCCGTTAAAAGTCACCATTGTTTGTACATAGTTTGATGATGTGAATTGCAACTCTAAACTAGCTGCAACAATAATATTGAGTACTATGATACAATGTCACCTCCATCCTATATTTTAGACGTGCTCGAGTGCGCCTATTTGCGGTGTAGCATGGTGCCTTTGACATTAGCCGAACGCACGGAGCACTATTACTCCTAGGGCCGAACGGCCCCCTGATTATGTAACTTGGAACTCACGATAAGAGACTCACTTGGAGTCGCTTATTTGACAGTTCGGTCATAGTGAAACTGTCAAACTCACGATGGAGTAGCTAATGTGACAGTTTGGTCATAGTGAAACTGTCAAACTCACGATTTAGTCGCTAATTGGACAGTTTGGTCATAGAGAATCTATCAAATTCGCAATTGAGACGCTAATTTGATAATTTGGTAATAGTGAAACTGTCAAATTTGCTACTAAATCGCGAGTTGCAAGTTACATAATCAGGGAGCCGTTCGGCTAATGTCACAGGCGCCATGCTACACCGCATGTTGCGTGCTGTTTCCCAAAACTACATAGATGCCTTTGATTATCTGTCATATTGCCTGGGACATGACTTGAGCGTGTCTTTGACTGTGACTTGTTTTTATGAAAGTAAATTATGCGCCATCGTCTAAAGTTAGAGAATGTCTGAAAATCTTTGTGAGGAACATAGTGTATCAGAATTGATTGTAAAATTAAGTACTTACTGTCAAAGCAGCGTATTTCTTTACAAAACGGCCGCATAATTAAAAACATCTTTAGTTGACTACACTGAGGGTAGTTAGTCTGTAAAACAATTTAGACACTGTTACCGTTACCGATAGACGAAAATGTGATAATTATAATGAAATGCCTTGTGACAAAATACGGTCAATAGCTATCAAACCTATATATATTTATTTATTATTTATTTCCCTAATATGTCGCCGGTTACATACACAAAAGTCTGCATAACTATCTATCGCATCACGAGTGTCGTGAGGCAACGTATCCACAAGAACAAGAATAATGGTGACATCATAACTTCCCTTTAGCGACGCGTTGCATATTGTGCAACGAAACAAAGTCTCGTCATGTCTCGTCTATGGTTTAGTTATGGAAGTATTGCACTGCACTTGGGATCTGTAGAGTAGGTACTGTATACCGGGTTACGTGGAATAGGGTCCATAGTACCTATCATTATAAACAACTTTTAATATGGGACCAATCCTGAAATGACAAAAAACAAATGGTCATTTACACTTGATAAAATGTATGAAACACCTGACTTTTTTTCGCGATTTCTGGGTTGGTCCCATAGTAAAAGTTGTTCATAATGATGGATATGACCGGGCCCATTCGGCTTAGTATTAGTACACCCTTTCCACGTAACCATGTATTCTGTGTTATATGCCAGACATGGGAGTAGAGAGGGACTTGTAATCTAGTATATGTGCCTACGGTTTTCAGTTTTTCCGCATATTCCAAAATAAAATCTCTTTAGATGTCCTCAATGTGCACGTTTCTTTCTAGCTAAACATAAGGTCACCTGAGGGCCGAATTATCATGCAACTTTGACCCGCCAAAACATAAAAGGTCACAACTTTTTTTTGCAATCTTAGTAGTATCACATAATTAAGAAAAGGAGTTACCATAAATTAATTATTTTTTAAATCACCATAATTTTGAGACAAATATTTCGGTTTTCCAATCTCCTCAGTCAATATATACAACAGTATAATAGACACAGAAACAAAGACTGCGAACATGAAATTATTGTTTGATGGTATTAAAAATTCATATTGTTAAGTACTACAAAGTTTACTCATAATTTACAAACATTATATTTTATTTATTTATTTATTCATCTCAAAAAAAAAAACTAAATCCGTAAAGAGGTTCAATTTCCATAGCCCTGGTGCCGGGGCAATAGAAAACGGCATGTATGCCTGTAATAAGAACTAAGAAGCTACTAAAAGGGGATCTCTGGGCTCGGGATCGTCTAAGAGGCCCAAGAGACGACGTTAACGTTGTGTGACCGACTTTGTAGTACGTGAAGGAGCCAACACAACACGCAGTTGTCTCGAGAAGAGCCGTGGCGCAGTGCTGAGGGCTCAGGCGTGTTATTCTGAGATTTCGGAGCCCTTTTTGTCAAGCACTAACGCTAGTTGCCAGGAAGGTTTAATGGATATAAACCCACAAAATCTAGCTCGTCTACAATGCATCTTTGAAAGATTTCCTCCTCGACAATCGAGTTCAATTTTACAAATGATCTTGGCGACAAAAACCCAGCAAAGTTCACATTTTTATTTATACGCGTATAAATCCGCGTTTCACCAATAATTGTAATTAACGTGCTACCATTTCATTGGAAATTTCAAAATTTAGGTACCGATTGTGTACAAACAAGTACGTAAAGGGCATGCTGTTCTTTAACCACCAGGGTAGGGTTGCCAACTTTTTGCACACGATATAAAGTTTATTAAGCTGGTAGAAAGAAAAATACGTGTTTGGGAAAAATATAAGTACAGTATTCATATTAAATAAAAATAAAAAACTTATTTTTTAAACATGTTTACAGTGATGATGAAACAGCGTAATACTGTTTTAAAAGCATGGTTGGCAACCCTACACCATGGTGACCAGTTAATATTTTAAGAAATCCTACGTAAATTTCTTAAAATCTTATTTGCATAATCAGTCTTTTAATAGTCCACTGCTGGCCTTTGGCCTACCCTCGAAAGGGCGATTGGGCCATATCCACCACGCTGGCCCAGTTGTGGGTTGGTGGGTTCACATACGCCATTGAAATTCTTGTCCGTAGATAGATAACTCTTTATTGTTCACACCAAAAATTACTTAGGTAGGAGTACATATGAAAAAAAAAACTTAAAAGCTATAAATGATCTCTTCCAGGCAACCTTACCTACATTTTTTAATAGAATAAGTGGCAAACAAGCTACGGCCCACCTGATGGTAAGTGGTCACCGCTGCCTATAGACACCTACAATACCCGGGACATTGTCAGTGCGTTGCCTACCTTTGAGGACTCCATTCACCCTTCGTTTGAATTAGTCTAAATTATACTTCGGAGGAAAAACCGAAGGTAAGCCATTCCACAACTTACAGGTACGTGGCAGAAACAGTCGATTAAATCTAACAGTGCGAGACTTACACGTATCTATAATGTGTCGATGGCATTTCTGGCGATGGCATCCGGTTCGGTTGTAAAACCGGGATGGAGGGAGGGATACTTAGCGTCCCATTAGTACACGGTGAACGTGCTGCGATCCCAAAGCCACCTGCCAAGCGTGGGAATTATATGGCAAGTCTCTAAGACCCTCTCTAAGAGAGAGGCGTTTGTTTCAGCAGTGGACGTTTACTGGCTGAAGTGTGATATGATGTGATACTATTACATACCTTATCGAAATAGATGACCGGCGACGCCGATCCGATGGTCCCATCCTTTTTCTTCTCTATCTTGTAGACGATGATGTGGTTGTCCCTAACCGAGTGAACGATGAAAGCCTTAGAGTCTGGACTCCAAGCCACGTGAGACGCGTAGTCGTACTGAATGTTCACTCGGAGTGTCTTGTGCTCTTTCAGGCTTAGGTCACGAATGTCCCATAGGATGACTGAACCATCTGCGTAAAGATCACTTAGTTAAGGGCGGTCTTCGAATGATTAGAATCCACACTGATATTATAAATGCGAAAGTAACTCTGTTTGCTACATAATCACGGCTTAACCGATGTTAATAAAATTTTGCGAGATAATAGTATGTACCATGAGGACGGACATAGGCTATTTTTTTCTGAAGAATTTGTGGACTAAGTTGCTGGTACAGCTAGTATAATATAAGTACGGGTAAAGGCGTAAGAGGCCATTCAAACATTACGTAAGCACTGTAGGTCTTTACTGTCCTTATTTTTGATGACATGGGGGATGGGGGCTCTGGATGGTGATTACAACGGCAATATTTATTTATTAACTTTTTATGATTTTTCTCCAATATGTGCTAGAATAAATATAAAATGGCATTCGATTCCTTTATCACTTAGTCTATAAATTCCTTATTTCTAGACTCATGAATACCAATAAAGAAACCTGGACAGATAAATAAAATGCCAATGTTTACGTAATCATAGGAAGGGAGGAGATCTTTGCTTACTTGTGGGGGAGGGGGTTAAAAGAGGGGTTAACTAAAATTCTGCTTACGTAATACTTTAATGGCCCTCAAGTAAAGTACACACGTAAAGACTAATAGATTATAACTATACAGGCTTAGGCGTTGATAATAAACTATCAACCTCTCGCAGGCAGTTTCCCTGCATCACACTGACCATTTTAGTTCAATGAGCGTTTAGAAAATTAATATGTTCAACAATAAAAAAAAAAAATGAGCATAAAATTTATCGAGTCTTGTCCTTACTTCCACACTCATTTGACCGCGTATTTTTGTCATAAATTTGAATATCTATATTTTACTACGGACTAGCCGTTATCCCGGTGTGATTTTGTAGTCATTAACGACTACAATTAGAATAAAAAACCGTATTATGTACGCTTATTTCCACATTTCTCTCTTAAAAAAATGATCAAACTTCCATACAAACGATCATCAACTATGAAACCCACTTAGAGAATTATTTTCCAAAAAAATATGATACAACTTTTACTTTAAATCATGGAACTAAGGAGAGAAACCTGCGAGATGTTGTTAGCTTATTATCAATAACCCAGAATTGATGAAGATTATTATATTTATAACATGCAACTCCGCCGCTATGTGTTAAGTCGGAAGTAAATTGATAAGGATTTTCAATAAGGACCCAAAAAGGTGAAACATACGATGTTACCTAACTACTTTTTGTTTTTAATAGTTCTGAAAGGCCTTTCAGAAATATCGAATTTATAGATCTCTTGTTTATAGATTTATGCAGCAGATGTAACATAATTATCAATATAAAAAACCGACTATATAAACATTTCAGAACTGATCCAGATTGAAATGGGACCATACGGGAAGCACCAGCTTTCAAATAAAAAAAGAATCATCAAAATCGGTTCACCCAGTCGAAAGTTATGAGGTAACAAACATAAAATAAAAAAACTTTCGAATTGAGAACTTCCTCCTTTTTGGAAGTCGGTTAAAAAGCAGGGCAGCCTTATTGAAAAATATACAAAAGAGAACCCTACGTACAGAAAAATAGATGTCTGGAAAATACATAGCTCAATGCACTTTGTGGAAAACATCCGAACAATATGTATGTATTGTCTCAGTTCAGTGACACTTCTTGGTGTAGACGTTGAAGTAATCCTAATGAAAGCTTTTGAAATAACACAAGACAAAAACGTCGTAAGTGAGACAAATTTTAACGTAAAATGTACTTTATCAACACGTCCATTAGTGTTGATAAACAGAAAAATAAATAGGTTGAGTGATAGGTTGTTGTGGTGACGAGGTACAGGCACATCTTGACAGACTATCCTGAGAGAGAATCACTTGGCTAGGACGTCGATGATGTGCAAAATATGGAATTCCATACATTGCTTGCAGCACCGTGCAGTGCGTGACGTCACCTGCCGGTCCCATCGGAAGACCACCGCGGGTTGGTAATGAACGGCATCATGCTGAGCTGCGGCCGGTTTATGGCAAAATCCATTTTTTTTAAATGTGTGTAGCTTTAAGACTGTGTGTGAATTTTTGTTACAAATAAAATATTGTCTATTGTTTGTTTAAAAAATGCTTTTTTACCATTAACTTATTTCCAACTGGTTCAGGATCGTAATCGCAAGTCCGAAGAGAAAATATTACAAAAAATATTTTGTTCTCTTCTTCTACACAAGCTCTAGACAATGATAACCACGCATGACAGCGCCTGACAAAAAAAAATGCTTTTTCTAGGCTTGTTTTTTTTTTTCTCTCACACTATAGGTATTCTGTGTTGGACCAACGTATTACACATTATACCAAAATTCCAGATCTGGAACTTATTTCGTTTAGGAACTACGCCTGTTTGCATACTCGGAAGCACGGACGGACGGACGGACGGCGGCGGAGCGACAGCAATATAGCTATAATTGCCTTCTAGGTACATAACTCTAAAAGTATGAGGAAAGAAGGGGGCTTACTACACGTATTTTTTTACCGACTTTAAAAAAGAAGGACAGTTCTATGTTCCGTTTTTTTTTTAATGTTTATTCACCGATTTCTCCGCCAACTGTTGATCGTTTTTTTTTATTATTCGGTAAGGTATACTTCCTATTTGGTCCCATTGTCACCATCAGGATCTCATTATGGGATCCCCGGGGAAATCGAGGGCAACCCAAAGAAATTATAGGTAATTATTACGTTTATCATATATTTTTGAAATCGGTTTTTAATTTGATCCACTTGTATCACAAAGGTACTGTCATTTACCATAGTGCAATAACCACGTATTCTTATCAAAAGATTGCTAATTGCCCGCGCTAATCCTTGATTAAAACGCTTTGTCATACAAACTGTTTTTCAGACAAGAAAACCTCAGTTTATTCACATTGTCAGGTAGATAAGTTATTGTTTCCGTGGGATTCATGTCGGAACTGGCCGATTACAAATATTTACCTTCAAAACTCCGCGCCAATCTACCAGACCTTGTACTTTTGCAGAAGTAAAATTCTTGATGCCATATTTTGGCTACGTGCACATTTTCCGAGACTCAATTTCTGCCCGTCCATAATACATGCAAACAACAGCGCGCGAGTGAAACGTTTTGGTCCCCTAAAACAATATCGTTGTGTTTACTCATAATTCTCGTGTGGATTCAAACAAGTTGGCGGCGAGTTGGTGGCCAAACGTAGATCTATTATATATTAATAAAAATAAAATAAAAAATCACTTTCAGTCATTTTGTACTATTTAGGTAGAGTATGGGGCAAAGTTAATGTAGCGTAGCTAATGTCATACAACACTAGGCAGGTAAACTAATGGAATAATACAAGACTACACGGATTTACAACACTAAACCGAAAGGAGGTCATTGTACTCATTTATTGAAAAACTTTTAACATGGGACCAATACTAAAATGGCGAAAAACACATCATGTGCTCCATACATTTCGTTAAGTGCGAACAATTTTGTATTTTTTTTTTTGCGAGTTCGGATTTCGTCCTGTACTAAAAGTTGTTCATAATAATCAAATTTTAAAAAAACATGGGTACAATGACCTCCTTTCAGTTTAGCATCACAGTTTCGTCTAACCCCGTATACTATACTGTTCTGTAAAAGGTCAACGGACCACTAGCTATCGTAACTGAGTCACTGTATCAAGGCCTTACAATTTCAGGTGAGCTGACCGAATCTAGCGCAAGCTCGGCAGTCACTTTGTTACCGAAGCATTTCACGCTAGGTAAACGTCAGATTTTCAACCAAACCACTGCACTTCACAGCTTTATAAAATACTAGTCGACCGTCCCGGCTTCGCACGGGTGTAAGCTCGGCCTTCGGCCTCGCCACAAAATATAATATAGCCTATGTCACCCGGGGATAGTGTAGCTTCCCAACTGTAAAAGAATCGGTTCAGTAGTTTCGGAGCCTATTCGATGCAAACAAACAAACAAACAATATAAATCTTTCCTCTTTATAATATTAGTATAGACAAGTGATGTTGCCCGCGACTTCGAAAGCGTAGATTTTCATATATACTTTCAACCCTTTTTTCCTCCCTTAATCCGGCCCTTGCGCAAAATAACATAGCCTATACTTCAATCTGGTCAAAGCTAAGCATATTCGTGAACACCGCATTTACATCCGTGCAGTGGTTTAGGAGATGTGCATGGACAAACAAACAAACAGACAAAAATTCTTAAAACTGTCTTATCGTGTTCAGCTGCTTATTTTAAGAGGCCCTGTTTATTTAATTTTTTTGATATCACGCATTTACAGATTTTTTTATCTCTACGTTTTTATTATAGTTCTAGTTAGTAGGTATCTAATGTATCCTATACCTATCGCCTGAGACAAAGCGCACAAAAGTATTTTTTTGCAAGCTTTATATTTAGTTTCACCTGTGCCGATGTCTGTCTGTAATCAAATCTTGCAAGTTAAATCTGACCTACTTCCCGTTATTCGATTGAGTTGAAATTTGGCATACTTGTCAAGTTCCGATGACAATACAATGTTATGGTGACATCGAGCCGTTGCCGTTTTAATTATGTTGATGATGGCCAACGGCACTCCTCGATGCATAATAGTAGACTGGCAGGCAGGTCTGGCAGTGTTTGGGCTCATTTTGATCAGCACACCGTTCCGACCATTAATTTCATAAAAGCTTGGTTTGAAAATCAATTTTTTCAATAAAAAACTTGTTAATAGTTAAAGAGTTAAGTCATTGCCTATGTTTAATTTTAAAACTCCTTTCTTAGTGCTCACTACTGCTCACCTACTAATATAAGAAACACTTTCCTCAAAACCCCTTGGGTTCGTTTGGTTTGTCTTAACGAGATTGATGATAGAGCCGGGAGGTGGATAAAGGAAAACTTTAATTGCTACCAGTAAATTCCTCGAGTTTGGACTCTTTTGGTTTAGCGAGTCACTTAAGAGTGTTTTTTTTTAAACTTTAATAAATTTATTTACTACCCTCGGTCCAAGCATAAATTTGCTGCGACAGGTGCTATAAAATTGTAAAAAACCTGAATCCGACGAAATAAATGCTTGGACTGAATTTAGATTTATTAACCAAATAAACCTTCATTTAGGTATTTAATAGTACATTGTTAGCCTAGGGGTGAAAGTAACTTATTAAGTCCCGAGACGGGGTTTGGCTTTGGGTTCGCTAATAGTTCGAGGGACTAAATAAGTCTTAACTCCGAGGTAAACACTGTGCTTTTCATTACGAATACAAGGAAACTAAAAATAAAAACATGAACTGACTAAAGAAAATATGAGTGAATTTTATTTTACACTGGCAAATGCACGAGAAGTGCGGGACCATAATCCTCCGGGAGAAAAAAATATATTGGAACATGGTTCAAAACCATTACAAATGTGAAAATAGAACTAGTTTTATAAAAAAATAATGTGTCTGTCAGTTGTCAACTGTCACTGTCAGTTGAAAGTGAGTCTCCCTAGGGCTGAAATGTATTACTTTCAAACCACTCCTCAGGCAACTTCAAACCTACTTTCCGAGTATGAGTAATGAAAAGTAATGTACTAAAAATATATATATGTAGGTAGAGCATTTGTAGGTGACCTAATAAAACTAAATACAAGTAGGTATTCGGGTCAACTATCAGACTTATAGAAGCGTTTTGCAGCGATTGCAGAGAGCGCTTGTATCACCTTTCAACTCGGATTCAAATAAACGAATAGGAATGCAAAACAGTGCATAAGTTAATTAGAATGCCAGGATATCATTGTAACTTTAAACAGTAGCATATAAATGCATTTGAATTCGTAGACAATGCCATTTCAAGTAGGTATTATTAACTCAGGAAATATTAACTCAAGCTTTGTCCTCTGCCAATTACGTTCAACGTATAGACCAGGGTAGAAGCCTTCAAAAATGGTAAAAAGTGAAAAAAAATCGGAAAGTTCGGGAAGTTTTTTACCCTTAAACCCCCCCCCCCCCTCCCACTTCCCGAACTCAGATCGCCTGTAAATTATTTTTCCTTTCATTTTTACCATATTCCCCTCCTTTTCTAATGGGTTTCATACTACTACAATTTTTTTTTGTTTCAAAAATTATCGACCCTGGTCTAGTATTAGTATTATATACTTGGAGTCGTACCGTCACCTATTGCGATTCGTTTTACATGGCTGCGAAAAGTTGCACGACCGCAAACCGTATTTCGGCGCGTGATTTTCCACAGTCACCTATACGGAATCGCTCAAAACAGAACGGTACGACCCCAGTTAGGTATAATACTAACTTAACTACATTAGGCCTGTGTCCTCATTATTTTTATTACCTCATAAAAAAGCTATAAAATATAGCCTATTGTTTAATTTGTGGCAATTTTGGTATTGCTGACAGTGTTAAATGGACCAATAATGGAATGGACAGTGTTAAATGGTGCTAGATGGACCGACGACATCGTAATAGTCGCGGGCATTCAGTGGATGCAGATGGCAGGTTGTTGTTCAGTGTGGAGGTCAAAGGGTTCAGCAGTGGACGTCTTCTGGCTAATGATAATGAGCAGTGTTAAATAAGAAGCTATTATAAATACATGCAGTTTTACTTGTAGTTATTGTCAGACAACTGGAATAATTTTCACGTAACAAATGTGCCTCGTGTATAAAATAATAAATTTAAGCGCGTTGATGTCTTTTGCTTAGAACAAAAGTATATCGTTTTTAACAAATTAGAATAAACTAGTTATACGCCCGAACTGAGATCTCGCGTCCCCTATATCTTCTTAACCCCTTCACCGATTTATTCCATATTAGAATATAAAAATTGTATTGAAATGAACTACTTGCCTGCAAAGTTTCATGAATATCGGATTAACGGTAAGCAAGTTATCGTCGAACAAACCATACATAGACACACCAATTTGTCCCATTAGAATCTGAGACCTCTTTCGCTGGGGCAAATATTACTTAAGATATTTGATTGAAATCAATTTTTTTAATACCTTAGCATATAAATGAGGCTATTAAAATGATAATAAAAGTAAGCTTAACTTCTCGTATGTCCCACTCAAGGGAACTAGGAAGCATTCTGCTTTATAATAATACGGCAACAAAAAATATACAAAAGTCATCATCTTAGCTACAAACGTACGTGTGTACATAAATTGTGTTTATTTAAAATAATCACGACTGTCGGTTCATACATGTATAATGAAGCTTGTGATTCTTATCCGAGGCCCGGCGGGACAAAAACTCGTCTGTATCTGATACTTACGTAAAACTTGGGGTCCGTCTGCAGTTCACATTGCATATAATTGGAGATACATTCTAACATAATCTATACTTATATTTCGTGTCCAATTCACATGCCTTGAAATTATCTAACAATATAATTCGTATTCTCATTAGCAAACTCTTTTATTTGATACCCATATCATGGGGGTGCATAAAAATAACTGGTCTGTCTTCTTTTGGATTCCGCCATATTGGATTTTAGAATGACGTCGCTGCAGCCATGCGTTGTAATTCAAACTTAAGGTGTATGCAAAATTTCAGCTCAATCGGTTGAGATAACTGTATCAAAAATCAGTTGCAAAATTGAGCCATGCTAACAAGGCAAGTTTAAGTAAATAAGGAAGAGAGCAAATTTATGCGGCGTCATAGAATGATGATGCTTACAGGTCGAGCTCATCGTCTGGTTTAAGTTTGTCAAAGTTGCTCAAGTGTTTAACATAGTTACTCACTGACAGTCAAACATCAAACGTTGGTTCATAATGTTTAAAGATTCAAGGTCCAACAGCATTGTCGGTGCGGAGGCCAAGTAACATCGCCGATTTAGACACGGTTGCGGTGGGCAGAGAGTAGGCAGTCTCTTGCCTTAATTGGCCAACCTTTTGTTAGCAATTAATGGTCTTTACAGAATATTTTAAGTCATCAGTCAATCATTCGTAACGTGAATTCACTCTAACTTGTTATTAAACTGTCGAACTACCAAATTAAGCAAATTTATTCTTGAAATATTCTAGAGTTTAGCTAGACTTGAACACCATTAATCTTTCAGTACAACCGTCCTAAAATTTACATTGAAACAAAGACTGAACGGTTGCAATAAAGGCAGATTCGGGCTATAAATAAATCACTTCATCAACAAAGTCCATACATAGGTGGTAAACGTTTGCATAATACATCAATCTACCTAATAGGTGCAGCTGCATTGATCCGGCTGAAACTCACTCACACTCACGTGGAGGGCCCGGGCGAGCAATCGATAGGAACCGTGCACGTGTGTGAGTAGGAGAGCAGACTCTGCCCTAATTTCCATGTAACAGGGAATGGTTAGGGATCTGTAATTGCGTGAATCCAACGTTCTATTAATACCATTTTAACCCCACCACTAACACAAGCATCCTCCCTATCAATTTGGGGACGTCAAAGTTATAGTTAATCATGAAAATTAATCGGTTTTCAGTTTACCGGCTCCGGAATAAAAGCAAACATAATTACTTTCATTAGCATAACATGCGCTCTCGCTTCAATGGCAGCAAATCAGAAACATCTGGTTAGGTTCGATGAAATTAATCGAGTTCAGTGACATTCCGTTTCATTATCGGTGTAAATTGTAAAATTCGTTTGCTGCTAAATAGTCAATCATAATCAATGTACTGTGCGAGGGTGTTTTGAGTATATTGTTTCGTAAATGAGACAGTTCATTGACAATCAAGTAATCAGTTGGGTATACTTAGATAAGAACTCTTAAAAATGATAACAGTTATCAACTAAGAAAAACCCTTCACCCTGTAATTGCTCTACTTAGAGTTGAAAAAGTCTGTGTCTCATTAGATGCTGCACCTTTGTTTCAAATCCGTGAAATAGGTCATCTAGAGACGTAGAGACCAGATGCAACAAAATTGCATCCGCAGATCCATCCCTTGCAATATAACTGTAATTTTAGACCTTGCAATCTTTGCGCAGAGACGATGTCAGCACCATTTTGACAGTTAAAAACATAAACGCAACGTTACGACTGCAAATAACCGAGTACGTGGACCATGGTGGGGGCCCGCTTACTCGAGTAGGCGTGTCGAAGTGTGTGGTGACGAAACGCCACCTCATTTTGTGCAAGAGCCTTATTGTGAAAGAGGTACTGACGATGACGGGGGCGAGCTGGACGGCGCCATAGAGGTCGAGACGACTCATGTGTCGTTCTGTTTACATTTATGAGTCGCTGTATTCGGCTTTTTACGCTTCAAATCAGCCATAGCGGTTTCGTACAACGAAGAATAGCAATCAGGCGTGAGAAAACCCTACTCACGTTTGCACAAAACTGAATTAGTTTCTCTTGAGGTACTCTACAAACATTTCAAGTATTTGGAGAATGCGATCAAACGAGTTCGTACAAAACCCGATTGTTAGCCTAAAGCTACATGTTACATTTGGGATCGCGTGGTTACTACATTGTAACAATGTCCAAGACCACCGAAGAAGTTAAATAAACAAAAGGATGGACCAGTAACAAAAAGATACATAAAAAGTCGGTTGAATCGTCTTCCTTTTTGAGACCAGCTTAAATATTCGAAGTAGATCGCGGCAGAATCCTATTAACAAAAAAATACTTGCGTGCAAGCCTCGTAAAATTGTTTCAAATATCACACAAACAAAGCTCTAAATATTCTTGATTTATTGTTGAAGGTATCGATTACGATTCAAAATGAGCAACGGCCTGGATTTTCTTTGAAATCGCGATTCATCGTTCGACATGCTGTTAGCAAACAACAATGTACGGATCCAACTGTTGATCGAGTTGATACATTATCTTTTATCAGTTTATGATTTCATTCTCATGTTGAGTAATGTACTTACACTTGTAAAGATCTATTTTCGGCGTCGCTTTCGAACCGCACTCGAGTGAGGAGGCGGCTGCCGTCTGTTCTCATTCGTAGAAACGTGACGTCAAGACACTTCGTATCAACGGATGTGAAGTGTCCAAGTGTCATATCATAAAGATGCAATCATATATAAACATAACAACCGGTGTTATCCAAAATAACGTTCGTTTGTTATTGTGTATTAAAATTTGTATACAAATAAACAATTTCATGTTTATTATGTCACAATTATAACAGCTGTATGTGTTACGCTATAACAATTGATAAGATAGCATCAAACGGAGCATCTCAGTAGGTACCTACTTCAGGCGGCATGACTTTAGTATCAATTGAGGAACTCTACATAATTTGTCCTCAATTATTAGCGATAAGGTGGCCTTATTAGATTGCGAGGTAATCTTCGTCTATATCGACATAAGAGAATATGTGGAAGTAGTGTGTGATGTAGAAATGTGTGAAGTATACTAAACTTATTTTGGCGACACGAAACGTAAACAAACCGCGTGTACGACCGGGCAAGAGGCCGTTGCTCTTTCTTAGCTACTGATATACGCTGTATCTAACGTATTAACAACAATAAGGACTTTAATACGTATTTGTTAGTCTCATTCATGCATACATTTCCATACTGATGTGTTTTTAAATCTTTACGTAAACGCTGTCGATAAACAATACATATTTTCAAACAAGCGTCCTATTCAGCGTTTCCGCAGATGTGCCAACTTGATAATCATTAAGTTGGCTCATCTTAAAACGTTTCGTCATTATCTTATGTAAGAAGATTTCGTAACTTTACTAGAGTGCACGGTCGTGTAACGCTGTTTGATTGGTCTAAATTAACTCGTTTATAATTATTGGCTACAATGAAAGACTATCGATACTGATTAAGCGATTTCAGGCTTACTTAACCACCTACATATAAAATGCTCGAGTCATGAATCACTTAGTACCATAAGTTCTGATCAGATTTTCCTGGGAAGACGAATACGTCAGCTGACTCAGTTATTTAAAAACAACAAGCAAATACCAACAACATAGCGTTTGTCACTCGATAGAGTATGCCATCATCAAGATAACATGATATTATTGATTACGATGCATCACAGGTATCAGTGTTGTTTTTAATTTCCTTCTACTTCTACAAACGAAGGAACTACCTATTCATTTTCCTGTTCGCTTTCTCAGTTCACGTTAATGAATCATGACAGTATGTTTCATCATCTGGGAATCCCTGACGTCAGACTCGGCTTTATGAATCAAAATTTCATTTTATGAATGAATTATACGCATACCTTTCAGCGCAGATTTGTGGAGCGATATCCAAGCTAAAGGCGGCATTAGGTAGGTTACGTGCTACAGCTCACAACTACTTGTTACGTATTGGAGAAACCTAGCACAGTGAAAGTTTTTATGGCTCTACTGTGACACAAATATAGACACAGGTTCTGACTTGATATTTGAATAACTGTTGATGCAGATAAGATCTCACTAATGTAGCATTGTTTGTTTGTTATACACCTAATTACGTACTCACTCTATTTTTGGTGAAGGAAAAGCAAAACAATTTTTTCGGGGGAAAAATATCACGTTTATTGCCGTAACTGCAATTCGAAGGCACATACTGTGTGCAGTACGCGCGCTCCGTCAACGTGACTAATTTGTCACTCTTGTATAGTCGAATTTGATTCATCATCAACATACTTTCGTAAACATTCATGTCCATAGAACAATTGTCTTTGTATAACATTTTTATATCACTCAACATTTAGGCGGCACTAATCAATGGATCGTAGGGTTGAAATATCGGCAGTTGGTTGGTCATGCGATTGCGGGCTGTTCGCTCTTCGGCAACCTTAAGGAGCACCAGGTCCATGGCAGCGCGGGCATCCTCCAGCGGCGAGTGGCCGGAACAGCCACGCTGCACGCTGCGCCCGAGGAGCTCCTCAGAGAGCGCACGCAGCGACCGCCGCAAAGGAAACCCTCTCGCATGAGGGTACAGTGCGCAGGTATCCACAACGGCGAAGTGCAATAGCTTCAGGGCTCGTAAATCATTATCCAATGCGTGTCCAATCAAAATCGTATCTGTTCCCACAAATCCAAGTATATCGTTTTGCACATCTCGTAGCGTCTTGGTCGCGCGCGCCAAGTCGCGCGGCCTGATGCCCGAGAAACGGGTATTGTGATCGACGACAGGTGAACTCGGTTTCACTAGTGATCTGTAAACTAGTCGGCCATCGGAAGCTATGACCGCGATACTAGCGAGTTCCAGTCCTGCTGTTGTATAACACATCTCTGCGTCGATTGCGTACACCCCGCCGCGAGGCGAGCGTGCACGCACATATCCTTCCAAGGGTCCGTTCATGCCGGGACGTGTGCCATTCCATACGTGGAAGCGCGCGGTACTGCAGCCTCTGGAGCCGAGCGGCATTTTGCAGCAAGCGTAGTAGTCGCCACTCACCCGACCCCAGTGGTAAATACACGGTTCTTCTTTCATATATTCACCTTCACGAGTCATTCGAAACATTTTATCACAACGTACGCACAAGTGTTCCACTGCATCCGCTTCTTCGTCACTGTCAGAGCGCGGCGTTGACCCCAAGGAGCCGCGGCCGCTGTCACCCTGCGAACCGGGCACGAACTCGGGAGCGTTCACATCCCAAGTAGTAGCCGGTAGCGGTCTAGGTCGCGGCGGCGGGTTTATATACACCACCGCCTTCGACGAGTTGGGCTCGATTTCGAGCGGGTAGCCAAGCGCCCACATGCGCTTCGGCGAGAGCAGATGTGGCCGAAGAGCTTCCACTAGTTCTTCAGTTGAGAATCTCGGCGGCGTCGACGGCGTCGGCGGCGAGGGCGGGGGGCGGCGTCGATCGCGCGGCTTGCGCCGACGTGCTGCAGCGCTGGCAGCATCCACCGTCGCGAGGGTCTCTTGATAAAACCAATCGTGCAATTGAATACAAAAATGCATGTTTTCTGGCTGGCTTTTGTACACATAGAGTCGAGATATTGAGCGCGGAGCGTCAAAGATACGTGCTATCGCGCGCGCGGGCGCTGTACTAATGGCGCGCTGGTGGGGCAGCCCACGCTTTATACGTACGTAGAAGAGCGCGTTCGTTAACGGGACACGCCAATCGACCGGCCTATTCTCATTTTTCTAAACAATAACAAAACCTTTCTTGTCTACTAAAAACACAAAGCGATCCGTCTCGTAGTAGGTAACAGTTGAAACTAATCCTGTCTGCGAGCATAGCTCTATCCTAATGTCGCGGAGAAAGTCCCGCACGCCCCGTTTGTTTGTTTACTTTGATCAGCTGATGTGCCCGCTCGCCGTCCGCGTGGTATTTATTTGCAACCAAAATATATAGATGCGCACTGTTTTTAAATGCATACTTAGCTAATAGGGGCACTTACTCTTATCGGAATTTTAATAATGTAAAATTAGTTAACGATTCATTCGTTCAAGTTCTTCGATAACATTGTTTCAAAAACAATTTCGTGATTATACCTATTTGAATATTAAATACATGTTGCTTAATATTTGAACAAATCAGGGAGAAAAATGGTTGACGCCTATTTAATTTTGAATAAAACACCTACTCTTAATACCAGTGTACTGTAAGGGGTGAAAGGAGGTTGGCATAGTAAGGACGGGCGTTGCTCTGACAACGTCTGGCCATCATTTAAAAATAAACTTTCATTGATTGCACGAGGCAACTCGACCACGAAAGTATAAAACGTGAATTATTGAAGGAGAACCTGTTCCACGCCATCATTTTAGAGGAAAACCCTGGCAATTCCTCAGAAAATACTTATTTTTCGTGATCATTTTCCCCCGTGGTGACCTACAAGGAAAATGATGCAGGCGAGACGAGGAATATTATCAATTCATAATAACATTATATAAAGAGCATATCCAAAAATTTATGAATCACGTTTATCTAGTAACACGTTTAAAGTCAGTTCAACGTCATCTTGTTGACGTGACCGACGGCAGATAAGTACATCCTTAGGCGATAGACATGTTAAGGCTTACTAAACCTATGATAATAAAATAAGATGACGTGCCTTTTAGGGTTCCGTAGCCCGACAAGGAACCCTTATAAGTTCGTTCTGTCCGTCCGTCTGTCTGTCTGTCCATCCGTACTTATTTTTCAGAACCTAAATATAACGTAAATCATCGAAGATATACAAATCATAGTGAGCATTTTTTTAAGTGACAGAACCATGTTTTGCTTGAACATAAATCATAACATACTTACCAAATAAATCAATTTCCGATTTATCATTTATGTCATCTTAAAGATGACAAAATAAAATGGCAACAACGGAAATTTTACTCCGTCGAATTAAGATATAATAAAAAGTACATTTCTTTATTTGGTAAGTATGTTATGTTTTATGTTACAGCAAAACATGGATTTGTCACTTTTCTTAAAATTCACACTCGAAGATTGAATATCTACACTAATATTATAAAGAGGAAAGATTTGTACCTATTTTTGTATGTTTGTAATGAATAGGCTCCGAAACTACTGAACCGATTTGAAAAATTCTTTCACTGTTGGGAAGCTACACTATCCCCGGGTGATATAGGCTATATTATATTTTGTAGCGAGGCCGAAGGCCGAGCTTACACTCGTGCGAAGCCGGGGCGGACGGCTAGTCTTTAATAATGTTATTATGTGTGAGCGAGAGAACTGCAGACGGCAAGAGCCTTCTTAGTGTATGTAATAAAGTAAATTTACCTGCACTAAACTAGTTTTGGCACACAATGTATCGTAAAGTTTCTGTATAAACCAATCCCATTCTATGCGGAGCGATTCGTGTTTTTATAATAGAATCGGATGATGTATTTTTTGTATTAAGTTGCCCTAACTAATATTATAAAAGCGAAAGTAACTCTTGTCTTTCCGTCTGTTTGTTTTCTTTTGACGATCAAACTAGGCCGATCTTAACCAAATTTGGCAGGATGATACAGGATGATTTGAGGTGTACTTACATCATAATAACGTACAAAGTTTCCCCTATAAATGCAGAAAAACTGGAAAATCACGGGTAACACCGCGGAAGATTCTAGTATTAATTATAGCCTATGTTACTCAGGGATAATGTAGCATTCTGACTGTGTGTGCAATAATGTCCCAGATATTTATTTTCTTTATTCTAATGTTGAAAGAATTTTTCAAATCAGTCCAGTAGTTTTTGAGTTAATTCGTTACAAACATCCAAAAATATAAATCTTTCATCTATAATATTATTATAGTGTAGATGGGCTTGCACTTTGAGCAGATCCTTAAATTAAGAACGTATATATATTATAATTATGTGGTTCAGTATGATGTTAATATTTTACATATTGTGGTCCAGCACTAAAGAGTAGTGTGTTCATGTCGTTGATATAATCTAAAATAGACTCTGCACCAATTGTCTAGACAATTGGGTCAGATCCTCCCCCTTCAATGTCAAAGTCATTGATAAGCTCAATGTTAGTAATTGCAAATGTTGTCGACATTTTTGCAAAAAATAATAAAAAAAAAAACAAAGTATACCATTCTAGACAGCAAATATGATTATGTTATTGTGGAAACTGACGTGATTTTCGCACATTTTATTTAAACCGGCCGACCGGTTATTTTTTTTTGCCGGCTCAATCTTACGCGAGTAATTTCCGTCTAATATAAATAAAATACGATAATATTGCTATTCTTTACTCATTTATAATATGGTGTGGCGTTTAAGACTCCTAACAAATCATACAAAAAAAAAAGATTCACTTACTAATGTAACTATAGAGTAATCGGAAATTGTCTGCAAAAACAAAATTGCCACGAGCACAAATATGCAATGAAAAACAGCTGCTTTACTAATAAAATATGGACCATGCAAACTGAGAATTTAAATATTACCTGACTGAGAGACTAACTCAATTTAAAAAATGGTCTTGACTCACATTATTACAATCTTTACATCCTTAGCTAACGTGAATACAGCTCAATACTATAATGTAAAGTAAATATAAGGCCAAACGTTTAAAAAAGTATTCCAACAAATGCAGCTATATTACGAGAACACGAATTTCCCAAGAAAACTATTTCAGTATCAGACTAAAGGCATGACCACAGTATCCACAAAAAATAACCAATGAGAAGTTGAATTACTCGTATGTTTTGCAGGATTATTTTTAACTTATCAAAAAACTTCACGGCTTTGTAGGATTTATTTTGTAGTTGCAAGAGTTACGGCGTCAAAACTTCGCCCGCCGGCGTTCCTTCTCATTGAAGACAGCGCAGTTATTGTTATTTAGGGCCCTAATTTAAATACTATTTATTGTAAGGAGGTACAAAAAGAGGAATTGAAACATAAGTTAAAATCTTGTTTGGTTTTAACTTGGTAGTATGAAGAAGAGATGCCCGCGAGAGGTTTTTGGCACATCAAAAATAACCGTGTTCGTATAGAATTGCACAAAATTTCTTTTCAATGTTTTTTTTTTGCGATTCCTAAGATTAATAATATTTCATATATTTTCTTCTCTTCGCTTTAGTGAATGAATACCGGCTTCTAGCTAGACTTTCCGCAAGTGTCCCGACAAATCCCCGTGTTCTGCCGCCACACGCGCGGCGGCGCGTCCAATGTCTTTGTGAGCGTGCGTTGTTTGTATACAAAAGCGCGTGTGGGCGCGGCGCGCGTCGCTGGTCGCTGACACCGACGATAACCTTCGGTTCGGCGTCGAACTCGCCCGGCCAACGGTACCCAACACTACAGAATTGGTGCAAATTTACGTATAAACGCTAAGAAGACGCTAAAGAACGGATTCGGTATAAAACCGCAAATGCAAGACATAGATAACGTTTTTGGTGTTAAAAAAACGTATTTAGAAACGTTTGATATATAGAGAGTCGACAAACGTCAAGATCTTGCTGACGAGAAGGGCTACGCTCAAAAACTAGACAATGCAGCTTTAAGTAATAACAGGCCTGTAAAAACGTTTCAAAAAAAGACCATGTAGACACTAGAGAACGAATTTGTCGAGCTAGTTTCTAAAGCAATGGAAATTTAGCTGACGAGCAAAATTAAAGATTTCAAATCATCATTCGTATGAATATGTGAGCCAAATATCGAATCGAAGAAAATATGACGAAACAGACGAATAAGAATAAATGCCAATTAAAATATTATATTTTTAACGCCAACTAAGAACAGATAGAATAGAAGTAGAGAAGAAGTTTTCAAACATCCAATCCGAGTGGCAGAGCAAGGGCTGAGCAATATTTTCAATAACGCAGAATTTTACGAACAACTTAAAAGGTCGATCACTAAATCTAAGTACATAACTCAAATCAAATAACTGAAATATTTAGGAGACACATAATGAAGTTGAACTATTATTTTAAATAAGACGCGAAACAACTAGCAACGCTTGACACTTATTGAACCAGTTTCTAACTCTATTAACCTAAATTCCAATTTATGTAGTCAAAAATACTATAAATCTATTACCATACAGATTATTGCTAGTTCAAAATTATTTTACATGTAGATGGCATAAAAAGTTGACTATTTGATCACAAGAGTTTAGAAGACATTGGGCCTGTCTCAATTGATAATGACTATTTTATTCATTAATCTATCGCCTCAGCTGAAACACTTGCGATTTCTAGGAAAACTATAACTGTAAGTGAGACGATAGTTCATTGACTCTACTCAAATGATGTGGCGCGTGAGGCTATCAACACGAAAGATAATGTTTATCTCTTAGGTTTGTGACTTCCCGTGTGTAAAGTACAATTTCTCACTCATAAATGGAATCTTACTGCGTAGATTCTATTGAAAATAGAACTAAAGAAATAAGGTCTTATCTTTTAAGCCACCCGTAATAGATTTCTATCGCTTATCGCTTTTTAATGACCTACTTTGATAGTAATTAGTAACTAAGCAGGCGAAGTTAAGCAAATAATAGATTATGATAATGTAAGATAAGTCTATTCAGAATATGTGACATTAAAACCAGAACTAAAAAGTGTAGAATTATTTTGCAAAACAGTAAACCGTCGGCATTTCGTTGCTAAGCAATCGTAGGAGCGGGAAGTAGTAGCTTGTATGTAAGAAGGATAATGTTTTGAACCGGGTCGACATAGCGGCTGCATCTCATACACCGTAGATTCTGTGAATTACGCGAACAAGACAGGAAAATCTTGATAGTAAGAAAATACTAAGACTAGCAGACATGAATACTGATAGACATACAAGTTAGAGAAACGTAGAGTCGCAAGTTACTAAACTTAACGAATATGAAATACCAAATACAGGTTTATAACAAAGCACCAATCAAGTTTCAAGAGTTAACACAGGCTCGTTTTGGCTATACGTTAACGCCCACATACATCTGTTCTACTCGCGAACGCGGTCAGTGTGCCACGGCAACCGATGAGCACTACCGGAACATACGTTTTCAGAACTACTAGAGACCTTGACAATAAACTCACTGCAATTTGCCAACTAAATAAATATGATCTCACAATGATTACAAAAAATAAACAAACTTTTAACATAATTAACGTCAACCTCAATTTGCGTATTCATCACAGATTGTGAAACCAGATGCCCATCTATATTCATGGTCGTGGCCAAACCGTCATTTTGATAGCCTTTAAATGTGTTAATAATTGCACCAACGCGTGAATTTGACTTGTGGAAATTAAGACTAATATTTGTCACGTCACAAACTGCTCAAACAGCGTCGCTCTGGTTTTTAAAGGGCAACTACGTAGTAAGTGTGACGCGATATTGTTTTGGTGAAAGTTGTCCATCATCGGCTCAGCGAGCGAAGTTCTGACCACTATCACGATGCACGGCAAATGTGGGTCAAGGAGGCCGCGTTCCTAGTGACCAAGCTGCATGAATGGTTGACAGATTTTCGAGTAATGAATAAGCCTAAGCGAAAGTTTGTTTTGGAAATTTGATTACAAAACTAGCAACCGTGATCTTTTGTTACGAAATATTTAACGACAGACATCATTAAACAATCAATATTATTTTCGCAACAGACGATCATTTGGAAAACTTCAAAACTTTTCGTAAATTGCGATTCCGACATTAGCCATAAAGCATATAAATTATTGTCGACGTTGACTCGAACAATATTTGGGTAACGGTCATTTTAGTTTGAGCCAAAACTTGTATGTTGAGTTCCAACAAACCGGAAAAATAACGTTTTCGGGGCACGTTCACACACAAAGTTTTCGGCGTGCACGCACTAGCGCTACTTGAAACGAGACACGAATCCGATTCTAGTTTTTTCGAACAGACGTATTATGTCTGTCAAAATATAATAGGTAACAAATTACTCAGATAACTTTTGAATTACAAATAATTTGTTCCTATCTCAAAAGAATACAAGATTTATGTTTTGACAAAACGGTAGGTTAAAATTTAAAACAGCCTAGATTAGGATTCTAGAGGGGATTCAAACTTGTAGCAACCAATTATCAGCAAACATTTGGGGTATTAAACTGTACTTATACCTATAAAATTTGTAGACAGTGACTTGGTGGCTGGTGTTCTTAGTTTCATTACACAAAGGGCTACATCGACATGATAACAATATACTGTGGAGGAGCGGCAGCCTTCACAAATCCACCTACTTAAAGGTGTTGATGTTCGCAATTATCGTACAATGCTTTATACCTTTCAAAGTCAAAGATAAGTGGGTAGTAATTGATGTATAAAAAATCATGGTCGCCTGATAAAAGGTTCCACAACTTTCTAAGAATTTCCAATATTCTAATCTAGGTAAATTAGGGATAGAAATGGATGTCCACGAGCATTGTTAGAAACACAAACGAAAACAGAGGATTCATTGTGATTCACAGACTTAACATTATTGATAACGTTCATATGTACATAATTAATTATGTACAATCTGTAATGTCAATGATATGTGTCCTCTGTTTCATCTAGACAGCGACCCGTCTGCAGCTATAATTTATTGTGATTACAAGGATCGGTGTTTCCTACATTGACCGCTTATCTGCGAAATATTGCGCAGTACGGGAACTTGTTGCAATAGTTATACCTACTCATCCTCCACAGGATAATAATAAAAAGAGGCCATGCGAAGATAATGTTATATCTTGCTAGAAAACTGAAATGAGAACACGCGATATAAAACCCGATGATTTAAAATTAATTCTTAAATGTCTGCTGATAATAGAGGCTAATTAATTGTTTCCTGTGTATTCGTCTATGTTGAAAGATAACATCAAGAAGCGACAGCGCGAAAGGCTATTTTCGTTCTTTCAGCGATGATTAAGAAATTTTCAAGGTAGAGGGCAAACGACACGCGCCGTTCGATTGACCGAGTCATAAAGAATGTCCGTTGGGTTGCTGCCAATTTAAATACGTCAATTCGTAATTATTATAATTTTGTCATTTTAATTAGCAAATGTGACACCTGAATAAATCTAATTAAATTATATCGATAGTTTACGTGTTACTTTGATGTCGCTTTAGTAAAAAATACCACCATCACTTTTATTTTTGTTTTTAGTTTTGTACTGAGTTGATCAATGGTCGTCACGTTTACTACAATGAAATAAAGGTTTGTGGTCTAGGACAACATAAATTGTTGAGATAATATACGCCTTGTGTATAATGAATTTATGCTAGATGACCGACGAAGTATAACCGTTTATCATCGCGGTCATCGGCCTTGTTGGAGCAGGTACATGTTGTCGTTATATGCAAATTGATTCGTGCTAATTTATGGAAAAACACAATACCGACCATTTCGACATCGTTATCTTATCTCTGTACCTAAGTTATTATATTATTTTAAAGTTTTAACTTTAAATAAACCTGCAATTTTTTAACTTTGTCTGCTACGGGCAGTTCTTCTATATGAACATACCTATTGACAGATTCACTATGAGTAATATTTTTTTTTATAAAAAAGCAGTTTCAGTTTACTTGTACAATGGACGTTACTAGGTCTATCGTTATTTATATTCCTTCATGACTTAGTACATATTAACCCGACTCAGTCGATGTGACGTGCATAGACCGTTACACGTAATATGACAGGGTAATATGGAACCCAGTAGTTAGATTACACACAGACTGGAGGGCAGCCTGGTAATCATAATCGAGTGCGTCGATATAACGTGCTATATTAAGACAAGGATGTGTGACCGAGATAGGAGGATGCTAGTATCTAATGACGTCAACGCTATCTAGGTTGTCGCTGCGTCCGTAGAATATTTTCCGGAAAATAAACAAATCCGTTTAACTCAACCTGCACAGGAATTACCGAATCAAAGAAATGTTGGAAGCAAAAACTTTAAATGTGGAAATGCTCACACATGGAGTGTTGTATACATTGGAATTTTGATGCGGATTTATGTTTTATTTGAGTTTTGATGAACCCTAAGTTTTTTTTGTAAGAATGAATCTGTTACTTTTGTAAGGGTTTAGCAAGAAGATAAATATATCAAACGCTAGATAAAAAATAATGTAAATGAAACAAACTAGGTCAATGGTAAAGATTCATATAGTAATGATATCAATTCATTTTCGAATATTTAGTCACTAAGTTTTTAAATTAAATTACTGATTTTAAATCGTAACTATGTTCACGAATTAAATTAGTAGTCAATCATAAAATTGCTACTAATAACGCAGAATAGATCGACATTACCACAAGTCAATATGTATAATGTCAGTTTTTCAATGGAACGGTACAAACTGCTTTTATAATAAACATGTTATTATTCAATATACAACGACAATAGAGAATCTTATTAACAATATTGATTACTGATTGGCCTCTACAACTACCCTTGAGTAGCCGTGTCGTGTACATGAGACGTAAAGCCTTATTGCTAAACAGTTTGAACAGTTGGTTTCTAAACGGAAACTTAAGCAGTACTCCTATGTTTGCTTGTAAGAGTGTGCAGCGAAGTGTTAGGCAACTCGTCATCTATGTAATGGCTCGAAGGTCTCACAATTATACTTCAGTGGGCGTGCCGTTTAACACTTTGGTTCCCGTATCCTAACACTGATTATTAATTATATAATAGATCTTACATCCTGCCTACGCAATGATTATGATTTTGGCTAGCTTGATTAAATAAGTAGCTAATTTGATAAAGTAATTTAAAATCACACACCCGAAAGTCAACCAAAAGCGTAAATACAGACTTTTTTTAAACTAATTGCAAGGACTCGGTACTCCGAAGAAAATCTCAGCCATTTTTTTCGGAATCATTAAATTCAATGACTTCACGTTGGTTGTATTATTATTTTGATTGCTTTCTAATTCAAATTTGGATTAGAAGACGATAAAAATATATTTTTGAGAGAGATTAAGATCATTGGATATGGCGCTTCTTAAGCTGATCGTTTGTATAATTGACGGCCGTTTCAAATATAAATAAAATACATTTAATGCATTAAGTAATCGTTAGAAATCTTATGACATAAATCTACGCAGAGTAATTTAGTAGTAAATTTCATGTGAATAGTAAAATAATGTCATACCATTGTAATAGTGTGTCAATTTGTCTAAATACAAAAATACAGTACTCTATCATTAGTACTGAATACTGATGTAATCGAAATCATTATGATAAATGGCAATAAAAACCTCTTATTAGTGATTGAGTAGAGCAAGTATTATTAAATTGTCTTTCAGATGGAACACTCAGACTTTTTTGAAGTCAGTAGTGGGATATGATGCCGCGATATTATAGTAACCTGTGATTATGTATTTTAATTCTCTAAGCTTCATAACAGACACTCTCACGAATGCCATCAATCACAATCTACGTGACTTAAAGATTCTTATAACTATCAGACTTTCGCTCTATTTATCTTACCAGTTTACATAAGCTAATAGTTGTCATAAGCTGTTCTACCTGAGAAGTGTGTATGCATGTATTGATGATACGAAATAGCAACAAATAGAGGCTTCAATTAATAATTCAGCATTTAGGTCACAGAATCGCGATGTATCCATACTGTTTTATTCAGCATCCAGCGTGACGTTAGCGGAAATAACGGAACGGGAGCCAGCTCTTTTGTTCTCAGCTGTTAATTTGTGTGTCATGAACTCATGAATGATGATTAGTGTCGAATTCACACCAACATTTACATAGTCACGTTTCATATGTATGTCACACACACAAACGCATAGTTTTGGTACAATAGACTTTAAAATGTTTAAATAATTAATGGTGAGCTACAAACAATACAACTACTAAAAATATCAGCATGAAAATTATGACAATGAGCTCAGTGAAAACCATTGCTGTACTAAAAAGGTCAGAACAAGATTTCACTTCGATTTCTTCTAGCATCAGTTTTTGTTTCGTGAAATCTGAAAGCTGCATTGTGAAAAGAATCTTCATCACGACGCCGCATAATTACATTGCGTAACAAAGTTTCTTCGAGCGAATGTGTAACATAGGCAACTAAAACGAACAGAGCGCGGGTTGAATAACAGTAACCCGTTGTAAACTCTATTCAATTCAACCGCACGCAATTTGTGTGGAAACCGTCACGGAAAGAAGGTTGCCTTGTTGCCACGGAGCCTTTTACCGGCTAATATTGAAACTGGCCGAGTAACGCGAATTCGGCGGCCGTGGCCTTATGCAAACTTGTGCTAGTGACAAAACAAACCGTAGATCGGGCTTACGAGAAATTAGCAAACATTAGAAATTCGATGTCTATGCAGAGTGAAACCAAAGATTTATCTCGAAGATTTCACTCTGAATACCCGATAAGATCGTCGACCTACGTAAATATATTAAAGAAGAATTTATTTCAATATATTTTAGAGAAACATTAGTTAGGCACTGGAACGATAGTTGAACAAAATAAAATCTTTCTCTCCGTTAGCGGGTCACTGGTACATTACATCGTACGAGTCTATAAGGTCAAAGTGGACGTACTTGCAGTTTAACGATCTTTATTTGTAGTTCTATTCTAACGAGCCCTCAAAGACGCAGCTCGTGACTCTTTTGACCCTGTGTTCTCTATATTGTGCCTAATCATAATTCTTAGCTTTCTTAATTATGCCATTGATGATATGAGAATCGTTTAAATAGATAAAAAGACTAGCCCCCGCGGTTATTATCGTTCATGCCTAAATATCTTCATCAATGTCTCAATTATCAGTCATCACAAAGAGCAGTAGAGTATGCAGTACGAGTATCATCATTAAGTTCCTACTTCCTCGTAATTATTTGCTTTGTTCTGAAACGACATGCCGTGACGTATTTTGAATTTATTTTAAATGCGAAGGTTTGGCGATTCAACAAAGTAAGTTTATTGTAACAATTGTAGGTTTTAACTTAACAAGATATAATCAAGAAAGTTATAAAATAAAGATCGATGAATTCGGTGATCTCTGTTTGTAAAACATTGGTGTTTTTAAAAGTTGTCTATGTCCCATTCTAACATTATGGATCAACACTAAGTGCTTGTTTTTTCTGTATGTATAAAGATTCAATCAAATAAAATTTGTCAGTTCGATATGTCAAAACCAGGATTTTAGAATTTTGGTTTAATCATAAAAAAGCTTCTAAGCCTTATTTACTTTAACCCCAATCGCACTAGTACGATTGTGGTAGCAAAAAATTATAAAACGGTGAACGTTCCAAGGTCAAGTTGCAATTTTTTCAGTAACGTTTCAATGACATTGAAAAATCAAATAACTCTTTAACCTCGATGTTTACCAAAGAACCTAAACGCCTAACTTTATATCTTTAGTTGTTTGTTAACAGTTAAATTAACAGTTAACAGTTAATTGTTAACAGTTAAGCACGTAATTTATAATTAATTGAAATATCCGCGAAATATCTCGACTCTCTGTATAAAAGCATTTAGAAATACTTAAAATTAAATCTTATTTTAATTCCATCACCATTTTGTTAATAGGTAAAGCGTATGTACGTTGTTAATACACAAAAATCGTCTGTCATGTGCACTTTCGATGGTCCATACGGTCAATAATAATATATTAGCAATAATAATTAAAATGTACTTAAAATAATATACTTAAATAGGTTTTGAATACATAATAATTTATACTGAAAAGGAAAATAATGTAGAAATTGAAATTTATGCAGATTATTACAGGCAGTGAAAATATTGTTATTGTATATTAATGAATAAAATATGATAAAATGTCATTTGATTATGATAATAAATTATCATAAAAATAATTATATATCTATAAATTGTTTACTAGTTGTATTCAACTCATACCTACGTCATGGCGAAATGCAATAGAAGACTGGAATTGAAATATGTAGTTTAAATTTTGACGTATATTTATCTTAATGTATTATACTGTAGTATAATTTTTATTTGCATCCAGTCAAACCAGAATTGTTATTGTAAATCACTAACCTTTCATTTCCTTAAACAGAACGAAAAACTGGTCCCTAATTAAAGGTTAGCTCTAATGAGGCAGTGAACATTATTATATTTTAACGATCGCATTAGTTCAATTTACATAACTATCTATTACCATCTCGTTAGTTATTCCGAGTCTGGGGGCTGGTACGGCTAAGGCCTTCAATATTTATATTTCGGCGTACCTACTTACCTACTAATAAGTAGGTTTATTTGTATAAGAACAAATATATTCTCGATACGGTGTAGGTCTCTGATGGGATGACATTTCAAACAGTGTCGTTGTTAGAAAAAATAAATATCACTGTAGAGTTCCTACACGAATACGAATTAAACTCAGTACATTTGGTGAAGGACTGGGGACACAGTAACTAAATAAATTGTGTAATGTTAGTAAATGTACACAACCAAGGTTGTAAAACCGAGGACCTTCCGCACTTTGGGCATTTGGTTGGGAGACAAAAGCCTCGCTACTCTTTTCCTAGTTTTTATCAAAACGCCCTTGAATGCCATTTACCTAAGCAGTAGATTTCCTAGCAAATAAAGTAAATTGGGAATATGTAGTTTTGCTGTTTCACGTTATCAGTCTAGACATAAAAGTTGTTTACACAATATAACATTTCATCTTATCCGTTTACGATACCAAAACCTTTCTGCACAATTCAGGTTAATCATTATCAATTATAGATTATTATTGTACAAAACAAATATTGGCTTTGATTTTATAAGCACGATAAAATATTGCAAATTAAATGCGAATAACCGTGGCGCCATCTCGGTTACCGCACCGAAACTCGCACCGCAACGTTTACCTTACCAAATCCACATAGATGATGTTCCAACAAAACTGTATAGATGGCATCAGTGAGATATTCGCAAAATTATTTGACCGTAAATAATTTAACGTAGGCAATTTTATATTGGCAGAAAAACAATTGCATATTTTTCTAAATGACATTAATACAAATTTAGGTGAGATTTTTAGCAACTATGCTATAAATATTGCACCCTAAATCCAAACTATCTATCTATCCTATTTATTTGTTTATTTTTATTTTATCATTTGTCTCGGGCTTAATAGAGATAACGCACTATCGCCAAGTACCAAAACACACATCAATAAATTAAAAGGTGCGATTAATTTATTGCTTGTAGTACTACTGCTAACACGTGGTCGTGTGTTTAATAATTATTATACATGCGCAGTTGTCAAACACGTGTGTTATTTATTTATAGCAAGAATACTATATTGGTCAAGCAAATCGATCTGTCACCATTATGAAAATTATTTTTTCATAGTCCGTTCATATGGATATTACTCACCTTATAGTTTTGTATTTTTGAAAGAGAGAACATCAAATCGGAATTTTATGGCTCAATTTTTGATACAACATATATTTTTTTGTTTCATTCTAACGTTTAATTTCATTCGTATTTTTTTTTTATTAAATATTTTTATTTTCTATTACTTGTAGTTTTACACTAAGTACGCAATGCGTATGTTACGATTCCAACATGTCTACAAGAAAATAAAATAGGAGACGAAAAAAAGCAAATAAGGAGACGCGTAAAAATTTCCGAAGATTTCTAATAAGGATAAATGATTCATAGATTTCGATGACTAATAAATAATGCGGTTGATGAGTTCATTCACATTAGCAGCATCTTTGATTCTCACTAGTCAAAGAACAGTTATATTGAGCAAAAAATGGGAACCTATACTCGTATGTGGATAACGCAGTAGAGCAATGCTGAGATTTAAGGCTTAGGCTTATTCTAGAAGAAGTATGAAAATGATCTCGCAGGGATCATTATGCATTTTCAAATTAATTTTTTAAGGGAATACATAGAACATATACTTAACACTCAAAAATTCTGGGAGGATTTTTTATTAAAGACCAAATGACGAGTAAAAAAATCACGGTAAAAACACGAGTGTATCGGTTTCTTTTAGGCAAGCGTGCTCCATCGTAGCCCGCATCGTCGCTTAACATCAGCGAGTTGGCGATCAAACGCAAGCCTATTTATGCATTAAAAAGAAGTTTTTAATTATAGAAATAATATGTGAATCAGTAAAGAATGACTAATTTAAATATTTTTCGCCACCAAATTCATCGAATAACAAATTGAAATACTTTTTAGGTTAATTTATTGATCTAACATAGCTTTTTATGCCATAGGTGGCAAGCAAGCTGACGGGCCACCTGATGGTAAGCGATCACCGTTGCCTATACCCATAGGCAACGGTGATCGCTGCAACACCAGGGGCATCACAGATACGTTGCCACCCCTATGACTATATTAACAGCCCTTTTGAAGTAGTTACATAGTTACTCGTAAATCCCGCAGGCAAAAAAGATCGCTTAAAACGCACAGTGTGTGATTTCCACCGGTCTATGATATTCAAATTCGAATTATTTATTGAGAATTAGGGCTTTATCGGGACTTGGCCAGGCGATTGGTGGAGGCGTCGGGTGTTCAGAATGCTGGCTTCTATTTCGGGCAGAAATTGAGCATTGCCATTCAACGTGGCAATGCCACCAGCATTCTGGGGCCCTTTCCCTCCACCAATGGTCTTTTAGTTTAATTTTTTTATTTATTTATTTTAAGTTTTAGTTTTTAGTTAGTATTTTAAGTTTTCTTTAATTTTCTGTTTTTTAAGTTGTGCATAATAAATTATTACCCCTTGAGAATAAAAACGGACAATTCCACTAACATTTATATTTATATATTTATCTCTCAAACTGGTAAACTAAAATAGATTTCCTGATTAAAATAGAAATAAAATAAAAATAAAAAAACTAATATATATGATATATATATACATATACGTAACTAATAGATATGTGGCTGAACTTTCAGGCGGTGACGGCTGTTGAGATGATAAAACCGTGATGCTGGCATCAGATCGACCAGTTCTTCAGAAAACTCCCCGTTATCTTCTTTGTCCTTTATTATAAAGTTATTGTGCCTATATCGATGCTGATTTTCAACTCGTACATGGCCAGTCTAGATGCATTGACGACAGTGAAAGTGGATCGACTAGTTTAGTATCTTACACCTATTCTAGGCATTTCGCACAGCTTTAGCTTTCCAAATCAATCCGCCTTAAGATATTATGAACATCAATAACCAATAACTGCTACATTTTAACAGAATTAGATGTTGTCGAGTACAGTCGAATCATCATCATCAGCCGTAAGACGTCCACTGCTGAACATAGGCCTCCCCCTTTAACCTCCACACTGAACGACAACCTGCCATCTGCATCCATTGCATGCCCGCGGCTCTCACGATGTCGTCGGTCCATCTAGTGGGAGGCCTACCTACGCTGCGTCTTCCGGTTCGCGGTCTCCACTCAAGAAACCTTTCTTCCCCATAGGTTATCGGTTCTTCGAACGATGTGGCCATTGCCACTTCAACTTGCAAATTTTGATAGCTATGTCGATGACTCTGGTTCTTTGTCGAATATCCACGTTTCATACATTGCCCGTTGTGTGACTCTAAGTTTCTCCAAAAGGCCAACAGTTAAGGACCACGTCTCAGTACCATATGTCACAGTCGAATGCCGCTCTGATATTCCACTATTTAACTATTTAAGATCAGTTTTAGAGGCACCTAATTTTTGGACAAGTGTGACACTTACCAAGCGAACGATCTGATCTTTTATCTTTAAAATAAAATAAACATACCACACGCCAAGTTTTACAGCCAAGTTCTCTACAGTACAGATGTAGTACAGTCTATTAAAAGAAATAGAGACGTTTCAACAAATTACGCACAATATGTCATGTGTTTATTATATCATAGATAACATTATCAAAACTACAAACGTAAATGATAAGACACGTAATATCACGGTACTATCACAGAAACTCAATTTAAAATCGTGTTGAAATTACTTTAGAGATTATGAACGTGTGGAAGGGATCTTTACAACAAAATGTATCTACTTAATCCTAATACATAAGTACTTACGTATGTGATAAGGCATATGTGGTACGAAAATGGCATAAGGTATAAGAACCAAGACCTACTCTAATATATTTAAAAATAATCCATTACGGGAAATTTCGGGTTAACAGAAGATAGTTTTAATTTAGTTAAACTCAAACTGTAGAATATTCCACTACAATACAGTCAACTATACTATAATATACAGCTTGAATCGTATAATCCAAAACGATCAAAAGGTCAAATTAAACTTTTTGAATTACATATAAATGCTTCAAAACGTGGTGTAAGTAGAACCAGTGGTACATGAAAAATAATTGAGAAAACCCAAACTGACAATAGGAACCAAGATGAATACGGTATATTCTCAGGCGCAAAGGCAGTGCGATTGTTTGCGCTGAACCATAGAAAGTGCGCACAGAGACAACTTTCGCGACCGAATTCGAGAGAAAGTAGTCCGGCCGCCGCGCCGCATACATTATATCACTTCACCCGACTCGAGGATTATATCACAGCTGATATTTATGTTTGTAAATAAATATAAATAACCTTATGGGTATGTTGCAAGTCCGAGTGGCGACAGTGCCTTCGAGAAATCATCATTGATCAAGAATAATTCAGTAGTTTAACATCTGACCGTTTTAAGCCTACCTAACGAATGTTTCAAATAAACTGACGGTTGCAACCGATTCATTAGCCAGCATTGAAAATTATAGTTTACCGTGAACATTTGTAAAGTATGAACGAAGATAACAAAACGGTAATGCTTTCGGGGCGATAACAGTTACTGTCGCAAAGCGGAACTGTTCTGCGGTCACATCCGTTTTGGACAGGCGAATCTTTTGTTAAAAAATATCACCTTTCGCTTTCATATTGCCCGTTGGCGCAGCATCCGCGTAAATCGTGTGCGCCAAATTAGCATGTTCACGCACTAAACACAGTCTATTTACAGACTAACATTGGAAGGTCAGAAACAGGCGATACATTCGAATGGAAAGAGTTTTATTCTTAAGATAGAGTAGCAGTATCTCATAAAGACATCGTTAAGGCCTGGTAAGCCGCTAATGATTGATTAGTAATCGATGATCGCTGGAGTGGACAAATTCTAGAGTGGACATTGCATTTATATAAACGTAGCGCAGAATCATCATCATCATCATCAGCCAGAAGACGTCCACTGCTGAACATAGGCCTCCCCCTTTAACCTCCACACTGAAAGACATCCTGCCATCTGCATCCACTGGATGCCCGCGACTCTCACAATGTCGTCGGTCCATCTACTGGGAGGCCTACCTACGCTGCGTCTTCCGGTTCGCGGTCTCCACTCAAGAACTTTTCTTCCCCATCGGTTATCTGTTCATCGAGCGATGTGGCCTGCCCATTGCCATTTCAACTTGCAGATTTTAATAGCTATGTCGGTGACCCTGGTTCCAATATCTATGTTCCGAATTTTATCGCGTAAAGAAACTCCGAGCATAGCTCTCTCCATTGCCCGTTGTGTGACTCTGAGTTTTTCCAAAAGACGTTAAGGATCACGTCTCAGTACCATATGTCATCACTGGCAACACACACTGGTCAAAGACCTTTGTCTTTAGGCACTGTGGTATCTTGGACGAGAAGATTTCACGCAATGCAAAGCGCAGAATGCCGTTTGGTAATGTGAAGTGCCGACCGGCTTAAAGCAAAGCAAAAGAACACTAGATGTTCAGAGCTCAAGATCAAGCTTAGTGACGTACATTAGATGAGGCCAACGTTCAGTAGTGGACAAAATAGATAATGACGAAGACAATAAACGGATAGGCAGTTTTAAATTAGTATTCCAATACTAGATATTAAGGGCTTTACTTTAAAATGTTACTCAAGTTTATCTATGCCAAAAATAATGCTCTGTCTCGTTTTTGCGTTTGACGGTTGCCATCAGCGAGAAGTTGAGAGAGCAATTTTAAGCATAAATCAACTTGAATAACGTTTTTAAGTAAGGCCCTAAACAGAGACATTTAAACTAGCAACAATGTAACAACAAAAATTCAAATGATGCGGTAGATGTTGTCTTATTGAAATGTTTTAGGTTTGCCAACGACAGCATCACTCATTTCACAAATAGATTGGTAAGGCCGATGTCAGAGAGTGTAATCAACAACTCTAATGAAGAGAAAATTGTGGTTGTGTATTTGGTCTAACGAGGCGACTACGTATAATGTAGTTTTGTACTTTAAAAATGAAATTATTTCTTACTGAAAAAATACTTTTCTTTTGTTCGCGATTATCAGATAAGTTCTGAAAAAAGAGATGACCGATTGAAGAAATCTTAAATGTGATAAGCAAAACTTGAACAATATCTAAATCACAATCAATTCGTTTTCTAGATGATTAAAAACTGCACCACATTATGAAATCGCCAGTTATACACATTTTTTAATTTATGTAATAAAAATTGCGATATCTCCAGCTGAATGTCAAGGTTACAATACTACGAAAACATAAACATAAAAATGTTGAGGTTTTTTCCTATTCTCTTACTAGATATGTTGAAAATAAAAAAGAAGTAGTAAGAAGTAAAGGTAAACAACGCGATAAGCATTCATGCGACTAAAATTGCATTTCAGGTCAACATGCATCGGTTGATGTTTAGCTTATCGAATCATAAATCACAATTGACAAGTTACGGGTTTTAAACGTATCAAATACTATTACAGCAGAAATAGTAAAGGTTGTACTCAAGCAAAATAAAACAACAAAATACTATTCTTGCACCAACAATGAGGAAATCGCTCCCTACGCGTTCCATTCAAAAATTTACTAAAATGGAAATATCCGCAAATGTGAAGCACTCAGGAAGCGAATTGTACTAATATGAATAGACTATACTTTTGAGAGGGAATGGACACACATTCACACCAACGTCAGAGATGCGGGTCGAGAACATCATGACTACACGCATTGTCATTATGAGATCAGCGGTGACGGCGGCGCTGGTAAGGTCAGGTGCAAATACAGACTTAGTTCGTTTGACTAATTAACAACTGATAATCACGACTACATTGTAGTAATAGGCCTTCAAGTTTAGTTTTGTATTGTAAACACTGCTCACATTATCTAATTCTTTTCAGAACCAATGCATATTGAGTAATAACTCAATTGTAATTGTTTTGTAGAAATTATCTTACATTCTAAAGATTGTTATAATTATGTTTAACTTGCTTTTTGCATAAGTATCTTATACAATGAAATAGACACGATCACAATGTTACGTTCTGTTGTTTAAACTTTATGGAAATTCTGCGTCATTCAGTGATATTCCATAATATACCTTAAATGATAATATGGTTAAATAAAGAGATCGTCGGGCCAGACTACCGCTTAATTATTACTAAATATCAGTTCATGTTAACTGTATAAAAGTGTTTCCAAATCCACAATATAAATGTGTGTCTATTCATTATGCTAATATGACAGTGCTAAAGATGGTCATTGGTCAACATAAGACGGAAATAGCCTTGAAAATTGTGCTACACTAGGCTTTTGTTGATCAAGGAACGCTTTTTCGTACAATTTAGCTACAAATACTGTTGAAAAACTAGAATGAAACAAGAAACTAGTAATGTGTAGTAAGATGATAAGCTTCATATACTAGACTAGAAAGATATAAATTATTATATCAATCACGATCACAAATTTTACAAATCGGGGTCGCAATAATATCAGGAGTCTGGCTGGCAATCTAAACGAGCCACACAAGCACAAGTAGTCAAACGTGTATATGAAAGACAAACAGTTAGAAGTGAACGGATAGATTTAAAAATGCGGACAACGACGCAGGATGGTATATCTGAGCATCGCATATATCCTTTAAGTCTTGCCGTATCAAGCAATGTAGTATAGCGGTTCGATGGCATTCCACTAGTTAGCATATTTTACGTTTAGATTTTCTCCCGGACACAGTAGTCATGACTTTAAATTAACGCTCAGTTAGATCAAGACCTATCGTCAAAATTAAACTCTCGAAGAAAGAAAACGAAGGAATGCTTTCCTATGTCACATACAGTCACATGGTTTATTAAATTTTGTACATCTTAACTATTATATCTACTACTAGCCGTCCGTCCCGGCTTCGCACGAGTGTAAGCTCGGCCTTCGGCCTCGCTACAAAATATAATATAGCCTATGTCACCCGGGGATAGTGTAGCTTCCCAACAGTGAAATAATTTTTCAAATCGGTTCAGTAGTTTCGGAGCCTATTCATTACAAACATACAAAAATAGGTACAAATCTTTCCTCTTTATAATATTAGTGTAGATGAGTATCAACTTTTGCAATGGATCATAAATATTATAACCAAAGATCAATTACGCGAATCATCAATCATCATCATTCATCTGAATAATTATTATCAATTTAAAAAGCCGACTTCACAAAATTTGTTTTAAATGGGCAAATTCAATTACTTGGATGATCATATTGTTATCCAGGTAACAAAATTGTGCCGTTATTTTGGTTTAAAAGCCATTCTACTAAACTGATTTTGATGAAATTTCCATGAGATCAAAGTAACTGA
This sequence comes from Agriopis leucophaearia, assembly GCA_949125355.1. NCBI lineage: Eukaryota > Metazoa > Arthropoda > Insecta > Lepidoptera > Geometridae > Agriopis > Agriopis leucophaearia. Next base: position 8,993,847 of record OX421275.1, read on the forward strand.
AAGTACCTATATCATTTCAATTTTAAAAAATCTATATCGATTCATATATGACGGAGTTATGAGAAACAAACATAAAAAAGATACAATTGAATTGAGAACTCCTCCTTTTTTGAAGTCAGTAAAAAAGCAGGTCTCAAATAACTGCTACGAAAAACAGATGGATAAAATATTCAAATACAACATAAAATAACTATGTTATTTGTATGCGGAAATTATATCTAACATAGCAAGTCGTTTTCAACACAACCAAACATAGCCCGAGACATAACATGCAAAGTTTCCATGTGAATTCTGGTTACGTAATTGTGTAGTAATAATTATCGTTTGACTAGGAAATCAGTAACGAGCCAAATCGTCGAAGGCGAGTCACGTCGTGAGATGACGCTGCGACGCAATGACTAAACTTATCGCAATTGTTTGATAAAATCTGATAAATCGATAACAAGTATGCAATAAAAAAAATAAGAGGTGCGCCCGCAGCATTATAAGACCAAGGAGTAGATTATTCGTTATGACTCGAACGAACTTCGTTAATATACAATGTCAAGGAATCAAAATATTGATCTTAATACGAGTATATTGTGAGGTCAATGTCACATACAATAACAACACTGCAAAGGTGAAAGATCTAATAAAACCAGAAATAATACATTCTTAAAAGCACTTTAAAATGTGTCTACCAATGATGTACCGATAAATCCTTTTTCGATGTTTGAAGTTATTGACCTACGTTTATAATTAGTTCATTTTAATGTTAATGATCATTTATCATTTTATCAATGAAGATATGAACATTAACGGATAAGATTATATATAACCAATCTTTCTGTTAAATCAATGACTCATGATTTTATTTATCGGAACTGTGTAGTCTACATTAGGTAATTGAAATTAATTATAATTTTATAAAGCTGTTCCTAACAAATAAAAGGAAAACTACTAACACTTAGTAAAACAAACGGGTGCTAAATTGCTAATACTACTTGAGACGCCATAAAATTAAATCAGGTTCGTATATAGATGATGCTCCTAAACCATGCCAAGGCGATCTTCCATGATAACTCTAGGTCGTAGGTAGTGTTAATTGCGTCGAATTCCCATTGCAAAATTCAGATTGCGTTAATTAGTTCTTTTAATGATAAAATGTTCTAGGTATAGGACTTGAAAAATTTCGTACTTCAATCAAATGTGTCCCGCATTTGATGTTGCTACGTTTACAATATTTGAAGATGTTATTTACATTTACTATTACACGACAATTTTATTAAAACCCAGCCTGAATGCACATAATGTCGTGAAAACAAGAATAATTGTTATACTTCGCAAATGTTTTAAGTATTTTCCTAAGTTTGTGACCATGTGATTAAACTCGAAAATTTCATACCACTTTATATGAGTTATATCATCTGAAATAAATTTGTATATATACATATATAATATGTATGTTTTATATCTACATAAATAAATTCCGATGAAAGAAATACCGATTTATGACATTTTGACGGTAGCACCAGGGCAATACGTGGTAAGATAGGGATAGGGAGGAGACTCGTGTCCTGCAGGATGTTGCTTGAGCTGCCAATAACGAAGATTTGTTTTTATTAGTTCGTTTTAAATGAAAGTATTACAGAAATATTTAAGAGTAAAACAGTGCTGATAATAGCTAAAAGAAAATAATAAAAAATATATCTCTTTAGCTATACCGGATTTTGATAGATTTTTCAAATCAAATGTGTCAAGCCAAATGTGATAAATACTCGGGCATCGGTGTTCCTGATGCTACCCAAAAATATTCGCGTAGTTTTAAACGGTTTCAGAGATCGCTACGTCAGCTAGCCGTCCGACGAGTTGGTCATGACGATCATTTCATCGTTATAATTTTATGTGCTATTGTATTCGATGCTGGTTGCCTAGTGCCTAGGTGGAGGTACTTGGCACTACTTGGTACAGGAGTTATCAAAGCTAACTCAAACATCTAGAATAATAATTCTTAAAGGCGCATTGAAAACTAGAAATCAACAGTTACGAGTTAATTTTAAACAGTGAAGTTAGTCTTAATCAATAATCTTGAGATATGTTTACGAGGAATGTAGACATCAACAAAACAGCCAAGATTAGCGCGAGCCCTTCTAGAGCGCAACATTATTTTTAATTTGCAAAATATGTACTTACAGCTTTATTAGGCTTTAAGTATCTGTAAGGCCATTTTAGTTTATAATATGCTTTGTCAGTAGAAATGTCACACACGTAAACATGAAGGAAGATATACATTTATCATGCCTTCGTCTATGAGATTTACTATACATCCCGACACAATAGCGAAACAGGACTGTAAATCTACATAGTTCAATGTATGGAAACCCTCTTAGACAAGATAACTAAGATCGAACATCACTTCAGGTAAGTTTGTTTGATCATAAAATTATCTTAGCTACAAATGTAAAATTAAATATTTTTTAAACCCCGATAAAAGAGCCGATATTCTTCAAATCAGCTAACTTGTTTTCATGAATCATAGCTACGAACACTCTCGATCAAATCACATTTCAAACAAACAAAAAAACCAAATCAGTATTGGTTCAGCCGTTTGGGAGCTAAGATGCCAGTAAGAGACACACCGATACACCGTTTAACTTATAACATCTCTCTTTTTGCGCCGGGTGTTTAAAACCAACATATCAGACAATTTTGAATAAAAATATAGACTTATAATTCCGTTATATAAGATCACAGATTTGCTAGCCTGCATTCAGAACAAACCTGAATCTTAATCCAATTCTAACACTAAATATAACAAAATTTATAAGTTAAGTAATAATATTGCCATAAATATTTCACAACTCTTTTCACACGCACATTGTGGCGTGTGTTACGGCTGATTGAAAACGAGGATACTGTCGAATACTACAAATAGTACCAGATACATTATGAAACTTAAATAACAAACGCATAACACGGTCACGTAAAAAATACAACGATACAACTACGCTTTAATAAACATTTACATGAAAATCAGTAGGTTTTTTGGCCACTTGGTCAGAAATTAATTATAACTTTCAATTATAGAGAATATTTTAGAGAGTTGAAGTCACTCTAATGTTAATGTAAAAACCTTATTATGCTACTTTATAAAGCAGAAATATTTAATGTTCTCGTAGGATAGCGGGTACTAACGCGACACTGGTCATCAACATTCATATTATAAAGACGTAAAGTTTTGTTATGTCTGTTAGAGGTAATCTCTGGAACTACTGAACGGGTAATTAAAGTTGTTTTAATAATAGGCTATCCTATGGCTACATGTTTTGTTCACATCGCGGGCGAAGACGCTGGCAAAGCTAGTATGTGATTAAAGGGAACTAATTTGCCTAATGCCGTGACACCTGCTTTACAATACCTACACATAATACAAATTACTCAGTTGCTGTTTGTTTAATCATGGATTAATTAGATTAATTTGACTCCAATAATAGATGGTTGAATAATGATTAAAATACAGGAACTTAGGACTATTTAATTAAAAAAATAATGCCGATGAAATGAAAACAATTAGTTTTGCCCTTACTACTAAGGAAGTTGTCACTTCAATAATTTGTAGAAGTATTAAGACTTTATTTGATGAGTTAATTTCGAATGAACATGCTTCGGACGAACAATAAGGACGTGACATCCGCGGGCCACGACAAACAGACGAATCTTATTCAGGAAGTGAAGCGATAAACCAAGGTTAACCGTGATGCAAGATAATTCTTATCATGTCTGTATGTAAATTCGCATAGGAAAAGTATGCCAGCAGAATTGATAACTGGAAGTTTAAAACATACGAGAGATAAGGGAATATGACAAAATCATGCGACAGTTAACGTTTGAGAGCAGATCTACGTTTTTTTAATGATGAAATGTGCTAGCTTTTGACCGCAACTCACCTGATGGTACGCGACGATGCAGTCTAAGATGGGACATGAGGTGCCTATTCACTCTTGTCTTGAAGAGACCCAGGTTGTAATTCAGAGGGAACACCGAGGCAGGGAGCGCATATTTTTTTTTTTCTGTGCAGTTAGTGTTAAGAAGGAATTTTGGGAACGCTGCGTACGGACTTTACTAAAATTCACGACGTAAGGATGGAATGACCGCCTCGATGACCTAAGGCGGAAATTGGTTGACGGGATCAGCTTAAACAACTCTTCTGCACATTCTCCAAAATGATGGCGATAAAAATGTGCGACATCTTACAAGAATATGTGAATAGATCGACGAGATTTAATTTCATTCACCCAAGCATGCGACTGATGTTCAAATCTGCTCAGTACTCTAACATAAAGATCTAAATATAGCAGTTGGATCACAAATCATGCATATTTTTATCTTTAATCTCAAATGATTATGACAAAAAATATCAAGCAAAAAGCAACGATTTGCAAAATCCTTGAACTAATATAACAAGCGATTATATAAAAAAATTAAAGTTTCACACAATAATAATAACGCTATTGTTAAACTGTTACGACCACGAAGCAAAAAATAATAATAAGAAATCTTTTAAGAACTAATGTCATCCTCACCATACCTTTTCATATTTAATTTAAAAACAAAATAACTAAATGCTCTCGAACTAGGCCATTTAACCTATACGGCAAAAAGGAACAAACAAAACCATAGAAAATGTAAGACATGCTGCTATGATAGCAACAGTGAACAAACTATATTATGAAGCCTACTAAAAACACTACTAAATAGTTATAACAGTCAAGATGAGATTAGTTTTCAGTTGTGTACTTATTCGAGAAAAGAAGAATCTACAAACATCGATGAACTTGATCAACCAAATCACGAGCAACGAGTCATGAACGATTTCTCTGTTCATCAATTTGTTCGAGGCCTACAAATCACAAATCTTTAGAGCAACGCGAAGTCATTAGAACAAGCCATTCTTTCCAATGTAGCAGACCCTGAATTCAGTGCAGACAATTAGAGGGCAGTTTGTTTACAATAGTCACGAGTCTCCGGGTGTGTAGGTATACAACAAGCGATGACGCGTGAAGCATGGCCATGGGCCGACCTAGGGCGCGCGTCCTCGCCAGCGCACTGATCGACCATAACGACATTTTATACAGCCACAAAACATTATTATTGTTCCGGTACGATTTGGAAGATTTAATCAACAGATTCATGTTTACTTAATTCGTTGCTCAAATATTTGTCTGAATTACACAAAACATCAGCATGCGGTCCGCCGCTGTAAATTGCAATCCAACTAAATCTTAAATTGCGGCCATATACTGCTACAATTATATATTACCCATTTTTTATTATTATTAAACAAAACGCATAAGCTATGTTTGTTCCAAGTGAGTAATCTAGGATCGAACTACCAATGTTTCTCTATAACTCCTGTGTTAAGTAACACCATCACTTTGATAGAAGCACGTATGTGGCTTATGTTTTCATTTTATAATTAAAGAGATGGGTAATATAAATTCATTTTATTGGTATATGGTTGAGATTTAAAGGATTACTTCAAACTGAACAGCAATTTACGGCGTTAAATTTAATTATAAAATAACGACTTTACTTGACAACCTAACTTTGGACTATCCACTACAAATACATATTTTGAGATGATTTAGAATTTTTTACATAATCATTTACACGACTGTGTAGAAGTAACTGTGTAATACTTAAACATTGTGAAGAACACTAACAATGATGGTTTCTAAATAAGTATTATGAAGATTGATAATATCTTATTTGATTTAAAATAGGTAGTATCTAGATACGAGACTAGTTATCAGTCAGACATGCTCTTCCAAAGAGCAGGTGAACAAAGCGGCCTAATGAAGAAATTCAAATGAGCGTAAAGCATTAATACAAGAAACATTGCCTAGTTTTATCAACGATAAGTAAAGAATAATTTGCAAAATACTGTTGTACAACGATTACAGAGTCGTAAACACCTCAGATGCTCGTGTCGTTGAAATAGATTTTCAAGCAGCTGACACAATCTAAGCCTCAACTGTAATTCGAAAACCTGTTACAATTTGCATAAATTGCCTTTTATGAGCTCTCACGCTCTTCGCTTTAACTCGATACCATTGTGAGTACGTCGACTAAGCTTTATGAGATACAGTCTGTAAATATGAATTATTTATGTTAAAAACGCACGTTAATATGTCGCTCACGAACTTATGGTAAGATTAAATTTACAATAAGGCCGTCTTCCGTAATAGCTGTCTGTAGAATTGGATTATGTTGCCCTGGTTGGCATATATTATCATAATTGGGTAAAGAGGTAATCAAAATAATATAATGATCAAATGACAACGTCAGTTGAGCAGTTGCTGAGCTACTTTATACATCTGTAAAAGGAACTCACTGATGAAAAAATCAAAACTAAGAGAAGTAAACAATTGTAAAAGAGCTAACGGTTTGTGATAGATAATTGTACGCAGCAAAAGAAAAATGCTTATTAAATAGCATGAAAATAAAGAAAGCGTGGAAAAAGCAAATAAAAAACCTCTAGTCAAAATTAACGGGTTTCAGTCATCAAAACTGGACCATAGAGGCCGGCTTCACAACGCGAGTTGATAATCTCATCTACGACCCAGTTGGGTGGTTGGTTAGGTATAAACAAAGCATGTCGGAACAGAACAGGGTCACAACAAGTGAGGTGACCGACCCTGTGTATTGCCATTCCGGTGGCAGGCTTCGCTCGCGGCAGCGACGTGCCCACACCATCAAATAGACCGGGAAACCGATTTTGCACGCGGAGTTTCAGCGCTGAAGCTCATAATAGTTACTATTCATATTGACAATGAATAATGCTTTACAAAACGTTTTCTTTTACACTATCCGAGTACAAGTTGTCGGACTGTAAGTCTATGATAGCCGGTCAATAATCAAGTCAATCAAGGGTTTGTTCGTATCGGTCTCTAAGTACTTGTAGTCTAAGACAAGAAGATCAAAGATTTGAGACGAAAACAAAATCGAAGGCAGATATGGATATAGGTCTGTGATCTAAGAGCAATATGAAACACTATTAACATTGTTGAGTTCATACTAGTGGGAAGTAGATACCAAGATATGGTCAGCTAGCACGATCAGAAAAGATAGCTGAAAGATAAGAACGTTATTCACAAATGCGAAAGTTTGTGCGTAATTGTGCAAGTGTTATGTATCTCCGCACTCAAATCCGTAACAGCTAAACGAATTTAAATGAATCTCATACCCTGGATTAACGCTTGGGCTACTTTCTACGTCAGAATATCACATTTCTTGAAGGATAGCTAGTGAAACAGCGGAGCACAGCTTGTAAGAAAGTAAAAGAAGAGTTGGGTCTAAACGATTGTTTTTAGGAGTCCAAAGCAAACAAACACCGGTAGGAGAGTATGAACTTGCCAAGTCAGAATCCTAAAAACGTGAACGTGAAAAACACGTCTAACTTTTAGCTATCACTGCATAACAACACAGTCAAATAGAGCGGGAAAACGATATGCCACATACGAGTATGCTGGTTATATTCACATTTAAGAATTATACATATTCATTTCTTTCAAAACTTAAAGAACTCCTGCAGATTCAGAGTGAAGAGGCGTTATATAGGAAGACGAGGCAAACAAATATCAAAAAATATTATTGAAAGCCACTCCTGCAAGCAAAGGCCAAAAATTTACTTTAGCAAAAAAACTACAGATCAAAACCAGAGTTTTGCTTGCGGTAAAAAACTATCAGACTCGTCGATACATAATTATTAATTAGAATGACACAAGCTGGTCTTCCAATTACAGTTTTTATCAAGCACTAGATTTTTAAAGACCATATAATATAACGACTAGGTAAAGAGTATTCATTATATCCTTAGAGGGGAATTGACAATGTGTATATGTTAACGGAAAAATGCAAGTTATGGTGTTTACCACGTTACAGCAAGGGTTTAAACATCGACACGAAAATCAATTTTGTTTGAATGATGACATACTTGATGAGGAGATAGTTGACATCGATCATATATGTTTGACATCGGAAGATGCAATTATATAAGAAAACGCAGTAGTAAATTGTATAACTACGTGGTATTGAACTAAAATAATAATATGAGTCAGTCGTGACACAAATTGAAGCGATTATTTTTAAAACAATCTTATACCAATTTATTATAATTTGGGTCGTCGATTGAGTACGTTTCGATAGACCCAGAAATCTTAATTGCCCTGATAAAGTTAATGACAGGATATCTTTAAGTTCATGGACTAGATATCAATATAACTTTTGGATAAGACATTATTACGCGTATCATTTTGAACTAATTAATATTGATGAAACTAAAAGAGATGTATATAAGATGTATAATTCATGTGTGTATTCATGCAAATAGCATAACAATTACAACAAAAAAAAAACATTGTTAAGAAATATTAAAGCAAATAATTAATAACGGCAAGTATAGTCGCGTGAATACGGAAACAATCTACATAATGGTAGAGCCATTTCCTACTTTACTTATTTACATCGATGAAAGTTGTGATAATATTCTTAACGTGCAAGAAAATCAGTTTTCACGGACGGATATCTATCGTGCACGCAATAATGATGAGATAAATTTAATTTTAATTCCGAGCTAGAAGCAGAAAAACTACAATTGTAATTGCTTATATGTATAGCCTTACTTTTGCTACAAAAAAAATATACAAACAGCACCAAACGGCCCATCAACGCAAAAGAAAATTCAATAGAATATGTCAATAGCAATAGCTGCATCTACCTAGGTAAACAGGTATCATTTATCAAAACGCGCAAAAGAAGATCAAATTTAACCTGGAAGAAATTTTGGTCACTCAAAGAAATCCTGAAAGGAGACTACTCGATAAACCTGAAGATAATTATATTAGCCACCTGCATATTGTCCTGCCTGTTATAATTATGGTTGTCAAACTTGGGTATACACGACAAAGAGCTAAACAAAAGACTAAAACAACACAAAGAGCTATGGAGAGAAATATACTAAATATAAGAAAAATAAACACAGTCAGAACAAAAAACAAAGATAACGGATGCCCTTACACAAGCCCTTAAACTGAAATGGCAGTGGGCTGGCTATGTATCACGATACGCAGACAGTAGGTGGACAAGCAAAACTACAGGATGAAAGGAGCCAACTGGAAAAAGAAGAGTAGATAGGCCGAAAAGAAGGTGGGCTGACGATCTATCAGAAACAGCAGGAAATGACTGGCAAGCTATTGGCAAAGACAGAGACGAGTGGAGAAAACTGGAGGAGGCCTTACCCCGAGGAGGGGTCCATATCCAACATAAGAACTAACCTGTACTAACATCTAGATTAAAAGTAAATTACTAACAAGCAACTACTAACAACATTTGAAATGTAAATTAAGGATATGGAAAAGGCTTTATTAAATATATACGCTATAACAGGACGTAGATGCAACTAGCGGGGCGTAGGTGTTCCTAATGGCACAAAGTGATATTAAATTCCCGAAAACGGCTCAGGAGATCAAGGAAAATTTATTTTTCAGAACCCTTTAATTTCAGAATATATATTCATTTCAGCGAATGTAATAATCAGTGTAAATTGTCTTAAAATAAACAACGATATGATGAAAGAACACAATATAATAGGGCAGTATTTTTTCCGTGACGCGCCTCCGGAACTAAAGTCGCAAAATAAAATGCGTCTTAAAATTCAAGCTATGGTCATTAGGTTATCACAAAAACTGGATTTTGCCAGTTTATAAGAATCAGTTTTCTATTTCCGCGTGTCAACGTGTTCAGTTATCATGAGTATCATGACTGATGATAAGTAACATGTTTTTAACCTACAGTGGTAGTGGTTCCCCAGTGTTTAGGCGGTGCTCACCAACTACTGCTATCTTTTTCTAACTCAGTGTTTTTTTTTAGGATTCCGTACACAAAGGTTGAAAACGGGACCCTATTACTGAGCCTACGCTGTCTGTTTGTCTGTCCGTCCGTCCTTCCTTTAAAAGGCTGTATCTTTGGAACCGTAATAGATAGCCAGTTGAAATTTTCACAAAATATGTTAACTAAGAAATAATAAAAAAATACAAAACTATAAAATTTCTAATTAAGCGTAATAATTAAATTATTTTAATATATTTTTAATTTAATGCTTTGATACCTTTTTGTGCGAACTGCTAGTCTGTGGTCTAGGCTAGCGTGCTCCTTCGTAGACCGCATCATCGTTTAACATCAGGCGATATATGGCGGTCAAAAGCAAGCCTATTATAAGATATTTTTTTACATCCTGGCCAGCAGGACGCCTTAGAAAATGTGCTATCTTTTGCCACGCAGAGGTCACTCAATGTGCAGGTGTGGTGCACAGTGGGCAGACGAGCTTCCGCTCTGAGCTTTTTCCGCTTTATGGTTGATATTCTTAAAACTCGTACGAAGCGCTTTGATTCCACATTTATTCTGCGAACTGCTAGTTTGTGGAACGCGCTACCTGAATGGGTGTTCCCCGATAGTTACAATCTAGGTGTCTTCAAATCACGAGTGAATCGGTTTCCTCTGGGCAAGCGTGCTCCATCGTAGACCGCATCATCGCTTAACATCAGGCGAGTTGGCAGTCAAACGCAAGCCTATTAATACATAAAAAATAGCTAATGCTACATAGTCTGGGAACTGGCACTGCAGGCACACAGTTCTACTGAAGAATCAACGAGACCCTATTTGCACATTTTGGGTCTGCAACGGCCTACTTGTATAAAAATTGAATCTTAACTTTAATAACATAATTATCCAATGCAACGACGCCACATGCTGCCGGCTTTTTCATGTTATCTTTTGAGCAAAAAAGCTCAAGAGTAATCAATATTCAGTTAACAAGTAAGCTCGATTAATTTTAAGGGACTTTAATTTTCCGCCCGGAAGTCTACCTCGTCTGAAAGTCGGTAAATCGTAATCAATTTCACACAATTATCCACGCCTTTCACTACTGTAATAGGCACAGTATATAGCGCAGTTTCTAATCGAATAAGTACAGCTATCGTGGCTAATATTAGAACTGCTATGGGAAGGGATTTAACCCCCGCTGCGGCCAGGTTACACTTTCATTTTGCGTAATCGTATGTTGTTACTTCTAGTAACCTTTATTTAGCACGATATGCCTGAATGGGGACAAAATGTAACAATTCGAATGTATACGATTACCGTAAATAACTTTCGGAAGTTATGTATCTTCATGTTCATTTATTTTCATAGACTTCATTATCTTTATTTTCATAGAGTTCATTTCACCTTGTACCTAAACTGTTTCATTTTCATTCATTTCAATTGGAATATAGCTAATAGCATAATGGTTATGAATCAGGGCTTGAAATGATTTTCAACACCATGTTGAGTCTTGTTTCAATGTTCAGGCGACTTCTATTTCTCTTCTTCTATTCTATGTTTCTTTTCAATATCTAAGAGCTAGGAAATTTATGAATCGCTGAATGATTAACGTTGATTAAAATAAGTGGCCGATTCAAAAGCTTTTATGAATCAAACTTAACGCAACAAATCATATAAAGTCATTTCAGAGGCATGATATAACCATGTCTATGAAAACTACGCATGACAAAACTATGACACCGAATTCGGTAGACATTGATTCCGATGTCTGGATAATTGTCGGTAGGTAAAGCATCAGCCTTGATGGCTTCGACCGGTGGACCTCCAAATTACACATAACAGTGGCGTGGCGGAGTGGGACAAAAAGCGCAAGGTCTTACACGGAAGAACCCCACAGACACTTCCCTTGCAACCATTAGACGATGCTGTATTATTGACGTACTGTGGCTTACTGGAGAGAAATTATGACTGTATTTAATAAATGATTGATTTATCTTTGGAGACAGACGATAAAGGCAAACAGTAACTAATTTTACCCTGATTAATGACTAATCGAGAGATTTTGTCTGACTGATTAGATTAAGGTTAGAAAACCACAGCCCGGTAGCCAACAACTATCCGACAGTTGCAAGATAAGCGATGATAAGGCTAGAACACACCGCGTCCCATATTCAAAATCTGAAGGACTAGTTAGTTTTAACAGATGTTACAAGAATGTTGTATGAACAGCGGTGTATTCACGCCTAAAAATGGCATTGAGTTGATAGCCATAACTTCATTAAACATTTAATTGTTTTATTTTGATACAGTAAATTATGACTATTAACGTATATTTCCTATATTTACAAATTGTGGAAAGATGATAAAATTGTATGGCTTGTTAAATTTGTGTATCCTTCGACCACCATGGTGTCATTATTTATTATCTTCCTAGATTAAAACAAATGAAGCAGGAAAGTACAACGGTATTGTTATTTATTGTGTATGACCTCATTCTAGTGACTTCCTCTTTATTATTGAAATGATTAATACAAATCTAATTCTATCTGAAAAGAACTGTCCTGCTTCAAAAGTTTTCATTATAATGGCTTTACGATAGGAAAAATACACAGTTGCGTAAATAGCTTAATTTAAATAACATTATTATCTAACTTGAGAAAAAGCTGTGTTGATTTTAAGCGATGAAAACTGAATATAATTAACAAGAATGACGCACGGGTGATGAGATAAAAATGTGTATGAATGACAAGCCATTACCATGAAGAAAACTTCATTTGTACCGAACTTAACTTCCGCACCCTCGTATATAAATAGTATAGAAGTATGTTCGTCACAATTAAAAATACTAACGTTATCAGAGAATATCTTTATAGATATTAGAACATCGTGAGATCCGATAAAGTAATTAATAACGATAACTTGAAAAAAAATTATGATCAACGAGCATGCGTCAGGTTTATTCTTGAAGACGCCTGCTTTAAACTTTGAAAACGATAATCTAAATCCTGACTCAGGAAATTGATCTAGTCGTGAAAAAACGCTAATTACGCCTTTGATTACGGCGAAGCGACGCAGCGAAAGATACGCTTTTGATTCAAAGTATTCAAAGTTTTAAGCAGGACAGCAACATAGACTTATCACTTGGATTTACAGTATTATTAAACTTACCATCACATGTAGCGGCCATGAACTTGCAGTTCGCCGAGAAGTCAACCAGCAGAACAGTGCCGGGGTGGCCCTTGAGATTCTTCAGCAACCAGGGATGGCTGAACTCAGACTTTCCTTTCCATGTCGGTCGCTTTTTGCTCTTGTTTTTAGACTGGCCTTCGGTGGTGTTGGTCTCGGATGACGCTTCATCAACAGGAGCATCTGTAATTAGTGAGATAACCTGTGTGAGTAACGGTCAAAAATTACGAGGGTTTGTTTGGAAGTAAATCTGATAATCTAATCATTGATTTGTTCGATTTCCGAAATCGAATAGGAATCGAATCGAAGAATCGTAAATTGAGCAGTCATAACTACTCTGTCCGAGAGTGTAAACGACAAAATAGTAGATCTGATACAATCAAAGATCTGATATTAAAAGATAGTTGAAAGACAACGGAAAACATTGGGACAACCTATTGAAACTGGTCAGTGTTGGAAAATAAAATTACATTAGTAGAAATTATACGATTTTTCTTCATTTTATAATCAGTTGTATAAGGTACCGGAGTGAAGGTACTATATTTTACCTTACAAATACCAGCTTGGTTCATACTTAACAGCTTTGATATTGCGCAGGTCAAGTACTACCAACTAACGCAGCTATAACTATGCATGTTAATCAAACTACCGGAATAAACGTTAAGTAGGTAGATACCTGATTGAGTACTGGTCTAGCTCTCGCGGATTGTTTATGACTAACTAGCACCACGTGGTTTTATAGTTTCCATTTAATTAATGATAGTTTTGTACGTTCTTATGATAGACATTTACTTCCTTGCTATGCTTGCTACTAAATGAGGAGGTGAAGCAAAAAACTCACTTTTCCAGTTTTTCTAATTTTGGAGAATACAGAAAAATTAAAATAACTAACCAACGATTTTGATGGAAAAGTGTGGTTTGTTCGAAATACTTGAATTCAAATGAAAATTTATAAAGGAAAAGAGGTATTTTCGACAAGGTTTTACTTACATCAATTTATCATTTTTTGCACATAAATTTAAAAAAACAACGAAATTTTCATAAGTGGTAAAGTGAGGTTTTGTTCTTCACCTCCTCAAATGTCAAGATTGGTCAAGACGGGTACATACATTTTGGTAAGTATCCCATTTGCTAAACCTCTTAATATAGATGCGGTCATGAAAAGGAGACAAACAGAATAAGATTCGTTACTTTCGCATTTAAAATTAGTTGTGTTGTAATGATTTACTATTAACAAAGAAATATTAGGCGTTATGCCGTCATGACCAATGTTAACACGTCCTATTCCATATTTCTGACTAATTATTTAAACTCAATGAACAACTGTTTAAGAAAAGACTAAGAACCTGAGTACACACAAGTTTTAAGAGAACGTGCTCTATCAGTTCCTCGATGCACGTTTCAATCGATAAATAATCGAGACCATTTAGATTGTGCTGCGATTTCTGGATGCATTGTTTAAATGAGTTTTATTGTTGTTATAGATAAATTGACTACGCAATTGCTTGATTGTTTTGTTCGGTTAAATGTATTCCGCGCTAATTCGTAAGAATTCTTTTTCAACTTATTTCTTGCCACTATGAAGTCATAATGCGATGAAGCATGTTATTGCGTTAATTCTGAGGAACCTCTGGCCTTTTTTTATAGCTGACAAGCTTTCAAACATGGGACATCAATTAAGGCAACTCGAAATTGCTCTACCATGATGTTATGGTTTGTTCATGATCTTTTCCTTCAACGGAAAGCTCAAGTACATTATTGGAATTTAAAAAGTTTGACTAAGAAACTTTCAATAAACTAATTAGTTACAGCTAAAATTGGCAAAAAAATAAACTAAGCATTTTATGGCATATATTCTCTTATCCAACGTTTCTGAATAAGGGGTTAGATATATAAACTGACATCACAAAGAAAAAGTATTAGCCCTAACCTCAAGCTACACTAAAATTTGTTTTTGCAGTCACTACTTTATCTTTTTAGTTAATAAAAAACTTAAATTCACTGACAGACAACTCGCAGCCTAAACCGCTGGGCCCTGAATCATGGAATTTTGCACAAGTGTTTCTTATATACTTTACGAAGATAATCACTGAGAACGATTTTAGAAAATTTATCCCCAATAAATATAAACAAAATATACAATATATAGTAAATACATATATATGTAGTATGTAATGTAAATATAAAGGGGTTAATTAGGGTATGAAAGTATGTATGGAAATACGACAATTTTGAAGTTAACAAGTACTTGGGGTCAGATGACAGTGTGTGCAATAATGTCCCAGTTTTTTTTTTATTACATATAAGTTGTTGTTTTTAAAATCCCGATAGAGAATAATTTTATACAAACGGTTGAACCGATTTTCATGAATCATAGCTAAGAATACTTTCGATCAAATCACCTTTCATACAAAAAAAAAATACTAGTTAAATCGAAATCGTTTCAGCCGTTTGGGAGCTACGATGCCACAGACAGACACACAGATGCAAATTTTGAACTTATACCACCCTTCTCTTTGCGTCGGGGGTAAACTTCTGTTTACAAGTAAAAAAAGTTTGTAGTATTATTGTTTTTTTGGAAACTCGACCCCTAAAGGGGTTTAGATAGAGGATGAAAGTTTGTATGGTACTTTATAATTTTAATTTAAATACGTGGAAATTGGCGTTTACTCACAGAATACAGGTTTTATACAGCGTTTTAATAAATAAAAACGTTATATTCTAATCTTAATATGAATAAATTGTATTTTGACCGCAAACATCTTAAAAAGTTAGCCCCTGAGAAGTTGCCGATGGGGAATCACATCGGACACACGTCTAGACCAAATAAAAATTTAAGAAACGACCATTTCGGAAATGAGCTTGCAACTTCTAGACAGATATATTTTTTCAAGCATAGCTAAGGACCACCGCAGTGAAACCTGCTTTCAAATAAAAAAAAACCGCATTCTTTTTATTCCAGCCTTTTTGAATAAAACGGTAATAGATATAAACATACACACTAACACACAACCTACTTAACCACAACGGAACGAAGAAGCTAAAATTATATAAAAAGATGTGAGTCAGATAATTTATTACTCATAGCATTGCAATGATGCATACAGACAATATTTCATGGTGCCTTACACTCAATGATAAGTGATGCAAAATATGTCTGTTTAAACAATTTAATATTATGTAACGAAGGCATTGTTGCATACTTTATTGTTTATAACAATTATGTGGATGGCGTTAAAGACCTAAAGACCTTTTGATCTTCATTTGACTATGTAATCGATTTCTTGCTAAAGGTTTTTCAGAGCTTAGTGATATGACGGTGGCGGTAATTATGTATCTACGTAATATGGGACTGGTAAAAACATTTTGACGTATATAATAAAAAAATGTTTTGTGGAAAATCTAATATATAAGGTCGGGGAAAAAGTTTCTTCGTATTTTATAAACAAATTCAAGACATATTTTTTTCAAGTTTAATTACATTTAATTATAATATATATCTGCCATTTTGTTCGATAACTTGTTGCCATCTTGTAGGTAGTGACATGATCCCGTTGCTGTAGAAATTTTGGGACTTCTGATCAAAAAAATGCAACAAGTAGTTTTGACAGTCCTCTCTTGATGTTAATCTAACACTACCCAAAGAATTCTGAAGAGATCGAAACAGGTGGAAATCTGAGGGTGCAAGGTCAGGGCTATATGGTGGATGCATTAACACTTCCCAACCAAGCTCTCTAAATTTTTGCTGTGTGGCCAAAGATGTGTGTGGTCTGGCGTTATCATGATGAAAGACCACACTCTTTCTGTTGATCAATTCCGGCCGTTTTTTCTCAATTTCTTGTTTGAGTCTCATCTGCTGTTGGCAGTAGAGATCCGAATCGATGGTTTTGTCTGGCGGTAAAAGCTCATAATGAACGATGCCCTGCCAATCCCACCATACACACAGCATCACCTTATTACATGTTAATCCCGGTTTCGCTACAGTCTGTGGTGCTTCACTGCCCTTTGACCATGATCGTTTGCGCACATTCTTGTCGTAGGTGATTCGTTTTTCATCACCAGTGATCAATCTTTTCAAAAACGGTTCGGTTTCGTTACGTTTCAATAGAAAATCGCAAATGAGTACACGATTCATTCGGTTTCTTTCAGTGAGCTCGTGTGGCACCCAAATATCGAGTTTTTTGTTTACCCAGTTTTTTTTCAAATGGGTCAAAATTGTTTTGTGGTCAATCCCCAGTTCTTCCGCTACGTCGTAACTACTAATATGCCGATCTTGGTCCATTTTTTCAGAAATGGCATCGACTTTATCCGTAACAGGGCGACCAGAGCGAGCTGCATCTTTGACATCAAAATTCCCGGACTGAAAACGCTTGAACCAACATTGTGCTACTCTTGATGACACTGTATTAGGTCCATAAACGTCACAAATTTTATTCGCGGCTTGTGTCGCATTTTTCCCTTTTTTGTAATAAAATTTCACAATATATCGAATTTCTTCGTTAGATTCACTCAAATTATCGAACAAAAAAACAATTGAAAAATGGCGGGAAATTGCTTTTTACTTTTTGTATTCCTTTTTTAAAATGTCATAATTTTAATGGTATCAAAACCAGCCAGATACAAACAGTACAACCAATGAGATTTTTACTACAACTTTATACATACAAAATACGAAAAGACTTTTTCCCCGACCTATTATATGTATATTATATACTAGCCGCCCGCCCCGTCTTCGCACGGGAGTAAGTTCGGCATTCGGCCTCGCTATAAAATATAATATAGCTTATGTCACCCGGGGATAGTGTAGCTTCCCAACAGTGAAAGAATTAAAATCGTTTCAGTAGTTGTTGATTTATTTCGTTACAAACATCCAAAAATACAAATCTTTCCACTTTATAATATTAGTATAGATATAAATCTCGTGTCACAGTGTTTGTGGTCGCACTCCTCTGAAACGGCTCCACCGTTTTTTACGATTTTTTTAAAAATAGATCGTAAAGTAGTTTTCATCATCATCACAATATTTCAGCACCACGCGGGTGAAACCGCGGGGCACATCCAGTTGTTACATAAAATTTGGTATGTTATTGAGGTAAGCATAGCCATATGGTCAAAAAAGGAAAATACGGTTGTGGCTCCACAATTTACACACAACTCTACCTATATATGGGTGTAACAAAAAGGTGTTTTACGTACTAAGGAGTGTTGATCTACCCATCAAAGTGAATAACTTGTAAAACACAAGTTTGCAAAATTCGAAAAAAAAATGTGTCCTCATACAAAGTTAATCATATGATGCGTGTTCCATCCTACCCATCAAAGTGAACAACCGTCACTTTGATGGGTAGGATGGAACACGCTTTTATATTACACCCGTACAAGTGCGATCGCACTACACGCATACGCACTAGCGGCGCGGGCGCGCGTGCAGCGCCAAAAACTGGCCGGCGCGGGTATGCATAAAATAATGACATCATCTCAAGGAAGAGCAAGATTGTCCTTAATGTTTTATTTATAGATAGAATAGATGTCGGTAAGTATAGTAAGCTAGAAGAGGAAGCCCCGCAGTGGATCTCAAATAAGTATATGATGAATCTGTAAAACAATGTATGGGAGCCACGCGGTTGAGAGAGTCAAATCGCCGAAGCACAAAATGCTAAAATGCATACAAATATTTTTGGCTGCCCTTTGAAATCTGGATATACGTACGAGTACCATAATGCTGATATAAAAAAATTGCAATGTAGGTATTAATCCATGATTTGCACAAAAAAAAAAGAATAAAATGACGAGTTTGAAGCAATACACCCGTACGAAGCGCTTTGATTTCACTTTTATTATGCGAACTGCTAGCCTGTGGAATGCGCTGCTTGAATGGGTATTCACACCCGGTAGTTACAATCAGGGCGACTTCAAATCACGAGTGAATCGGTTTCTAGAGAAGTGTGCTTTATCACACTGCATCATCGCTTGACATCAGGTGAGTTGGCGGTCAAACGCAAGCCTAAAAAAGACACATAACTGAAAAACAGAACCGGCTAAGCGTAAACTAGATAGGCCAGTTGGCAGCAGCAAAGCCCAGAATTAAAACGATAGAGACGGTGGCAGATCATGTGATACGCCCCGATGAGAGCTTAAGAGCAATTCCATAGAAGTTGATATGAATGAGTAAGTATATATAACTTAGTAAATCATAGTACCACCGTCATCCGCTAAGGCCAAAAATGCACGTCTGTTCCTCGTTTGATAGTTACTATGTGGATGTCTGCCATTGGTCAATGTTATCAATCTAAATTCCCATGTTTACAGCGGGGAAACCCCATTACGATTACGCATTATGATTTTATAGAATTAACGGGAATTATCACATAATAAACTGTTTATGTTAATCACTCTCGAGAATACCCATGCTTTCAAATCGATGAATATTAAAGTTATACATATAGGCATTATTTAGTTATTCTTAGCCATGCAGGGTTGGTAGTCTTTAGTCGTTTTCACTTTTTATTTAAGCTATAAAATTCGCGTCGAAAGACATTTCGTTTCAGAATCTTTTCATTCAGAAACGTCTTATAAGTCTTATTATGGAAACTGATGTGGTTTTCACACATTTTATTTATATTACACGGGATTTACTCACGTAAGAATCGCCGAATGCGGTTGAAACTATAGTCGGAGTATCCGGCCTAATGTTACGTGAGTAATCCCCGTGTAATATAAATAAAATGTCTTATAAGTCTATTTAAAACCAGACTTCAAAATTAGTAAATACGCAATTTCGTTTACTTGGATGACATATTTTTTTCAGTTGTTTAAAATTTTGATTTAAAAACCAAACTACTCAACCGGTTTTGATAAAATTTATATGGGATTTTGCATACTGCGCGTATTCGAGCCCGCGGCTAGAGGTAGGCGTAATGCCCCAGTGCATTGCCGCACAGGGTTTGAACTGTTGAAGCTCCAAATTCTAGTTGCCATCAAACTGTTATGGGAAAGCGTTACGCTTATCTCATCATTTTATTAGTTACATTAAAAATAAAATAAAGCTACACAAATTTGATACAGTGAGTGGGGCTTTTTATACCTGTTGCAGGTTTGACTGTCCTTATCTTCCACTATCGCCTTTGCACCAATGTAGTTAATACTCAAAATCACTCGCTGTTCAAGAAATCATATGGAGTATTTTATAAGCAAAGTGATATGAGATGCACCATCTGATTCACACTGGGTTAAAAACTAGATAGAAAACAGCCTGTGCTTTATTATAAATACATACGACACTTTCATCCATTGGAATTTAAAGTAAATAATGTAACTCATTTTTCTATTGATAGCATTACACCATAAATAAGTTTTTATTTATTTCTCATTCAATAAGGTGACCCCAATGTATCATTTATTTTGATGAATAATATGAATCATACTATAAAATATATTATAATTAAACAAATGGAAAACCAGGTAAATATTTACTTTATCATACTCATAGGTAGTATAGGTAATAAAAAAATTATCCCCTTTCACAATACCAAAAAACATGATAAATTATAATGTGATTAACTCTAGAAATAACTCTGGTAATAGACGAGTATATTTGTTACTTTTTGATGACTAAACAGCTGGACCAAACTTAATATAATTTTAATTTAAAAAAAATAAAAACTTTGGATGTAAAAATATTGAATATAAAAAAGTCTCTTCAGTAACAGGTGCGTTTTCAAGCATAATAATATATTATGTTCAATAACATTTGTTCAGCTGCGTATTGTCATGTTAGAGAATTAAATTGTAACAACTTATATTATTAGCCTATCATGTTTATGCAATAATATTTTATGTTGAATCATGTAATAAGTCAACTAAAAAGTAAATAAACAATCCTATTTTACTAACCATGCAAAGTCAAAAGGAGGATTGTAGTAAGCATGTCATCTACACTAATATTATAAAGAGGAAAGATTTGTACCTATTTTTGTATGTTTGTAATGAATAGGCTCCGAAACTACTGAACCGATTTGAAAAATTCTTTCACTGTTGGGAAGCTACACTATCCCCGGGTGACATAGGCTATATTATATTTTGTAGCGAGGCCGAAGGCCGAGCTTACACTCGTGTGAAGCCGGGGCGGACGGCTAGTGTTTGTATATAATTACCATCAACAGCCTGTATAGGGGACTGTTTAGCATTTTTTTTTTTATTTATACATACACACATATATATATATATATATATATATTAGCATACTAGCTGCACCCCGTTCTTTCACCCGTGTGGTGATGAAAAATACATCACAACCGATTTTCATACCTGCCAAATATACATAAAAAAATTGGTTGAGCCGTTTCGGAGGATTGCGACCACAAAAACCGTGACATGAGATTTTTATGATTATATGTACAAGAAATCTATTCACTCTAGCCTGGAAGATGCTCAGTAGTTCTCAGGAATTTTTAAACTTTCGCGATTCGAACAACATTTAATAGTGCGCAATAAGTCCCGATAAATATGAAAACATAGTTCTCAGGAAACAAGAAGGATGCCTATCTTCAAATTGCGAGTGAATAACAACGGGCGAGGTGGTAGTCAAACGCAACCCAATTATGAAAAACGAGGAATACCGCCTGAACTGTTTCTAAATAAATTATCATATAAACAAGTTATGGTGGTGACGGCTAGTGACCGGATTGCTAGTGCCAAAAACTTTGAATTGCCATTCAGTGAGACAATACTGACAGCATTCCAGACACTTTTCCTTCTAGGGCTTTTAGATCGGTCCAAAAATTGTTTTTGCTCTAACAGCTGCAATTCAAATTATTTCTTGAGAATAAAATGAATAGCAATAATATTGTGCAAAGCAGAATAAAAACATTTTCTGTTATTATTTCTTTAAACTATATTAGGTATCTTGGCTAGTCTTATGTTCAAAAACCTAGCAAAAGTGATCAGAATTTGTGGTTTGTGGTGATGTGGTCTACGATAAAGCACACTTGCCTAGAAGAAACCGATTCACTCGCAATTTGAAGACACAGATTTTAACTATTGGGGAACACCCTAAAGGTGATCAGTCAGGAGAGTGAATTCAGATGTGTGAGATAAAAAACATTCAAGAAATTCAATATTATATTCCGCACTAGTAAATTTTTGTAGGGAAGCTAATATTCTGAATTTAAGTAATTATTTGGATAAGTAATAAATTTAATGTGGGTGAGAACCTATTTTATAACTTCATGGGGTTTTATATAAATTTCCAATTTAGATGTAAGAGTAGATTTATTCAGTAAAAATATACTTGAAAAAATAAAGAAACCTAAAAAATATATTTGAATATGTACACCCATGCAACAGTATGCTCAATGGCCAATAAAAATAGTTCAATGAACCTGCTAATTAAAACATCTTTTTCATAGGGTTACTGACTACCGTATCGTTTACATAAAAATGTAGTCATGAGAACATAATGCAAAGTGTGTCAGCTGAATTATTTAGATGGGTACAGTTACACATAATTATTTATGTAGTATCCGTCCAAGAGTGCAAAAATCGCAAAAAGTATTAACTCCGCCAACCACTTGCAAGGTCTCAATGTTGGCGGTAAAATTTAGAACACGTGGACATGAGACCTTAACGATTATCTTCTACAGACCAAACTGCATCTTATCCCTTCATAAACACAAATAAAAGCAAAAAACTAATCATACCCAAATCGCTCGCAACTTCATCCTTTAGCGCTTCCTTTTTCTCTGCACCGAAGATGGTCTTGTATATAAAGTGCAATATTACACATGACAAAACCGTAAACCCTGCTAAGAGGAATACGTTAGTATTCAGACCGGCTTCAATATCACCCATTTTCACTCAAAATTTTATGAGAAAATCCTTAAATTGACTCCGATTTCGGATACGAGACAGCAATAATCACGCGGTCGTCAAACTACAAACTAACCATAGATACTAAATAGATGAACGGAATACATTGAATGAAGCTTTCCGGCCGGTTTGCCCGCCACTAGCTCTTTCCGGTAACAAAACAAAGTGATGTCATCCTAGGGATGTGACAAATTCTAAAATAATGCATTTTGCATTGCCGATGCCTACCCCCTGCATTTCAACTATATGACCTAGTTCATATTTAAAACCTTCATTCGAAATTATTTCGAAAATTATCTGATTAGACTTTTTGAGTAACAGCGATAAAACTGTAATAATTTCAAGACATTCTAGGTTATTGGCCTTTTTGTAAAATGATCTTTACAAAAAACGTTTGTCCATCAGATTTATCTTTTATCCCAGATATTTATTTATTTATCTATGGTTAAACCATAAAAAGTATCTGCTATGTCGGGATCATACATCGCTGAAATTTGACTGAGTCCACACAGCTTTGTTCGTTAGAATTTTTCTATAATTATCAATTTCTGAACTATGACTACAATTTTATGAATATAAAGTATCACACCGTCACTTAACATCAGGGCCCTGATTCATAACTACAAACACGCTCGTAACGCGGCGCGTTAAGTTAACCTCAAAAACTTGGCTTTTATTTCTAAAGAATAGAGATCAAATTTTTAGAGGTTAACTTAACACGCCATGTTACGTGCGTGTTTTGCTCCCTGATTCCATAACTACAAACACGCTCGTGTCGTTGCGCGTTAAGTTAATCTTAAAAAGTTGGCCTTTATTTCCTAAGGAATAGAAGCCAAATTTTTAGATGTTAACTTAACATGCCGTGTTACATGCGTGTTTTAATTATAGAATCAGGGCCCTGATGGTAAGTGACGGTGTGATACTTTTTTTATCTTTAGCGGCAAGGTTTAAACGGATTTTTTTATTGTGCACATCACTATTGGTGTTCCTAATCATTAAAATTGACTTTAAGCATACTGGCATTGTTGTCTCTGTCTCTCTTAGGCATGTTTACTCTAACCACAGACTCAAACGTGGTTTTGATGTTTCGAGCAAAAATTCTTACATACCAATTTTTCTTGTATTTATCGTCAATTTTTGAGCAGGCTAAAGCCATTAAGGCCATACCACCCCTTCCATATTCTACTGTCATAGTATTGCCCCAGCAACGTAGTAGAGACCCAAGAGAATGTGATACTCCTACGGAGATAACTATAAATAGGCTCTTCTCTTACGGAGTTTTGGACCCGGACGACCCCATCGCCGTCGTCACCTTGGCGGTGCTGGGCTCGTCCGATCCGACTGCTCCTGGCAACAGGAAATATTCAGTTTTTGGTATAGGCGCCGGTTACCAAAGGCACACACACACACACACAACGATTCCGCCGGCGGGATCGAAGACCGAAGAAGAAGATCGAAGAAGCAGGATCTGTTAGAAGATCGGTTAGATTCTCTCCAAATAATCATTCAGTTCAACAACCTACTAGGGCCCCAGGACACACCCCTTCTGAAGTGCCAGGGCAAGTCTGATCCCCCACTCCCGGCGACGGTCCAAGCCGAGGCTCGTACCTCCGAGGTGCCCTTGCGCTTGTCGCCTAAAATCTAAATCATGTTGGCCCAACGCCTTCTGCGTTCACCAACTAGTCCGGTCAAGCTGTAGAGGCCGCAAGGCCAACAGCAATAAGTCACATTAGAAAAAAAAACTGAGTTTTGGAATCAACATGAAAAAATACACGTTTTACTACATTAAATTATCTAATATTCACACTCGTGCACATTCACAAATGATAAATAATAAAAACTCTCACTGATCACAACTTTTAAAGATGTGCCCTTTTTAGGGTTCAGTACCCGGTAATCGATTCAGTAATAGGGTAAAAAACGGTACCGTATTACTGAGTCTACGCTGTCTGTCTATCTGTCTGTCCGTCCGTCCGTCCTACCTTTAAACGGATGTATCTTTTGAACCGTAATAGAAAGCCAATAGAAAACTTTCACAAAATATGATATGTTACGGCGGATCAACAAAGAAAAAAAAAAAGGAAAAAACAAGGCCATACACCAAACGTATTTTTTTACGTATTTTTGTAATTGCTCTAATGTAAAAACGGTAAAGACAAAAGAAACGGAAGACGCAGCGTAGGTAGGCCTCCCACTAGATGGACCGACGACATTGTGAGAGTCGCGGGCATCCAGGGCATGCAGATGGCAGGATGTCGTTCAGTGTGGATGTTAAAGGGGAGGCCTATGTTCAGCAGTGGACGTTTTCTGGCTGATGACGATGATGATGATGAAAAACGGTAATACGTACACGAGTGAAACAGTACAAACTCTATAGTACAACAAAAATAATAAATAATGGCTAAGTGTGAGTCAGTGTCAAATTTCTGTGCATTACCAACTTATACCTGGCATTTTCGTTCCTTGGACGACCTCATCATTTCATTCACCGAATCCAAATGACACATTTTACCAATTTTGAAGTCGTGTTTTTTAAAGTGATAATTATTGTATTTTGTGGTAGTACAGAATATTCAGTGCGGGAGCCCAACTCGCACTTGGCCGGTTTTATTTGTTTGAATTGCTAAATGGCAATGCGTGTGTTTTAATACCAATAAGGATGATACTTTACCTTATTGTTACCAGTGCTAACTGCATGAGCCTACTTTACGGAGTCTAGGAATCCCAGATATTGTTTTTTGTAAATATTACTGATCTACTTACTTACGCACTGTAAAAAAAAAAAAAAAAAACTAATGCTCGTTATGTCAAAATGAACCAATTGTCTAATTGGCGTATGGCACTTCATTTGTTGTCAATCAAATAAATCAGAAGTTGTATTTAAATTTCTTCAACATGATACAAAACTTATTTAATAACTAGTTAAGTTATAAAAAATGCCGGGTCGCAGTAAAAGCACCGGGTAAGTTAAAATATCTATGATAACTGATAATTTTATTAAAGTAAAATTATTTCTTAATAGGGCACCCAATATATAAATAGGTACCTACAAACATAGTATTTTTAAGCGTTAATGTTGGACTTTCTGCGAATTGGACATCCCGCGAACTGGGACGCTGCTGGATTTTGCGAATGCGATCACTGGACATTTTGCAATCACTGGACATTTCGCGAATTAAATATTCTGCGTTTAAACCAAACTAACTGGGGTGCGTTTACGGACTCGGCGAATTTTTCACCGGTGAAAAATTAAACTAACGGAGGTTCGCTGAACGGCGTCATGGCTTTATCTACACTAATATTATAAAGAGGAAAGATTTGTACCTATTTTTGTATGTTTGTAATGAATAGGCTCCGAAACTACTGAACCGATTTGAAAAATTCTTTCACTGTTGGAAAGCTACACTATCCCCGAGTGACATAGGCTATATTATATTTTGTAGCGAGACCGAAGGCCGAGCTTACACTCGTGCGAAGCCGGGGCGGACGGCTAGTATCTTATATGTCAATACTAGCTGTCAAATTCAATAATAAATAAATTTCAAGTAAAATATAGTAAAATAAAATGGTATATAATATTAAAATATCAAATATCAATCTATCATTATATAGATATAAAATTTTATTTTAAATTAATACATCTAAAACAAAAATATTCGAACAAAATAATACCAAAAACAGCTTAACCTCCTCAACAGCTGTCAATCTGACAGCAGGGGTGCGTTTACGGGCTCGGCGAATTTTTCACCGGTGAAAAATTAAACTAACGGAGGTTCGCTGAACGGCGTCATAGCTTTATGTCATATAATTATGTCAATACTAGCTGTCAAATTCAATAATAAATGTCAAGTAAAATATAGTAAAATAAAAGGGTATATAATAGTAAAATATCAAATATCAATCTATCATTACATAGATATAACATTTTATTTTAAAAGAAAACATCTACAACAAAAAGATTCGAACAAAATAATATCAAAAACAGCTTAACCTCCTCAAAAGCTGTCAATCTGACAGCAGGCGAAAATTTAGCGACCTCAAAAGGTAGATAAAATTTATTCTAGTCAGGCGAAAACTTATACCAGCGGACGCCCGTAAACAGGCAGTTTAAATTTTCGCCGGTATAATTTTTCACCTAGTGGAGTCCCAAAACGGGTGTTTTGACGTTCATCCTGTATAAGTTCTAGTCTGGATAAGTGCCGTAAACGCATCTCTGGCGAAAATTTAGCGACCTCAAAAGGTAGATAAAATTTATTCTAGTCAGGCGAAAACTTATACCAGTGGACGCCCGTAAATGGGCAGTTTAAATTTTGCCGGTATAATTTTTCACCTCGTGGAGTCCCAAAACGGGTGTTTTGACGTTCATCTAGTACAAGTTTTAGTCTGGATAAGTGCCGTAAACGCATCCCACAGACCTATATCTGTGACGCATCCCATACACTGCATCATTTCATCACCTTCACTGACGTCTGACACTATGACAGCTGTCTCCTTGTTTTTTTTTTATCCAACTTGCTTGTATTATTTCTTTATTTCGAGTGTTATTTTGGAAACCTGTGGAGATTTGTTTGGGGATACCAAAGAAAGTTGCGTTTTATTACTGTTGCTAATAGCTATATATAAAAAACAAAAAAGTTGGCCATCACTGGACGCCCGACAGCTGTAAAATATGATGGCAAAAAAGAACGTAATAATGTTTGCCGACGCGTCACACGAGTTGCATTTACAACCAAAGGGCGCAAATAGAATTTCTCTAAAAAATTGTTTTAGAAAACTCAGATCAATGAGTTAGAAAATGAAAACCTGAGATTCAATATCCCGCAAAAACTTATGTCTTTTTTGTCTTGTTTTAAAACACGAACGTGTAATTCATTTAATCTTTTTCTTTATTGATAAAAAAACACAAAAAGGTTAGGCCGTAGGAAAAAGAGAAAGCAACATGTTCTAATTTTAAAATTTCTAGGAAAATTCAGCGGACATATTCTTTTCAATGAATCACTGAATGATGGGAGGTTGACGTTGACAGAAATCACAACAGTTATTAACAGTCTGTCGCGACTTAGAAGAAAAAAACGAGTATGAAACGAGGCGAAAATGTATTGCATATCTGTGGCCAATGTGTGGTAAAGAATGCTCTTTCACTCACTTCATCAACGGTTCTCGTTCTTTCCTTGATTGTCAATCAGTCCCGAATTCTCCCGTGTTTTGTATTTTTTCCTGAGTGAATTATTTAGGATTTTGTTTACTTCTCTACAACTTTACTAAAAGAGATACTTATTGAAAAGGGGTTTATATTACTAGTGTATGTTTTGGTGTGTGTAATGCCTCCGAAAAAGTATCTGAGCCAAACGAAGTGCGAAATATGCGGCCTCAAAACAGCACGAAAAAACGGCACAAAACGTGATTTTATGGCGAGATATCCTCTGGATGAAGATCGGTATGTTATCATTAGTTAAATTATGAGTCCCATATACTTCTTTTGAGCCAAAATATCTAAAAATCATCATTATCTATTTTGATTCTGAAAATAGTGTGGTGCAACGTAACGATATATTTATAAAATATCGATAACGATACTCTTATTTTTTAGCGTTCAGAAATTGGTGAAAATGTCGGTTCACGAAGATTTAGCGCATATACCGATCGAAAGTCTTCACCAAAATAAATTTGTATGTGGAAAGCATTTTGAAGATAAGGACTACAAAAGAAAAAAACAGTTGAAGAAATCTGCAGTTCCATCAATAAGACCATTGTTGTGCTAAGCCATTGTCAGATGACAAATTAAAAATTAATTAATCATTTAGTTAATTAATTAATTAAATTAAATTAATCATCTAGTTTTGAAGTCCAAACTTTTGAAATTGTGCGGGACTTTTTTCGTGAAAAAGAACACATTTTCACGTAACTTTAAAAAATCATAATAACAATATCTATTTCAGGTCGTTTCATCCTACAATTAATTACCGCCGTGACGACCAGAACTGATTGACCGTATTATAAATCGATGGTGGCCGAGCGGTAGCATGTGCGCTACACAACTCAGTCTGTCGGCGTTGCGTCCGGCGTCAGGTGCACAATTATGTTTTTACTACTGTAGCTATACGAAAATGATGAAGATGATAATAAATAAAATACAACATTTTAGTCTGTGTTTTTATTGTACTTACAAAAATCACAATATACTGAATGTTGTGGCACAGATTTTGTTTTGCACCACTAAAACAAAACCAGTGGCGCAAGGTTCTGTAATAAATAATATTGGATTCCATATGTAGTAGGTATGAAATCGATATCGATACATTTTGGATAGGAGGTGGCACATCCCTATTAAACCTGACATTAAATCGTGTATAATTATTGACATAAAATCTCGATCCGACTTGACGTTTGGCAAACTTTTTTTTGTCTATGGTGTCCCGTCTCTTCTTCTATTGTATTCTCTTTGGTTATTAATTGACAGTCACGTAGAACGCTAGTCGTATTCGATTTTCGCTGTTTCAACTTTTGCGAATTATTGTGAACTAAGCGAAAATGCCGCGCCGTGGTCGTTCTGCTAGCCCTCCTCCTGCGCCCCAAAGAAGGTAAGATACATTACCACGTATTACTTTGCAATATTAAAATAAGTGCTATAATGATGTGAAGATAACCTCTAAGTTTGCTTTTTTAGGGCTGCACCTCCTCCAAGCCGAAATCTTCCAGCGGCGGCTCCACCGTCGGCCCCGGCTCCTGCTATGGCAGCTCAGCCGCAGCAGCCTTCCATGTTCAGCCAGATGGCTGCCACCGCTGGAGGTGTAGCTGTAGGATCCGCTGTGGTGCGTAAATTGTTATTACGTAACGTAAACATTGCAACAACCTCGACTTTGAACCATAATTATGGCATATTTCTCGATCATTTTCATATTCTGGCAAATTCTGCACCATGCTGAAATAGTACGAAATAAAATTCCTTTTCAGTTACGACCTTGGCGATACGCCAAAGTAGTCGGAAGACAGTCACATGTTATCGTGACGTTATCATGATGATGCCTTTGTTTTGTCAATAATTTGTTTTGCGCAATAAATATTATTTTTGCATGTGTTCAAATTTATTTACTTATATGGATGTTCTAGATAGTTCTTTTGTACAAAATACACCTTCTACATATCAGTAGTTTTTACGTAATCAATATTACTCCATATGAACATATTCTAAGCACCAGTGATAACCTACACAGAATGATAGAATTATAACTTGGGTAAAAAAATGACCCCACAGAAAGGCCATTTCGCGACCTGGGTAACACCAGACTTTACGTTGTTCCAACTGACCAAGCAACTCATCAAATGTTGGACCTAACCATTTTGGTCTACAGGCTTACTCTGCATTTTGGTCTACAGGCTTACTCTGCAGAGTGCGAATTCTACCCATGTAGTCCAGCTGCCGCAGAATCGGGTGCCGTATTCGCGTCCCTTATTTCTGGCTTAAGGATCATGGACTGAATGAAATTGTCGGTTGCAAGTCTGATCCCCCACTCCCGGCGACGGTCCAAGCCGAGGCTCATACCACCGAGGTGCCCTTGCCTTCTGCGTTCACCAACTAGTCCGGTCAAGCTGTAGAGGCTGCAAGGCCAACAGCAATAAGTCACATTAGAAAAAAAAAATATTGTCGGCTGAAATTACCTGTGTACTAGAGTCCCCCCAGGCTGTCGCTCTCACATGGCAAATGGCCTTATGGACTCACTTTGATTTCTTTGCTGAAGAGGTTGCTGCTTTATGTGAAATGGCACATACTCCAGCACTTATGCTTTTGGCCACCTCCCTGCCACCCAGGGCATTGCGGGTGCGAGAGTAGAAACGGCAGCAAGAGGCAAGCACGTCAAATACGCCATCCTGGAGTCAAATTGTCTCCGTTCTGAGTCGATTCAATTTATTAAATCATTTATTTATTTATTTTATTTATTATTAATTATAATACATTATAGATAAATAACACTTCACCGTATCTTACTTAAAAAAGTTAATCTATGCTAAAAATTGCTCTCTCAACCTCTCGCTGATGGCAATCGTCACACACGAAATCGCGAGAGCAATTTTTAGCATCAATCAACTTGAGTAACGTTATTAAGTAAGACCACAGATTAATATTAGTAAGATATTATATTATGATAGATGATATAATATTACTTTCATTACCCATTTTCCATGGATTGCTGTTTTGTTAGGAAATAAAGGATTTTTGGTTGCCTCTCCATCCAATCCACACGTATTCCACTTTTATTGTGCAAACCCCAAAACTGTAGAATGCGTTTCCACTATTGGGTTGCATTGCGATGCGTTTCCCAATAGTTACAATGCATTGGAAACTTACCTCTGAAGGCGGCTGAGCTATGTCGCTCCTTCCTAATTTGTGAGAATTTGAAACAAGTTCAGGCAAAGTGAGGGTTAAAATTTGACTTCTAAAATAACTTTTAGATTACTTAAAATGTTGTTAATTTTGTAAAAAAGTGGATGAATCACTAATAGCAAGAGTCATCATGAGTTCTATATGTCAAGCCATCTTCATCAAGGAGTCCCAACTTCATTCTTATGCCTTGTAGCCATGCATTGCAGTACTGAGCCATGTTATCAGACATACTATTTAGCAGAGTCGACAATGGACATACCTTCAACAATTTTTGTGTGCAACAAACCTGTTTATCTATCTACATGTCAACATTATTGATTGCAGGGTCACGTGGCTGGTAGTGCTTTAACTGGAATGTTCAGTGGTGGTAGCAGCAGTGAGCCACAGGCGCAGCAGGCGGCACCCCCAGCTCAGCAGACCTATAACCAACACCAAGGCCAGCAGCCATCAGGCCCTTGTGCTTGGGAGATCAAACAGTTCATTGAGTGCGCCCAACAACAACACGATCTCACCCTCTGCGAGGGATTCAACGAAGCTCTACGCCAGTGCAAAGTCAATAACCACATGTAGATCCAATTTAGTCAATGGTGCCATCATGGTTTATTTATTCCATAATACGATAACAAAGTTATTCTTGAACTATGTTCAGACAGTTATTTCCATCAAAGGCTACCTCAACCTTAAAACTTTTTTGTTTGATTGCCAGGGGAGGCACCTACCCAGTAGTTATTATTTTTAGGGAAATGTAATTTCCTAAAGATTTATTTTATAATTTTTTGACAAGTTTTAGTACACATTATTTTGTGTTGCTTTAAGAAATTATGATGTAGAATTCTATAACAGACAATTTATCCACTTTATTTTACGTAATATTTTAGTAAATTAAATTAATAAAATGTACAACCAACAACCAAATCCGAGTTTAATTTTTACACCAACTTAATAATCTATTTGTCTTTTCTTTTCTATTTCACTGAATCTCAATAGGCAATCATAAAACAAACTACATTACTATCTATTTTCCGTAAATATTAGGTATGGCGATTTGAGGTTTCTTTCTTTTATTTTATCTTTCATTTTTACACTCCAGTTTTCAGTAAGAAACCAGTCAAAGTCAGACCTAACTAGATCAAAGCCAGTAAGCCAATTACGGCCTGTTGAGTGGAGCTTATAACTAGCATCAACTAGAAGTTTAGTTTTGGCACGATAAATGAGTTTAATGTGATGGATGCATTCTGGTATTCATGTACCTAAAAACCAGTGGACGTATTGCGAACATTCGCTACGTAAAATACGTATCGCATTTCATACAAATTTTGATATTTGAAATAGAAATTTGTATGGAATTCGACACTCACTATGTTAGATATAGGCGAGAGAGTTTTATCTGTCTGTGGCATTGTAGCTACCAAACTGATGAACCGTTTTTTTTCGAGTGTTAAACCTGTTCAGCCGTTTGAAGATTATCAGCTCTGAATGCTGTATTTTTTTTTACAATTTATACTCGTTGATGGTGAACTTATTACTGACGAGTCCTAAACTCCAGTTCCAGAGGTAGCCCCTCCCGCTACACCCGTGCAGATTCCCATGCACCCGCGCGTCCACCAAATGTCGTGGTCACTCCTATGCCGCGGAGGTCCATCTTCAGGGACGCTGCAGCAGTCGCTGGTGGTGTCACCGTGGGCACAACAGTGGTAATGGCACTGACAGTTATCTAGTACATAATTAAGTACCCAGTACCACAGGTAGCGGACCATGCTTGATGTTGAATTTGATTTTGTTCTTGCCCAATGCCGGTACGAGGATTAGTGAAGGTTGCTATATGTTACTATATAAATATACCCCTGTGAGGTATAACATATGAACAAGAATCATGGTGACTTCATAACTTCCCTCTAGCGACGTTGCACATTATGACCGGAACGGAACAAAGTCTCATCAACGACTATGGTTTAGTTATGGAAGTATTGCATTGCACTTGGGGCCTGTAGAGTAGGTACTGTATACAGAGTTAAGCGGAAAGGGGGGGGGGGGGCTTAGGTATTCATCAAGTAGTCATTATCCTCTAGGGAAATCTCGCGCTTTTTCGAGCTATATTCAAATAATGCACGCACCCTTGGCGTCACGCGGCAGGCGCCGTGTTAATAAAGCTTTTTTTTTTTTACTTTTTGTATGTAAAAAAATATTTATGAAGTAGGTACTACTGCTAAAAAATGGGTCACGTAGTATGGGTACGTTCCTTTATCTCATCATCATGAAAGGCTTTGATTAAGTATAAAGGATATACTTTCAGATTGGTCCCATAGAAATTTCATAAAAATCGGTTCAATAGTTTGGGTTTTAAATCAAAGTAACTGTTTTTTTTTTTACCTGGATGACAGTGTAACCAAATTTAACATTTTATACAAATTTTATGAAAAAAAATTTTACGCCTGTCCAGTAGTATATTTATTATTTATCTACTCGTCTCCGCAGGGTCACCTAGCGGGAGAGGCTATCTCTGGCCTGTTTGGAGGGCGGCGTCGCGAGCAAGTAGAATCGGCCCTGCCGCGGGACTACCGTATGGACGCCGAACCGTCCGGCCCTTGCGCGTTCGAGATCGGTCAATTCCTGAGCTGCGCGTCTGTTCGGGAGAACTTGGACGAGTGCGCACAGTTCAATGAAGCACTCAAGGAGTGCAAAAGGCGTAACAGTAAGCAGAATTCATAAAAAAAATATTTTAGGTCTGTGCATTGTCTAGACTGCTTCTCCACTTGCTTTGAGATCTGTAGTTTGTAGATAGAATAACTAAGGTCCATGATAGTACAAGACTAACAAGTCACAAATTTGATAGAAAGGCCCTTGTCTGCCTTCATCATTTCAGCCATAGGACGTCAACTGCTGGACTTAGGCCTCCCCCATCGATTTCCAAAAGGGCCGGTTGGAAGCAGCCTGCATCCAGCGTTTCCCTGTGGTCTCTTTTAGGTTGTCTGTCCATCTCTTGTGTTCTTTGTCTGTGTTATTTTTTTATATTGTCTATCTTCACTAGTGACATAGGGCCTTACTTAAAAACGTTACTCAAGTTGGTCTATGCTTTAAAATGCTCTCTCAACTTCTCGCTGACGGCAATCGTCACACGCGAAAAAGAGACGGAGCATATTTAAGCGTATGTCAACTTGAGTAACGTTCTTAAGTAAGGCCCATAAAGCTCAGAATTAGATTACGATGCATTAAAATAACAGCTAGCTATTACCTAGAAAATGCTTTTAATTCTGGCTGGTTTGATTTTTCAGGGATTCCATAAAAACCACTTTACAAGATAAAATCCCAAACACTAAACGAGGCACCTACAGATATGCAACAAACAAAATAAACACATACGAAAAGATTATATTGTTTCATTGTTTGAGAATGCAAGATTCACTAACTTGATTTATGTAAAATAGACTTTTAGCCTTGAAAATAAAACAACAAATTGTACAGGTGTATACAGAATAAACTTAAAATTTATTTACACCTACATACATGTTGTGACGTTTTGCAGCATAAATAAAGATCAAATTAAATCTGAACAAAATAAACTTAATAAATTTCTTAGGATTCGAGATTGTACAGACCATTCGAGATAGATTTCGTTTCGTTTTTTATTAATGAACTTTACACAAGAAAAATCTCATCTTGACACAGTTTTGTGCATAATATGTTTTTTTTTTTACAATCAGATATATTACAATTTGGCACAATTAATGATATAATAGTTCCGGCTATACAATGAATAAAATTACTTGTAATGCCTGAATGAATAATATTTTTATCTTTGGACTGAGCAAAATAAGTAAACATACAATCCGTTGTTACTGACCAAAAACAACAATCTAACAACTAATAGACTTGATAAGAAATTTAACTGGAGAAGGAACAACACTGTTACGAAAATTACAGGTTACATAAAACAGTCAAAATGAGGTAGAACTTGTCTAATATAAATTGACCTTTCTTTTCCTAAATATTGTGGAGAGTTGAGAAGGTGGATGAGTCAACGGTTAGAATATAATGAAACGGGGCACTGAGGAAATGGGACCACGCCGTTCCCCCCCCATCTAACTGTGGCATAAAAGAGAGGGGGGGGGGGGGTTGACAAGGAAAATGTCCCAGTCGACTTTACAATTTTCGACCCCTAATTCAGTCAGGGTTGACCTGAGGTCGAAGTGCTTTATTGTGCCATCGATCAGTGACTTAAAAAGGGGGATAAACAGCGATTTTTTGACGTAAAGTAACAAAAGTCTATGTTAAGGTCAATGACCTTGGTGTTAAGGTCATTGACCTCTGGTGTTAATGTCAATGACCTCTGGGAGTGTAGGTCTTTTTTCATAGTGTCCAGTATCGTATCCTCTGTCCAGGTCAACTTATGTTAGGCAGTATCTAATGAGAAATAACAAGTACAAAGTCATTGGTTCCGTTCGCGCGTGAACGCTTCGTTTAACAATTTTGTATATTTATAATTCGTTCGAGCATCTTAACTGCTAAAATTCAACTAATAATATACTTTAATGCTTAAGCTAAATCAGTCTAATTCTTAAAGCGACATTAAAAATAATGTCTAACAATAAAGCTTAAACAAATGTTAATCACACTGGAAATTTTCATGAAAGGCCACTATGTGCTATTGTTAATACACTGATACAGGTTCAATTTACACCCAAAAAAAATTAACCAATTAAATAAAAAAATTAAAGATCGAAATCCAAAACTACATTTTTAAGTTAACATTACACCATAATTACAACTTTACAGAATTTTATTCTAAATAATAAGGCGGTTATAATTACAATAACGGAGATTTGAATGCAAGCGGAATACCATTTATTTACCTTCACTGATCCCAATTTAAAAACATTAGTAAAAATCACAAGTATGCACCAACGCTGAAATATCATATAATAATAAACCAATGTAAACATTAGGCTATTGAAAAGCCAAGCCCAAATATCGAAAAATAATTTAAAGCTTATCAGATAATAATATAAACTTGTTATCCCATTTCTGAATACATACAACAAGATTTAGTAAATAGCACAAACATTACCTAATGTAACGTAGTGTTAATAGCCCATTGAAACATGGAATTTACAGTCAACGTTTATATTTACACGTCGTTGGACTTAATATGACACAAAAACGCAGATCAAGAGATCTGTAAGTCTCGCGCAAAATACGCTTATGAGCCATTCAAGTGTTACGTATGCAACAAATTGGGGGGCTCTGTGCCTTACTTATTTTTGATGACATGGGGTACGGGGAGTCTGGATGGTGATCATGTCAGCAATATTTATTTATTTACGATTCCTGCAACATTTGCTTGAATTAATATTATCGGCATTAAAAAAGGGGAGGGGGAAAGTAAGAGCTTTGTTTACTTTTACTAACGGGAGGGTGCATTTATTAAAATGCTGCTTATGTAATACTTGAATGGACCCTTAGGGATTTTTTTAGAACTTGGAAGACCAGCGCAAGTTCGTCACAAGCGCATTTCCCATAGGATGAGATGCGCGTCTTTAGGATTGGGGTCCGCGGCTGTGGCTGGCCTTTCAGCCGCGTCAGCAGTTTGCCGCCAGTCCACATAACCTCTCCCACCCATTATAGTAACTACCGATCGCCTTGCCGTGCTCTCCCCCACAATATAATCCGAACCGCGAAGGCTTCTCGCTGCGCTCTTATTAGCTATCCTATTCTCAGCAGCGTTCGACGAGTCGCTACGAGATATCGACCGATCAGAAGCAGTCGATTTACTTGATGTAGAGTCGGGAGTGGAGACAGCTATAGGAGCTAAACTGGCGGCGCCGGAGGCTCCAGAACTGGTTCGGGATACACCGCGAAGCGCCATCGATTCTTCACTGCCTGATGAGGTGCACAAGCTGGAGGCTCGCGAATCGACAGACCAGCTCGACAAGTCGAGACTTCTGGGCCGTCCCGCACGCATTCTCAACCGCCTATCTAACGTGCTAACTCGGAAAGGTATAGCAGCTAACTCTGGGTCGCTTCTCCGTAATGATTCTCCTCCAGAACCGCTCACATCGCCTTCCCCGACGCAGTCTTTCACGAACATCAAGTCCCCGAATAGACCGTAAACATCACACGCGTTGAGATTAACGCATTTTGGCAACGTTTTGCTCAGACGGACATCGCCTGGTTTCTTTCGTCTGACCACAGCAGATTGAACGCGCTGCGGTCTATACGGGCTCGACTCTTCAGAAATCCGTCTCTCTAGTTTCGGTTTGTCATCATCCTTGCCTTCCTCTTCCTTGAATTCATGTAGCACCGAAGTATCGGCCAATGCGCGAGCGTTGGAAAGGTTCCGTCGGACTACATTGACGTCTACATCTCTTGATTCTGGAACCAGGGAGAGCAAGAACGTGACTGGTCCAGCGTGGGCGTGATACGAGACGCCTATTTGTCCCCCTAATAGTGGCAAACCTTCTAATTTTGGTAGCGGTACTGTAACACTCACACCGGCTGTTGTTCCAACCCATAACAACCCTTGCCCGGCCAATAAAGCTGATATGTGAGCGGGTTTGCTTCCCTCTCTTGCTCCGATA
This sequence comes from Agriopis leucophaearia, assembly GCA_949125355.1. NCBI lineage: Eukaryota > Metazoa > Arthropoda > Insecta > Lepidoptera > Geometridae > Agriopis > Agriopis leucophaearia. The sequence continues at coordinate 9,031,719 of OX421275.1, forward strand.
GTCTTCGCCACGTCTGCAGCGATGTCAATATTCTGTAGGAGTTCGAACGTTTCTGCATGGTACAAACTGACGTATGTAGAATCCGAGAACGCGGTCCAGAGCCCAACGCCTGAATGAGCTAAGTACTTCACAGATTTGTCGCCCTCACCTTTGAGTTCCAGAATGCGCATGATTTCAGCTGTGAGCGCGTTGATAGCGAAGACTCGTCTCGCACATGTCGCGTACACGATTCCGTCGACTGATAAGACGCAATGGACGGGTTTGTCTCCGAGTTCTATCGCTAGCGGTTCTTGTAGAGCCCAGGAGTCGTCGTGACTTCGCCTGTAGACTGAAACCCTTCCGTTTGAGAGGCCGACGAACATTGCATCGCAGTGGTATTTTATCTGTGTGACAGCCGCGACGGTGGCGACCTCTGTCAGTTTTTCTTGTTTCTCTGGTTCTACGCCGGAGAATATGATGATTTTCTTGTCTTCAGTGCCGAGCCACACTGTGTCGCCGCACAGCGTGGTCACTTGTCTTATCCCTTTAGCGTACTCCATCGCGTTCACCTGTAAAATGGGAAAAGCTTATGAAATTGAGAAACTACACACTCCTGTAGGCTAGTGCAATGAAACAACAAATAGTTGCTAGTTAGAGGTCAGCGAGACCTACGGCTTCTTATCTACTGGGCACGGCATAACAGCTTTTATTCACATCGGCTATAAAGGGGCTACAAAAATTGTGTTTCTGGCGTAACGTATTATTACCTTGGTATTCGGCAGGTGCGTGAAGTATAACCTTGGTATAGGCACAGAATACATGTAAGTACAAGTACAGAAGATTCACTCCGCAAAATCGTTTAAATAAATAGCGACTTTTGCTACTACACAATAAAGTGCAATTCAGGACGTGCGAGCGCTAAGTACCTACAGCTATATTAACCTAGAAGTTGGATCTCTGTCTATCGCGTATCTCTTGTCGCGTTATCTCTGTCTAGCACGCGGCAGCGGACACGGCAAGTCCGACAAGACGACTACTTGTAGCTTCATACCTAAAGTGCGGAGTGCCAGGCCTGGTATCGGGCAGGTTTGGCGTGACGTTTTACCTTGGTATCGGGCAGGTCTAGAGTGACGAGAGTCTTGAGTTTGGCGGCGCGGTGCGTGAGCACAGCCACGTGGCTGTGTGCGGCGCCTGCGCACACCCACACCAGCGAGCGCGCGCGGCGACTGCTCGTGCCTCGGTTACCTGACGACGTATAGAAACACCCACAACGGACCTGTGGACAAACGACACGTCTGTGAATTGATCATCGTACTTCTCTGATTCTGTTGGCTATCAATCGAAATCACAAGCGCGCCATCTTGGGTGTGGCAGCGTGTTAGTAAAACTGGTAGTGTTTAGCACAGAATTACTGACCAAAAGTAGAACTATTCCTGATTGACAAACCCGTTAGACTATCCAGCTATCCAGTTTGACCATGATAAAGAACCCATTTTTTACCGACTTGCAAAAACAAGGAGGTTATCAATTCGACTGTTTTTTTTTTTAAGTTTGTTGCCTCATAACTTTTTCTGGGTGAACTGATTGTGATGATTCTTTTTGTATTTGAAATTTGCTTTCCGTTTAGTCCCATTTCAATTTCGCCCAGTTCTACTATGTTTATTTTTTTTACAATGTAACAATTAAAAAGTAATTTCCACACAAAAAATATTATAAGAGACAACTGTCAGAACACCTCAGTACTAAATCAGGCATGCGCTCTCTAAAACCGATAGTGCCTAATTAATGCATGCGCTATGGTATAGAGGGCGTATATTTGGTCCACTTCTGACATTTTTATGAAGTCGGTTTTTTATATTGATAATTATAAACTCACCTCAGTCAATAATTTTGAATTGTAAACAGGAGTAGCGGCGACAAACAGCGGCATCTTGTGCGGAGGTGAGTTATGAGGCGCGGGCAGTCTCCAAGCGGGCGAGTTGGCTGATGCTTGTGCCAATTGCGCTAGCCTGAGCTCAGTTGCCCAAGCGAGTCGAGCGCCCGGCTCGCTCGCTCGGAAGGTAATGGGCTCATCACGTCCGCGGATTTTGAGCTGGAGACAGCAGGAATCGACCCACGCCATTTCGTCGTCTTTTTTCTGTGGGGGTATGAAGATGTTAAATACAAAGTTTGCTAACGTCGCAACTGGAGGCGTAACTCAACCCGTGCTAGGTCTTCAGGGGGTGTACCAAAACCTGCAAGGCGCACGGGCCATGGACCATGTCATAAAAATAAGCAATGTAAGACCCCCCCCACCTTTGGTGCTTACGTAATACTTGAGTGGCCCCATATAGATCTGTGCCAAGTTTCATTGAAATCAATTTCGCCGTTACGAAGTTCAGACAAGCATACAAACAAACTTTCGCAATTTATAATATCAGGGTGATATAACTTGTTACGGAAGGTTTAGAGCCGTAACAGACACGTCAACATGGCTGACGAACCGCAGTCCAACCAACGAGAGAGAAAGAGGAAAAAATTCTTTCTCTCCGATGGTCAGACGGCGGTTCGTCAGCCAAGTTCGACACGTCTGTTACGGCTATTAGCAACGAACCATATATAATTAAATAGTTTGGATTTGCCTTAAACTCAAGCTGGTACCGAAAAAAATTGCCAAAATCTGAAGGGGGCGAGGTATTGCACACCCTGATGTATCCTTACTAGCGGCACACAACTGCAAACGAGATGATCATACAGACGACTAAGGGTAAGTGTTAAAGGGCAAACTGTGGGTACATTTCCATTTATTAACCGACTACCAAAAATGAGGAGGTCCCCAATTGTTTTTTTTAGGTTTGTTACCTCAGAACTTTCGACTGGGTGGGTAAACCGATTTTGATGAATCTTTTTTATTTGAAAGCTGACGTTTCCCGTGTGGTCCCATTTTAATTGGTCTAGTTCTGAAATTTTTGTTGATAATATTTTTTCTGTAGCAAAGAATATACAGATCGATAGCTTACCTGTATACTCTGCTGTATGTTCTGCAACAAAGTCTTGAACATGTCAGGCGATAGTTCCGGGCAGGGCGCTCGCAGCGAGGCCGCCAGGTCTGCTATCCGGGACACGGTCTCGTAGTCGTGCATCAGAGCTGACATCTCGCTGCAGAGCGAGTCGCCAGTTGTGCTCGACGGCTCGTGGCTGGAGTTCGAACGGAGGCTGCCGCTTCGGTTTGTTCCTGTTGACAAATTAGATAGATCAGAGGTTCCCAAAGTCGTCCAGCAGGCCTATCACGGGTCGTGGACAGATTATCTTTCCACCGTTTTTATCCCACTAGAAAGAGACAAACGTATCCATATACGTATCTAGCTCTGTCGCGTCTACGCGCGGATAAAATCGGTGGAAAGACAATGTTTCCACGGCCCGTGCTAGGCCTGCAGGTGGACTCCCAGGGGTCCACGGGAGATTTGACGGGGGTCTACGTTTTTGTCGAGTTTGGGAATATGGTAGAAATGCAAGGGGTCCACCACAAGCTAAAATTTGAAAGTGGTCTATGAGAAAAAAAAGTATGGGTACCTCTGAGATAGATAGAAACTTTTTAATGTGCACACCAGAAGAGCTATGCTAGGAGTTTCATTGCTCGTTGGAATTCGGAAGGTGAAAGAGCGAATGCGCGATCGGGATAGTGTACGCACGTGGCGCTCTTAAGAAACACTGGCTCTGGTCCTAAGTGAGCCAAGTAATTTCACATTTTAACATGTGGCATAAACACACATGGGGTTCTTACTCAAAAGGCGAGTTAATAGAGTCTTAAAGGGTCGGCGACGTATTTGTGATGCCTCTGATGTTACAAGTATCCATAGGCGACGGTGACTGCTTATCATCAGGAGGCCCGTCTGCTTGTTTGCCACCTGTCATAAAAAAACCGGCCTAGTTCGAATCGGGCTCGCGCACTGAGGGTTCCGTACTACATGTAAGTACAAAAAAATCACGTTTGTTGTATAGGAGCCCCCTTAAATATTTATTTAATTCTGTTTTTTTAGTATTTGTTGTTATAGCTGCAACAAAAATACACCATCTGTGAAAATTTCAACGGTCTAACTATCACGGTTCATGAGATACAGCCTGGTGACAGACGGACGGACAGCGGAGCCTTAGTAATAGGGTCCCGTTTTACCCTTTGGGTATGGACCCCTAAAAAAACGACAGGCTAGTGAAAGTACTGCTTTAGCTTATATATCAACTATGTGGTTAGTTACCTTGTGCCAGCACTCGGCTGAGCGTGGGAGAGGTGCCGGTGTCGATGACGTCTACATCTTGTACAGGGTGCGCCCACTTGAGCCCGAGCCGCTCCGCGTCCTCGCCGCCCGCGCCCACTGATACGCACACCACTAGATCGTTGAGCAGCAGAAGGCGGCGCGGTTTGCACTTGGATAAACCGCCGGATTGGCTGAACTCCTGTCCAGAAACATTAATTAATTTAAAATAATTATCAATACAAAAAAAAACGACTTCATAATAATATCAGATCTGGACTAAATTGAAATGGGACCGCACGGGAAGCACCAGCTTTCAAATGAAAAAAAAAATCATCAAAATCGGTTCAACTCACGTCGAAAATTCTGAGGTAACAAACATTGATCTCTACGTTTTTATTATATGTAATAGATGCTTTAAATATTTTATACTTTAAAACGAAAGGTTTATATGGATGAGAAATTAACCCCCTGTGAATGACTCTTGGCAAATTGATTCGAAAATCCTTTTATAATCCCTAGATATAATGTATAATTAGGCTACGCCCGCTGACATGTAAATTATTTGTATATGTAGGCGACACTCACCAACTGCAAGAGATCGTCCTGCCTCAACAGATGCCGTTTGTCAGCTCGCGACGCTAGAAGCCTCGCAGCTCCAAACCGCGCGGCGGTGCCGGCGCCGCCTGCACCCGCCACTCCGCCGCGAGTCAGTCTTCTCAGGGCAGCTCGGAAAGCCTGCCGAATAAAAAAAATGTCATGTCAGCCTTTCATGTTCCCACTGCTGCGGGACAGGCCTTCTCTTAAAGAGAGTTGGTGGGTTCTAATCCACTAAACCAGCGCATTTTGGTGAATATCATGTTTTGAACTTTTGATGTTCTTGGGACATACTTATAAATGAAAAAAACTTGAAACGATCTTTCAAGTTTATGATGAATGAATTACAAGATCGCTTTTTTGAAAAAAGAAAAAATAGATATATCATAACATTGGCAAATTGAGATGGTTTCGTAATAATTACTTATCAATAAACTTAAATTACTTATAATTATATTAATAATTATAATTATATTTACTTCTATTGTTATCATACATTTGTATCCATATTTTTTTTTATATTACACATCACTTACACTGAAGTGGGGAGCTTGAACTTGTTTTTTTAATTATTGTTATTATTTTGTAGTTCTGTCGAAATCGCAACTCTGGCTCATTGTTCATTATTGTACAGCAGGAAGACGTTAGCATCCGAGATACAGATTGTCTAGTTCGAGTGCTAACACACCACATTTAACCAACACATGTATAATTCTACTAACCTATATATAAATTGTGATTGTGTTTTCTTTAAATGTATTTACTCGTGGTTTTTGTGCAAATAAATTATCTTATCTTATCAATTTAAAAAACCAACTTCATAAAAATTACAGAACTGGACCAAATATAATGGGACCACACGGGAAGCACCAGCTTTCAAATAACAAAAGAATCATGAAAATCGGTTCAACCCAGACGAAAGTTCTGAGGTATCAAACATTAAAAAAAAACCAGTCGAATTGAGAACCTCCTCCTTTTTGGATGTCGGTTAAAAACAGTCAAATACTCTATTGCCGACCACTGAGCTATCGTTCAAGAGGAAAGTGGTTTCGTAATTATAATATACCTGAGTTCTTTCTGCGTCCCGTTTCCTCTCGTTGAGTGCGTCAGCCAACGCCTCGAGCCTCGTGAGAGCGCGTTGTAAAGCGACGCGGTCCGCGTGACCCGGCGGCGTGTGTTTTAGTAAATCCTGAAAAGTAAATAAATAATTGTCGGTCAATCAATCATTTTATTTCCATTAAGAAGGTACTAGGTACTTACAAAATTAAATTTATAGATATGGCAAATTTTATTCATAAGTATGCATACAATTAGTATTAGGAAATTTCATGTTTTTAGTTTTTGTATACCACTATACTGAATTCAATAAGGGATCTAAAAAGGAGTTTGATAAATAAAAAAAATAATTATCAATAAATATCTGGGACATTTTTGCACACACAGTCATCTGACCCCAAACTAAACAAAGCTTGTAATATGGCTGCCAGAGACTGATATACGTACATATATATTTTTAAATACATACTTAAATAGATATTGACACCCAGACATAGAACGAACGCAAATGTTTGTCCTAGATGGGAATCGAACCCACGTCCCCACGCACAGAAGTTAGGTTCACTACCAACTGAGCCACCGGGGCAGTCAAAGTCAATATAAAAAAACCGACTTCATAAAAAGGTCAGAACTGGACCAAATTGACACGGGAAGCACCAGCTTTCTAATAAAAAAGAATCATCAAAATCGGTTCACCCAGTGGAAAGTGCTGAGGTAACAAACATTTTAAAAAAACAGTCGAATTGATAACCTCCTTCTTTTTGGAAATCGGTTAATAATCACGGATATTCCACAAAAACAATGAACGAATATACGAGCATATTTGAAAAAAAAAAAATACAATAGCTTACCAAAACAATGTAGACAGCATCATCGCTTAACATCAGGTGTGTTGGCGGTGAAACGCAAGCCTATTTACGCATAAAAAAATGTTCCCATACCTGTAGAAACATAATGAACTGCGGAAACCTCTGCACCGGCTTCACCATCAGTCCGAAGAACGAGAGCCGGTCGTGAGCGCTGATCTGCTTCACTTTGAAGAAGTCTGCCAGAGCCGACTTGCGTTTGGACTCCATCTTGGCGAGCTCCATCGCCACCGAGAAGTTGTTGATGAAATCGGAATACACGTCTAGGACGACTGCCTTTGAAAACGCGCTGAGGAAGACCTCGCCTGGAAATTAAGAAGATGCACTTTAGCGATGATAGTTTAGTGGTTGGCGAGTTAGAATTCCAAACCAAAGGGTGTGGGTTCAAATCCCAACAATGGACTTGAACTGCCGATGAAAGAAAACATAGCAAGGAAACCATATCAGATATATTTAGTGTAATAAAGTATTTTGTTTTTGTAAATTTGTTAAAAAAATATTAAAAATGCACGTCTTCGTAGTGGTAGGACTCTTTTGCAGGGGTCCGCCTGGGGAAGTACCACACCTTTGCCAGTTATTGAACACTACTGTGTTCCGGATTGAAGGGAAGGTAATGTTTCCAGCGAAGTTACAGGGCACACAGAGATTTGACATCTTGTATCTCGGGGTGACGAGCGCAGTGCATTGCCATCCAGGGGTTTGAACTGTTGAAGTTCAAAATTCTGAGTGGCGTTGAGCTGTTATGGGCAAACGTGAAGAGCCATTTGGCGAGCGACTTCGCTCATCTCGTCACTCAGTCACGACTCATATCATTAAAAAAACGTGATTTTGGAAAAAGTTGCTAATAAAAATCCCGTGATTAATGGACAACCCTTTGTAAGATAAAAACAACATTGAAAATCTACGTTGTAGACTATGGATGGATAAATTCCAAAAAATAGGAAAGTATAAATAAATTACGTTTACGATGTGACTCGAGATAGATCCAGAATAGTTATTAATGTTAGTGGTTTTTTTACTTCGTATTTTGACCCATATAGTTTTTAAGTGTCATCAACCTATGAAAAATTGGAGTAAACAACGTATTTTCCCAAACATTTCATGACAAAAAACACAATTTCGTACTATTAACGCATGTAAACACGCTGAAATGACTCATTTAGAACGTTTATTTTCAGCCATTGAAATAAAATATATGTTTAATCTATGTCAAATCCGTAATTATACATTCGAGAGAATTTTAGTCAGACACGCGATTCTAAACGCACACAGGACATTTAAAAATCGTTCAAGCAACTATGTTAAAAGCAAGTTTTTCAACAAAACAATAGCAGTCAGTTTCCGTTGCCCTTGGTCAGTTTTTACACATCTGAGACATTTTATTACACTACTATACCGTCGAATAGATAAGACGATTTTTTTACTGTGGATATTTAAATCCGGTATATTTTATTCACGATGTACCTAGGTACTCTGCGTGCCGGTTCGTGGTCTCCACTCCAGAACTTTTCTTCCCCATATGGCAAGAATTCTTTCTAGTTTCTTACTTGAATTTATATATCTTTCTTCGACATCGTTTCCAGAGTACCAGTTGCCATCCAGTGGATGCAGATGGCAGGGTATCGTTCAGTGTGGATGTCTAAAGGGCAGGCCTATGGTCAGAAGTGGACGTCTTCTGGCTGATGATGATATTTTATTCCCAAAACTAAAGACGTATTCAAACAATCAAACACGTTTTAATATTTTATCATTGAAACTGATGTGGTTATCACATTTATTTTGTTTATATTATATGGGAATATAAGTCACGTAAGATTAAGACGGTTACTCCGACTATAGTTTCAACCGCATTTACGGTCTTTTTAACCATTGACGCAAACAGAGAAGTGTTATGAGTTAAACGTGTGTACCTGTCTGTGAAATCATAGCACCCAAACGGCTGAACCGATTGATTTAGTTTGTTTGTTTGTTGATCGAGAGTGAAGAGCACTCTTGCTATGATTCAATACAATCTGTTCAGCTGTTTGAGATAACCAGGGATTAAATAAAAAATTGAGAATCAATGGAGAGAGCTATGCTCGGAGTTTCTTTGCGCGATAAAATCCGAAACGTAGATATTCGCCAAAGAACCAGAGTCACCGACATAGCTATTAAAATCTGCAAGTTGAAGTGGCAATGGGCAGGCCACATCGCTCGAAGAACTGTTAACCGATGGGGAAGAAAGGTTCTTGAGTGGAGACCGCGAACAGGAAGACGCAGCGTAGGTAGGCCTCCCTAGATGGACCGAAGACATTGTGAGAGTCGCGGGCATCCAGTGGATGCAGATGGCAGGATGTCGTTCAGTGTGGAGGTTAAAGGGGGAGGCCTATGTTCAGCAGTGGACGTCTTCTGGCTGATTATGATGATGATGATGAAATAAAAAATAAAAAAACAATTAATACTTTTGTACATCTAGCAGTTTAAAAAACTAAAAAACACGCTTTAAAATAGCTAATCCTGAAAACTAGCTCTTTTCGAATAGATGTGATAAAAAAGTACATTTACAGACATACTTTCAATATAAGTAGAGTACGCACGTACGCAAGCATGCACGCGCGGCATACACGTACGCACACGGCTTTGTCTCGCTTTGCTATAGTCAGAATAAAATCTTACAAAAGTAATTCTTTTATAATATAAACAAAACATTTTCATGTATTTAATTTTCAAATTAAATCGATAAATTTTTCAGAATAAAGTTCATATTATTAAAAATGCGATCAAGCATATTAAACCAACCAACAATTTGATCAAGCACAGAAATCAAACCAGGTTGATCGTTTAGAGGCCTTTATTATTTTCACAGACAGAGTAATGGACGATACGGGTATTAAATGTGCCGCGAGTGCCATTACAGTGATATACATTGGCGCTAGAGGCGTTAGGTAGTAAAATATATGTTACATCGTGGCTCGACCCGTTTTCGCTGGAAATAAATACGGATAGTAAACCCACTTGATACGGTTTGATGGCTTCGCTTACGACCACGTATTAAATGTTCATATAGCCATCGACATTTAAGTTTTCTTTGATAGAAAACTTAAAGCGTAAAATAGATGTAGTTTGCTCTATTGTGATCTAACTTTTGTTGAAATCCATTTAGATAGGTACTGTTTCACAGATAAAAACTCATCTTAAAACACTGTACATTACACCAGTTTCGGGAGGATCCTATGACATTGAAATGTGACCCCTATTACAGGGTTATGATAATAAGCTAATAACCTCTCGCAAACAGTTTTTCAACAAAATACCTAACAACTTTAGGAGGACTTTTAGTAATTTTTTTCATACAAAAACAAACTTGTATAGGGACTTGGCCAGGCGATTGGTAGGGGTGTCGGGTGTTCGGAATGCTGCTCTTAATTTAGCACAGAAATTGATCATTGCCCGCTAGCAAAGCTTAAGGAAACGACTGTTTGGTCTACTGCCGCGATTGCCGCGTGACGCCCAGAGGGCGTGAAATATTTGAATATAGCTCGAAAAAACGCGAGATTTCCCTAGAGGATATTGACTACGTGACGAAAACCTAAGCCGGGCGGGTCGCTAGTACCTAATAACATGCAGTATCCTTTAATCAGCAATTTCTTATGCCGACTATGTTCCACTCCGTTATCTGTGATTCCACGAATCAGTGTCGTACATAATTTTTAAACCGTCACTTCGGAGAACACATTTGAATAAAAGATGGACCAGACAATTGAAAGTGTTATTACCTACTCATCAAATCTCTGCAAAGTTGACGTGCGTGTAACTCCAATACAAAAAGTAAGATTGAAAAGGAAACTGCTAGAACGTCTCGGAATTTACTTAACGTGCACGGACGGAGATAGCACGACGAGTTCTTTTCTGGCAATTTTGGCGTGCTTGACAATGTTTCTGTCTCCGTCACTTCCGTGTCCATTACAATGGGAGCAGGTGACAGAAATAATATCTATTGCCCCAGAATAGCCCGGTAGATGTGTCGTTCGAGTCAAGTTCAAATTAGACTCGGTCGACATCCTGGCAGCTTTTGTTGGAACGGTCTTTTATTTGTGTCGAGACTGACAAGTGAAAAGACGGAATATATTAACGGACAAGGATTTTAAATTTTAGTCTAAGTCTATCGTTTAAAATGGAGAATAGTGGTGCAAAGCTGAACTATTGTCCTTTATCACCATCGACAACCTGTATCAACACACTGCTGCTCACCTCTCCCTTGTGTCCCTGTCTTGAGCTAATCTCTTCCGCGTAAGACTCACAATGGGTCTGATACCGTCGACCCATCGGACTGTTTGTCTTCCTATGGAACGCTTGTTCGCTGTCGGTAACCACTGTCAGGTCCAGCCAACACCACGCTTAGCCACGTGTCCTGTCCAGCGCCACTTGAGTCTCTTAATATAGTTTCCGACATCCATGACTTTAGTCCTTCATCAGATTTCCGTATTCCAGACTCTGTCTCTCAAGATCTCCTTTATCACACTAATATCATACTTCATCTTCGGCCACACCATCGCTTCCCATCAGGCGATTTGGTAGCAAAACCTAAATTACCTATTTTTTCATCGCGGTCCCACGTGCGCGCGCAGTCAGCCAGCGCAGTCCTGAAGTGAAGGTGGCATTGTAGGATGTCCGGCAGTCGATGGAAGAGTGTCTGAATTTTGCTGCCGTTTAGGATTGGTGGACTGCTTTCTTCTAGGGGCTTCTTGTAGTCCTAGAATGAAGTAAAAACTTGATTAGTGCTCGGATAGAAAAAGCCTATGAACAATAGTTGTGCGAGACGTTGAAAGGTAATGAAACAAAAGTGGAAGCTGGATAGGACTTAGGTTAGGCGTGGTTAGGATAGGTGGAATAAGGGGTTGTCCTTTAATCAAGTTAGGTTCAAACACGGAAGGGGTTAGAACATCACGTATGATCACGATGGGGGGGGGGGGAGATGTTGTGACAATCAGATGTATATTTTTCTACCTTCATGTCTACTTAGGGTTATCATATCAAAATTTAAAAAAACCTGACCTAAAGCCAGATATTTCAGAAAAGTCCGGACATTTTAGTCAAATAATTCAAACACATCGCACAACAAGATTAAAAACTGATTTTATATAATGATCTATGTTTCATTTTATATAATGATGTATGTTATTGTTACTCGTATTACATCGCCCAAGTTAAAAAAGCTGGTAAAAGTCCGGGCAAAAGTCTAAAAGTCCGGACAAATCCGGACAGATAATACCCCCCTATGTTTACCTGAAAAATTTAGCAAAGTGCTTAAAACCTTCATATGAGATATTAAATATTAAGATATTTTTCATTAAAATATACACGTGATGTTAGGAGAGGGGAGAGCCTATTACCCGCAGAAAAGAAACTATTTTTTTGTTTAAAATATGTTAGAACGGCTGTCAAGGCATTTTTATATTTTATAAGAAATTTGTTGAAGCCACTTGCACCTATATAAACTCATAGCAACTGTGTTAGCAACTGTGGCGCGGAGTTCGACGCGTTGATATAAATAAGTATGTTCAATCACATATCTGTCACAATACCTGGCGACAGAGTTTCCTTCTCATTTCCGTTCTATTTACTTTTCTTTTCTGTGCTATTACCAAAGCCCCCCCCCCTTTGGTGATAGGTAGGGAGTAAAAAAAACCTCGAAGGATCAAAGAACGACCCCTAAGTCAATGACAGAAAGGTGAGTCATTGATCTTTGAAGCGGGGTATGCCGATTATTAGCATCGGATCAAGGCAGATGACGTAACAAAATAGCTGCTCACCCAGCTCCGTATAGAATGGCTTAGATAAGTTCTGAGTCAAAATATGAAGGAAGACAATCTTAGAAGAAGAATCATTAGTACGATTCTTACTTAGCCATAATATTTCATTGGCGGTTGCAAAATCTCTTAGGTACTTAACTAGCGTTTAATTACGTTCATATTTTTTTTTTATTGTTAAAAAGAATAAGCCAGTCGTGTAATTAGTTTTTTACTGCATTGCATAATTCAAGTTTGTAATCAAATGCTGATTTGCAGAGACGTTTATAAATATTCAATGTTTTCGACGGGAAAAAAACTACAGTGCAATAACAACCGTGGCGGAGAATTAGGGAGCCACCGTCATTTTTTTTACACAAAATTGACAGGTATTCTTTAACAAATTTAGTTCCCACATTTGGCCACCTTCTACAGATTATTTGGCCGCACTGCAAACAAGCTTCTAAAGACCACTCTAATGCTAATTTAATATTATTTCTTTGCATTGCGTTGGAAGTGTAATGACTCTAATGTATTCTGTGGCATAAGCAATGCTTAGAATAAAAACTTCATAATTCCGCCATTTGGTCATAGAATAGGTAGTAGTGAGCCATCGTCATGCCTCAAAATAACTTACAGTACGGCCAACTAAAGTGTAGAGGTGGCCAGATAAGACAACAAAATATTTTCGACGGGGAGCTTTCAATTTTTGTTCAGAAAATACTATGGTGGCGGCCCCATCAACTCTGAGGATAGGTTTGTCGCACTGGCGTGTACTGAATGCAAAGTAAACACGGTTCTGCTTCGGACCTTGTTAAAGTGTCAAGATCAAGTTACACAGAAGATTGAAGAGGTATTAGATTGCAAATAAAATCGGATTGTGTGCGCAATAGAGTTGCTACCTTATATCGATATTACAAATCAAATAACTAGTTCCTACTTCAGTCCAAACGAACTTCAATTCGAATTATCAGTATCATTTTCAAATCACAGCCATCATAAGACCAATCTGGACATATGGTATATTAATTGTGGGGCTCCGCTAATACCCCAAACATCATGACCAAACAAATGGCACAAAACTATATCCCCAAACATATATCAAACGCCATGGTTTACCAGAATAACAGAGGTCCATGAATATCTTAACGTGGCTATGGTAGAGAAAAAAACAGTTACTCATTGAGCCAACTACAAACTGACTAGAAAAACAGCCGAATCAGCTTGCGGGACAGCTTAATATCCCTGAAACCATACGCCGGCTCAAAAAGAAGCTAGATATCTTCGACTAGGATAGTCAGACAAACTGATTGTGCAAAAGAAAGGGCTGACTCCACTGGGAGCAGCGCCCTCCACGCAGAAGCTTTCAGCTTATATGCTTATAGTTACAAGTGGATCACATTGAAAACCGCCTTAACATAGAACCTATAACGGCTATAATAATTTTGAAAGAATTCAAATCATCCATATGATCATCAGCTCATCCATATGAGATGATGATTATCAAACGCAAATACTTGAACAGCTTTAGAAAATATATGAAAAACGTAAAAAGTGTCTATAAAATTTGAGGGTTGCCCTCAATTTCCCTGAGACCGGATCATCAGATCCTGACTTGCGACTAATCCCATGATACATAACAAACAAAAAACTTTTTAAACTTTTGGCGTTTTACTTGGTCATTCTACGATCTATGTTTTCACGATTCCCTGCCTAGCTTGTGACTTAGCAATTAGCTAGTACTTAGTGCGGCGACGCGAATGTGCAAGTACACTTCCGCGCTTGCGTCATGTTACACAAACAAAGCGTCTTGGCTGTTGTCACAAGAGAATTTAACATTATAAATATGAATAATGTTTGCTGTTAAGGCAAGTGGAATGGCGGAATGCGCATTCAATATTTATACGGGAATATGTAAGCGATTTGTTTTGAAGCAAACAATTGCTGTGATAAATATGGTGATTGGATAGTTCATATTTTTAATGGCAATAAATAATGAATCAATCGCTTTTGTCCTGCTACTTATGGTCTGCGGTAAACAATTTATAATGCCGTGTACAGACCTAGCGGCCACCTTTTACGAATTTATGAAAACCGCTATAAAGGTAAAGGAAGAAGGAAAGCGAAACCTGGAAGACCAAGGAGAGCATTCTTAGACCGACTAATCGAGAAGGCAAATGTGTTGTCATACAGGGAGGTGAAACTGGCATAAGATCGTGAAAGTTAGTCCTTCAACTAAAACTAATGCTCATAATGATGAATGAAATAAATAGACCTAGATAACACATGCGAGCAAAAGATTCGCGCGCCAGTCGCCGAATGTCGGTACGTTGCGAGCGATGCTATGTGTGTTATGCACGGACAATAGAAGCGATGGCGAACGAGCGTGCGGCGACTAGCGGCGCATGCGCATAATACGTTCGCTCGCGTTCGTTCGTTATTGTTCTGTGTAGTTCTTGAGTTGGAAACTACAAAGGAATGTAATATCATGCATTAGCTGCGCCATGCGGTTTTCATACATTTTATGGGATTAAAGTATCCTATGGCCATGTTTATGATACACACTATTTCCTTGCCAAATTTTATCATGATCAGTTTAATTGTGAAGAGGTAATACCAGTTAATAGTTTCGTATTTGTCACATCAATGTACTTATTTTTGTCGCACCACCTTTATACAAGCCATTACTCGATATTTGTTTTGGAAAATTTAATGATGACATTTCATTCAAAATATGACGCAGTATTTGAAAACATCCACCCACGTATCCCTTACTCGATGTGGTTCTTAATCGATGAGTAATAATGCAAAATTCGCGTTGTCATTTTCGTGCAGTTCTCGATTCTATTTAGTTTGTAATTAAACCAAAACAACAATCAATCGACAAGCGAATTTCAGAAGGCCTTGATCGAAGAAGGAACGATTTGAACTAGGGCCATCGAGATTGGTTAATCCAGAGTGTCACCTTGGACTACATTTTACATCTCTTTGTTAGGATTTTGAAATAAACTATGCAGTTTAGGCTAGATTAGTTAGCATTTGTAGGAGAATAGAAAAACCTTGACTATCCATAGTTCGAGTTGATCTTAGGTTTAGCGTTCAGTGATGACATATGGTACTGAGACGTGGTCCTTAACTGTTGGCCTTTTGGAAAAACTCAGAGTCACACAACGGGCAATGGAGAGAGCTATGCTCGGAGTTTCTTTGCGCGATAAAATCCGGAACGTAGATATTCGCCAAAGTACCAGAGTCGCCGACATAGCTATTCAAATCTGCAAGTTGAAGTGGCAATGTGCAGGCCACATCGCTCGAAAAACTGATAACCTATGGGGAAGAAAGGTTCTTGAGTGGAGACCGCGAACCGGAAGACACAGCGTAGGTAGGCCTCCCACTAGATGGACCGACGACATTGTGAGAGTCGCGGGCATCCAGTGGATGCAGATGGCAGGATGTCGTTCAGTGTGGAGGTTAAAGGCCTATGTTCAGCAGTGGACGTCTTCTGGCTGATGATGATGATGATGAATGAAACGATAATGTTGAAACAAAAATATTTATAGGGGGTGTCAAAAAATTGTGTCTATTCTGTCTAGAACGCTATGTTCACTATCAACGACCGTCGACCGACACAAGTATTCTGTTTTCTGATGTCAAACTATGAAAATATGAAAAATATTTTTATTAGCCTATGTTTATGGCTTAGGTACATACGTTTTTTAACAGCTCTGGCTTATGTCTATGACAGCTTTGAATTCATAATGTTAAATACTGCGATTCCTGCACTAGGATAGGCCTGTATCGCAGGAAACTGATACGGTTTAGTTAAACATAAAATTTTGTTAGCCTCTAGTTTGCACAATAATATTTTGTTTATGTTATTAAAAAGGTAATTAAAAGTTAAAGGTTGGTAAACTATGGATGTTCAATCAAAACTAATATAACGAATAAGCATAAATAATTATGCCTACTATTATTTATTACTATGTTCACAAACATGGCGTTTTTCGACCAATGACAGCTTCAATTTCCTCGCTAGTGATTTATCATTGGTTGCCTGTCCGCAATGTTTATTTACATAGTTGGACATCTAAAAACAAACAGATTTTAGACAATAGAGATTGACAAAGTCAGTGTGAACACATCAAATCATCCGGTAACATCAAGGACATGATCTTTCGTTCAAGGGTAACATGGTCACCCGTCCGTCGTAATGTCTGCTATTGCGGAAGCTTAAAGACTTTCAATAACTCTCGTTGATGATATTCGCCTAAGGAACTTTGACACCCATAAAAAACGTCCTCAGTGAAACTATCTAACTGAAGCACATGGTACCATGATAAATAAATAACTTTTATTGTTCACGCCAGAAATTACATACATCTATACTAATATTATAAAGAGGAAAGATTTGATTGTTTGTTTTTGTTTGCATTGAATAGGCTCCGAAACTACTGAATCGATTTGAAAAATTCTTTCACTGTTGGGAAGCTACACTATCCCCGGGTGACATAGGCTATATTACATTTTGTAGTGAGGCCGAAGGCCGAGCTTACACCCGTGCGAAGCTGGGACGGTCGGCTAGTTAGATAATAAACGACTTCATCATCATTTCAGCCATAGTACGTCTACTGCTGGACATAGGCCTACCCATTGATCTCCGATAGGGCCGGTTGGAAGCAGCCTACATCCAGCAATCCAAGAACAACTTAAAAGTAGTGAAACAATTGGCAGCCTTATGTGGCAGCTATAAGCTATATCTTCTAGGCAACCTTACAGCAACTACATTATATAAAACAAGTAGTATGGTTTATAGCCGCGGAAGCAAACTATTGTGGATAGAAGCAACAAGTGGATCAAATTAAAAACAGACTTCAAAATATATGAAAAATGTATAAAGTGAGGGATGCCCTCGATTTCCCTGGGATCCCATCATCAGATCCAGACTTGGTGACAATGGACCATATTAGAAGACCATATTAGAAGTATACCGAACCGAACAAAAGTTTTTTTTGGAATCGTTCAACAGCTGGCGGATAAATCGGTGAACACACATAAAAAAATACAGTGGAACATAGAACATCCGCCCTTTTTGAAGTCGGTTAAAAATGAAGATACTTTCACAACAGTACAGTGGCATGCATAAGCTGAGCTAAATATTCTACCATAAGAAGCGTGAAAACACTCAGCATATACTCACTTATGTTAGTAGTTGTCTGCACACAATGAAGCGTGATGGGACCACAGAAGCATGAAATGAGGTAAACGAAACATTCATGATGTATATGGAATACATTTAAATCGCTCGACCAGAAATAATGGGAAACATTTTTATGATCATAATTAGAATGCAAATGGTGATCGATTTAGTTTAATGGTAGCTCTTTTAACAAACATCATCATCTGATTTCAAAAGACTAAAACACTAATGCTAAAGGCCAGCTGAAATGCAAAAGTTTGCCAATTCAATGGACAGATTGGAAGTCAGTTCGCTTGATAATCTTTTTTTTTTTTTCTTTTCAATAACTACAAACTATGTGTTCGTATCGTGAAAGTTTAAAAGTTATATTCTAGCGGTGAGTGGACAGTGGTCCATAGTTACAGTTAGTATAAAAATCCATATCGCACTGATATGGATTTTTATACTAACTGTAACAATGGACCACTGTCCACTCACCGCTAGAATATAGCAAGAGGTTCCAATATATGTTTAAGAGTTTATGCGCCAAAGTGAAATAAAACCGGCCAAGTGCAAGTCGGGCTCGTGCACTGAATGTTCCGTACCACTACAAAATACAATAATCATAAAAAAAAATGACTTAAAAATATAATGAAATATGCAATTTCGATTCCGTGAAAGACATAAATAATAAGGTCCTCCAAGTACCCGTAACCGAATATGTTGCTTAACTTGGCAATGAACAGAAAACCATGAACAGTGGCCTTATTAGGTGAATTATATAATAATTATTGACATAATTGTCAGGACATTAGTCATAAAGTTTCTACTGTATTTAGACATGTATCGAGTAATTCAATATTGTTTTGAGGATAACTCACACTCAAATAGGTATTACTTGACTATTTAGTTATGAAAGTGTAGGTTATTGTTCAAGCAAGTTGACGTGGTAGTGGGCAGAGCACATATCACGCAGAACAGATGGCCGATGGTGCCGAAAGGTTCTCGAATGGAGACCACGGACCGCTAAGCGCAGCGTAGGACGTCCACCCACAAGATGGACAGACGACCTAAAAGAGACCGCAGGAAAACGCTGGATGCGGGCCGCTTTCAACCGGTCCTTTTGGAAATCGATGGGGTAGGCATATGTCCAGCAGTGGACGTCTTATGGCTGAAATTATGATGATGATGAGGTTATTGTCCAATGGGTATATTTATTGTTTCCATTTATTTGTTACTAGCCGCCTGTCCTGGCTTAGCACGAGTCGAGATTTATTTTTTAAACATTCTAGTAATATAAATAGCCTATGTTAATACTTAGGGATAATGTAGCATTCTAATAGTTAAAGAATTTTTTAAATCCGTCCAGTAGTTATTTACTTAATTCGTTACAAACATACAAAAATACAAATTTTCCCACTTTATAATATTACTGTATATGTAGATGAAAGGGCAGTTCCATTATTATTATAAGACAACACGCGCAGTGAATAGTTTCCATGTAATTAAAGTTAAATTCAAAATAAGGAGAGTTTGTAAGAATGTATATATGAATATATCTTTAATATTAAACATCATTCTATTAATATTATTCTGAATGGGAAAATGTGTTTTTCCTTCTTTTAAGC
The DNA here is from genome assembly GCA_949125355.1 of Agriopis leucophaearia. Lineage (NCBI taxonomy): Eukaryota > Metazoa > Arthropoda > Insecta > Lepidoptera > Geometridae > Agriopis > Agriopis leucophaearia. Next base: position 9,051,018 of record OX421275.1, read on the forward strand.
AAAAAATTGACCAAATGGGGAAATAGGACCAACTTCACACACGGGAAGCACTAACTTCAAATAAAAATAAAAAACATTAAAATCGGTTCACCCAGTCGAAAGTTCTGAGATAAAAAAATACAGTCGAATTGAGAACCTCTTCCTTTATGGAAGTCGGTTAAAAATGCGCTAGAGAAGAAGCTGCAGACAGGACCAGCCCTTCAGCCCATGTTGAACTTGCAGCGGCACACTTGAGAGATCGAAAATAAAATGTAGATATAGATACTATATAATAGCCTATAGAAATACATTATGTTTATGACAAACTCTGTCTGTAATGTGATAGTTTAAAGATTTAGGAGAGTATTTTTATTTTTATTTAACCTATGCTGTCCCACTCCTGGGCAAAGGTCCCCCCCATCTCTTTCCAGACATTGCGATCACCCGTCAAATTTGGCCACTGTGTTTGGAAAGTTTTAGGAGTGTTTGTCACTTTCCAAACACAGGAGAGTATAACATTATAATTATGTGTGCCATGTAGAGCAGTTTCATAAAGATCCGTGCAGAGCAAGCGTTGTATTGAAATTGCCCCACAACCCAATATGCAAATGAATAGTGAACGAGACAATGGCAATGTGGGGCAGACAGGTTAATATTTACATAAATTTATGTTTTATTGAGATTTTTGACGTTTCCTGCACGTCACATCTAACACAAAGTTAATTATGCATTTGGGAAGTCGCTGCTATCTCCGTAGAGTATGAATAAATATTCGAGTATAAGCTGTTGTTTTTGTTTGTACATAATAAGTTTGCAAAGATACGAGACGCAAACAAAAGAAATAATGAGAAAACAGAAAAGAAAGCTTCTGAGTTAGACGCGGTCATCAGAAAAGGACAAGAAAGGTGGTTTCACAAAAAAGAAAAACTTTCTAGAGGGCGTCACTAAATACCAAAATGAATATTCACGAATATTTACGAACTTGTAAGTTGATTAAATACGTGTAAATTCTGCGAACCAAGTGACTTATTCGCGTCTGTCATGCAAAAGAGGCGTGGATGCGATGACATAGATATTATAGCAGAACTGTTATACCGCCAACTGGTTTGCTTGATTATATTCATGAGCAATAAAAAAACATAACATGGTACAGGTTTTTAAAGACACACGGGCGTTATGTAAGACATAGTAGCTATCTAGCAGCAACTGGATCTAACCACTTTCAGATCTCATTAACTTTAACACCTAGTCAAGTCTAGCGTTCAGTCTCGCTTCGGTGATGCAATTATAATAGGCTGTCTCGTCAAGATCGTCATACGTCCTTTACAGGGAACAAAATAGCAACACCGGCTGCTGTTTACTATGAAGTTATTATGCAATAGGAACTGTTTATGATAGAATTATAATTGCCGGTTGTAGCTATCAATCTAGGCTCACTTCCTTTCCGAATACAAATTTCTCTAGTCATGAGAAATGTCAACGTGCAGGGGTCTTAGAAACCGGTTGGGCACTGTCTTGTGTTACTAGTGTTCGTCTGTGTTGACAATATACTATGGCCATAATCGCGCAAAATCAACATTTGAACAGGGTCGCCTTCTGAGTGCCATAGCATGTTCTTACACTTTAATACTTTATCACAATAATTTATCCTTTTTAACCCAATTTTTATTTAATTTTTCTTATAACGACAAGGTCCTTAACTTTGTACTGAACAGTACGGATAATTACAAGCTATTTGCTAAAGATAAACAGCGGTAACATTAGTGGACTTCTTGTTGCGATTCAATGGTTCGCCGCGCTTTCTAATGGGAACGGTTCTGACCTGACCTAGCTATTTGTTGAACCTAGAACAATACTGCCTTGGGAATACGACAGATAGCGACACTACCGTCACTAGCGGCCTGATATGAAAATGAATAAACAAGACGCGACAGTAATTATATGACAGCCAGCCAGTATATTCAAAATTTTTAACGAAGCACACATCAAAATGTTTAGTTGCCCGTCGCCTTCTTACTTTGTTTTTGGTTACCGAGGTGTACTTACATTGACAAGTCTTTGTAGTGTAGCCACGTATGAGTTTTCGCTGTGCATGATAGCTGCGACGACATGCCGTCGACGCAGCTGCACCGCCGAGAGGGCATCGGGCGGAGCACCCAGCGAAGGTGCCGGCATCCGTCCCCCACGCACCTCGCCGCCACACGAGAACAGATCTTCTTCCAACTGGAAAACGCACACATGCTTAGCAAGCACTTCACACAACACGTGTCCCAAAATAGCATTTCGATGAGTCGATTCAGAAATAGCTCGTTCATTTCGCGAGGAGTACACAAACGCGGTCTCAAACAGCGCGACCTTGCCGCGCGTCACAAGCAAATCGCGTCATCGAAACACTGTCTCACAAACACGCCAACGTCAAAAGCACCATCCAAGTCTTCACGTGACTTACGGCATAACTCGACAAACAGTATTCGGCTTTATCGTGAAGCAGCCTCATGCACGATGGACAAAACATGGCTGACGCGAACGCAAAACGACGAAAAACTAATCAACTTTTGACATTTACGTATCGCACGATGTACGCGTAGACTCACTAAAAATAAACTGAATGAAGAAAATTACAATCGTATGCATGGTTCTGCTATGGAAGCTGACGGGGTACCACTCTGACATCATTATATCACATGTTAAAATAGATTTGCTTGTTTAGCGACTTGAGACCTCCGCTCCGTGGAGACGAGACGCGGCGATGCGATCGACACGTTACTGCGGTTTGTTATTCAATGTTTCAATGGTCATACAATGATTCATCTAAAATATAGTCGTGAATCATGTGGGTAACTTATATATATACGTCATAAAATGTACAAAGCGTTAAAATAAATGAAGGATAACAGGCAGTTGAAGCGAGCATTATAATTCCAGAAATGTCATCGCCGCCGCCGCGCCGGCCGGGACTCGTGAGTCAATGACCAAATTGTTTAAGGCTTCGTCCGCTTCACAACTCCAAGGTTCAATGAAATGGTTGGTTACAAGTGCTTCTATTAATTGAGAACTGTTCGATTGAATGGAGGATGATGAGAGCAGTCATTAATATTACAAAGATAACGGTTCTAAAGATAGTTGAAAGGGTTAGCAATAGATAATCTGTGAAGATCGATTTACCTATGTGTAGATCAGGTGTCCACATCTCTACTTTACTTTACTAATTTACGATTTTTCTCAAATGAATGGCACTTAGATTAGGTTCAAGCATTTATTTGCTCTGACAGCTGCAATCAAAAAGTGATTTGAACTCATGGTTTTCATTCGATCTTTTAAAATGTTATTGCAGCTGCAGCAGAGCTCAGTTTTGTCAAAGCAAATAAAAGCTTTTAAAAAATGTACCTATTTATTAAGGAGAACAATAGCCTACAGTATTAGTACTCGTATATAGGTACACACAAGACTTTAATTGGTATTATACATTGGTAGGAGGTAGGTGTAGTCACTGATGAGTGCGTCATCTCATGCGTTCCGATAATCAAAACTGAGAAAATCTCTTATTTGATACTCGTTCGCAGTTCGCACGTAATGCCTCAACTTCTACAGGTTTCCATAGGCAACGGTGATCGCTTACCATCAGGCGGCCCGTCTGCTAGTTGTGGCAAACTATACTATAACTATGGCATAAAAATAAGAAAACAGCTTACAAATAAATCTTCAATAATAATTTTCAGGATGCTGTTGTGACTTCCTCGCACTCTCCTCATCTATGACCAAGTTTAATTTCTGTAGGAACTACTATACTAACCTCAGGGAGCTTGGGCATCTTGTCATTCTCATGCGAATGCATGTCATACTGGTTTGCGGATCCTCTCCTGACGCTGAACCACCTGGCTAGTCTCCCCCCTCCCTCGTCGTCGGGCGGTGGTGCGGGAGGGGTGGGAGTGGTGCTGCCACTGCGCCATCGCTCGCACAGCTCCCGCGCTCTGCTGAGCGTGTTGCGCAACTGACCGCTTGTCCTGAATGAAGGGAAATTAAATGAATTATACAGACAGCTGGGTGCTGTGCACCGGAAGGTGTATAGGTGATGAATGACCGCTCATTCATGTTTCATATCAGAGCCAGTGTTAGAGTGGCCAGTTCATAAATATATCACATATATACGTACGTATGTAGTTAGAGAGAACGTTTGCGAGTGCAGTTGACCCGAACGAAGCGAGTTTTGAAAATATATCACGCATAGAAGAGCAGAAGTCTGTAAATACTCGTACATTGGCTAAAGCAATGAGCACTTTAGATGCCGTAGTTATGATGAAACGGACAAGAAATCACTATAACATTGATTCAATCGTGTATTACCGAGCAACCAAATGATGTCAGTTACTTAAATTTTATTACTAACTCGAAGATAAATTACTCATTACAAGAATAATATCTACGGTATAGACTACACAACAAATTGCGTACGTTCTACAGCAATTTATCCAGGAGATAAATATATTTCAGCACCTCGCATCGACTTGGTAATTCATTGGAATAGTCTTGCCTATAAAGCGACATTCCATAAACTATTGGATTACTCAATGGCAAGCAGAATGGTCTACCAGTTTTGCATTTTAGTGTTATAGTTTAAATTCCTAAGGTGCATTAAATGTTTATGTTTATGAATTGTATTGTTTGAATTAACATAATGTTTTATAAGCAATTCGCAGATACAATATAGTATTAAGAGATATAATAAGTAATTGAACATCCAGATAGATAAAGGGCCTCTTTTAGATGCTCCTTTATTCGCAGGGGGAAACGATTTTGTGTTGTATTGTACGATATAACTTTTCATAATGTCCATGTGACACAAATGGAATCCATTTACTTATTATATAATTTATGCGGTGTATTATTTCTGGATGTCAGCTTAACAATATTCCTATAGACTTGTCAACGAAGATAATGCTTTAAAACAATGTGCGCAGATATCACCTTGATGCAGTTAAGAAGTGCTGTTTTTATCGACACTATTTTATAAAACACTAGCTGATGACCAGTTTCAGGAACACAAAATTTCATCTAAATCGGTCCAGCCGTTTACTCACCGTTTAAACCTTCCCTGAGCTTCCACAAATATTTCAAGGTCAAAATTAGCCAAATCGGTCCATCCATTCTCGAGTTTTAGCGAGACAAATAACATCAATAGATTTTTGTATATATTTAGATAAGCTGTAAGTTGTATTTGCGATTTTCCATAGTTTTTTTTTTGGTATTACTTAGTAGTAGTAAACTCATATTTCATTCCCACTTTATTATTACTGATAGATTAGCATGTTACCAGTTCAGAATTACTTGATTGACCGTTTGATTGGCAGGATATGGTCGATTAAGAAGATACGGAAGATGTTAAATTAACTATACGAATTGATATTTTGTAACTATTTCGTAACATAAAAACAATTACATGCTCTGATCATGGGAAATAAGGACAACATGCAAAAAAAACACGATTTTAACTACTGTAATAACCGCAAAATTGCTGTCGGTACGTAACCAATCAAACATAAGAAATATTCCTATGACGTAATACCCTGGGAAAATAAATATAAGAGTGACTGATAACTGAACAACACAAGACACGAGAATACACAAATGTAGATGGTTCCAATTAATTACTTTGCCATTGACATATCGAACATCATAAATAATACAATCAAACTGACAAACCCGAATCAAACAATTGATCAATGACAATAAAGCAATTAAGATGACGATGAGCCGTAAATAGTTAAACAGAAAATACTGAACAAAGAATATGTAGAAGGTTGTCACAATAATGATATACATATAGTAACTAGAGTACATTTATGGCCAGCGAATATATATATACAATAGATCGCAATTGGTAATGTGATGAAAGGTAAAATACGTATTGTCTTTGCGGTTGCTTCACTCAGCCAAGCAATCTCGGTAATGCAATTTTATTACAAGGTATCTGTTACGGTCCTCACGGAATTCTGTGTATGTAAATGTTTTACTGTATTCAGAATCTGTTTATCTTACAAACATGTGAAGTGAAGCAAACAAAATAGTTCCAAGGTTTGTTTTTACAACACTCATAATCTTAATTCAGATTGCAATCAAACCTTCATGCTCAAAGAGATACCGTAAATATTTAAGTTGCGACATCACCGCCAGCCTGAACATTTATGTGGAAATATGAAGCCAAGAAAGGTATTTGAGTGATACCACACAGAATTAATAGAACTCAGCTAAATCCGCTTCGATCTGTAGTAAAAACATTCAACAAACAAGTAAAAACATTAGATATTTGATTTGCGAGTGATTGATATAATGATTGCAAAACCTGTAAACCTGTTTGCCGGTACACCTGTTAAATAGCAAATAAAGTAATCGATGTATGATCTTGGAAGTGTTCACAAGTAATCGCAAAAATTAGACATTCTCTGTGAATATAGTTAAAACAATTTCCTTCAAGTAGATGCCGTGATGTTGGAGCATGTAACAAGCAGTTGTGTAGTGATCCTCAGGTCAAATAGCGCTCGTTTGACTTTTCCAACAGAGTCTTGGGTTAACGATCAGTATTAGTGATGAGGCCAATTAGATATTACCTTTTCATAGTATAAAATTATCTAAATCCCTTGAGATTGCAGCATAATATGCGTGGATTTCATCTACTTTATTATATTTCTGACATGAAGTGACCTTTTCTTACCAATACAGTTTACCAATGTTTACACAACAAAGCTATCCACATAAGGTATCGCTAATTAGAAATCTATGGTCGATATCTATTGGACTGTCATGAAACGAAAGGTCAGTTGAGATATTTATGAAATAAACGAGCAAAAATATTTGGCATTGTTACAAAGTACAGCATATGAATGACAGAATGAACAACAATAAAACAAAATGGGAGACGACGCCCTGTCTGTAACCGAAGAGCTTATCTATTACGTTGACCTGAGTCGTGTGTCATGTCATAATAATAAATAACGCAATAACTTGTGAGTATATTGAAATGAACAGTGCAGTAAAACAATCTTAATAAAATAATTTTATAGGAGAAACTTAAAGCGAAATACATATGAAACCTTAAAAGCAAAATGGATACGGTCTCGGTCGTAAAAAACAGTTACAATTTGTACGTTGCGCTGTTTTCTGGATTATTTTCGTGTTATAGTTATCTTCTATGCAATAATTCACGCGTTGTAAAAAGTAATTTCCTCTATTCATCATGGGTTGTAAAGCTAACAGGCATTTGACCTCAATTAGAGAAAATAAAAACTGTAGTCAATGGCGAAACAATTAGGTAGTGCTAATGAATTGAAATTCTGATTGGTATGTTCGGTTTGGATGGCTGAGTTATTTTTAGGTTTGTTTTGTCTAGTATTATGATATGGTCTCATAACAAACTTACGCCTTAATTAGTCAAACATTTGTTTGACTAATTATTTCTCGTATGTATAAAAGCTGAGAACCTAACTCCAAGATAAACCTCGGCGAGGTTTGTTGGTGTTAGCATGCAAATTAAATGTTTAACGTAAGTATATCATAAATAAATAAATAAATAAACATAATAAATGAAATATTACGATTCCTTATTTGGTTATTACCTGTTGTTTTCATTAATTACGCAGATAATTTGTTACTGACGTACGTAAACACGTGAGCGAGCATTTGTATGTATTCTGAAACGCTGGTTTGCCCTTTAAAAACCATTTTTAGGCAAGTACAGATTTGAAGTAGTACTGATTTGTTGTTTCGAGGTCAGGCCAGGGCATTTGAAACCAATATAAATATACTCGTTCTACCAAATGTTGACAATAGGGGTGTGAATAATTACTCTTCCACAAACAGATAATATATTGTTTGAGTATATCGCCAACGCGAATGCAAATCGCCAACGGTTCCAACGGACCTTGACATTATTTTTAATGCTATCTACATGTTTGGTGTAGAATGTCACAAGTTGGTTTGCGCGGCGATAGCTTTGCACTTGGTTGTAAAATGTTCTTGGTTAAGTGCTCCATTCAAACTGGCCACTCCTCACAACTTTGGTCACAAAGTTAAGGAGCGTTGACCTTGGTGAAAAGAATGCGGTTAGCTCAGCAGGATCTTTTAAGTACCCATAATATTTAACGCTTACGTTACGGACTACTGTGGTGTATATAGTAAACTAACTACTGCTTCATATCAATCTGTTACACACAACTCAAAGAAGACGTCCACGGGGATTTATCGGTTCATACATGAACATACATGTGTAGTGTGTACCAATAAATACAAAGACTTCGCCAACTTTACATAAACGCTTCTTTTTACAAGCACAACAGAAGATCTTCACGGAACAAAATATGGTAGTATCATTCACATGTCTTTTATTCACTGCTATTTAGGTTAGCAAACCGTGACATCACAGTTACAGCAAGACAAATCAACAAAAGACATTAATCTCTCTTTGACTCCAGTTCAACGTGCCACTTAGAAGGCATTTAGAAAACACAAGACCTACATAGTATTCTCTATACATATAAATGCAAAGAGTACAATGGCGTGCGTGTGCGATCATTTGACGAGGCAGTGCCCTGAGTTGGCCTCCAGTTTGAACACAGGAAATTCGTGTTAATTGTCAGCGCGACACTGTTAATTGCTTGGCGGAGACCACACGAGCAAAACGTGGTGGTGGACAGGCGGTAGCCAATCTTACAAGGTTTCCGGAGTCAGGATTAACACTCACGATTTTTTACTCACGTGTGCAAGAATATGCTGCAATCGTAACGGCCCCACAGTGGCCGATGAGTTTTTATAGTTATGATCATTAGTCTTGAATTACTCACTGCTGGACACAGGCCTTCATTTGATTCTGCCATTCTTTTCAATTTCTTGCAAATCTCGCCTATCTGTCTTATGATAGCATGCTTCAATCCTAAATCAGATTCGTTCAACCCGCGATGTTCTCAATTACACGGTGAAGATCATAATACTTGAACTGGCACTAATTATGGTCATTCTGGGGTATAATTAAATAACTGTTTCAGTCCAATTTACAATTTGTATTGTAGCTTGCTAACCAATTGAAACTATTTCGATAATTTTACGTATTATATGGCCACTACGACTTGTATATTTTGTACTTTAATAGTTTTCATCTAGATTTTATAGGTACCCCAACGTGCGTGAGAATGCGAATGTGCGTTAATCAATGTACGAACGAAGTCACTGTACAAACGAGGGATGACGGGAAGTAGCATTCGCCAACTGTCAACTACACACTTGAGAACGGAACTGTCTCGTATTATGTTGTTACCTAATAGCTGTAATTACGGCTGACCGCTAATAAATAATGTGGGATGTTATCTACATCCTCCCTGATATAATCTACCAAGGTGGTCTGCATTATACAAGCATGGGACTTGCTTTACGTGATCTGATTGCAATATAATGGGACAAGTTGCTTCAAGCATTTAAACTGACGTCTTCTGTAGCATGCAATGTGAAAATTGATGTCACGTTTGAGGTAGACGTGCTGGTACTGGAGTACTCTGTTTTTGGTTAAATAAACAGTAGTGCGTAGATAAGGAAACTATAGATAAATATGAAACAAACTTTGCCCCTTTAATGAGGTCTGATAAGACAGCGTGAGCAGAGATCTAAACTGTTCGACTATAAGATTTATATTATTTCCCATTATATTTGTCTGTACCTACGAGTACACTACCTACCAATTTAACATTTTGAACGGATGGATATAATAACACCACGGAAGCTACAGAATTCGTTAAATTATCAGGTGTTAATGATGAGCATTTCCTTTAAGTAAAATTAAATATTCAAACATTTCGTAACGATGAAAAACTTTGAGGGCCAAGGAATGTTGCATTTCAGCACGCGTTAATTGAAGATGAGGATTTCCTTAAAGCAGACTATATTTCTGTTAATTGGTGTGGAACGTCGCGTCGTGATAATAAAGGCTTAGACACACGTAAGCGACCAGGCACTATTGCGAAGCAATAGGGACTATCCCATGAGATTACTAGCTTTATTCAAATATGACTCGTCACATCTACTCAGTTAATGTCTCCGCTTCGCAATATGAACAATTGTTAAGGTGTGCCCGGAGCTTTATTCTGAAACTTGAGACAAACGTCCCGTTTTAGCGTCGTCCCCTCTAAAACGCGAGAATTGGTTCTAATTCCGTTGCCGCAATCAATCATTATTAGTTGTGACGGAACGCTCGTTCCAGCTTTGGTAGTTAGTTATTCAGTGTTTGAGAAAACCAATCCTTTGCCATTAAAACCGGGAATATACGATCTATGATATAAAATTGATTTTGTGTTTCTTGTCTTGATATTAATCTGCAAAATTCGTAGTAATATCCAAATGTTTGACTCTCAGAGAATAACGGGAGAACAGTTATTGTCAAAATTCCTAGAGAGCTCGCTATGTATCCGAATACCAAAAAGTCTACGAGTAATTTATTATGATTTCAGTCCATACACAAAATCTGGAAGACAGATACGTCAGACGCAGTTCTTGCCTGTCTCGACTCTCATAATTTCATGGTTCCGCAAAGGTATACGTGGTGATCATGGTCATGAATAGAATTAAGTTACTGTTTTGTTGCAGTAAGCAGATGATGAATTAAGTAGACGAAACAAGATACTGCTGAGAATATAGCGAGGGTGTGTCGTTTTTACTCACCTTGAGTCCAGCGTGGAGTTGAGTCTCTGGGAGCGGCGGAGGGGTGCGTTTCGCACCGCACTCACGGGCTCCTCCCAACTCCCTCCCGCCGACCGATGCTCATCTGCAGAGAAGAGTTGGGCACATTAGAACATTTTCAGAACTCTCATCATCAATTGTCATGTCACCCAGCTTTTGGGTTTTACAGGCCTAATCTCCCTAATGCTACTGTTCTCTGTCTCGAGTCTCGACCAATCTTATCCATCCTTCTTTATCTAAATTAAACAATCTCATCAATCGTTTGATTTGTCGAATTATCCTGTTAACGCAACGTTTGCCCTCTCTTGGTATGGGCGAGTTCGAAAGCGGGAAATACTTACTATAAAAATATAGAATAGAAACTGCGAAAATTTTGGCATTCTACTTGCCTCTTTTGTGGGTTTTGTAATCATAACATGCAAAATGGTGCTAATCGCCGTTAATGTAGGAATGGTTGGCCAAATTAAGTTTACAGCAAAATTTCAAGTTAAATGCCAAATTAAATGACGATAATTAATATCTCAATTATCGTAATTTAAAACTTTTCGCAGTTTTTGTGTCTTTTTACAACTTATAATTATGAGACGAGCCATTCGCTCGTATGACGGTAAGCACTATGCTTTTCCTAATAGTTGCAGTGTCACCTTCTTTCCAATTTTCATCCAAGTTCTAATTTAGCCAGCCTGCCGTTATATTGATGAATAATTCCTTTAAATATTGAATGTGAATCATTCATAAACGCCTGTAAGGTAAACGACATTCCGGACTGTGTTCCGGATTGAAGCGCAATGTTTCCAGCGAAATTACAGGGCACACAGAGATTTGACATCTTATATCTCGGGGTGACGAGCGCAGTGCATTGCCATCCAGGGTTTTGAACTGTTGAAGTTCAAAATTCTGAGTGGCGTTGAGCTGTTACGGGCAAACCATGAAGAACCATCAGGCGAGCGACTTCGCTCGTCTCGTCACCCAGTATCATAAAAAAAAAGACATCAGGTCGTTCCTGAACTAAAACTAACTCTGTATAGTAGAAAAAACTATAATATTATTTTCAAACATTAAGATTGACTTAATCTTAATGGCTATAGATTAGACCAAGCACAACCATGTAAGTATTCAATCACAAATATTTTAAAACCAATTAGGTACAAAAGTTATATTCCTGCTATGTGTGCAATACTATAGAATAGTCGGTTGTGATAACATGTTGGCAAAAACTAAATGTCAATTAACTGCGTATGAGACCTTGAAGTCAAGTCACTGAGCGTAGGTAGCTGGTTACTTGGTTAGAAAAAATATATACCACGTTATGTTTAAATACCAAGTTGTTTTAAACAAATATTTCGAGTACTACATCAAATATTTGTTCTGCGATATCACTAACGACGGTAGAAAAACAAGCAAAGACTTTTAAACGTGTAAATAACCTATCGAGTTAGTCTCATGTTAGTCTCTTGCCGGCATAGAGCGAATTCGAACCTAACCACAAAGTTTCATCGAGTCCATATGACAAAATCAATAATTACCTACTTAATTTGTACTTCTTAATCAGCTTGTGTTTAATTTTGGTTATTTTGTCGCCTTTCCTGGCCCGCTTCATTTCACACCGTTTCTCCATCACGTTTTCCCACTTCACGATTCAGTTACGTAACATCGCCTTCAACTTGAAGATCAAGGTTTACTGTCTATTCAGCGTTTAAAACTTAACGTTTAATTATGTAAGTAAAGCACTTATACAACACTTGAACGTAACATGGCACTGGAATTTCAATTCGCGCTACCGCGGTATTGTCTTGACGGCTACCACGTGTCGCCTCTGCAATGTTTGATCACACACTAAACTCGACACCGAAAACTACTCAATGAGCTAACTGCTAATGATATCACACTAACAATGTTATAATTTCCCCGCTGTTGATTGAGATTGTGGTTCATCACTACATACTTTTTACTACAAACCAGATGAAATGACCAGGGTTGACGACCTACTTTAATTTCGACTACAATTTTTCACAGCTCAATTTGCACAAATGGTAATCGATTGTGTGTTACAAATTTATTCAAAATCTGGTGCGATTCGTAAAGCTTAATTGTGCTTGAAATCGTTAAGCAATAAATAATATTAAGAGGTATTCAGCTCAAATTGTTTTATAAACATGAGATAATTTATTATTGAAGCCGGTTTGGATAAAGACGCTTAAGTAGGTTAGGTAATTGCTGGTGAAGATAAGCTTTTATCTAAGTTTCGTAATGTCACGGTTATCACTCGTGTCAACCCTGGTTTAAACACTAGCCACAGATCAAATTAAGATGTATAACATCCTGAGCAGTGTTGACCCCCCTTTCGTGATAGTGCTGCGGTATTGAACATAAATCATATCGCTCCAGAGAGATAGCAGCAGTTCCTAGAGTTCTGTACATATGTGCATATAATATATTAGTAAAATAACGAGGCAATTCGTCCTACATAAGACGTAGAGCCAGGAATCCGGCACAGCAATTGAAGATATTGAGACTTACAGCCGCGATAATAACATTAATTAATTTATAGCTGGCGAACTTCACAACGTTTATCTAAGCTCATCGGTCATCAATAGGACTTGAAATCGCACATGCTAATAAAACAAATTACAACGATATTCATCGAAGTTGTGAGTTATTCGCTCGCAGATAACCCCGTTAGATGGAAACAACCTGTTGCTGGTAAATGTAAATATCGAAATATCAGGTCCGTAACAAGAATCGATTTATGTACGGTCAGTACCTATCTGATCTCTGCAGTCAGTATCGAGTGTATCGGAGTAGGTCGAGGCACAGAGATCTGAGATGCCGCGCCGCGCCCCGTCACTCACGGACTCATTGTTTCGCTCGCCTAGAGCCTGTGATTCATAATATTACAAGTCTGATAAAGAATGCAGCAAATAGGCCGTTGCAGGCGGACAATCGCGTCCGATCTGAGCGTTATGCGCTTGACACAATTCCTGGCGCTGTGTGCAGGAACGTTATATGGGTTCATTGTATCAGAAATGCAGAATAATATTGAACTGTTTGCACGGCGCATGACGTCAATGGAGCTAGTCACTATACCTTACAAAACCGTTGGATATTACAGAGAATTAGAAGACCGAAACCACAGTGATTAATTTGTTTGTTGAGGAAAAGACGGTACCACTACAGGAAGCCTGCTAGCAGTTCGACGACCTATGAAAGTAAAAGTTTTATCTACACCATAGAAAATTTCTCATTTGAGAATGAGCATCAGCTGAATCACTGTGGCGAGAGAAATAGAAAGAGATTCTTATAAATAACAATTTGTTTCTCTTTAATTCTATAATAATAAGAATTTCGAGAGGATCGATTATGATCGATCCTCTCGAGGTCTGTTAAAGAATAGAAACCGCATAACTTGTTATGATACTTAGTTTCTTGAGAACTATGTTATCTTTAATGCTAGGGTGAATTTATCTCATCCAGTCTAGATCGATGTACTTCATCCGGGGAGTTTCGCGTGATCTAATTATACTCCTTAAAAAGATCTTGCCTATGATCATGACGTGGGGACCGTCCTACTTATCTTCATTGAATTTAACTCATCCAAACAATGATTAGCAGCCCAGGGCAATTGCGGCATGGGCCCAACACAACACCCGGCGGTAGATGGGGGCAATGGGTCGATAGAAATTGTCCAATTACATTTATTCAGATGGTTACGAATGTCACTTACAATATAGCAGCGGTCTTGCCACATAATTGGTAAATGTACTTTCTATTCCACAGCTGGTGTATCATTCATAAAAACGTAATTCGTGTTGACTCTAAGGTTTAAAATGAGTGAATGAATGTAGCAATTGTTCTAACACGATCGGCGTTGTCTTGAAACTATGTGAAACGAAACGAAGTATCTGACTGAATATCTGTATCATCTAGTATGTTTTGCTACTCTTTCTGCGAATTTATTGTTGAGTTATCGGTTCATTTTATTTGTATTTTTATGGCCAAACCATATTTCATAGTCGTGATTATCTAAGTTCATAAAGTTAAGGTCAAGTTAACAGAAATGAATTCAGTGGCTCTGTCCTAATTATAGGGTAGCGAGAATAAAATATATCACATCATTTACTGTACAATGTCCAATATATACAAAGTAGTATTCAGTGTGTCAATAATGGTGGGGTGGTAATAATGATGTAACGTTCCATGATCGTTACCGACTCCAATACATGGCAAATGGCACATAGCTCGAAGCCAAACTTAACCAATAAAAAAGGTCACTACTATGACATAAACATTGTTGACAGATGAAGGTGATTGACGTAATGTCAATCACTTTCATTTCGTTAAGCGAAAAATCATTGTTCTAACCCTCGGAAATATTAAATTGATTTTTAAAAGATTCGGGTATGTAAGTATCATATTCTTTCTAGAAGGAATGGGTTATATATAGAACCCGAACTAAAAATCTCGATTCATTTTTGCAGCGGTACTCCCGTGTGAAAGTCGTTCAGACATAACCTTTACTTTTTACTTAACTTTTTAAACTTATAATTATAAATCTTGTAGCCCCGTACTCCAATCGGGTAAGTTCCGTTGAGTGATAAAACTGGAAATACTTTTAAAATGTGAATTATCTTACAAGCCACCTGTGTTGTAAAACGCAGTGCAAGTGCGGTTCATATACTTATATTCTACTTATTTTGCTGTACTTATATTTCTAATATAATTGTGTTTTAAGCTCTTAAAGCATTCTGTAACTTGGATCCTTCCGATCAAAAACTGTGTTAACGCCGGTACCACGTCATGTGAGATAATGGGCGCCTAGTCCGATCTGCCGTCTTTTCTACGGGACTCACACGACGTGGCCGAGCGGCTTCCGTACTGATCCTCATGCGTAGTTCTTCGACGCAATTTCAGGCTCCTACCCTCTACTAAACTACGGCCACGATACTGACAACAGTGTCGTGACGTGCGGACCTTACTCGCTACTACGTTGACCGTACTCCGGTCACGTCTACAACAACAGCGACGTGACGCGCTGACTACACTCTGACCACGCCTGAAAACCTCGGACGGAGCTGTCTCGTCGCTACACTGCCCAGCTGACATTCCACGTGCCACGAGCCGCGTCGAGCTACGCGGCGACCGGCGCCCCAAGCTCTTCAAGCTAAGTCTCCAAACAAGGGACCAACACTTTTTTATCGCCATCACCTTCCGAGCTCACGACCCTCTGTCTGTAAATTCATTCGATTGCTCTAATAAATCTTAACTTATACTATCTTAAACTCTTTTCTTTGAAACACCTACCCACTGCTAGGTAGAACTTCACCAAGCTTCACTTGGTGAACGTTTCAGTGGCGCCCAGGTATTAAGCAGGAAGGTTGATTAAAAAGGTGTTGATCTCTCTGGCGTGGTATATTCACGGCTCCTTCTTTGTAACCTTGTGTCTGTCTGTAGGCTGAGGGGTAAATATAGCCTGTGCTGGTGCGGGGACTTATTTGTTAGAATACCCAGCTGTAGCTTCCATGCATGTCGTAAGAGGCGACTAAGGAAGACAAAGGTTACACCTTCAGAAGTAACGCCCTTCTGTCCGCGTCTTAAACGCACTATAATATTTTTTTTACTTGTTTTTTTTTTTTATTATAGAATAATTAAAATCATTTAGTACTTTTATACTCGACCTATCTTAAAATCTTGTTCTTTAAACTCAAATTACCAAACTTACCACCCAACCTACACTCGGAACATCTAACTTGTATTATTGTAAAACTTGCTCTCACGGAAACTTGCCCGATATCTCTCTTAAAACTAAGATTCTAAACTCTCTTTGACGTAGGTATATAAAATGGCGTACCCCATTTATACCTTTTTGTCTCTTCAAAAAGCTGAACTTGCATATGAGGTTGCCCTCCGTGGTGGTTCCTCGGATGACTCTGTGCAGGAACTACGGAAACAGAAAATGAAACTTGCAAAAACCTACATCCTAACTACAAACTAAAAAATAATTTACCACTATAGCTTCCCTCTGAAGAAAATCTAATTAATCTTGCATCTAAAACTTGATAATGCAACTCTAAAAATTAAAATTGAATTAAAATAAAAAAATAATAAAAAAATACCTGACTTGAAAAAAATACTTAGAGATATTTTTATTTACATATATCGTATAATATCTATTTATGTATGTCTATTAAATATCAGAAATAGGGCGGTTAGTGTACTCTAAAACTGAAAGCCTTCACACTAAGAGCGGTTATTGCAAACTCTTTAAAAATAAGCCTCTAAAATGCTAGGAGCGGTACTCGTGAACTCCATAAAAAAGCCCAAAACACGAATATTAATTAATATAACCTTTAGCATACTAGGTAACTCAAGTCAGTCGTCACCACAGCTATAGCAAACTAAACACTTATAGTTTACTGATAGTTTAACTCTATCGATACCCTGATAACTTCTCTAAGCTCACCTAGACTACAAATCGCTACCTACAATCTTATGGTCCTATACTCGTATACCACTACTATACTCTCTTTGACGTACTAACTAGCAAAATAGTTCCTTATTTTGTTAGCTTTTCTTTTATTTTGCTGCTTTTAAGTATTGTATCTAACATTCTTAACAGCAAAAGGAAGAACCCACCGGTATTCTTGCCGTCTGTATAGGTGCCACTTTAGCATTTATACAGCGATACCGGACTCTTCACAGTACGCCACAAGTCTTATTGGGGACTTCAGACCATAGCATCCTGATTACATTAATTTTACACTCGAGCCTACTTAATGTTAAAATATTAGACTCAGCCCTGGACGGGGAAGGTGCAATTTTATAACTAGGATGCTAGAGAGGTCAGCGAATTTTCTTGAGCAAAAATTCTTAACTGAAAAAGGGGGTATGTAACGTTCCATGATCGTTACCGACTCCAATACATGGCAAATGGCACATAGCTCGAAGCCAAACTTAACCAATAAAAAAGGTCACTACTATGACATAAACATTGTTGACAGATGAAGGTGATTGACGTAATGTCAATCACTTTCATTTCGTTAAGCGAAAAATCATTGTTCTAACCCTCGGAAATATTAAATTGATTTTTAAAAGATTCGGGTATGTAAGTATCATATTCTTTCTAGAAGGAATAGGTTATATATAGAACCCGAACTAAAAATCTCGATTCATTTTTGCAGCGGTACTCCCGTGTGAAAGTCGTTCAGACATAACCTTTACTTTTTACTTAACTTTTTAAACTTATAATTATAAATCTTGTAGCCCCGTACTCCAATCGGGTAAGTTCCGTTGAGTGATAAAACTGGAAATACTTTTAAAATGTGAATTATCTTACAAGCCACCTGTGTTGTAAAACGCAGTGCAAGTGCGGTTCATATACTTATATTCTACTTATTTTGCTGTACTTATATTTCTAATATAATTGTGTTTTAAGCTCTTAAAGCATTCTGTAACTTGGATCCTTCCGATCAAAAACTGTGTTAACGCCGGTACCACGTCATGTGAGATAATGGGCGCCTAGTCCGATCTGCCGTCTTTTCTACGGGACTCACACGACGTGGCCGAGCGGCTTCCGTACTGATCCTCATGCGTAGTTCTTCGACGCAATTTCAGGCTCCTACCCTCTACTAAACTACGGCCACGATACTGACAACAGTGTCGTGACGTGCGGACCTTACTCGCTACTACGTTGACCGTACTCCGGTCACGTCTACAACAACAGCGACGTGACGCGCTGACTACACTCTGACCACGCCTGAAAACCTCGGACGGAGCTGTCTCGTCGCTACACTGCCCAGCTGACATTCCACGTGCCACGAGCCGCGTCGAGCTACGCGGCGACCGGCGCCCCAAGCTCTTCAAGCTAAGTCTCCAAACAAGGGACCAACACTTTTTTATCGCCATCACCTTCCGAGCTCACGACCCTCTGTCTGTAAATTCATTCGATTGCTCTAATAAATCTTAACTTATACTATCTTAAACTCTTTTCTTTGAAACACCTACCCACTGCTAGGTAGAACTTCACCAAGCTTCACTTGGTGAACGTTTCAATGAGTTGAATAGTAACTACCTAGTAAAGCCTACCTAACAAACATAGCAATGTTATAGTGTTAGTTCAGGTGTTCCACAAAGTAAATTAGGCAATACGCAAGCGAAACAACTAAGCAAATAAACACACAAACGTCACCTATTTGTTTTATGGGCTCCTCCGTCACTGGACATAACTTCACTTTGTTTACAACAATTACCAAAGTAAACTGCATTGTCTCGCGGCACCGTCATACGCACAAAAACAAATCGATATTCTCACATGGTCGGCACAAATTAACAAATTCATCGTTTGACACGTCAGACTAACCGCGACGTCGGCTTAAAACTAAGGCCGGATTAACATAATTTCCGAGTGCACATATCAATTGTCGAGCCTACTGCGGTTGCTGCCACCAGCATTGGCTCACATCCAGACGTTAACAATTATTGTGAAGCTCACAAACACATTGCAGCTAATTGTAAATATGCGTGGCTCCCGCATCAATTGGGCACATTGGGAGCGACGCACGACGGGAGAACTTTCAGTGACAAATATAAACACAATTGGGGCTATTTCTAGAAATGGCGAGTACTTGACTGGAAGCAAAACAGTTTGCGATGAACTTGTAGTTTGACTCAGATTTGAATAGAAATAGATGAGTTGTTTTTCGTGGAGATACTTCTATTGAGAACGGAGCTGATGAGCTGACAAGTTTTATAAACACATGCTACGAATGTGAAGAAACGGAGAAGCTCAAAATTATAAATTACTTAGTTCAGTATACATAATTAAGATTTCTGTTCCTTGTGAATCAAATCTTTTCTTTTAATTTTATTTATTCTGTATTTATTTTTGGGACTTTTACCAACAGTGGTATGTCAGTCATATCTTAAACTAAATCGCCGCATAATACACTAAGTAAACAAATTAAGTATGCAAACAAATAGATACAGGCGACAAGCGAAGCAGCAGCAGATTTCTACTGCTCTGCAACAAGTCGCAGTGCAGCAGAAATCTAATCTAAAAGAAGGTACAGCAATAATATAGCAGTAATATAGCTACGGAGCAACCTATCATTTAAAATCTAGAACTTTTATATAACAGTGAAAATTACGATGCTGTGTGCTCTTCACATACAACATCGACAACCACAGATTTCACGGATTTACTACGCTTCGACATAAGAATTACCATTTCAACGAAATTTCTGTCAGTCTCTCACAAGGTAGATCAGACGAAACTCATATACAAACAAAGGCAAATGCAGTCTGGCAAACCGAGCCAACTACTGCGCGTACTCTAATGGATGTGGTAATGGGGATCTGTCCAAAAATAATCCAAATGCATTCGAGTTTGAACCCTCTTCAGAGTACGCTAAAACGGTCTTACTTATAAACTTCAATTCAGCGTACATGTGCACAAAACAACACAAACACTTTATTAAAACTTGCGCGTGACTCTACGTCTGTTTTTTAAGCGTAAATATTAAAAAAATAAAACTCGCGCGACTTTTGGCATCAGCGGAAAAGTTGTCAGAGCAAAGTTTTAAGCAACACTTCGTATCCTGATTCGTAGTCTTACAACGGCAATCGGTTCAGCGACAGATATGACCAGCCCATTGACACTTCAGCTCAATCGCTGCCCTTTGTTTGATGACTTCCTCTGGCGAATTACTTCGTTCATGCGGTCCGAGAAGAGAAAGAACAGATCAGAGAAACGACTTAAACTCATCACATAATATGTGATGAATTCACAACACAGACTCCGAACATTCACATTCATACTTATTTATTTCAGTATTACCCAATGTATCTCAGGTCTTAGAATTACATTTGTATACGTACCTTAAGTGTTCCTATTAATAGAAAAATGCGTCTTCCTGGATTGAACAGATATAGACTATATGATGCCATATTTTATGGCGTAGTCTGAAGAGGCCTTTAAGCCAGTCGTAAATAAAATACCGCGCAAGATTGATGCTTATAACGCGACTATTATTATCGCCTGAGTCTATGTTCAAGTGTACTTTTTGCATCGACACGAGTGCATCTGATGTCATGCTGTCGAGTTTAGATGGCAAATATACGAATGTACAGTAATAATGCATATCCCTTAAGGGTTTAACTATAGAAGATCGAGAAATTTGCGAACAATGAAGACGCCATTGAACATCTTGGTATAGGAAAAGTAAACAATATTTTATTCTGCGCCATTGGTTGAATAAGCAAATTAAGATAGGATTGAACATTTATAAAAAGGTATAAATCAGACTGGGTTAAGCGGAAAGGGTGTCGTCATCATCATCATTTCAGACATAGCACGTCCACTGCTAAACATAGGCCTCCCCCATCAATTTCCAAAAGGGCCGGTTGGTCCTTGCATCCAGCGTTTTCCTGTGGTCTCTTTTAAGTCGTCTCTCCATCTTGTAGGTGGACGTCCTACGTTTCACTTACCGGTCCGTGGTCTCGTCGTCGTGGAGTTTTTATAAAGAAATACTCTCGAGTTTTGACGATCTATGGTAACTATAATTTGCAATGGCATGGATAAAATTGTTCCTATACGTATTAGGTATTTGGTTAGGGTCAAACAATAATGATATGAACCGGCTGCATTTCGAACAACAATCTATTTAGATTATTCTAAAAATAGTCACTAAATACTTTGCCGGCGTTCAAAGCTAACGTAGGAAAATTAACAAAACAGTTGTGTACATTGAATTAAATTTTAAATGAGGCTAATCGACGATGCAAGGCTGTACAAGTGAATTAGTTTAGCGTCATACGCGTAATCCACACTAAGCCATATCTACAGTTCCACACTAATATTATTTTTGCGAAAGTAACTTCTTTATCCCCTCTATCTATGTGTTATTCATTACTATACTAAACTAGGTGCAGCCCGCACCCGCAAAAAAGTCGTCGTTAAATTTCTGCGTAATATTCTTAATTTTTCTTTCCGAACCTAGTTACTACAATGTATTCCAAAACTTAAAAAATATATGAATGCAATCGGTAAAATCGTTGTCAAGTTATGGCGCGACCAAGGTAAATAGGATTCATTCATATATATAGAAGATTCAAGATTTTTAAGCTCTGACAACCTCAATAACATCTGGGATCCAAACTAATATTCACACTAATTAATATTATAAATGCGAAAGCAACTCTGTCCGTCTGTCTGTTTGCTACATGATCACGGCTAAGGGAGCGTTCAAGTATTACGTAATGCAATTTTTGGAGATTTTGGACGCCCCCTCCCCTACATGTAACGCGCCGTAACGTTTTTCTGTACCCCCCCTCCCCCCTAGTAAAACGTTACGTAACCACCATGTGACCATTATTACCTAAAAGTCACAATTATGCGGCGTCAAGTACCGGAAAGTCACTAAAATACCTTTGTTATATAAAAAATGGGCAAGAGAACATCTTTATGCGACCGTTCTGAAGGGTTAAAAAAAAAACAATGCTACGTAACGCGTAGTTCAAACACCCCCTCCTGCTCCCGTTACGCATCGTAACGTTTTACAAGACCCCCCTCTTCCCAAATTCGTTACGTAATACTAGAACGCTCCCTAAACGACTTAACCGATCTCGATAAAATTTTGCGAGGTAATGGTATGTATCATGAGGACGGACATAGGCAATTTTTTTGCGTAAAATCGCGGACGAAGTTGCGGGTACAGCGAGTCGGGTATAAGATCTTGACGTTTGGTAAGGAAATAATGTGCATCATGAGAACAAATTATGCAAAAACTTTTTATAAATCTCGGGTGAGACTGCGGGTCGCAGCTAGAGTAAAAATATGCATGCTATTATTAGATATTAAGCTTATCTTTATTATTCTTGTCTAGTAAACAGTCTGTGTTTTTTAGAGTGCTCAGTGCTACACACAATACAATTAGTCCTGTAACAACAAGGTCTTATGCAAATCAACAATGTTTATACAGACGTCCTAGAGTCAGTTCATAAAGCAAATTACAGAATTCAGTGTCTAACGAGACTAAAACAATAGTCGACCTGATTAAAATCTTTAGAAGTTTCTTTGTACAAAGCCAGGGCAAGCTGAAGACGTGGAAGCCGGATAAAATTAGATAGTTTTGGTAAAGTATTCCAAAATTTATAAGTTATAGTTATATGATACGAGTATATCTGACAAAAAACATTTCAACAGTTTCAAAGTGTACATGATTTGGATCTTACAGCTTACGCCAGCTGTTCATACGCTCAGATGAGACAAACAAGGAAGATATGTCTTCAGTACAATTAATCCTTCATATTCAAATGTCTTTAAGTTTCATTTAAAAAAAAACATTATACCGCTAAACAGCTAAACGCATAAACTGTAAGTACGATTCACATAAAAAAAACACGCACCCTAAGAAACATGTAGCATCATCATCAGCCAGAAGAAGTCCACTGCTGAACATAGGCCTCCCCCTTTAACCTCCACGCTGAACGACATCCTGCCATCTGCATCCACTGGATGCCCGCGACTCTCACAATGTCGTCGGTCCATCTAGTGGAAGGCCTACCTACGCTCCGGTTCGTGGTCTCCACTCAAGAACCTTTCTTCCCATCGGTCATCAATTCTTCGGCCTGCCCATAGCCACTTCAACTTGCAAATTTTAATAAGGCGATATATGATAGGCGGCAAGGTTCAGTGGGTACAGGTCACTCCCGATTAGGGTTACCATCCGTCCGGATTTGTCAAGACATGCCCGGACTTTTAGTCTGCCTTTGTAGTTTGTCCAGCTTTTTTAGCTTGGGCGATGTAAGTCTTTAATTTTTGTTCACTTTATTTTAAGTAACGACGCGACGTGAGCAGTGTTAGATTTTTGTGACTAAAATGTCAGGAATTTTGTTATGATATCCAACTTTTGGACCGAGCTTTTAAAATTTTGGTATAGTAACCCTACTCACGATACAAAATCTCTTGACTAGTTCAGGAGCCTCTAGGATCAACACTGTAGATCGAACGATCAAAGCTGTAAACTACCACCCCTCCAAACTAAATTTAGACGATGTTAGGTCTAGGCAGAGCCTGAAATTCAAGCCACAAGAACCAACACGGCATAAATACATAAAAAATTGCACGGAAGTTGTTAAGTCAGAGCAATGCTTACTTACATATTATAAATAATAATAAATATCTGGGACATTATTGCACACATGGTCATCTGACCCCAAACTAAGCAAAGCTTGTAATATGGCTGCCAGAGACTGATATACATACATATATATTTTTAAATACATACTTAAATAGATATTAACACCCAGACATAGAACAAACACAAATGTTCATCACACAAATGTTTGTCCTAGATGGGAATCGAACCCACGCCCCCAAGCACAGAAAGTAGGATCACTACCAACTGAGCCACCGAGGCAGTCAATATTGGTAGGTAGGTGGCTGTTTTAAACTATCACGGTTGTTCACTAAAGTTATATGATTATTTACGGGATATTTACCGTGGTAAGGTTGTGGAAAGAGCTCCCGATATTTCGGCGCAGTTACATGCACCATGTTCACGGAAAGCTTCTCGTGAACACGGTGCATGTAACTGCGCCGAAATATCGGGAGCTCCTTCCACAACCTTACCACGGTATATATCCCGTAAATAATCATATAACTTTATATTGGACCTACTTAACAGTCTATAGGTAGTATTTTATTTTAATATTTAGTATAGATCTACGCTTGGCGACCAACTCACCTGATGGTCGTCATAATTTAGCATGATAGTGAATAACAGGGTAGTACTATGAAGTAAATGACCTACATAATGTTCCGTGGGTGCAGTAATGCAGTAATACTTACATTTAATGAGTACCACCGAGTCGTGGGGCTCACATTGCACCTGGGTGGCATTCATGGCCAGCACCCCCCCGCCCGGCCCGCCACCCGCGCCGCTCGCCTCCCTGCCGATATGAATAAAGTTATTACAGTGAAAGAACTGCATTATTGTTGTTAATAAAGTAGGTAACATATTATGTAATATTGTAATCGTAATACGTAATTAATACTATAAGTACATGTGAAAGTAACTGCCCCTCTATTTCTGTACACATTTTTTCAGTTTCTTTTTTGATAACAGTTGACGTTATCAATGATAGTTAATACAGCTTAACAAAAATATAACAACCTATTTTAGGGGAAGTTCAATAGATTCATCTCCTAATTTTCCGCTCTTACTCTTGGAATCATCATCATCAGCCATAAGACGTCCACTGCTGAAAATAGCCCCCCCCCCCCCTTTAACCTCGACACTGAACGACACCCTGCCATCTGCATCCGCTGGATGCCCGCGACTCTCACGATGTCAGTAGGAGGCCTACCTACACTGCGTCTTCCGGTTCGTGGTCTCCACTCAAGAACCTTTCTTGAAACTCTTGGAATATTTGCTTCGCATTAAAATGGACCCTATTCAATAAACAAGAGAATCATAAAATCGGTTAACAAGCGGTTAAGACACCGTACAACACAAAAAAATCGAAATGAGAAATTTAAAAACATCTGTTGATAAGGTAGATGTTGATTGAGAGCGATGATGGCCGATCGGTAGCATGTGCGCTATATAAGCTGACGGCGCTCGGTTCGATCCTCGGCCCTGCACCAATGACTTATTAAGTACTTAAATAAATTATGTGCAGTGTCGATTCGATCGCTCAAAAACGGCGGCGGAAAACCACGAGCGGAAACCGGTATGTCCAAGAACATCTAAAGTTCAAAAACATACAATGCACTGGACCAGCCTGGTGAATTAGGGCCAATTCCCTTCTTTGAGAAAAGGCCTGTGTCCCAGAAGTGGGAACATAATAACCTGATAATGATGATGATAAGATAGAAAGTAGTGTCATCATGTGGAAGGACAAACGGTACTTTTCAGTACAGAAAAAAACGGAAGTCCCAGAGGTTTCGAAGATGTGCGATTGTGCGAATTCGAAGACACAAACTGACATTGAAATTGGTAATTCCATGGTTTAACTGAAAAATCGTTAGTATTATTACCGCGGTTGATGCGCATGAGCAACCATTTTACTCTATTTTCAGATCAATCCCTTCAAAATGACAATGGTGCCGTGCCGTCGTATTTTGGTTAGCTTTTTGCAACAGATGCTGCGATCAAAGTAGTTAAAGCTGCTAAATGCTATTGAGAGTATTTTGCGCTAGTCATTTAGAAGTGATTTATTAGTAGGTATAAAATTGGGACTAAACAGAACAGTCTCCAGAAACAAATATAATGAGATCAAAATATCAGTTCACACAAAAGTTTATGTGAGTAAGTTTGTTTGTCCGCACTCAACCAACTCTGTAACGGCTAAACAAGGATGAAATTTCGTATGGTGGTAGTTTATAACTGGAATTAACACATACTAGCGGTCGAAACCACAGGGCGTTACTAGTGTGCTATACAAACGACTAGTTTAGTGAAGTAAATCATCTAACTAACATGAAGATCAATAATGACATTTTGTGAGTAAAAAATACAATACAATAACTCTTTATTAAAAAACGACAAAAACAAGGATAACATTACACATTACAGTAATTATCTAGGTTTTAACAGGCGGCCTTATCGCTTAAAGCGATCTCTTCCAGGCAACCGCAAATATTACAATAGGCAAAGTAAAAGTAGGCAGGCCCGGTGGCTCAGTTGGTAGTGAACCTAACTTCTGTGCTTGGGGGCGTGGGTTCGATTCCCATCTAGGACAAACATTTGTGTGATAAACATTTGTGTTTGTTCTATGTCTGGGTGTGAATATCTATTTAAGTATGTATTTAAAAATATATATGTACGTATATCAGTCTCTGACAGCCATATTACAAGCTTTGCTTAGTTTGCGGTCAGATGACTATGTGTGCAAAAATGTCCCAGATAAAAAAAAAAAAAGGAGAGGTAAAGAGAAACAACGCTTGACTGAGTAACATCTGCGAACGGACGAGCAATGCCAACGTAGAACAAAACTGTTTTTCTGATGAATATGTGTAATTCCCCTTCTACGTCGCTTCAAGTACAATCAGTGTGGTCATGTATGTATGTTCCCAATGGACCCCGAAACAGCTGGGCCGATTTTGACTTTAACTGGCAGATATCTGATGTAACAAGGAGAACTATATGAAAACTAAAACTATTGCGAGACTTGTTGACGTAATATACATCGGAATGAAACAATAGAGCCTAATATAGGTTCAACAGAGGTCAGTGTTTAGCGCGTAAGCTAGACATTACTACCTACCTCATTAAGTCATTATGTTCTTTAGTTTCTTACAGGTCATCTCTATATAAGAGGTGACATTGAAATGTTGAGAATGACACTCGTGGGTCAAGGTCGATTAACAGTACTTAGGTACTTTAAATATTCTTATTTTAGATCTTTACATAAACTAGGTTAGGTACTCATCATTATTAGAGAACCAGCTCTGAAATCACGAAAAGGATATCAGCTGTTCCATACATTGCGTTGAGTATGAATGTAAGTTTTCTAATTACATAGTATAATGGCCTTCTTTCGGCTAAGTATGTCTGTTACGTGTGTCACCCTGTATACTGGGTTAGGAAAGAGTACTTAGCTGAAACGGCTCCATACTAGTCGAAGCGCCTTGATTCCACTTTTATTGTCAAAACTGCTAGTCTGTGGAATTCGCTTCCTGAGTGGGTGTTCCCGATAGTAAGAATCTGGGTGTCGTCAAGTCAAGAGTGAATCGGTTTCTTCTAGGCAAGCGCGATTCATATTTTATAATTAAAAAATAGTATCCATCATTAGTAACAACTTTTACTCTGGGAGCAACTCTAAATAGGCGAAAAAAATATCAGTTGTTCCATGGAAAACTGTCATTCACACTCTACAAAATGTATGGAATAGCTGATATTCTATTCGCCATTTCAAGGTTGGTTCCATAGTAATTGTTCGTAATGATGGGTACTATGGATCCCTTTCGGGTTAGTAAATACTTTCTGCGCAACCCTGTAGGTAAGGTAGGCACTTTATAAGGCATTGTTTATGAGTCAGTAGGAACCGTTAAAATATTGCCCGCCCACTCTACCACCTTGGCCCTCAAGAGGCGACAGCAGAGGTGAAGCTTAGACAGCTTTAAGTAACACATAAAAATAAGTTGTATGTACTTGGGGCATTGCCGCACGGGTAAATAATAAAGGAGTAAACAATATTTAGGTAGGTAGGCCTCCCACTAGATGGACCGACGACATTGTGAGAAAGGCGGGCATCCAGTGGATGCAGATGGCAGGATGTCGTACAGTGTGGAGGTTAAAGAGGCCTAAGTTCAGCAGCAGACGTCTTCTGGCTGATGATGATGAAACAATATATTGAAATGAAGTTAAATTGGCGGGTGCCGTACCTCATACCATACACCAGCTCAACATCATCAAGAACTCACCACAATAGCCCAGAATTGGTCAATCCTATACTGTACAATAGTTTCGTATTCCCTTTTATATATACACACTCAAAAATTGTACTTCTCTTCTCTACATAGTATAAAATGAAGTCGCTTTCCGTGTCTGTCCGTCTGTATATCCACTAACTCCTCCTAAACCACGCAACTGATTTTGATGCGGTTTTTACCATCAGTTACTTAGATGATTTTTCACGGAATGTTTATATATAAAACTTACACCCTTGCGATGCCGCGGCGGGTCGCTAGTAGTTTATATTTACTCAATAATTGTACTTAGTTTATATTTGAACAAGGCCTCTTAGTGTTGGCTTCGGCCCTACCAATGCCTCTCAAATGTCCGGGCTAGACCTGTGAGTGGTATGAAACGGGTAAAAATAATAGGGCATGTATTACAAGTTGTTAAAAATAACTCATGTTCGCAAATCTCAATGATTTCAATGATTCGATCTCAATGATCAAGTAAGGGTTTCGAGATCGCTGATGCTCTGATATTATGAAAAATCCTAACAAAAGTTTGCTTTAGGCTACCGATCTTTAAAGAGATATTATCAAAATATGTTGTTATTACTGAATAATGAGATAACATTGTCCAAATTACTTACAAAAGCTGCATTTTAATAATTGAGGTTCAATTTAAAACTATAATTTAAGTTTTATTTTCAGAAGCAAGAATTTAATAATGTTAATAAAAAATGCAAATTTACTTAAAATTGTATGAGTAGGGCTGGCGCGGCGGCTGATTTCGCAGAAGACCTCAAAAGGCGCAAATATAGTACCTTGGACAGTGGGTACATTTTTGAGCCTTTTGGGGTCGAAACCATGGGCCCGTGGGGATCAGGAGCCAAAAAAATTTTCAAAGATTTATCATCACGTCTGGCTGATGCAACTCGTGACCAGAATGCTGGCCTCTACTTTGCTCAAAGAGTGAGCATTGCCATACAACGTGGTAATGGGGCCAGCATTTTGGGGACGATTCCCACTGGTAGCGGTTTAATATATTAGTTTAGTAGTTAGGTAATAACATATAGTTTTTTTTATAGTTTTTTATTATTGGAATGTTGTTTAAGTTATTGTAATAAATTTATAATCCATCTATATAAAAATATGGTATAAGTATAATAATTAATCCTCGTAATGTACTCGTATATTAGAAATGAATAAGGATAATGATTTTAAAAAAGTTTTTGCCTTAAACATGATTCAATTCTTTAAACCAGACATTATATAGCTATATACAGTTTCTGTAGGTAAGCGGGAAACCCTGGAGTGAAATATTATGGTTACTTATGTGATTATTAACGGGATAATTACCGTGATAAGGTTGTGTATACGGATAAAGTTGTGGTGTGGAGTTTAAAATGGTGTTTTGTGACTTATTAAGTATTGTTTTCAAACGTTTTAGACAATTCAAAAATTCTACAATCGACAGGATTCGAAACCGCGCAATGATTATATTATGTGCCCCCATTGATTTATCCACTTAAGTACTTGGTGTGTGGAAGTGTGGAATATTTTAGTATATTATTTATCCCGCAAATTATGCGTCATTTTAAGATTATTATCATTATGTAATTATAAGTTTATTACTTAATTTATTACCAGAAATAAAATAAAAAAATATTTTCGTGATCAACAGGTGCTCGAACAATATTATTCGTAAAATTACCTACAGCTTTTTCAAAAACGACATAGCCAAGTACTTACTGAAATTTTTGTAGGACCACCTCGAGGGATTTTTCGACATAATTTGGTCCAGTTCTGACATTTTTATGAAGTCGGTTTTTTATAATGATAAGTAATTATCTTCTCAGCGAATATTTAAAGTCAATGTTTGTAATTGTTATTGTACAATCAATACTTATCATTTGTATGGGAACCAAGTGAAGTAACATCAATTAAAGCTACAGAGTGACGCAACTTTTATAATGGCAAACAGGTGCCTCAGATGTGTGACTAACGCGGCAATATGTTGTATTCAAGCTATGTAGGATGAAAATAGTATTGATTAGCTTGAACAATGGTTCAGTTAATTACACGGTACTGTTAAAAAATATAAATAGGAATGTATCTAAGGTTATAGTGTTGAAGAACACTGTTTTAAACAATCACGGTTGTTCACTACAGTTAGGTATATGATTATTTACGGGATATTTACCGTGGTAAGGTTGTGGAAGGAGCTGCACTTACTACACACGCTTGGTGAGAAACAAGAAAAATGATTCATATCACGCGTAATTACTGTATTTTTTATTAAAACAGAAAAATAATATAAATTGTTTTATTTTAGGCCACTGTTGTCACTACGAAGTGTACGAGTATGAGCAAGATGTGTAGATCGTCTTGTGTGAGAAAGTGATACAGATCGCAGCATAATCGACGCCCAAAGCCGAATTCAGCCGATCACCACGGCGGCAGGGAACCGGTCGCCACTTTTATTTGGTTTTTAAAGCAGTGTTGTTCGCCTATACTATAACGTCTCTGTTATATTACATCTCAGTGGTGACAGGACCTTTTTTTAAGTCTAAAAGACAAGAATAAACTTGTAACTTTACACTCCCCTGTATCTTAAAATAGATAGAACATTAAAAAGGATCCTCAAGTGTGAACATATGGCTAGATAATAAACTAAATAGCTTGCTTTGAGGCATATCTCATGTTTTGTTACAAATGTTTCAACTGACTGAGTTGGGGAGATGCACCTAGGGTGTTTTATGTGGGGTTATGACTTGGGGTGCTTTGGGTGGTCTAGACTTATTTATACTAATATTATAAAGAGATTTGATAAGATAGATAGATTTAAGATAGATTTGATTGTTTGTTTGTTTGCATTGAATAGTCTCCGAAACTACTGAACCGATTTAAAAAAATCTTTCCCTGTTGGGAAGCTACACTGTCCCCGGGTGACATAGGCTATATTATATTTTGTAGCGAGGCCGAAGGCCGAGCTTACACCAGTGCGAAGCCGGGGCGGACGGCTAGTAGTTAATATACTCGTACTTAGATATATGGATTTATTGTATCAAGAAATTCTGTACTTATCAGTAATTTACCAACCCAAGCCTTGCCAACAGGCATGTCGACAATTTTTGCTGATCATAAATAGAAATCAACAATCAATCAAAAATAATTTTGAATAGGAAAAGTTGACAATTCCACCGGCCCTTGTAGGTAGGTACGCCGCGCCGAACGAACGTCTTGATTCTTCAGTCGGCGTTGAGCCAAACGATGACACACAAACTATCTATATTATTTTATATATTTATACATATAAGTATATAAAAGCGTAATACCACTCACTCACTGACTCATCATGAAATCTCGAAAACTACTTGATCTACAAATCTGTAATTTGGCAGGTTCCTTTGTTTCTTTGGCAGGATCCGCTATGAAAGGATCTTGGTAAGGTTCGTATACTCAGATCAGACAAACCAGAGAGATATGGTAAGGAGGCGTGGCAGGTGCGAATGCAATAGGCATTCGCATTAGCTTGACTTGAATATTTCGAAAGTGGGGGCACAATTTGAATAACAGTCTAAGAAACCTAAATAATAATTTTCCATTTCTTTTTTAACAATACTCCACTCAATAAAGCATTATAGTTGTCCGTTTTTTTAAAGCTAAGTACTTATCTAAAAATAATTTATCACTGCTAATAAACCGCCCAAGTGCGAGTCGGGCTCGCGCACTAAGGGTTCCGAACCATCACATAAAAAAACAAAAAAAACTCAATATAAAACAAAATTATCTTTATTAATTTGGCTGATTTCTCAAAGAAATAATCACGATTTCAATTAAGACCATAAACTATTTAAAATATTTACAGAAAGTAGTGCAAAAAGACAACACGCCCAAGCGGTCACCCATCCAAGTACCGCCCGCGCCCGATATTGCTTAACTTCGGTGATCGTACGGGAACCGGTGGTGAGCAGAAATTGGTCACCGACTCGCACTTGGCCAGTATTTGTTATTTAACTTTAGAATGTCTACTATAATCATGCCAAGCTTGACGCGTGTAGATTATTACCGTTTTTACACAAAGCAAATACAAAAATATGTTTAAAAAAACGTTTGTTGTTTGTTGTCTCCTTTTAGTTTTTACTTTTTATCTTTATTATTATTTCTTAGTTAATCTGCCGTAACATTACATGTATTATTCTGTGAAAATTTCAACTGGCTATCTATTAAGGTTCGAAAGATACAGCCCTTAAACGGTTGGACAGACAAACAGCGTAGGCTTAGTAATTGGGTCCTCTTACACCCTTTGGGTATGGAACCCTAAAAACGAACTGGAATAATTTTTTTTTAAGTTGGTAAATTACACATTCAATTCTTTCCAGTTAGAACTGTTTCAAGTTTTAATTTGATTCTAAACAAATAGAGCTGTTCAAATGAGGGAAACGCTAGCAATTTAGTGGAGCAGTTTTCTAGGACACCAATTAGTGTAACAATACCGCACACTGATGTACTATTCAGAGTGTAATACACCACGGTAAAAATAGCCAGGAGTTTATAAAATATAGTAGTTTTACTGAGAATATATGGGATTAACTGGTGTTTCTGCATTTTATCAAACTGCCCAAAATGAATGGTAATGTTTTTTTGGTGTTATAAGTATGTAAGCAAGAATGCTTGTGTGCGTGACCTTCTGTAACATAAACAGCTTAACAGATTTTAGAGTATGAGGTGTATTTAAATTCGACTTTAAGTCCAGAATCTCAAAGGCTATGATTGAGAATATGGGATAAATGGGGAGGAGGGAATTAGATCGTGTACATTCGATGCACACTTCGGAAACATATCTGATAAAAAACCAATAGACTAGCAATTTTGTGCCAATGCTAAAGACTAAGAAGCTTAGTCTGAACTAGGGATTTGTTGCTGATGAGCCTCTTCCGGAGTCCGGAATGTCATTATAATATGCTACGTTTGAGAACATGGGATTAACTGGTGTTTATGCATTTCTACCAAACTGTCCAAGAATAATGCTAGTTTAATGTTTTTTGGTGTAGAATAACTATGTAAGTAAGAATACTTGAGTGTGATTGACCTCCTGTAACTTAACAGATTTTAGAGTACGAGGTGTCTTTAGATTCTACATACTAGTGAGCCAGAAGCTACTACAAGCAGCTTGTCCGTTTGATAGTGAGTGCAAAAAAAAGCAGTGTGAGCATGTAGATATATTATAGTAAGTGACAGAAGTAGAAGCGAGTGGGCCAATCAATGGCCTAATTGCGGAAAACGCCCGCTATACAAGTAGCTATGCGAGCAAGTCATTGAGCACCAGCTCATAATAATTTTTGGGATGCACGATCAGCAATCTTGCTGATATTAAATGCCAACAATTGATTGCAAGCAAAATTCAAAGTTATGTGTGCGATTTGCAGCTTTGCAAGATGAGGTGAGCCTAGTGACGGTGTCAGGATGTGTTGTAGTGGAATTTTTATGCCGGAATGAGATCATATAGCTCTTCAGAGCATTCCCCAAAAACAAGCACTCTTTGTGTTTATTTTTATTATACCTACAGATATCCTGCCACGAGTGTGTCAGCCACCACTCAGTTGGCAGATTTTCACTAGGCAGCCAAAGTTTTTGACTTGAAAGGAAGATAGAAAGTATTCTATAGCCAGTTTAATTACAATATTCCATTGTTACAATACAATTAAAATAAAAACATGTGTACGTTTAGGGTACTAGTCAAGTATCAATGTTTGCAATGAGTATACTAAATGGGCAATGTGTCAAATCTACACAGAAGTGTATTCTCATGCTCTAGTGAATTTATCGAGTGCTGGTCTATTGCTTGGCGCAATAAATTCTCATCATTTCACTTGCAGCGATAGGACGTATTGACATTTGACACTGGGCTGGTGTGTAGCATGAGCATTAGTCAGCGATGTCATAATTTTAGGTCAAAGTACGATGAACTTGAACGCGCTTTACTCACCGTAAAATACTTAATGCCGCCACTTGCGTCCCTGCGGAATGCGTGCAGGCTGGGCCCGCATTCGCTAGGAAAGCATTACTGTTTTATGCACCTTTGGAAAGTTTCCTCCGTGGAAACCGGCCACGACAACAATCACTGGTCACACTGCTGGCTCCGCAGGCATTCAACCTGACAGTACTGTGCTCAAGCACCACCACCTCTCGTAAAATCCACTGTTTTTAACAAAAGCCACTGGAATCCATGCAATGAACACATCCGAAAGTTCATCACTGCACTTCTAGTTCACAGGTAATGTTCTGTCCTTTAAATGAATTAGGTAAGAGTAACAGTTCACATGCGAAGTCCTATGTAAACAAACTTGATTACTTCAATTTAATAACATGAAAATAAATAATGGAACGTCAATCGCACCGCAAAATCCGAAAAACACAAGACGCGCAGCTGGCTGGCTGTCGCCGCTCGCTCGTGTTGCGGGGGTGAAGGCGGGTGAAGCGGGGGCAGGAGAGCGCTCCTACCGCGCCCCCTACTTCCCGCCTCGTCTCGCAAGTCATTTCATTATTACGTTACGTTCATTTTATTTTGAAGCTGCACTTAGAAGCTGCATCACAGAATACATAATGCTGCATGACATTTTGCGATATGTGTTCCTAAACCCGAGATAGATTAATTTTAATTCACTTCAATTTAATTACAGGTGCAATCCATTGCTTTTTTGGAACTAACAAAAAAAAAAAAAAAATTAGATGAAACGTTTCACTTTGGCGGGAAATTCAAATTTCAAACAGTTTTTTGTTCTTGTAGCTATGCCGAGTAATTATTGTAAACGATAATGATGTTCGCGAAAATTGATTATTATTCTTTACAAACTCACGTAAAGTTATTTATCTCCAATGCATATTATTACATACTTACATAAATGTCAATAAACAAATTTATGCTGTTTCAAACTGTTTATTGCCAAATGTAAGTAGGTAATATGGTGATTGAAGAGTAACTGATTAATAGCTGTACCTACATGATAATGTAAAGAACGACCAACAATTTTCGCGAACACTATGCCATTTCACAATAATTACCCGGCCTAAGCTACAAGGACAAAAAAACTGTTTGAAATTTGATTTTCCCGCCAAAGTGAAACGTTTCACTTTAATTATAAATATCGTTTAAAAAAAAAAAAAAAAAAATATATAGAACTTATTTTGGTCGAAGAGTAGAACAATGAATGACGATGTGGTTAGATTATCTTTCTAATAGCACCACGTAATTTAAGAAACTATGTATTGCATTCATATTGCATTTAGTTTAACATAGCATAATGCAAATAGGTACATACGGTTTCAAAAACGGTTTCAATGCAAATACATTAAAAAAATATTATGACGGAGGAATGACGGTTATTGCTTTGAGTTTTCGAACCCTCGGAAACTAATAACAGAGCATATTCCGAGTTTTAACCCATAGAATAAGATTTCTATATTCTAAGTTTTAACCATTATTTTTTATTTTAACTTTTTCATTCGCTAATTTCATACAATCTAATAATATCAGTCTTCCATTTTTCCGATTATTTTCTGTTAGTAATGTCATCAACCAGGATTACCTCGTATTTAAACAATTTCACTATCTCCTCCCTCACTGTGGATAGCAAAATTGCCCTACAACCGGTGGAGGGTAGTAAAGTACCAAGATTAAAAAAAAAAAGTTATTTTTCTTTTTAGTAATTTGGCTTCGCACGTTTTGTTCATACAATTTTAAAGTATTTAATTATAAATAACTTTATTACCATGGTTTATTTACGTATTTACTACCTATACATACCATGTTAAAAAGAGACACTTCTCTTTTTAACATGGTATGTTTATTAACTTTTCGAAATTCACTTTAACCTACCCTACCTACTAAAGTACCCAGATTGTAGAAAACCCGTGATCCTGTAACCGCTTTCGCTTCGTCACGTACGTTCGATTAAATCTAAAGCCATATTATTAAATCAAAAACAATATTCTCGGGTACGGGTGTGGGGTACATCACGCCCATTGAAGTGGACGAACAGGTCACCGGAACGCAGTATAGGTACGCAAATGGAAATATAAACATGCACTTGCTTGGGCCGATGAAAGCACGCGCTTGTGGTTGGCCTTCACCAGAAATATGCGTATAAGCCACATATTTTCGAAAAATAATAAAAACAATTTCGCACGACACACTTTCAGGCAATTTTCGAGAAAGTAATCCTTCATTGCCGATCTATCAGAGGTTTCTCCTTTATCATTACTCTCGAGTAACCACCCCTTTGGCCCTGTAATTACCGGTAGAGCCGGCAGATGAGTAAATGCCTTAAATTCTGGGTTGTAGGGAAAGTGAAGTGTTAATGGGACACATGCGACAGCTTGATCATAGTGTTTCGGACCCCTCAACTTGTAAGCTGAATCAGCGATATCTGAAAGCGTGACCGTGAAATGAAAGCCTTTTCTGCTTCTTTACTTATTTAATTTTATTAGGTACATTACCTATTTACAAGGGCACTTAGAGAGCTATCACGAACCGGATGAATTTATTGCCTATTATATATAGTTATCCATACATTTTCTTATTCGTCTTTTATACTCGGGTTTATCGGGATAGCGCTGTAATCATAATATTGTAGCCTTTTGACGATGGCAGGAACTGCCGTAAACATTAAGAAAAAAAGATTTCCCTCCCTACATTTATTTTGGTCCTACACCATTTCGTCAAATGGAAAGATTATCTTATTTATGTGAACTAAAAATTTCGGAATGCTTTCTCACTTTGCTACGCATAGATAAACAGAGCAGATAGATAGCCCGCTAGGCCCGTGAAATTTTTGAAACAAGGGCCTTTATTCTGCACGGACCAAACGCGCTCTATCGTGGCGCGGTAAGTTAACTTCCAAAAGTTGAACTTTATTTCCTAAGCAATAGAGGCCAACTTTTTGAGGGAAACTTACCGTGGCCACGATAGCGCGCGTTTGCCCGTGCGGAATAAGGGCCAAGGTAAGTAATTTGAATAACTTAAGCTATCATTAGACGTTGGTTTTGATTCTTTCCTCCTTAGAGGATTTTGGCGTCGCACATACTTTGCATTTGCCGGTGTCAAATGTGGATTGGAGAGTTTTGGTGCCAACTGCCAACGTAAAAAAAAACATGCCTCATTATTAGTTTCCTAAACATGTGAATTTTCGACGTTTATTGTGTAATAATCCTAGAATATTATTTTATTTATGAAGTGTTCGTGTACGAGCTAGAGTGTGGACAAGTGATATAACGAGGTGAAATAGGGTTAATTAGTAGGTGAAATATTATGTATTTTCGTCTTGTTTCTAAAACTTTATAGAAGTACATATCTAGTAAAATCAATACCACTTTGCTAGGACATGACTTGGACTTTACTGTGACTCACTTTGCTTGACTCTGACTGTGACTATGACTTGTTTCACGATATTCAATAAATCAAAACTTGACCCTGCTGGCAAATGCACAAGATGTGCGTGGCCAAAGTGCTCTCAAGAAGTAGGTTTTTTTTTAGGTTTACCCAGGGTTTACCACAATTTCCTTGTGATAATTATAATACTGGTTAACAAAAATAATAACCTACTTATCCTATTGCAAAACATTTAAATTAAAGTGAAACTTTTCACTTTGGCGGGAAAATCAAATTTCAAACAGTTTTTATGTCCTTGTAGCTAGGCCGGGTAGTTATTATGAAATGGCATAGTGTTCGCGAAAATTGTTGGCCGTTTTTTACATTATCATGTACAGCTATTAATCAGTTACTCACCATATTCCTTACATTTGGCAATAAACCGTTTGAAACAGCATAAATTTGTTTATTGACAAATGTATGTATAGAGATAAATAACTATACGCGAGTTTGTAAAGAATAATAATCAATTTTCGCAAACATCATTATCGTTTACAATAATTACTAGGCCTAGCTAGAAGAACAAAAAAACTGTTTGAAATTTGAATTTCCCGCCAAACGTGAAACGTTTCACCTTAATTACCGAAATACCGTTAAAATTTAAAGACAAGAGGCTACCATAAACTAGTTTTTTTTAAAAATAGTTTTACATTGAGCTTTGTCTCGCTCTCTCGGCCAATGAAAGCGCAAGACAAAAAACAATGTAAGGTTATTTATATGAATGTTTTTGAGATTCAGATGATATCAATATTTAATCAAATTGTACACCTGTTTAACTGGTTAGCCCAGAAGTTTAACCAAAGGAGCGGAACATCTGCTTCAGTTTTTGCTATACAATATACTTTACCCCAATACGTCGGCGGAAGCAGGGTGCGGGCTGGGTGCGTCCTTGAGAGCTCATTGGAAACGGAAGTGACTATTCCATTGACTGCATTTTGTTTTTAGTGGTTTGTTTTGT
Organism: Agriopis leucophaearia; assembly: GCA_949125355.1. NCBI lineage: Eukaryota > Metazoa > Arthropoda > Insecta > Lepidoptera > Geometridae > Agriopis > Agriopis leucophaearia. The sequence continues at coordinate 9,089,502 of OX421275.1, forward strand.
TATGTTTCATTGATTTCGAGTGTGCAATGCTCTACCTTTCCGTAGGAGTATTATATTCTCTTGGGCTCTACCAATGTAGAGTCACTGATTTAGGTAGGTTCATAATAAGTAGCAAACTATATAGAAATAGAGTAAGAATAAAATATAGGCAAGTAAATAATTATATACTTTTATTTCGAGGTACAATACAAGATTAGCTGAACCTAAATCATTTCAATAGTTATCAGGTGATAGACTTATTGGTTCTATCTTATTCTATTACTCTACTTCCTCCACGAAATTGAGAGAGATTTATTAATTTAATTATGTAGTAAAAATAAAGTTGTGTAAAGTTTTTTTTTAAATAATGATTTTAAATTTATATTCTAGGCCTTTAAGTTTATCTTTCTCTAAGCAAGTAAGTGCCTATCTACCAAACCTAAGAAACAACATAAAATAAACCGGCCAAGTGCGAGTCAGGCTCGTGCCCTGAGGGTTCCGTACCACCAAAAAAGCTGTAGGTACGTACAAAAACATCATCAACCGGGCGGTCACCCATCCAAGTAATAACCGCGCTCTACTTTGCTTAACTTGGTAATGAACAGAAATTTGTCACCGCTCGCACTTGGCCATTATTTATTATTTGTTGTTATACTTTATAGTGTTTACTATGATCATGTCAAGTTTGACGATTATACGACTTGTACGTATTACCGTTATTACATTAGGGGGCATCCATTAATTACGTGAGGCGTTTAGGGGGGGAGGGGGTCGCTGAATCTCAATCAATCTCGCGTGGGGGAGAGGGGGGGTCTCGGAAAATATCACGTAATATTTTTTCCCGCAAGAAATACTGTAAAATTGCAAAAAAACTGGGCTAAATTAGGTAAAACATGTTTATAAATATTTTCTCCACTAAAATATCGTTAAATCCTGTACTTACAACTTATTACATACTAATACGTTATATACAAAATACAAGAAAATACACATTTTTTAAAATCTCACGTGAGATTGGGGATCGGGGGAGGGGGTCGAGCCAAATCTCACGACATCTCACAAAGTCCCCCCTTTGTGAGATGTCGTGAGATTTGGCTCGACCCCCTCCCGAAGAGGGAATCGAAAAATCACCAAAAATACCTCTTGTAATTAATGGACGCCCCCTTAGAGGAATTACAAATATATACGTTAAAAAATACGTTTGTTTAATGGGTCTTGTATGTTTGTGGAATTGTACTTATAATTTTTAATTTTATTATTATTTCTTAATTAATCCGCCATAACATTACCTACATATTCTGTATCTGCATATCTATTAGATACGGTTCGAAAGATACAGCCGTTAAAAGGTAGGACAGACGGACGGACAGACGGACGGACAGCGTAGGCTCAGTAATAGGAATTCCCCTTTGTGTATGGAACCCTAAAAAAGAACCACATAGCATAGATACTCGTAATACAACCATGACGATAGATAAACTATATTACTACCTACTTCTATAGTTGTTGTCTGTATTAACAGATCATTGACTTTAGAGGACAAACGTTTTGTATAGCATGCTTAATGCTCATATTAAGTTCATGCAGTTCAAGCGGATATCCTTTCTATTTCGGCCCAAGGATAACATTGGTTACCTGCGTATGCGCAGTTGTTCAATATTTCACCTCTTTGTCAACGTGCCATTGTCTGATGCCATTCTGTACAAGCTGCTCACAAATTCACAATTAATTATAATTTAGACCATGGCCGACCTAAACTACATTCAACGTTATTTAGTAGTGAAGTAGTATTAATGAAAAAAAAATGCTATAATTTTACAGTTTTTTTGACTAGCGACCCGCCCGCATCGCACGGGGTTTTATTTTAACACCGTGACAACCTGGTGAAAACCTTCTGTAAAAAATATCTAACTGATACTGAAAACTGCATCAAAATCCGTTGCGTGGTTTCGAAGAAGTTAGCGGATATACAGACAGACAGACGCGGAAAGCGACTTCATGTTATACTATGTAGAGAAGAGATGTAGAGTAGAGATTGTGCAATTGCAGCGCAAAGTTCAACTTATCATACCTGATTTAGGGCTGACGCGTTGCCACCCGCCACGCCGCCGTATATCCTTTCCATATCTCCCTTGTTTTTCTGATCTGGGATTTCAACCTTTGCTTCTGAGATTTGCCTAAGTGCTACGCCTTCTAAAACACCTTCTAAATTAAAACAACCATTCGTTTAAAGTTGTTATTGACATTTAATAATTATCATTAAAAAATTCCTGCTGTTTTTATTTTATTTTGTCTAATGACTCCTAACATGCGCCCCAAGCGTTTAACGATCGTTTCTACAACATCTTTTGACTAAAAAGTCATATTAATACTTATTAACATAAAGTAGCGTGAATGGCGTCCAAAGCACACCAAAGTTCAAGTAATGACTATCAATTAAAACTGTTTCTCACTTATTAACATTCTAAACACAAGTGCTTTGGAACGAGAACGTAAAAATGTCGACGGCGTGGGTGCAAAGAGATAGTTTGTCATATCTACCTTGCTCAATAATCAAGCTAGCTACCGAAGACAGATTAGGTGCTAGTTAGTGAAATGTAATGTAACTGTTAAGATACCATACTTAAGTTACTTACAATCTAATATAGCTCAATATGTACTAAAGTAATTTAGCGATAGGCAATGACGAATAGGTAATAAACTATACTAAAATAAAATTTATACGTTAAATTGTTCGATAGTTTGGTGGATATTGTTTTTTTTTAAAGTAATTTTCTCTAATGACCTTTGGTAACTAAAATAAGTGCCTACCTAACCAGTTCTAAAACGGGAACATTGAATTCTCAAAAGAAGAGGGTTTTAGTTTTTTTTTATATCAAGTTTTCAGCCACATTTTGAGTTGGAACTTCATTTTTTTAAGTACTTTTCGAGAAATTATAATTTATATTATGTTTGAGAGCACCAAATGACACGCTCGTACCGCACAAAAGACTTATTAGTCTTTCTCCGTGAGCAGACTATCAAATGCACAAGACGTGTGACGCCAAAATCCTCTCAAGTGGAAAGAAGAAAGGTGTCCGATAATTGATCTAGGGAGGAAAACCTGTCTTTACCGTGCTAGTTATCTGAAACGAGGTAATGCTACTTGTACCATCATTTATTCTGTAATGCTCAGTATAGATTCTACTCACGGTCACCCATCCTAAAACTGACAGGATCGACCGTTGCTCCGCATCACTGATTTGTTGAGAAAGACTAGTGTATACACGTGGGATGTGCACATATATTTTATTGTATACTTATGTCGCATGGCATGGTCGACGCGCCTTGCTCAAAATATCGCGGCGGTTGGCGACTTCCGTCGATTCAGAGGCGGTGGTTAGTGTCTGTTTCCACGGGATGATGTGAAAATTATACGTCATTTGAAAATTCCAATATATACCTTATCAACAAAACAAGTGGCAACAATTCTAGAGTTAATTTGTAACTGTAATTTATTTAATTGAATTTCACTATAAGATCTATGTTTTTTTCCAACATATTTTCTTTTCATTTATATATTTTGCTCCTGAGCCAGACATCTTGTCTATCTAGCCATTGTCAAATATATAACTGTACATAATAAAATTTTCAACACTTAGTGGATAACGACATCACTCATAGTCACAGTTGAGCAAAGTAAGTCACTGGCAAGTCCAAGACATGCCCCAGTCCAATGGTAGTTCTTTACTAAAAACTTCCATATATTTGAATCATTCCGAATATAATCATTGAAAGAAGGAGAATAAAATAGATATAATCAGAGAGATAGAGAGAGACAGATGATTAGGCACCTGTAGAGACGGGAGGCAATGGTCGTATTTTTAACCGACTTCCAACAAGGAGGAGGATTTGTTACCTCAGAACTTCGACTGGGTGAACCTCGAATGGGGCCGAAAGGTTCTCAAATGCAGACCACGGACCGGTAAGCGCAGCGTAGGCAGTGGCGGATTTACACATTTGCCGCCAGTAGGCTATTCAAATTTTGCCGCAATGAAATCGAAACTATGATTTGTGCACTATCGTCCTAATTAAACCACCTTTTTTAAACTAGGGGATCGATGTGTAAGTTATTAGATTATTTTTAAAACCCAAACGATTGCACAAAAGTAGTTTTAGGATAATTACATAATAGGTATATAACTAATGAACTAAATTCTGTAAAACATAAAAAAAAAAACAAATTTGCCGCCCTAGGCTCTAGCCTACTCAGCCTGCTGGTAAATCCGGCACTGAGCGTAGGACGTCCACCCACAAGATGGACAGAGAGTCCGCAGGGAAACGCTGGATGCAGGCCGCTTCCAACCGGCCTTTTTGGAGATTGATGTGGGAGGGCTATGTCCAGCAGTGGACGTCCTATGGCTGAAATGATGATACTGATGATGAGTCGAATTAAGAACCTCCTCCTTTTTTGAAGTCGGTTAACAAACCAGCTATTAAAATAATTATGTCACACCAGATGAGAATAACAAAATAATCATTGTCGTGAGTCAACTTTTAGGTGCAGTCCTGTGTCATGCATTAAATAAACGTTTAAACAGCCACGGTCACTGTTATCACTGCCATTTTCAGACCGAAAATAACAAAGTTTACACCCGTTAGTCGGTAAACAAGGTTAAAATTTCATCAACGCAAGCATAAGGAAATATAATTCACAATTTAGGCCAAGTGCGAGTCGGACTCGGGCATGAAGGGTTCCGTATCATTATATATCAAAAAATCACGTTTGTTATATGAGAGGCACTCTTAAATATTTGTTTTATTTTAATTTAATTATTTATTTTTAAACTGAATATATAACTAATTATTCTTTGAATATTTGAAGCGTTTACCTGTTGCCGTTATCAATATCGAGCAAAAAAACACGTTTTTTGTGTTGCCTTAAATATGAAATATGTTTTATTTTAATTTAATTATTTATTTTTAAAGTGAAAATTTCAACTGTGTATCACGGTTCATGAGATACAGCCTGGTGACAGTCGGACAGACAGACATACAGACAAACGGACGGACAGCAGAGCCTTAGTAATAGGGTCTCGTTTTACCCTTTGGGTACGGAACCCTAAAAACGCAAGCAACATAACAACAACGTTAATCATTATATACCTACTCAGAACATGGGTACTGCAGGATATCGCATGCATGTAAGCTGATACGCTGATACCAATAATGGCTATTAGCACGTAATGTTCTTGTCGATTCTATAAGATATATTTTCTATCAGACTAACACACAGAATAACTTTAAATCCTATAACTATAACTTTAGATCGTTTTAAACTGGCTTCCCTTCACTATCCTTGGTAAGCCAAGTGTCACAAAATTTTGTGCTTATTACATAGTAACCTACTTATTTCTCCGACTGAGGACCGTTGGCCTAAATCGCATTCTGACATCACGGATCAGCATCAACAGAGATGTGGTTAGCAAAAAATTATAATTAGGATAGGTACAATATAAGACGGAAAAAAAGTTTGAAGAATTCTAGATTATTTTATAAATAGCTGTGTGCCGATTGTATTCTCAAAAGCCAGATTTTTAAGATATTCGCGGTCATCATCCAACCAGAGATCAGAATATAACGAGTTTTTATATAAAAACGCAGTTAAAAATATACATCCTGTGTGTAGGTAACCTACTCCAATTTCTACGTTTCTGACTTTAAACAATGATCAAACTTTCATCCCCTATTTAACCATTTTAGAGGATACATTTTCAAAAATCCTTTCTTAGTGCTCACCTATTTTATTTCAGTAACACTAACATATTTAAAATTTAGCTTCTAGATCCAGCAGATTTTACTACGCATTGTCTGTTATTGATTGAATGAATTTAAGATTTTTATTAAGTAGATTTTTCGGAGGACTGTCGTCAATTCCCGTATTCCAATGGAGATGTGCAAGCCAGATTTTTTTCTGTAAGTTTTTATGTGAACGTTGTCCCGGGTCTCGCCTGTAGACGATGACTTATCAGACTTTGGACACTTGAGAGCCGGCGCCTTTTGTTTTAGATTAATGCTTATTTTAAAACCTCTTTTGGGACGACTGAAGGGCTTTTAACTTTTGAAATTAGTTTTGGATGTGATGGAGTAATCTCAAAGATTAATAGACTCGGTAACCTTGGAATCATGGTAGAAACAGATAACTAAGTATAAAAAGGTGACTATATAGTCAATTACGAAAAAGTAGGTTCTTTTTTCATATTATATATACATAGATAACAATATAATTATCCATCACAAATATACCCGTGGTTTGTGTCTACCATCTGACGAAATAACGAAAAAGCTTGTTACTAACTAAATAACGTTGAGAAAGACGGACGGTGAATCAAAGCAGTTACAGAATGGTGGCTGCAAAACGAAAAGCGACCACCGGAGAAACCATCATCTTGCTGGTCGGACGACATCGTAAAGCCATGGAAGAGACTGGAACAGAACCTGAAAATATGACGCTGCGAAAAGGAAACTCAGAAGTCACTGGAACATGGATGTTGATGATGAAATAAAATCCGCAGTCATGGCGCTTACCACCTGACCTGTATAAGTTGCCACTTCACAGCAAATTAGGAAGAAGCCTGCCTACCTGAGCTGGCAAGATCTTTGGTGTCTCGAAGATAAGACACAATAGTTAAAATACTGCTGGTTTTAACGCTGATAAGGTAAGGATAAGGTGTTAAATGACTGCTGTTAAATAATACCTGCTGTTAACTTGTAACATTTATCACGAACCCTTGCAGGTAGAGTGATTTTTAACCTTTGTAAGAGAACAATGTTTGTAAGGAACGCTTTTAAAATTTAACAAAAGATTATTATGTAGACTACGATGTTTTTTAACACGCCACAAATTTAAAGTAAAGTTGCCATAATTTTTGAGTTTATGCTGAGTGCATTTATTAGAACTTTAATGCTATGACATTATTTTAACAATTATAAACTGTAATCATATTAGGTATATCAGGGCTGCAGGCGACTGTTATAATTTTCATAGTTTACAAGTTAGGTCGACCACAGCCCTCCTGATGATTATTGATAGTGTGATCGGAGATACCAAACGTTACAGATAACATCGACCTCTACTGCATTTGGAAAATCAATTCAATACCAAATCAATAGCACTTTCAGATAAATCACTGAACCAATTAAAGGGGCATTAGCGAATTGAATGGCTCGTCAATACGGGGCATTGTTATGCTGCAGCATGCCACGGCCCATTTAACCTAACAAGCCAGTCCATATACTGGGGTACAGTTGTACCAGCCTCACTTTTCAGGGGCCCCACTTGAGTATCGCGTACGAGCCCCAAACCTGTGTTCTTTCTCATACGCCCTTTACACAAAATTCCAGGACATGTTCAATTTGCTCCCAAGTGTCCAAGTTCCTGTGTTAGTCATTAATTTGCATCATGATCATAATTATGCCCCAATATTTCTGTCACCGTGCTTGAATCTGAACTACAGAACAGACACAATTTATCATAGAGCAAATGTTCAAAGATATCATTACCATTGGTCTATATCCATCTACGCGAGATGATTTCTGTAGTCTGAATACACGCATCGCTAAATAAGCAGATTCAAAAGCCACAAAACACTGTCCCATTTTTTCACACGGACGTTACATTGCCTGAGCCGAATTTAGAGAGGTAATTACTAAAAAAAACCTTTCGGGAAAGCTAAAGTTTACTATATACAAGTGCCTCATAATGAACATGGGTTTTACTTTACTGTCTCCGTGTCAGAATCAAGACACAGAACAGACACAGTTTATCCGAATAGTATAGGCAAGTACTCCGAACTATAATCTATACATATAATAAAAACGTAGAGATAAAAAAATCTGTAATTGCGAGATAACAAAAAAAAACACACAGGGCGTCTTAAAATAAGCTTCTGAACACGATAGGACAGTTTTTAGATTTTTTGTCTGTTTGTTTGTTTGTCCGCGCACTACTCCTAAACCACTGGACATATTTAAATGCGGTTTTCACGAATATGCTTAGAAATTACCAGATTAAAACATAGGCTATTATATCATTTATTTTAATTCTTTATTATTACATAAAAGAAATTAAACAATCAATAATTATTTTCTTCGTTACCCGAAACGTAATATGAGGATCGTCACATAGTACAAGGAGGTCCAAAGAGAATGTTATTGACATAACCATTATAAAAATTTGAAACTGTCAACTGTCATTCAGATAATCAGTTTAAATTTAAAGAAGGTTCCTTAACCTTCTTAGGCCTTACTACCTCTTTGGTGATTTAAAAACTGTTGACGGTGTTTTTACTGTTATGCTTCTATCAATACTTCATACAGGGCGACTTAAAATAAGCAGCTGAACATGTTAAGGCAGTTTTTAGAATTTTTGTTTGTTCACGCACATCGCCTAACCCCTGGAAGAAAATGCGGACGGATTTAAATGCGGTTTACACGAATATGCTTAGCTATGACCAGATTGAAGTATAGGCTATGTTATTTTGCGCAAGGGCCGGATTAAGGGAAGAAAAAAGGATTAAAGGTTTATATGAAAATCTACGCGTACGAAGTCGCGGGCAAAAAAACTAGTAACTATATAAGAGGCTAATACAAGGCCCCCATAATAAACACGGACCCCTATTTTATGCCATTGTGGCCTAAGCCTGATCCATGGAATATACATAGTTTTATCCTGGTCGATACTAGTTATAAAGTTTATCAATTGCAAGGGCTCATAATTACGTTATGGGGCCCCAACATACATGTCACCGTTCCTGAACCCGTACTACAGAGGAGTCATAGTAACCTCTAGTGTTATCAACAGTGACGGCCGCCGGCGCCAGGTCAACGCACCGTGGCCCTTTGTTGACGATTTTTTAGTTCCAGGAAGAGCACGGGTGAAATGGATTATGGGAATTCATCTTTGACGAAGCTTTCTATGAAATGCTAGGTTATGATTTGTTGTTTGTGGTTCGTGCTAAAGTTCAACAGAGCGATTCAGTTGAACTGTAAGGTAGGTTTAATATATCTTATTTGGTACTATTGCTAATCTATGTTGCATGAGTTTCACAGTTTCAATCCGAAATTATAAGTCAGAATATACCAAAATGTATAGTGTAAACAATGAATTGGCCACAAAACTTTTTGCCTCACATCTGCAATTTGTGGAATGTCCCTCCTCCTGGTGTTGCAGGTATCCATAGGCGACGGTGATCGCTTACCATCAGGCGGCCCGTCTGCTTGTTTGCCACCTATGGAATAAAAAATATACATACCCAGTACCTACCCTGTCTGTGGCATTGTAGCTCCCAAACAGCTGAACCGATTTTAACACGCTTGTATTTATCTACTTATATCTACGCTTTTATGTTGCTGTATCGCTATGTGCTTGGTATGTATTTATGTAAGGAATCTTTGAACATGATTTTCACCCCTTTCAAAACGTCGGATTGATTGGAAACTTTGCACACTTATCAAGGACCGATGACAATGCAATAATTTAAATTGTTTGTACCATTATCCTTACCTGAAGATCCTGGTAAGGATAATGGACTAGCGATTTTAAAGCGTGTGTTTTAGTTTTTAATCTGCGATAATTATTTATTTAGTTTTTATGTTTGTTTTTATGGGGACTTGATCGAGAGTGTTCTTAGCTATGATTCAAGAGAATTTGTTCAGTCGTTGGAAGATTATTAGCTCTTTTAGTTATCGGGGGTTTTAAAAATACCTACATACTCGTATATGTATTTCATTTTGTACTCGTATACTTATTATTAGTCTTAGTTATTGCGTCTCGCCCCGGTTTGATCCAATCAAGGATGGATGATCCAATTAACATAATTCTTATTATTCAGAAGAAAAAAAGTGGAAACTATTTCGTACCTATTTGTTAAAAAAATATCCGAGGACTATATGCTAGGTTTGCATACGATATGCAAACCTAGAATAGTTCCCGGTTTTTTTTGCCTTTGTTATTACATATAATTTTTTCAAATCAAAGGCGTTGTGGCTTTAATATTTTAATCAGTTTCTGTTGCCTTTCATTTTCATTATAAAAACTATGTGATAATAGTTATAATGCAATGAAATTATTTAATAAAATATTCATCGCTAACGTAATAATAGTAACCATAAGCCATAATTAATTAATTTAATTACGCGCTTCAAAGGTTTTCGAATGAAAGGCGTGGCATAAACTTTTACTTATAAATAATATACCTTCCTAAAATGTGTGGGGAACTTGTTGGGAATATAGTCAATAAATTACTTACGTAATTTTAATGGGAATCTTTCAAAGTAAGATGTTTACGATAAACAAAAAAAATTACCTCATAAACTAAGTGGTTACTTTTTAGAAGGTTTTTTTTGGCGCAATTAAGTTTTCTAAAAATCACCATACATGCAAAATTCACCCCATTCTGTAGACAGAATAGGTCTGAGGGGTTTTTTGGTTTGGTTTTAGCGCTCCCATAATTTGTGCGAAATACTTCCAGGACTTGATTATGTAATCAAGTCTTGGAAGTATATTCAGTGGCGTAGCTAGGTAACCAAAGGACTTGGTGCAAAAAAATGGGCCCCATTTAAATAGGTTCAGTTTTATCAATTAACAATATATTTTAATGGTGAAAGAACCGATAACCGACGGGGAAAAAAGGTTCTTGAGTGGAGATCACGAACCGGAAGATGCAGCGGAGGTAGGCCTCCCACTAGATGGACCGACGACATTGTGAGAGTCACGGGCATCCAGTGGATGCAGATTGCAGGCTGTCGGAGGTTAAAGGGGGAGGCCTGTGTTCAGCAGTGGAAGTCTTTTAGTTGATATGATACTTTAATGGTACAAAGCTACTTTATCACCAGCTCCTTATTGTGCTCAAAGTTACTAACTACATGCATGTGCATGAGTTTCTTGTGTGATTATTCTTGGGGTATTCTGAAGGTAGGATTTTTTTGGAATTCTGTTTGATGTTTACTTGTCAGGGTCCTAGGGCCCCCGAATTAGAGGGCCCTGGTGCCCAGTGGCGTAGCCCTCCAATAGCTACGCCACTGGGTATATTTTAACCGACTTCTGATTGTCGTATCGATTTGAAGCTTTGCAAGTATGTATGTAGGTACGTACATAATACGTATGTAATTAGGATGAGAATATAAAAATTTGCAATCATTGAACCTGATGACAGAGTCAGTAGGTAGTCTCAACAATGGTGAATTCTATTTTTTTATAATGGACTATAATTTCAACCGTATTCGGAGCTTCGGGCTATAGTCGAAATAACCGGCTTAATCATACGCGAGTATTGCCCGTGTCATATAAATAAAATGTGTGAAAAACACTGATAGAGCCATCTAACGGGAAAGACGCCAATCATTATGCCACATGACATGAGCCAAGAGGCGCGGTGTCGGTCTTATTCCTGTCTCTCCTCCTTGGATACCCTGCTTCAAGCGTATTTTTATAAGCTTTTATTTATTTTGCCTTGTCAGTATGGGTCAAATCTTGCAGCTGAATTTAACTGTAATCCCCAACCGATCGAGCTAAAATTTTGCATACACCTTTAGTTTGAATGACAATGTATGGTTAGCTCTAACGTTATTCTAAATCCAATATGGAGGACTCCCAAAGATGGCGGACCAGTTATTTTTATGCACCCCCAACTCCCACGATATGGGTATCAAATGAAAGGGTTTGTTGAGAAGAATACATACGAAAAAACTTTGTTTAAAAAAAAAAACAATTTAATTTAATTTTGTAAACTAAAATACAAAAAGTATAATCATCTTTCTCATTTTGGGTCTTATTAAAATATTGATTCAGTTAAGCCCTGTTTTATAATTCCCCCGTTGCTGAGTTCACACTACGTAATACAAAGTAAAATGTCCGCTTTCTTTCTTAACTAAAGACTATCGAAAGTTCACGGAACACAATAGTTCTGCGATGACATTCTTTCTTCTTATCGTGTCATCATATGCTGAATCATTCCTCATACAATCCATGTTAATTATTATAATTTCCATAGGCAAACTCATCTGCTATGTAACTAACTTAGTGTTGTCATCTTTTTAAATCCTGACTTCCCTAATATTAAGAACAAATAAAACATTTCTTACAAATGCAATGGTGGCCGGCCGGTAGCATCTGCACTTTATAACCGACGGCACCCGGTTCGATCCTCCGCCCTGCAACAGCGACTAGTGCCCTTTCGATGCCAAACACTCAATAACGGTGAAGGAAATTATCATGCGGAAACCGGTATATCCAAAAACCTCAAAAGTTCAAAGATGTATGACATTCACCAACATGCACTGGGCCAGCATGTTGGATTAGGGCCCATCCTCTGTCTCTGAGAGAAGGCCTGCGTCTCAGCAATAGGAACACCATTATCATCAGCCAGAAGACGTCCACTGCTGAACATAGGCCTCCCCCTTTAACCTCCACACTGAAAGATATCCTGCCACCTGTATCCACTGGATCCCCGCGACTCTCAAAATGTCGTCGGTCCATCTAGTGGGAAGCCTACCTACGCCTTCCGGTTCGTGGTCTTCACTCAAGAACCTTTCTTCCCCATCGGTCATTAGTTCTTCGAGCGATGTGGCCTGCCCATTGCCACTTTCACATTTAACATATCTTAATCAATATTGATATCTTTCGCTGGATGCAGCCCGCTTCCAACTGTCCCTTTTGGAAATCGATGGTCAAGGTCTATGTCCAACAGTGGACGTCCTATGGCTTAAATGATAATGATGATGATTGATATCTTTTACACCGAGTCTAGCAAGTCTCCCGCTTGATGGTAAGAGCTTTGTTTGCTCATAATAATACAGTGCTCCAAATTTTTTGAACTTTAATAGTTCCAACACAGTGACCCTGCGAGGTATCCCCCAGGGCAGAATATACGGTTATTTATTTCCAAACATTGTCTTTTATGAGTTTTTTTTTAAAGGAAAAATTCATTAGGTTTTAAATATATGAGCTTACATAATCAGGAAGGAGGGGTTTGCGATTTTGATTATTAAGACTAAGAAAGACAGGTAGAACGTTTAGTCTGCACCTAACTTTAAACTGTTTGACCAACCACCCGCATTCTATCCTTGAACATGGTGCATGTATCTGCGCTGAAATATCGGCAGCTCCATCCACAACCTTATCACGGTAAATATCTCGTTAATAATCTTATAAGTGTAGTTAACAACCGTGATAATTTAAAACATACTAACAAAACATTTCGTTTCCATCCACAGTTTGCCATACATTTCGAGTGAACTGCTTTTAACCAGGCAACACAGCCTCATAGCCGCCCATAGTGAAAGTATTCTGGATTAATCACACGATCTGAAGCCGCAAGTTCAATGCCTCGATTATGACTGTTAAATTATAATATTCTTTTTCTTTTAGAGATGAATGGGGCAGGTGGGTGCCGTAACCAAGAATACGTAAGAGCGCGTAATACGTTAGCTTAAAATAAGCAGAATCTTTGATGAATCTGACAACCTCACAAATTTTCTACGCGTCAAAAACGATGTCTCTTATCTCAGATCCGGCAGCAATTAATTAAGATCAAAGATTTGAATAATCATGTGTTGTAATTAGTCCCCTGCGTAACACTCAGCAACTCCAAGGTTCATTTCAAACTAGTGATTGAATAGTGAATGTACGGTAAAAAGTTCTCACCTAGTTTTTTGTTGAATGTAATATCTAGATACTAACAAGCGATAAGTTAATAACATTGCTTCACGTCTACATGACTAATCAATTGGAGAAATGGCAATCGAAGTGGTCCCTATTGATAATCACGACCCGATGTTCTAGAGTGGACAATGGACATAGTATGAGCGCTATAGGCGTAATAGTCAGTGTCGTAACACTTGTAAGTTATCGTTTGTAATTGGCCCGTCACAGACTAATAACCAGTTGTTGGTTATCGTTCTCAGCATCCCAGCTTCACAGATAATTTGCTTTATTTTCAAACTGTCGTTTTCCTCTATGATTTCTACCTTGCAAACTTATTCTCGGGCAATGGATATTAATTCTGTCAATTATAATCCCATTGAGATGATAAAGAGAGAAACAGTAGCGAATGCTATTGTTTATATTTGAAAATGGCTGGTCTACGGTACCACGTATTAAATGTACCAAAAATTTGTCGTTGGCAGCTTTCTTGATCATTATTTAATAACTTATGTTCCATGAAAGCTTTTTAGATTAAAAAAAAAGAAGAAAAAAATATGGTGAAAACCCTTTCAATTTTTTCTTTTCTTTGCACTTCTTCTTGTACCCGCAAGAGTCCATTACTAAGCTTCCTCCAAGCGGCAAGATTCCTTCTTAATTGAGATTGTGTCAAGTTATTGCTATTTAGAACAATAATAAAAAAAAGCAATGGGACAAAAGTTGTTAAGTATTATCTAGAGAAGATGCCTGCAAGAGTTTTTTGGTACACCACACTAATAATGAAAATTGTCTTTGTTTGTTCCTGTTCACGCAGGAACAGAAAAACGGAGCGACCTCATTTTTTGCCTAATGATAGTTGAAGGACTCCGATCTTTGTGGTATAGGGTGCTTTTTATCCTGGTAAAATATACGGTTCTTGACGCGTAGCTAGTAAAAGATAGCAATGTATATTCAACTTGATGGGAGCTAAAATTAAAAAAAAAAAAACACCCTAGGTGCTACTCGGGTAAATGCGCTGTGAATCCAGGTCCTTAAGTGTTAAAGGAAATCTAAATCTAACCATGACTTGCGAAAGTGTTTAAAGGCATTAATAAAAGTTAATGAAGAAAACTCTACAACTGCCTTGCTATTTCCTTGTAGTTTTATAACTTTTGCATATTGTTAGAAGCACTTTATCTGGGAACTGATTGGACTTCTAAACTTGTGGCAGTTAATTCATCACTATTCATTCACCCTGTCTATCCTTTTACTTCCCTGGCTGTTTTTTTTACCTTTTTACAATAAAAAGGTTAAAAAAAACTGATTAAGATAAAAATGTCTTTGAAAAAATAAACTCATTTTATGTCCTGGTCCATAAAGCTGAAAACCAGATACTTATAATACAATATATGGGAAATTTTGATTTTAGCTCATTTTTGAGGTCTGATTCCCACCAAAAGTCTTCCAAGCATTTCTCAAGTTCTAATTGTGTAAAAGCTCGAAACTTACTGGACTAACGGTATGCTAACTTTGTTTATGAGAACAACCGAACGGCCTTCCATCTCATTATTGGTATTCCTCTAAGGAAATCTCGGCCATTGGTAGATAGAATACATGTGAATAAATCACGATGGACCGTGAGATACCTACAGCAATACACGATTTGGAGTCTTCATTGTTTTCTCTCCGCAGACAGGAATGTTAAATATTTAGAATGTTTAGAAAGAAAGGAGCACTAATGAATGTTGACTTTCCAGTCAAATCTAAACATCTGAGTAACGTTAATTGAGTCTGGGCTCTCGACACTTTTAAACAAAATAATGTATCCTAAGATTATCCATGATGTTGTTTTTATATGACACTGGCTGAATCTCAGTGAATTTGTTTATCCAACTTCGCTGCTGAATCGTTAAAAGAGCAGAATTCGGAGTTTCTGAAATGATTAGTAATTTATAAAAAACGACAAAAAAATTACAAATATATTGATACATATTTCAACATTAACAGGCGCTCGAAAAAATAGTTTTATTATTGAAACAGGTTAAAAACCACTTAACCAAAGTCAATAAAAGTTTTGTGGGCCCACCTCAAGAGCTATACTCGTAGATATAATAAAAAAAGAATCACGTAAATTGGTTCACAAATAAATGGCAGGGTAATTGGTGCACATATATAAAATATTTTTTTTTACTGAATTGAGAACTTTCTTCCTAATGTCTGTTAAAAAGATATTTCCAAAAGAACACAACTGATGGAGTAAGGATACATAGTAGGTAATTGACATTCATTGGAAAAGTTGAGGACCGGACTAAGCGGCGTGTCTTGATCGAGCCCTATTATGTCCAGTCCAGCGTAGGCAGTAGACTAAAAATTTAGGCTGATGATGATAATGAAAGTTTAAAAGTGGAGTAACAACAATTACGTATTGATATTTTAATCGATGAAGACACGCTCCAACCCAATCAGTTACTAACAAGTGTGGAATGTTCTGCTCAAGAATAATGAATTCATATTAGTTTACAACGAAAAAACTAAGCAATCATCGTATACTTAAAATACATACCTAACCATCCTTTGTAAAATCCACAGGTCCCTTTACAGTCTTGAAGATGGCATGACCGATTACAAGAAAAACGTAACGGTTGAGCCCACATAACGTCTGGCCACACGCAATGATAGCAAGGTTAACGGAGCGGACGTCTATGGCATACCTAATTCTAACCAAGAACTGTGACGGCCTGGTTCCACTACGCCAAACGTAAGTAATCTCTACGTAATCAGAAAACCCTGAAGAGCTAAGCTGCAGCTAATTGTGGCATATTGACAAGGTCCTAAGTATAAGTAGATGATAATTTAGCTTTTTTGCCTTCAAAAGAATCATACTAAATATACATTTTGAAGTATGTTTTTTTCCTTATCAATGCAGTAATGTATCCATGTAATATTTCGGCATAAGATAGGTCCAGAACGTGACATAGGATAATTTTTATCTCGGGTATAATGTACAGTTCCTGAAGTAATATCCACGCGAGTGAAGCAACGAGACGCAGCTAGTTTAAAATAAAAATACTTGTGCTTGCTTGGGTAAAGGTAGTTTGACTTTTTAAAGCTCTGCTGTTTTTTTGTAACTATCAAACTTTTCATGGATTTGTTCATATTTTGTTAGGAAAGCACTATGTCTGGAGGAAAGGAAAATAAAATTAAAAAAATCTCTAACTTATGCCAAACGAGTTAAAATTTCTATAATAAACTATAGACAAAATAGAAACATACCGTAACCAAAATGTGTCGGTGATTCAAAAAGAAAGTCGTAGTAAATGCTACGATTGTTGCTTAGCAGTATGGAATACGTGTAATAGGCGAGTAACTATAAAAAGTTTCTAAAGAGCAACTTGCCTATAAAAGTAACAAAGAAGGGCTCGTTGGTATTAATTGCAAAGTGACGATGCATGCTCAGTTTATAGATAACCTTGTTAAAGTTAAGCGTTCTCAAAGTAGGTTGTATTTCACAAGCAGTGAACACTCCTCGCACGAATATAAACCCATGTTAGACCATGTTAAACAAACACTTTTTGGACGACCTGTAACAATCACCTTGAACGAGTTGGGACTAAAATAGTTTAAAGTATATCGTTTTATCATTATTTAGAAACATATCGTTTGGAATTCGTCTTAGGTCAAGGATATCAAACGCAAGTAACGCCCTCATTATGGAAGACAAAGGCGCGTCTGAAACCAGTTACCAGTTCATGTCCTTTTTGGACAGTATTATTGAATAACCTAAAACAAAACATACCTATTACATAAGATTTAATGAACCAGGGCGAACGTGACCCTAAAGAAAACGTAATAGCGCACCGAGATGAACTAGTGACTTTCTTAGTTTCTTGGTATTACCTCAAAAGATCTAATATCTGTAATACAAACTTGTAAGTAGCAAGAGTTTCCAATTACCAATCGTAAGCAGCAAGAATCTGCTTAAGGCTATAGGTAAAGAAACAAAGGCTTAACCTAATCCTGCTATTACGTAAATTTTATAAGTAAAGTTTCCGTAGGTACCTGGCCATCCGGGCAGTGTAGCTGCAGGCCTCATGAAGATAAGATTCAGTGAAAGTGCCTCTACTGAGGACTTCTTGCGTATAACGAGTATTGTTGTGAGACGGTAGTCACGCTTCGCTAATTTGAATGCAAGCATGAATTTAATAGAATAATCTAGCTGATTGATAGGCTTATTATCATGATGATGAGGTTCCAGGAAAGTCTACATTGTCCAAACACCCGATCACTATTTCTTAAGATACACCGTTAGTAATTGAAAAATTGCATTACGTAACTCCAAAGTGGTAAAGTCATAGAGAAATTGTGAAGGTACGCCTTCAGACGTTAAAAGGCTTCAGGCGATTTTCTTTATTCGGCCGCTGCCAACGTAATATTTTTGGATTGGTCATCGACCTCACCAATTTTATGGTCAAAGTAATATATTGAATCGATAATGGTCTAAACGATTTGGAACTGCGCAACGGTGTGAAAACCACGGCATAAATAATAACAAAACTATACTCTTAAAACAGTCTGTAAAGTTATTTGCTTCTAATTGCCTGATCGATTTGTTCCAAGTGGTAAAACGAGAAATCTTAACATTGCCAGAGTGGGTGAAAATAAATTGAAACAAGCGGTGAATTGATATTGTCCATTCTCTAAACTAGCAGTCGTGTTGTTAATAAAGTAAGTCTTTGCGACTCGATTAATTTGAAACGTTATGTGTACGTATCGCAGAAACTATTTGAGTTGATTAATCTTTATTGTAAAATCTATTGGACTGAATTGAGAATAATGGCATCAAGTGAGCCTCAGCGCTTACTAGCGTCTTTTCAATAAAACTTAGTTAAGAAGCTTATTAAGATGAAAGGGTGAAGCTTTTGTTCGGAAGTGCTTAGATGCGTAAGTGTTTTTACTTTCACTACTTGAGCTATTTATGTTGGCGCAAAAAGTTTGCAATTTATTTCTTTTTGTGCTCTACTTAGAGTCACGACGGCATAGTTTGGCCGCGGTACTGTTTTGTACCAAGGTCGGGAACCGGATGGTATTACAGTACAGTATTACCTCAACTTTCGTGCTCGATCGACGAAAGCGACTACGACTCCCGTTTCGGTGACAACTTTCTGTAAATATTCCGAACCACTTTTTATCCTTTCCAAATCGGAGTTCTGTCAGTTCATCAATGGCGCATGAGTGGTTGGTTTCGACAGGTCCACTTTCCATAGTTACGTAAGCCTTCAATGTTTAACATCAGTCAATGAAAGGGCCTTAATTAATGCGTAGGTGTTTTACAGTCCTGCAACGATTGCAGTTGGTACATGATACAATAACATGAAATGACACGATAGCTGAATAAGTGCCTCTAGCTAGATTAGCATATTGCGAGTAGAATTTATCGATGTTTACCGTCGGATCAGAATCAATATCCTACCTACTCAGATTGGAATTGATAGCGTGATCGCGGAATATTGTTTGTTATAAGAGATTGGAAATCTGTTTAATAATATTTCGAGTAACATAATCATCCCACTTGATTAATACGTGAAGTAACCATGGAATACTCAGCCCGTCTTTTGTATTTTTCTAGCGAGTACAATAGTTTGTAAAAAGTAACGTGGAATAAGTAGCTATTTCATAGCAACAATGCGTTTATTAATTAGGGGTAGAGCATAATTTAACATCTATGAATCAATGACTGTAAAATGTGATGAATTTAATTTACCAATAAGTTTGAATGATAAGACAGTCAATAAGCCAAAACTAAACAATATTCTTAGATTTGTTTATAAAAATAAAGATGCGTTTGGAGAGCGGCGATCAACATGAGCATTTAGCTGGCCCATAAACAAAATCCTTTAAACACAATGGCAGATCCATTTCATCGCGGCTATTTAGAAAATAGGTCAGCCATATGATAGCAAATAATATAAAATTGCTCCTAGCCTTGACCCAATAACATTTAATTGTAGGCAATTAATTTAGCTGCGCTGAAGCTGGTTCAATGATAACGCCATTGGTGTATGACAAATGGATCGCGTTGAACAAATAGATGGTATCGATGATTTGTTCAGGCCGAAATGTCATGAGAACTATTGTGATATGTTTGTTTTGGTCAAGGCGAATAGCGACTTCTGTTCTTGAAGTGTGAATTATGTTTCGCTACAGTTGAATCTAACCAGTCTTTGTTCGTTTATAATCTTTAAGAAGAATTACAAATTAATTTAATTTAATTTCTTCAATATATTTTTAACATGCATTTTTGATTGGCACAAACTGTAAATTTCTACATAAAACACCATAACTAAATGCCATGTCATCATCAGCCAGAAGACGTCCACTGCTGAACATAGGCCTCCCCCTTTAACCTCCACACTGAACGACATCCTGTCATCTGCATCCACTGGATGCCCGCGACTCTCACATCTAGTGTGTCGTCGGTCCATCTAGTGGGAGGCCTACCTACGCCAAAAATGCCATGTAAACTAAATTAAACTCTCTTTAACAGTAAACATTAGGCACAAAAATAGAGTTAAATCTATTAAGATTATGGAAGTATTTGATGCAAAGGGTTACAATCAATTTCATCAGTCAGTAAACCTAAACGTTGTAGCTAGAAAATAAAATAATTATACAGCTCTAAGGTCACGATTCACCAATTATTGTTGAAAATAATTAAATAGGGAGAGACATAAGATATGTGATTTCCTTCGTGATTGAAATAGCATGCCAGGTAAAAGTTGTTAGGTCGTTGGTAAGTCGTCATTGTTTATTTAACAATTACAAAACTATTAACAGTTGTAACCAAAGACCTTGCTTTCAGTCCGTTACATGGGACTTTAAATATCGAACATGTCTACATAAGATTTGATTATCTTAAACACTGTTAAGGTATTTATTGATCGTTAATTAATTTGCAAATCACTCAGCATTTGTGCAATAATAAAAACAAGGTGGCCTTAAACTAAATCCTGAGGCTATAAACGTTAAAGGCTATCAAAATTTACATCGGGCCGTCCCGATTTGCGGATTCATGGAGCATATGTGGGTGCTGCTTTAAGCGTTTTTACTGTGAATTTGCGTAGTTCCTAGAGTTACAAACTAAAAAAAAAGAAAATAGTATGGACAGTAGTGACAATACTCGATAACTTATTGCACAAAAAAAGAAGAAAGATGAAAATAAAGACGAAAGTAATAAAAAAGTATAGAGATAATCCAACGAAGAAACTTAAATTTTCTATAGAAGGCTGTTGGTATTGTTATGAAAATACCGTAGTGACTCCCTCGCTCATTTCCTTAATATATTTATTAGTCACACTGTATAGAATTGACTGAGAGTAGTCAAATATGTGAACCTGCCTAAAGCCGATTTTGTTCTAGATTCAGATGTAAAGACGAACGCATTTAGATTTTGGTTGCGGTTTTTTTTTTGTGTTGGGTAAACGTAAACCCTTCATGAGACTTGTGACTTGTGATTAGACAAAGAGGATGTTTAATAGTTCATGAAACACCATCTTCCTCTACGTGCCTCTAGTAACGAAAACCCAGATGAATTAGTCTTCATGAAGTCTCATGAACATCCTTACTGTTTCGTTGCGGGCTGTGAGAGCAGACAGCGACAAGGTTGAGGTCAGCAGTAAATTACTGTCGCTCTCAACTCGTTGCGCAAACACCAAAGCATCATTTACATTGCTCTCCACTCTTACAACCCAATCACAAAATTCCAGACGCGAGTTAAATTTTAGCTCGAAATCATAAATCACAGAATTTACTTCGTAGAAAGACAGTCCATCAATCAAGAGCTCAATCAGCATTAATGACCTACAGTTTCACTTTCCCTTGTATAATGTCGATAACAGCCGATTGAAAACATCATTGTAGACTTGTGGACACATTTCCGAGTGGGAGTGCTCCGTATTTAAATGCTCAAATGTAAATCACTCGTAAACCATCAAGGCGAAATTTGTAACAAATTGTTGCGGAAGTGTGCCCAACATTATGCAGTTTGTATGACCAATGTTTGGGATGACCTTACACGCATAGGAGCGTCTGTATAATGCTTAACGACTGTCCACATCCTTATTATATTTTAATGGATGTTGTGTTAAATGAGGAAGGTGCATGTAGTTCAAAGGTCTTGTGACATTGACAGGTCTGAAGTATATTTCTGAAGTGTCTACTGTGAGTTTAAATGTTATATTATATGTATAAATGTGTTTCTTTTGTCCAATTCCCCTCCAACTCATTTGTGTTTGTTTTCGTGGTTTTGTTACAGATATTTAAAAACAAAAGACAAAAAGTTAGAATTTTTCTAGCCACCGACCAACTGTACAAAACCGTACAATAAAAATGGCGTTTGGCGGTCTATCTATATACGTGACATTGGCGGAGTTGTGAGGCATCTTTACTTCACAATAGCCACAAATTAAAAGTTGAAGTTAAGTTTAAATGTTTTTTATAGACTATTTTTGCGATTCCAAAAGATCAAAAAAAAAAACTTGAAGAAACTGTTTGTAGCATTGGAAATAATACAGGTAGGCAAGGCATAGTGGAAACAAAATTAAAACTAGTTAAACTAGTGCTGCAGATAGTACCATTTCAGTAAAAACTATTACAACTATTATTTTATGGGATTGTAGAAGGGAAGGGAGGGAAGGGAAGACGATTTGTAGAAGGGGAAGAGTACATGGCATTGTTTTATAGCGAATATTCACGAATTCAACAGATTCTGGAAGGAAGGTATGTAGATGAAAAAAGTATCTACCTACTACCTATTCAGTAAGTAAGAAGGCATGCCAAGTTTATGGAGATTTTGATACTCAGTCACAGATATGGATAATAATAAATGTAATCTGATAGCCTACGCATGTGTATTTATTGCGAATACAAACAAACAAACAAAGGAATTACGAAGTGTTAAACAGCTGCTCGGATATAGATATTGACAGTTAGCTGGTTGCAAATACAAACATTTATTTTAATTTACAATGCAAACTATGGGCATAGCAGACGAGCCGGTTTGGATTGCTGCTCGGTTAATAATCTGTGGGTAGAGTCTCTTCAACTCATATCCCGATTTTTGGGAACTATTGAACTTTTATTAGTTAACGACTGCAGTGCTGCGTCGAGGGATTAAGCAATTAAACAGGTCTGTATAGAAATACTCGTAGCGTAAATCGCAGAGTGAAGATAAAGACACAAAATAAAAACAAGTCAAGTACGAGTTGGACTCGCGCACCGAAGGTTACATGCAACGGTCACACAACGAATTTTTTGTGTGTCAACCATACTTTTTTTTTTGCATTAGGTTCGAGATCGTTAGCGCAAACCCAACACGCGCTTGGCCAGTTTTTAGTACTTATACGCATAATAATACACAAATAACAAAAAGGGTCCTAAATATAAAACTTTGAGGAACATTAATTATTTTTGAAGATAAAATAAATTAAAATTATATTTTCATTCTACTATTCGAAAAGAAACAATAATAAAACCTAAAATTACTTAACAAATAAGTATACCCTAAACTAAACTAAAAACGAATCTAAAAGCCCCTTGGTGGACGGAAATTTTTGTCCAAGTAGGATCCAGCACTCCTGTAACCAGTCGCCTTCACAAAACAATTGGCAAGCACAACTTTATTTAAATAAAGTTGTGCTTGCCAAATGTTGCTTGCTGTCTTAAGACAGCAAGTTGCACGTTGCGCGTTTTGTCGCTCTGCCTAAAAATCATATTTTGTTTAATGAAAATAGCGGTAAATAGAGTAAATAAGTACAACACCGTGAGTGAAAGAAAAAAGAAAGAAAATAAATTTTATTCGACATTACTTCAAAACAGTAGCAAGAGAGCAGTAGCAGAGTGGAATAACAGTAGAGCGCTATTTAAAACATACTAAATACTATTTTTGAAATATTGTTAGGACATTATCGAAGAAGACTCTGCAGAGAATTTTCAACTCATTGAAGGTCGAGGAGCTCATTCAAAACTATGCTTACATGTATATTCAGTGTATCTGAATACTTGAAGTTTGGTAAATAAGTCGCCAATAATAACTAGAAAACTAGACGATCGGTCCACGATACACCAAAATTAAACTAATTTCTTCAGTGCCCGAATCACCCAGACCCATCCAGATTTGGAATGGGATTTCATCCAGTCTGTACCAGACAAGTTTGCCGTATTTACTAAATGTTAAAGTAAATAACGTCACTATTAAGGGTTGTCCAAAAACGGTGGTAACACGTGCATGTGGAAACTAAAGGTAATTTCATAACCGCCAGTAAGTAGGTGCAAAAAAGCTTAAAATTATAACTAGTTTCTGAAGCATATAAATACCTACCCTTGGGGACAGGGAGCTCATCTTATTCTCAATAAAATTCCAGAGCGACTTTGTGAATGTGGCGCGTTATTAAAATGCTGGCGTTTTTTGGCTCAACGTATCTATACCTAAGCATTTAGCTCGTGGTCATGCCGCTAGTATGCTGGGTATGCTGCCAACTGGTATTGAGCTTGAGCATTTGGATTGTCTTCTAGACTTTCATCGGTCTATTAGGCAATCGAACTGTTTTTGTACAATAAGCTGAGTAGTTTAGGTATTCAATGTTAGTAAGCTTGTATTTTGTTTAGTTAATAAAGGCACTTGTCCGCAAAATATAGAATACAATACATAGTGTGTAGTGGCCCTAATAAAGTGAGAGGTATTAAGCTGATCGGTGCACAAACGTCTTATTTCTGATGCAATACCCTCTATAGCTATATGACACCAAACTCGTATCGAAATCGCTACAGCATTCCTTTTCCTTTACAGGTAACTTGTCATACCAGAAGCGATTTATAGACCATACCGTATAAATACTTTAAGCCAATATTTCATGTAGAAAAGTGTTGACGGGTAATGACGCTCATGGAGGTAAACAAACTCAGAAAGCGTAGTAAGTTTGAGTCTTTCATAGAAACAATGTGATCGATGTCCATTTTATCTTTTAAAAGGTTCACAAATTTGCGGCATCACCTGGGCTAGATTTACTTAAAACAGGGAAGATTGGCGAATAAGGGAGGCAGTTTATGCCCTGCATCGGCCTGAATAAGAGGACTACGAAGATGATGAAACACCTCACGGAATTGATCAAGATTGTTTCGGCGGTTTAGAACCACAATTTTCAATGACCACCACTTACAATGAATTACCACTTCTTCAAATGACTACTTACTTCTTCAAATAACCACTTCTTCAAATTACCAATTTTTTCATTTAATTATCGATGTATGGATAATGATTTTGTTTTTACCCAACTACGAATAACCCAAAAGATGTGTTTAGCAGTATTATCCTTGTTTTCCGTATTTCCCGAGACAAATAGTATATATCCTTAAAATTGATGCACACCTTATCATAAAAATACATTCGTAAACTTATTTCTGCCCATTAGTCGCAAAGTGAAAGAGAGAGAGAGAGAGAAAGGGGATGGTGAATGAAGGAGTTAGAGAAAGACAAAGAACAGAGGAAGAGATACAGACAGAGATATTTTGGCATTTTTAACATTGCTGAGATGTCATGGTAGAGTTTGTTATGTAATGAAATTGGCACGGAATTAGAGTAACTAAACTATTAAAAGTTAGTAAACTTATTGAATATCAATAACGAACTTGAAACTGTGGCGGAACTCTTTTTCACCAGTGCGACCTTCGCGGTCGCCTTTATTATTTTTATTTCAATAGAGTTGTTTTTTGTTTTATAAGAGATCTGTCAAGAGGTAAAAAATAGATGTTTTCGATTCCGCAAAATAAATTGTTTTAATAATAGGAGTAATAATATCCTAAATTAAAACAATTTAACATCGTAGCTGATGCCATGTCGCGCGTTGAGTCTATTTCTCTTGAAGAAGATTTTGCTGCACTCGCGTTATCGCAAGAATCGGATGAGGAGCTAGCTAGTATGCGTGGGAATTCGTCTTTGAAGCTCGAACCCATCCTCATCCCTGGCACAAATATCACAGTAATTTGTGATACTTCAACTGAGCGACCACGTCCATACCTGACACCAGCATTCCGTCGAGCTGCATTCGACAGGTGTCACAACCTCAGTCACCCTGGCGCGCGGGCAACCACTCGCTTGGTAACTGAGCGTTATGTATGGCCTCAAGTAAACGCAAATTGCCGTGAATGGGCTCGAACTTGTTTACGCTGTCAACTCAGTAAAGTAACTCGACATATTAATTCGCCACTTGGAGAGTTTAAATTACCGTCAAACAGATTTAGGTCGGTGCATTTAGACATTATTGGACCACTTCCTCACTCGAAAGGGTACAATTATTGCCTGACTGCGATTGATAGATACACACGGTGGCCTGAAGTATGGCCTATGTCATCAATCACAGCAGAAGAGGTAGCAGATACATTCGTAACTGGTTGGGTTTCCCGTTTTGGGGTACCAAACATTTTGACAACCGACCAGGGCCGGCAGTTTGAATCTGTGTTGTTTCGCCGTCTAATGGATGTATGTGGTACCAAACGGGTGCGCACGACTAGTTACCATCCTTGCGCAAATGGTATGGTGGAACGCATGCATCGGCAGCTTAAAGCATCTTTGATGTGTCATAATGACACATGGGTAAGAGCTTTGCCGTTAGTTTTATTAGGGATGCGAACGGCGCTCAAAGAAGATTTGAAGGCATCTTCTGTAGAGCTCGTTTATGGAGAGACTCTTCGCTTGCCTGGAGAACTCGTCATACCTCCAATAACATCGCAGAGCCCAAGTGACGTTGTAGATTTCGTCCGTGAGCTGCGCAAATATATGGAAGCTCTCCGTCCTGTCCTTGCTACACGCCACGCCCAGCCATCGACTTTCATATTTAAAGATTTAGTTAAGGCGTCGCATGCCATGCTACGCGATGATTCAGTGCGAAGGCCGTTGCAGCCGCCTTATTCCGGTCCTCATCGTATCATCGGGCGAAGAGACAAAACGATCACTCTCGATATTAATGGAAGGGAACGTACAGTTAGCATAGATCGCGTTAAGCCTGCCCATTTGGATTCGGCGTTTGGCAATTGTGAACCAATTGTGCCGCCTGCGCCAACTCCAGCTAGCAGTTTCACGCCTGCGTTGGTCCCTGCACCTACACCAGCTCCTGTCATCACCCGGTCCGGGAGGAGGGTGAAGTTTAGAAATATTTTAGATATGTGATTATCTTATTTATTTATAAATTTTTCAGCTTATTCTTCCTTTCTCCGTGGGGGGGTGGTGTGGCGGAACTCTTTTTCACCAGTGCGACCTTCGCGGTCGCCTTTATTATTTTTATTTCAATAGAGTTGTTTTTTGTTTTATAAGAGATCTGTCAAGAGGTAAAAAATAGATGTTTTCGATTCCGCAAAATAAATTGTTTTAATAATAGGAGTAATAATATCCTAAAAAACAAATCAAATAACAGTTTGGAATCGGTTCTGCGAATGACAATACAACCTACATAAGTCAATGCAACTGTCATAATAAACAAGGGAATTTAAAGCCTAGTTTTGCACAAGTGCTGTAAATATAGCTAAAGTTTGCGGTATAAACTCAGATCAATTATAATCCTACAGCCTGGGAATAGTTTTGCTTCGTTGTTATGATATACATATTTAAAGATTTTACAACTGTTTCTGCATGGTGATATAGCACTAGGGTATGAACTGTCAAATCTCTAATTTCTGGGTGGCAATGAATTATTAGAGGCAAGCGTGATGCTAACTTGCTCGTCTCGTCTACTCAGTTAAATACAAAGGAAAATCTAACACCTTAAGAATATGCTATTTATGTCACAGGAAATGCTTATTTTAGACTAGCCGATGACCGCGACTTTGTACTTTACCCTTACTTAGTAGTGGAGCTCGGTCTTCATCCTCGTTTGTATAGTTCGGTTCGGGATCGAGGCTTGGTCTTTGGCCTCACAAAAACCAAGTTTAAACTTGATCGAAGTTAATGAGTGTATGCGGGTGTAAGTGTGTTAAATGTTTGTCTCGACTAAACTCCGTACCAGCTGAATGGATATAGATGAAATTTGGCATGGATAGTTGATACCCTAAATTGACCCACAAGAATTATAGTTATTAGGAATTTGCTTAATGATATACAATTGAACAAATGAACTAAAACTACTAAAATTATATATTTATATACGTAATAAATATATATCTAGGACATTTTTTCAGCACACACGGTCATCTGACCCAAAACTAAGTAGAGCTTGTAAAATGGCATTACATACATTATATATTTTTAGACACATATTTAATTAGATATTTTCACCCAGACATAGAACAAACACAAATGTTCATCACATGAATGTTTGTCCTAGGTGGGAATCGAACCCACGCCCCCAAGCGCAGAAGGTAGGTTACCTAACTAATTGAGCCTCCGGGGCAGTCAATATACCCTGAACTACACGAAAAACACTGATCTTAAAGCCTCTTGATGGAAGGAAAAACGCCCAGTATGCTGCATTGAATGACAATAATTTTTTTTGCCCAAAATAAGCGCCAACGTTCCGGCCACCAGTCGCCTTCACCATTAAAAAATATGTTTGAAAATGCATGTATGTACTTACTATAGATAAAATTTAAGACAATGTAGGACATCGTGAGATCGTGGTTCGCAAGTATTGCATACTGCGTGCAACCAACAATGGTTTGAAAAATGAGACCACATTACATGGGGTACGGCACAATATCTTGCATAATAGGAGTACCTCCTTGATGTGTCTAGACGTTAGAGCTTTTGTGCATAAACTCTTTTATTCTGATTTTCCGTGGGAGCCATAAAATCCCTTAACGAATCTAAGTATAGGTATTCATTGTTATTATTTTAGTGAAAAGAGCGGCAATCAAGCTTGCATATGGTCCGCCTGATAGTAAGCAGAAATCGCCGCATGTGGACACCTGCAACACTTAGTGTAGACGGTGCTTTGCGAATCTTTTGCCCAAATTATGTAGGTTTATCTAAGCTTATTGGAACTTACAAGTAGTTTTATATGGTTGAGGCTAAGCTACTGAGCATAGCTCACCCGTAAAATGATGGCGTGGTTGAAGACGAATTGGTTGTTATTTCAAGTTGTTGTTTTAGTAACAATATTAATCCCATAATTATATTTTATACTTAACAAAGGCATCGGCCTCACCAATGCTTCTCAAACATCCTGATTATAGTCCCGTGAGTTCATTTTAATAAAGTTTTATAATAATAAATTTATTTATTTTAGGTTTTAACATCCATCATTATGCATTTAATTAAAAGTAAATGATAAAAAAGAAACAATAAAAATAAAATACACAATTTTACGAAACTTTTATTTTTTATTGCCTATTCTGAATCGAGGACTTCGTACAGGTTGAGTGAACAGCTCTAGATATACCATCTAATTGCTGATTATAGGATAAACAATTTAACGTGTTATCCGACCCATGAAATCGCATACTTGTAAATGTCACTGGTCATCTAAAGACTGACCAGATAGTCCATTCTTCGATCTGTTTCCAAGTGGTACTACTGGAACTCACCGACAGATTTGAGGGTGGTATAGTAAAGCCGGGTCTCTTGCGTTCAAAATCTAACATAGCAATCTAACAAACATGTTTAGCTAACATCGGCTTATTATGGAGTTCGCCCGTGATTCGCTTTGTGATCAAGATGCAATGCTCTTTATTACTTACTTTACTGTTACTGACCGGAAGCGCTTGTTTTGTGATGACTAATGAACCCTAACTAATATAGTGTGGCGTCCAACCGAACACAAAATTGAACAGAGCAAAGAAATGGTGGTATATTAATTGAGCATAAGTTACGTAGGTATTTCAGCTGTTTTGCAATGGAGTTGGGACATCGGGTTCTTCTGGAAATCGATCTCATTTACGAAAATCTATTTAATTATTTTAAGCTTCGTCATTTTTTCGTGAAATCACAGAGGTTTCTTTTATATAACAGTAAACTCACTGAACTTATTGAAGCAGTACGATAGATAAGATTACTCATTGTCAAACAAATAATTTTCTGTCACTGTCTTGTACTAATATGTATTCTTTGCACAGACATATAATACCAAGCAGAACCAACAAGCCACAAAAATATTGATGCAAAAAACACTACATAAACATTACACGCAAACATTTGCAAAACGCGGGCCGGACTCAAGGACACTCTTTTATAATAGTGCTAACAGATACTATTAGATTGTATCTGAAATGTAACGTCACAAAATTTACGACCCCTCCCTGCCCTTGTCAGTCACACTTCGTCGACCCCTCCTCCCCTCCTCTTTATGTGATGGAATTTATGGATGTTCCCATTGGGTATTAATATTCAAACACACCAGACCAAGTCAAATCATTTATTTTTGTATAAAACAATTTACCAAATGTGTCATGTGGTTGCAGGATCTGAATTTGATGGAAATGAGGTATTCCGCAGCTCCCGCAGAACACTTTTGCCAGTAACACCTCTTTTTGTGGCTTTCTTTTCACTTGGTATGTTATCGCTCTGAAAATTATTACATGCAAGTTATCATAATGTAGTTAGTACAACTTGAGATTCATGATAGTGATAGCGACTGTTCATTGAAAACTGTTGTTCCAATAAGCATTACACCTCAAACTCTCTAAGGATTGTTCGGAAACCAGTCCGGTCGAGCAAATGTGCCTCAAAATGCTTTGAGCACAACAAACTTGCTGTACTGGGCTGCCAATTTTCTCGGTTCAAATTCTTCACCCATGCTTTTCTCAACATTTCATCCTTGGGAAATCTTAAATGTAATAAAAATGTTTGTTACTTGAAATATGTCTAAATAACCTTTTAATTACATCATCTAGATCACTAGGTGTATATGACATGAACCACAATAGGTAGTTACTTTAGTTACATTACTTAAGAAAAGTAGCTAGTTATGAATGAAAAAGGTTCATGTCATCATAATCACATCGAGCTGAATCATCTATTTTAATTATTATACTACTGAATACGTTCCCTGGACAATGTCTAAGTACCTCAAACGCCAAACAATGATCGAAACAATATTTTTTTAATGAAAACTACTTATCAACTTTTATTACACCCACCAAACTTGTACATTTATGAAATTGGAAGAAACACAACCTTCCCAAGCCTTCAAATTGTAAAGTTTATAAAAATAACAAGGAAAATTTGCAATTCAAAATAAGCTCTATTATGACACACGAAACTTACCTGTGAAACGTTATACCGGGTGGCATCTTATGAGATGAATTAAAACACATGAGGACACTGCACTTCACCATAGTATTTTCGTATCTTTTAAAACAAATATGTAAAAATAACTTTTATTTTAGGTAATTATTGCAAGCCGTGGTTTTCGCTGTCTGCCTCCTGACAGCTTAGCAAAATGGCAACTTGGAACACCGTACCACATGCTCATTTTTTTCTATTATGTTGACGTTCCGACAAAAAGAGATACGAATATTATGATTTTTGTGTAATCGAGAGAGATGCAAACATAACTGTTTTTGCGAATGTAGTTGTAAAAAACATGTTCAGTCTGTTATGTCTGTGATTCTTTGTCACTGTGTGATTACGGAGAATTCATTAGAGTAACAGATTCGATGAGTTAGTTAAGTAAATTAAAACTTATCTATGCTTACTTCCGCTTATGTAATAATGTACGCAAAAAAATTAAATCTTTAGTTACACATTTAAGCCGTTTGGGGTTAAGGTCCTTGGTGACTGGGAGCTCGTCTCATTTTCAAAAATCTGTCGGAGCTAGATTTACCTAAATGCCAGTTTATCTAGCTCAATGCATAAGTTGCCAAATAGCGTGGTAATGCCACCAGCATGCTGGGTACGCTGCCAACGGGTAGTGGGGTTGAGCATTTGGATTGTCTCTAGACCTTGAACGGTCTATGGGTAATCCAATTGTTTTTTTGTATAATAAATAAGCTAAATCGTTTATGGTTTTCGTGTTGATTGGACTGTATTTGTTGTATGTTACGAGATATCTTTGCCAACTGTGAGTAAAATTTTATTAAGTAAGTATGTTAATAAAGAAACATTTTTTTAAATATATATCGAATTATTAAAATCGTACCATATCACATATTCTTTGCATATTAAACTTCCTTCATACATTATTTGATAAGGATGCAACTGGTTTCATTAAAATAAAATACAGAGGCTACGATACCTGTGTGTATTCAGAAAACATCGTGGATTTAAGAAAGGTCATGGTTAGTTTGCATAATCAAGCGTTGTAGTGAAAACAAGTGTTCAATAAATATTTTGACTTCATGTTTGTTATGCATGCAATGTTAATACAAGTCTTTATTTTCTTTTCAACTCAAGACACTCATTGTAATTACATGCCTTGATTTGACGCATATACAGGGTAAGTCAGATTTGGTATGAGCCGAAATAACATTAATTGTACTCATCATTTTTATTTATTAGAGAACCAAGATCAAAACCAAATCCCAGAATTCGTTAAAACAATTCAGCTGGTCCACAGAAAAAACAAAGACAACAGCTGTTTTTTGTGTACATTGCTACACGATATAAACATATTTATGAATCATCTACTTTCTTAGTGGCAATGGTTAGGTTAGTAAATTATTCGTACGTGTTGACGAGAACAATCACCTTTTTTACAAGCTTTTATTTAGTTTCACCTGTCCCGGTGTCTGTCTGTAATCAAATCTTGCAAGTAAAATTTGATCCACTTCCCGGAGTTGAAATTTGGCATATTTGTCAAGTTTCTATTAACAATACAATTTTATGGTGTCAGCGAGCTGATTTGTAGATGGTGACGGTGGACAAAGGCTCTCCTCGATGGATAATAAGTAGACTGGCAAAGTTTGGGCTCATTTTGATCAGCACACTGTTCCGATTACTACCTACCTAATTTCATAAAAGCTTGGTTTGAAAATGATTTTTAAAAATAAACTTGTTTCTCTTAGCAAAGGTAATCTTTCTGCCTCGCCCAGTATTTTGACTATGTCAAATTGAATTATCTTAACATGCTGTTTTCGAGGCTGCGTCTTTGTTTAATCTCGTAAATAAGGAAGGGCGATTTAAGCGTATTGAGGAAATGAAAAATTGCACGAGAAACGGATGTTTTTACTACATAATAATTGATATATACAAATTCATGTGTGTTCAATTGCAATGAAATTACATTATGTAGATACATACCAAATTATAGCCAATTATTATGGCACACAATTATCATAATTACCTACAGAATTTTTGAATTGAAAACTTCTTTAGGCGCGTTGAGCACTTTTGGGTGAACAAAAATCATGGAACTCGCGTCATCGTCACGCTGTAGCGTGTATTTTAAAACAGCGCCATCTCTTGTAGAATAGGTGAATTACTACTTAACTTTTCACAATATCTGACGTGCAGTCCTATGACTGATGTGTTTTTTTACTGATTCAGACAGAAATATAGGATTTCTTTTTTAGAAGGACGAAATAAATCTGATAAGAAGCACCTCATCCTAAATTCGGTTCACAAAAAAGTAATAAAAGCAACACAATCTGTTTGCTGTGATTGTGACCCATAGCGATCGAAGGAGATAACGTTATAGAAAATAAAGCAACGACACGCGCAAACTGCTTGGGTGGTCAGGACGACCATCACGTTACATGACCAATACTTCAAGACCCATCAGTATTACCGATCCAATCTATACCACGACAATATTAAAAAATATCGCTGTGAAAAAAAGAAAAGGTCTTGGATGAGTGGTCGTTGCCAGCGCGGCTCGGCCAAATGACTCCAAACTGTCTCAGCGAAAGTGTGTGAATACGGCACGGCGGCGTTCTTTGCATAATTTCTCGTAATTCCTCAGTATATTCTGCTATGTAATCACTGTGGGTGGTACTTTGCATTCCAGTCATGCATTTTGTAAAAATAGGATCGTATATCGATTCAAGCCTTGGTAAGAATCGATATTAAATGAATGAAGTACGTTTTATTCTTATGTAAGTATACGAAACCTATTGAATATCGTTTAACTGGGTTAGTTATCTATGTTAATGAAATATACGTGAGAATGGTGTCTCTTGATTCTCTGGTCTCGATGTTATCAGTAGCTGTAGCCGTCCTACATTTCGCTCCAAAACATTCCTGCCCTTATCTGCTGGGACAGCATAACACCTGATCTAATGACTTCTTAGAGTATGAAGATAAGCCAATCTGTTCAACAGTTACGGAGTTGAGTAATTGAAGTTATCCTACAGAACACAGTTATCTTTTCGGGATAGAAGTAGCCAGTGTGTTATGTGTTAATCCAGGATATAAGCTACCTCCATACCATACTTCATCTAAATCGGTAAAGTAGTTTCGGCGTCGAGTCCAGCCAAACATACACACTTACACATACAAACTTTTCCTTAAATACTATCTCCATTTTTAGGTTCCCGTATCCAAAGTGTGTCAAGGGGACCCTATAGTTAAACCTACGCTTTCTGCTGAATTCATTAATTCTTGGTTTGTTTGTTTGACATTAACCATAGACAAAAATGTGACCATAAAATATGTTTTCACACCACCTGCTCGACAATGTCCAATTACATATCATGCAACCACAAAGTAAAGTAAAGCATTATCTCTTGAGGGATATAAAGTTGTATAAAACTCCCTAAGGAATAAAGTGATTTGAATTTGGAAAGTTAAATTCATGTGGAAACTCGAGGAAAATTCTAACTAAAAGAATTACCATATGGCATGAAAAGATGTTTGTTTGAAAATTGACCTGGCCACCATAAGCAGAACTCAAAAAAAGGTGTGGTTACAAAGAATGTGAAACAAATGACTGTTTGGTGCTGTGATTTTCAGTGAAACCTGGCTTTTTATTGTCTCGCAGAAGCTGTGAAAAGTAGAGTATGCTCCTCTGGAATAAAGCTTGTCTTCGTCTTGGGCAGCTTGAACCCGTCGCTTCACCTTGGACTCTATATAATACGCCCGAGACGTAAAACACTGCTTTATTCCCTTAGTGCATAATGTACAATTTTTTGACGCTTAAACGCTTACGCGGTTAACGAAACAAAATATGCGTGTTTGTCTCGAAAATACTCGTAATAGAGAAACGAGGTAGTGGTTAAGAGGTCTATTAACTTTGAAAACAACAATGAGAAAACAAAGCCTGTTCTCCTTTTGTTTCCATCAATCTCCAGCTGTAGGCACGAGTGACGCTGACGAGGTGTGTGGCCCGCGGAAACAGGTTATAGCCAGAGCAAGCTCGGCGCCCGTAAAAAAACCATTCAAAATTTAACGACGTACTCTAACAAGCAACACGGGCACCTAAACCATCCTCATACTCTACACCTAAGCATTTCACAGATCCTTTCATACGAATCTCACTTTCCGTAGCATAGCAGAGTAACATAGTGATACCATCGCGCCCAGTTACGTTCTATGTCACAACTTCACATAAATAATCTGCAAAGACATTTATTTTGTTACAAGTAGCTTTGGAACAGATGTTCTCGGGTAGATAAAGCGTATTCAACTGTCATAACACTTTATTATGTCTGTTTGTAACGGAATGACGACATTTCGTTTCTCTAGTCCTCCTAAACATGGTAATCTCTCTATTGAGAAACTTATTGCATCTACATACTATGATCAAAGTTAGGTACTATTAATATCAGGAATATTATAATCAATCTTTCAGTATAATCTGCTTGGTATGCAATTATTTAGATTAATTTTTAATTGCGACCTTGCTAAATACATGAGCACTATCTTAATGTTAGACTAGATATGAATTATGAGAATTAACATTCACGAGTATAAAACCATTATACAATTATACTGCGTCCGCAGTTACACCCTCGGGACATTCATTCAGGTACAGGAAATTTTTAGTATTAATACAGGTTTTTATCCGGGATAAAAAATATCATATGTCATTTTCTATCTCTTCAACTAGCTTTATGCAAATAATAACGTCGATTTGTGGCTCTGTAGCTGCGTGAAAGAAGAACAAACAAACATATTTTCGCATTTATAATATTGTATCTGAAGAACCATTATGGATTCTAGAACTGAAGTACTAGAAGCGCCCCGCCATTTCACCTGCTACCTCCTAGAATCCATTATTTTTTCCGGGATAAAAAGTATAAAATTAAAGTCATTTGTTTTAAATGTTTATCGCGTATATATCAAACATGATATTGAAATCGCAAAAATTTAAAGTTACTTTCAAACTCATTTATTCATAAATTTAAATTTACACGTCAATTCAGATATCCAGGGTATAAGCTACTTCCATATTAAATTTAATTAAAATCTGTTTAGCGTGGTTTCGAATATTTGCACACTTACACACAAACTTCGCATTTATAATATCAGTGTGATGATGGTATGTGAGTGATTTCCTTGCTGCCTTGATGGAGCATCATAGACGGCGACTGATGGTGGTGTTAACCTTTGTATCTTCGGACAGT
Organism: Agriopis leucophaearia; assembly: GCA_949125355.1. Lineage (NCBI taxonomy): Eukaryota > Metazoa > Arthropoda > Insecta > Lepidoptera > Geometridae > Agriopis > Agriopis leucophaearia. The sequence goes on from OX421275.1 coordinate 9,125,623, forward strand.
ATATTTCATTCACGGTAATTGTGTACCATTGAACCTACACGTAAGACTGATGTGAAGGACAGTAATGCAAATGTTCCGTGATACTTCACTCACTCGTAAGCTTGGACTCGGACGTGGATGGTCCTCTATGTACCGAGTGCTAAGCCTCTTCAGACTACTCTATAATATACCATGTATGAGTAGGTAAACATAATACAATGATTTATATTGCCATCTTATGAAACGCCTTGTATAAAGATGGACGATTTTAATTGTACTCTTGTTATTTATTTTTTTATGATACTGAGTGACGATACGATCGAAGTCGCTCGCCTAATGGCTTTTCACGATTGCCCATAACAGCTCAACGCCACTCTGAATTTTGAAGTTCAACAGTCCAAAACCCTGGAAGGTCACCCCGAGATATAAGATGTCAAATCTCTATGTGCCCTGTAATTTCGCTGGAAACATTGCCCTTCAATCCGGAACACAGTAGTGTTTGTACACTACTACATACAGACATACATACAGTCACGCCTCTTTTCCATTGGGGTAGGCATATATCACATTTCTCCATGCACTTGCCCCGATCCTGACACATATCTTTCGCTTCGTCTATTTTCATGAATGTTTTCATACAAGCTCGTCGGTTACGAGTACTTTTGACGAAGCCTTTTTTATTTTAACATGGACAACTAATAACTGCTAAATTATATAATACTAGCAGCCCGTCCCGGTTTCGCACGGGTAGAGATTTTTTTAAACATTCTAAGTAATAAATATAGCCAATATTACTCGGATAATGTAGTATTGTAAGTAATGGTTAAAGATTTTTTTAAACAGTCTAGTAGTTTTGAGTTAAATCGTTACAAAAATCATTTTTTTTTATATATTTATAATATTAGTGTAGATATAGATAAAATATGATTAGGTACTAGGTAGTTATTCAATTCATTTAAGTAAGTTAAAAGAAAAAAATCACACATCAGAAAATAATATCAGAACTACCAGAATAGCATAAGAACTATTATATTTTTTTAATTCATATAATCCGTTGAAACTAAATGAAATTGTTGCGCTTTGTAGCTGATGCTTGTGGCAGATTTTTATTTGCGATATCATTATTGGTCTCGTAGAAAAAATCCTCATGTACGCTTTATAAGCGTAGGAGATGTAACAAGCAAGTAAAGTTTGAATCCATGATATATAGCATACTCTGAAGAGGCCACAATAAGTAAAGAACATCGTTCCTGTCTGTCGGTCACGTGTGTCCGGGGGCCCGAAATGAAAGTGGAAGCGTGGGCGACAACGACCATTGATACCGACCACTTGACTGCCGTGAGAATGGAACGTGACCAGCTTGTCCTACCACTCACCACTAGAGCCTGTTCAACTTAACTAGTCCCGCGGAATATTTGGAAACTAACAAAATGTTTGTAGATGGACCGACGACATTGTGAGAGTCGCGTGCATCCAGTGGATGCAGATCAGGACGTCGTTCAGTGTGGAGGTTAAAGGGGGAGGCTTATGTTCAGCAGTGGACGTCTTCTGGCTGATGATGATGATGAACAAAATGTTAATACTGGCGCTCAAATTTCACACAAAATGAATATGCAACTAATATGCAACTATAGCGTATAACGTTGCAGCTGTAGACCCTACATTTTTACTTTGAAATTGGCATGATGTCCACTTTAGAATAAACTTAAAAATCTGAATGTGCTGATAAACCTTAAACCTTTATGTTAATCTGCAACAAGAATTCAAGTGAATATTATAAGTTAATGCTCACATAAGTTTACACGCTTAGCATTTTGTATAACAGGACCATTCTAGTGAAGCGCAATGTCAAGTAAGTAAATATTTTCAATAGATCATATTCGTTGTTCAGCTCATAATAAATTCCAGCGAAATATCTTTGTTAATGCCTGCACCGAATTCAGGTAACATACGTGAATATACAAAATCTCAGTTTCAGTTAAAACTTGTTCACAGCACAACAAGGTTAGTCCGAATTTATCGCTGTGACCGTGGATCAAATCATTGGCTTCGTCATGGAAACACATGGATTATCCACTCATAATTGGGATGGAGAGTTGTTTTTGTTTCTGACGATTCCTGGTATAATTAGATCGCTGAAAATAAAATATTTCGCAGTTCTAACGTATCTTCATTAGAACGAAATGGGCAGACATTTTTGAACGTTTCTTGGAATTGGTGAAAAGTTGGCTGCCTGCAAATTGCAATCCATAGTGAAGATCTTTCAGTCTTTTGTATTCCGTTTGATATAGGTACAAATACTTTGTATTTTATATGTTTCATCCGTTCTAGCAAAATATTCCTGTTTACAAACTGATTATCGCATTGTTTCCTCAATTGACATAACTCACTGACTTCACTATATATGTAATGATTTGCGGCAAGCGCCAAGCTCATCAGGTAGTCTACCAACGAAGCGTGCTCTTGACCCCCACTCAGGCTGACTCATTCGCCACGCCTCCATGATGCATTATGTGGGAATCTAAAGGAAGGAACTCGGATTCTTTGTTAGAAAAAAAAAGTTGCGCAAACCTGACTAAGAACGTCCTGATAATAAGAATATTTGCCATACAAGATTCTCCATACGATGAAGCTTAGAGTTGGTTGAAACTTTCAATATTTCCAAACTAAACTATCGCATGCCCAAATGGCAATTTTTTATCACTTTTTTAAGTCCGCGTTTTTTTACAACTTACCTGGTGGTAGGCGGCGAGGTGGACTAAGATAAAGCACGAAAACTTAGAATACATCTATTCACTCTGATCTTGAAAACACTTAGAAGATCTCTTATGAAACAAGGACTCCGGCAGTTTGTTCTATTCCTTGGCTGTACGGATTAGAAACAATTTGTTTCCGATACACGGCGATACCGTGTTTCGGTTGGCTCACTTAGAGCCTAGTTCTACAACCAGGGTATCTATGTACATTAATTAATTTGACCGTACTGTTATTAATTATCAGGTAAGCTGTAGCTACTCGCATAGCCTGTCAGCCAAAAAAAAAACTAGACAAAGAGTAACTTTTTCAAATGGATGATTTCACTTCCTCGTACTCTATTCTTCACTAAACACTGAATAAACATGATAAGTTTTGAAAATCGTAAATTCTTGACATGTTTTATGGAACTATTACGATTAACCAGAGAAGACCATAACGAATCGAAAACCAATTCCTATTTACTTTCGACATGTATAAAGCAATGAATAATTACTGTCCATGTGTCCATTCATTAAAACTCGAAACTCGTTCAATTTGACTCGTAGATACGAAAGAAAGTTAACCGAATGATATTTAATTTATAAGCCCTTAATCAAGTTTATTGCAGCACTTATCCGAGAGCTCTCCCTCAAATGACGTCTAAACTAAGCTTCCATAGATTTTACGGCTGCACTCATAAATTTCACTTTCACTAATAATATATTTACGAGTTGAATCATCAAAGATAAAACACAACACAATTAACCGTTAATTTGTGAAGACCGTTAAATTATGGGAGATACTTACAAATGAATCATTCGAAGAAGTGCTAGTTAGTAGATTAGTTGATTGTATTGTAGTCATAGTTTTGAAATTGATAATTATAGAAAAATTTAAACGACCGAGCTCTTGGACTTTGGATTTTAGATATGTACCTTACCTACTATCATCCCGACATAACATATACTTTTTATGGTTTCGCCTAAGAGAAAACTACCTGGGAAACATTTTTTGTGAAAATCATTTTACGAAAAGGCAATGACGAGTGAGCTAGGACGCCTTGAATTCATTACAGTTTTATTGCTATTATAAATTTATTTCAAGAGGAAAATTAAATTATCTCCATTGCACATGTACCAGAGCCAGCACTCACAAAAAGCAAACATATTTTTTATACTTTTAAAATTGAGATCTATGTATACTTAAACTGTAACAAACGTTGTGTACAAAGTTTAATACACTTATCTTTATTACTCTTACTATATAATAGAAGTTAGAAGATTCTATAGAATTAGGGCGAATGGACAAACGACAAACCGACAGACAGACAGAACAAACTTAAAAGGGTTTCTTGTATTACTACGGAACCGTAAAAACATGTTTAACGCAAGTACTCGTATCCTGTATTCCCGTACCTTATCAGTATTCGACGCACGGGCTGCGTGATTGTGTAGGGACGTTTGACAAATGGCTTCGTGGTCTTCCTTTGTCGGCAGTGGTTCGACGCACGAGACATCCCTCATTTGTTCCACTCGTGGACTCTTGCTTTTTGATGCGTTATATTTTATTTAATGGAATACTCAAAAATACTCAAGCCTATAACCATAAAAAATAACATCATCACCAGCCAGAAGACGTTTACTCTGAACATAGACCTCCCACTTACAACTCCAAACTGAACGACAGCCTGCCATCTGCATCCACAGGATGTTCGCAACTCTCATGATGTTGTCAGTCCTTCTAGTGTGAGGACTACCTACGCTGCGACTTCCGGTTCGTGGTCTCCAGTTCTCCATTCAAGAACCTTTATTCCCAATAAGGACAATAATTATTCATTGATTTCAAAGACAATTGCTCCATTAATTAACAATAATTGATTGATTGAATGGAATTTTCCATTATTTTTAATTTTTGTTTATGTTTAATTTTATGATAATTTATCGGTGTACACAATGTAAGTACTTAAATAAATAAATAACATGGCCAACCTTAGATTTTACGGGGGTAATAATTTTTGGTACAAGTTAAGGCATAACTTTTTTAGTGAAAACTTGTTTTAACTAGTTTTAAAGTGACCTACAAGAAAACATTATGAATTGTAGATATTCTCGTCGTGTAGGGTCTACGTTCTAAGATAACAACTTGTCTCGGATTATGATGTTGAACACTCCAAGATTTTCTACTCCCAAGCATTTCAGTGACCGGAACAAACAAAATGTCGCTCAACTCACGCGCGTTGGCCAACTGGCCAACAAACAGGATTGAACCGTTAAATCTACTTCCAGTTTTTCGGAAATTCATTTACTTTGCCCCAGATTCGAGAAAGACGCGTCTGTCATTTGCTTTGGTACAGTTGTATTGCATCACTTCATTACTCGCCAAAGATACGCTTTGATCAGAACGAATCTGAGTTCTTCAACCGTGAGGCGCCAAGGAGACTGGCAACTTATTTTTAAACTTTTTAATGCCGCATGAAGTACGCCAATTAATTCGCAATTAGTTGCAAATACAGCGGGACAAAGGAAATTCTCTGCGAACACGTGCGGTCAAAAACCTGCCAATATCTCATCGAGTAGCGGTACTGAGGAATGTTTCTCGCGGGTGCGTTTCACCACAATACTAAAAGGCCAGTTTACTGAGTTTGGCAATAATATTTACCGGCGTGCTTCTGTGAACTTGCGGTTTCCGGCGTTTGCATCTCACCAGGGATGACGAGAGACCGCAGATGCGAGCTCCCGCATCCATCCGCCGGACGAACTCTTCGAAGCACATTCATATAACGTAGCCGTTAAATTTGACAAAAATAACTATTTCGCAAAGCTTGGAAATGGAAAGAGGAAGATCTTGAAAGCTGGAAATTCAACAACTCTACATTTAAACCGTTCCAGGAATCTTTGAATTTTCTACAAAGATTTTCTTTCTAGTTAAATTATGATTCACTGAAATAATTAATGCCAGGTGCTATCTGATAGCTAATGAAGCAGCTGGTAAAAGCAATAATCACCTAATGGTAAATTTTATTAACACTTGCCGCGCGGTTGATACCCGCTACGTTGAATCAGTGACGCAAGTTCAATGTTTAGCCTCTCTACACGCTTCCAAAAATAATTCACAAGCAAAACAAACCATACCTATTGTCAAAATCACAATGGATCTCACATTGATATGGAATATCATAGGTACATCATGTTGTGATTGATTTCTTGGCTTTTTGTCGTTGAACATTTTGTGATATCGAACCAGTAAATAATCCTTTGATGCATCCGCCCTAGTTTTAGGAAATCCAATGACCAGTTGGTTTTCCAAGAACACGTTTTCAATTTCAATTTTATCAAATCATAAGTGATAGTGTTTAATCGACAATGTGCTGTGCCGTTAAATATTTAAAACAAACATGTGTTTAAATCGCGAAAGTTGAAAAGTAACTAACTTTTAGCAATTTTTGTCCTACCAGTTTAAGTTTGTCTAATTCCATGGTTAGCAAAAAATATGTAAATATACACTGATTTGCGTTTTCCCCCCTTTTATTCATCATCATTTCATCCACAGGACGTCCACTGCTGGACATAGGCCTCCAAATCGATTTCCAAAGGGACCGGTTGGAAACGGCCTACATCCAGCGTTTTCCTGCGGTCTCTTTAGGTCGTCTGTCCAACTTGTTCTCCCTTTTTTGGATTCATTTAAATATATATATTTATTAAATGATGTTTTCGATATCTTAATATGTAGATTCCATGATTATGAAGGGAACCGCAAAATTACATTTAGAAAAATATGAGAAATACCTCAAAAATAGAAGTAGCGACTATGTGTACGTGAGCGCCATGGTTTTGCTCCACTAAATGCGACTTTAATACAATATTAACAAAGCCTTTATGGTGATCTGTAGTAATAAGCGTTGCTTAAAAGTGAGAAAAACTTCGCCTAAAAAGGAAGACCGGTTCTAAGTCAGCTTGCAAGATTTGACCTAAACAAACAAACTAACATACACAAAAATTGCAAGTTAAATAAAAGCTTGTAACCATCATTTTTTAAACGTCATTGCTTGATAATTAAACTTTATACCCTCAGAACTTTCATTCTTTGAGAGTTCCAACACTTTTATTGCTTTTTTACTTCTTTATAATAGAGATGTTACTCACCTTAATTATGGGTTATATCATAGAAGATATACCTAATAGTCGGTTATTTCAACTTGTATCTTCGTTTTTATGACGCAATTGATCCAGTTTAGTATAACTGTATCTATGGCGACCGAAATGTACGGAATGAGAGCTGCTAAACACTCAGAAAAAGGACTGTGGCCAAACACGACATGAAGATGGCAAATGCGTCGATCGATGGCGCGAAGCTCAAAGATAGGGGGAAAAGAGGTTCAAATTCAAGATTTCAAATCAAGAAAAAAAATTCTGTCCCAAGTTGAGATTGTTCACCTAGCTGTCAATAAAAATTGCACTATAGTAAAATGAAAAAAGTAACGAAAACTGGACTTTTCGCGTATCTATCAAATAGATCTAGGTAAAGAAAATTATTTATTGAATAGAATGTTTAATTATTGAAAATAAACGCTTCAAATTTTGGAAAAACTTTACACTTCATCTGAGTACCTCAAATTTACTAAAGTAGGTACTTTTTCGTAATACTAGTAGGGAAAGTTTGAGAGTTTATAAAATACTTAAACAATTTTAATGTTATGATATAGGTACTTGTTTTATATTCGTCTTGACAATCACGGCTTTATATTTTTATGCCCGTATATCAAGATACCTAAAATTGAAAGACTGCATTTTGTAGTAAGGCACATAAACTACCACAAAATTTCTCTCGTGACGTTACAGAATGTAGTACAACTTGACCAAGGAAGATAGTCCTATCTTCCTTGACTTAACGTACTCACAGGGTCTATTTTGTTTATTAAAGATATGTATTCGAAACAACAGTTTTAAAAATATACTTGCCTACAAATTTCGATCCATTATAACAATAATGTAACGTGTGAGAAATTAACACCTTTACGCCTTGACTGTGATTGGCATATCTAGATCATCATATGATATTTCCTTAGAAAGAAGATACTTTGGCTAACAGCGGTTGATCTCTTACAAATAAATTAAGCAAGTTTGTATGGAAATAAAATATGCTAGACGCCGTAAGCATAGGCTTTGCAGGCTTAAGGGCCACAATACCGAGTCCAGCGATCTCGTTCGTTTTTAAGATACAAAATAACTGTCTAATTTTGAAAAATGCGCTTCGGTTTGCAATCGCGGCACGGTATAACATTAAAAGTCAATCGCGGTCACCCGTCCGAAGACTGACCGTATCGTCTCAGTGATCGGTAAAGAAACGTCAAGAGCTCTGCTGGAACATGTTGATATTTTTCGAATCTACACTGCTGTATAGATATATATTATGTAGATACTACATAATGTAGATAATGTACTTATCTACCAAATCCGATTGAATTGTTTCAAGTACCGCATCGGCAACGAAATGTCTTTACGAAACTGATTGTTATATTGTTCCGAAACAATTAATTGTTTTAGTTCCGTTCAATTGAATTTCGAAATGATAATAAACCTGCTTCACGTGACCTAGAGCTCAATACGGTCACATTTTTATTGTCAAAGTTCGCATGAAATCGAAATTATTACTTACTATTTGTTCGCCACGAACTGAACCTCAAGTCTCCTATATCTTTGCAAACCCGGACCAAAGATAGTGGTTATATCGTCATTTTCCTGGACCGATTTAGATTACATATTAGAATGAAAAACTTGCCTACAAAATTACACGTATATGTTATTGTTGAACAAATATGTAAACTCACAAACAAATACACAAAATCATAGAGTTTACAAATGCCGATCCAATTCTCGTAGATTCTGATCTATTTTTCGCTCGGTGTATTCACCGTACTAATATCATAAATTGATGCAAAAGTGACTCTTTCTTTTTTTAACATCTGAACAAACATCCATAGCACAGGTACAAACTTGTGCTGTGGATGTTTGTTCAGACGTTAAAAGGTAAAACAGACGAACAGACAGACAGACAGCGTAAGCTTAGTAATGGGGTCCCGTTAACACCCTTTGGTTGGGTACTAAACCTTAACTAGCAAAAATCGCTTGAAAACCGCAAGATATAGCCAGCAACATAATAAAACGCGAGAAATAAAGCTGCCGGAAGAAATGTACTCGCCCGGGTTCATTCAAGTTTCTTATTAATAGCAATATCACATGTGGCGCTCGCAACACTATCGTATAAGCAGAAGATAATAAAAACTGGTCAGTTGCTTGAACAAACAATCTTATTCGTCATTACACCCGTGAAAGTACCTACTAAGAGCACCAAGCGCAGAGAAAATGATCGATCAGCTAACTACTGTTCCGATTGAAATGTTAGCTAGACGATGATTCGATTTATGCATCGATTAAAATGCGAGAACACCTTTCGTTCTGATCGAAAAGAAATTAATTCGAGGAAATTAAAGCAATAGATAGCCTGATACACATTACGTAACTTTATCGATTCATAAATCGAAGCCGGAGAATTCACACGAAAATTTTATAGATGTTTTGATTGATAGGCGTACGTGGGCGACTTTCTTCTAAGTTTCGCTAGTTTTTTGCTCTAAGTTGCATTGAAAATTCGTCTGCGTGATGGGTGGAATGAATGTTGACGAGACAGGTTGTCTGAGACCAGTATCAAAAACCTGCCGAGGCTGCGGCGTCAATCATTGATTGTCACGGTTATGGATGTTATCGAAATGTCGCATAATTTTGTTGAATAATATCATCGGTTTCGTAACACCGCCGAAGGCAGTTCACACTGGACTGGAGATAACCAATTTGTTTCTCTTTGATAATGATAGTTATTATGATATTGTTGGTGAAGGTGCGCTGATAGACGACGACGTTAGGAAATAGTGAAAGATTTATAGGAACACCCTTAGTAATAAAAGCTCCATTACAATCTTGTTAAGGCGATAATAAAGAGTCAAAATAGGTTTCACAAAATATTTGTTTGCAAAAATAAAAAATACATTTTAATGACAGCAAATATATGGGTGAACCTTTGTATTCAGAAGACGTTATCGAGAATTTTTGTTTCGATAGAAAACCATGACCTATTCGTATTCTCTAAATTTCTAGCATCATATCTGTATTATAGAACAAATCTTGAAATCAATATTAGTTTCCAAACAATTAAATTGAGCGGCAGGTAGCTACATTATAAGGTATACAAAATCTAATTCAATTTTCTTTATGATCGGTTTCTAAAATAATATAGGTAAGTCTCAGAAAAAAATCATGGAAGTGTTATTTCTACAGTTTCCACTTTAGCACCCCCTTGACCCATTTGATGACATTTTGATCATCTAGTTTGCAGTTGTGTGCTGCTTAATATTGAAATGTGCGTTTGTATAACTAGTAAGAATATGTCAGTGTGTGCAATACGTGTTTACCTCGCCCGCTTGAGATTTTGGCAGACTTTTTTCGGTACTATAGCTCGAGTTAAAGCATTATCCAAACAATATATGAAAACTTACTAAATTATTAACTTACTTCGTAGGTACTTAATGAAAAAATATTAACACCATTATATAATCCAAATGCTCGAGCCTACTTACTAGAGGGTATTGCTTATCCGGCGTTTAGGTATTTGCCCGCACTGTTATGAAATTGTGATTTTTCTCACTGAAAATTGTAGATCATGAAGACCATCGTGAGTCTCGATATAATAACAAACAGGTTGGCATATCGGATGGGCCATATTATGAAATCTACACTAGAGCAAAGCTAAAACGAAATTTCCCAATTGCAGTGTTCTTAGAATACGTATAGAATCTTTCACAATGTTTGGCATTCTATTATTTCTCGGCAAAGGTTTATTATCAACGAAAGGTGTTACATATTTAGTCACATAACTAGTTCGTGCAAACTCCGTCACTGTTAAGACAGCCGGAGCGATAGGCCTCATGGCAGCTTGTCTCATTGCAGAACGCTTTTCGCATTCAAATAAGCGTGTGATGTAACAGCTCTAACTAGGGTCGGCGTTTAGTACATCCGTTATTAAAATGCTTCCGATTCTGTTTGCTGTGACTATTTAAATACCTACTTGACAGTTAATATTACGACGTAACATTGGCTTATTTCTTCCTGGTTGGCTTTTTTTGGCCTTATTTTCTGTTTGGCTAGCTGAGCCCTGCGATTTCACCCGCGTGGAAATTTTATCGGAACCGGGATCCTATGTCACTATCCAGCTCTCTACCTAACTCTATCAAAATATTACGTCGATCCGTTGATAAATATAAACAAATTAAAAAATACACTATCGCATATATTGATATTATGGTACCTTCTTTTGCCTAGATATTAAAGAATAATTTTTGTGCGCTTGTCCAACAGAAACTAAATCTAAAACTGTATGAGAAATTGAAAATGTATGATTTCTTTTTCCACTTTACCCTAGCTGCAGTCGTGCGTTCACTCCTCTCTCAAACAGTTCTTCCACATATTTACTGACGCTTTTTGTGAGACCCAAAGTTACATAAAACCGGACTCACCGGTCAAAACAGTCTTATTCGGACATTTAAAACATTTTAATAGATAAAAATTCTCTAAGTAGGAGTAAAGAGAGTTTTTTTTTAGTTTTTTCACCTCTATCATGACATTGACATCGACATAATACTATTCTAAAAACACTAAACAATTTTTCTTCAAAAATGTGGGAAAGAGATAGCTCTGAGGAGCGCGGCTAATATATTTGGTGCTACCATTTGGACATTTCTTGAAGAGTTTCTGTCATTTATCGCAAATAAATTATATCGTTTTTTTTTATTGCGTACGTTTGTGGTTGTTTTGTGGTCTCACCTTACCACGAAGTGGCCTGCGCTTGAAAAATGTTAATTGCGTGAGATAAAAGGATAGCATATAAAATAAGGCAAAAGTCATGATAATACACACGTAGCTCAAAATGACTAATCTTTATTTAAAACATTCCACCAAAGTAAGTCAGCCAGCTCCAAAATACATTAATTGCACCTACCTGCAGTCAATATAAACACATTAATAAAATTCAACATTGCGTGGGATTTTCTCAAAATTCGTCAATTCGAACTAGGAACAACAATCGATTATTTTATCGTAAACACTCGGAAAATTTCCACGATTCAACATCTGCGTTTACATGACGCAGCTTCAGGAAACATTCATTCATGGAAAATTACAAGATCTTGTAATTACGAAGTTCAGATGAAAATAGAGATTGAGGTAAAACATAATAGCTAATTGTACCTACTTGGTTATAAATTTCTCACCGCATGTTTTAATGTTTATCGGGACGTATCGCGCAATATTTTATACAGGTAAAAATAGACCTTTCGCTCGACGCTTCGACTACGTTAAAACGTGTTCAAATCGCGAAAGTTTTAAATTCTCAGCGTCAGTTTTTCAAGTGACATTTTTTTAAATTTTTAAATTGGCTTGCTTTGGCCTACGATGTATCACGCTTGCCTAGAAGAAAAAAGAGGTTCCCAATTCATGGTCATTCACACTCGACAAAATGTATGGAAATGCTGATATTTTTTTCGCGATTTCAGGATTGGACCCATAGTAAAAGTGATTGTTATTATGAACCCCTTTCGGCTTAGTTACACTCTTTCCGTGTAACCCTGTATATGTCAGGCGTTGTCTTCGCAGATTGTGAACCGATTTAAATAATATTTTTCTATAATGAATAGGTTATTCATAGGCAGTTATTCAACCGCCAAGCCGTAGTGTGCAAACACTACTGTGTTCCGGATTGAAGGGCAATGTTTCCAGCGAAATTACAGGACACACAGAGATTTGACATCTTATATCTCGCGGTGACGAGCGCAGTGCATTGTCATCCAGGGTTTTGAACTGTTGAAGATCATAATTCTGAGCGGCGTTGAGCTGTTATGGGCAAGCGTGAAGAGCCATCAGGCGAGCGACTTCGCTCGTCTCGTCACTCAGAAAAAAAAAGGTATTCAATTTTCGTGCGTAGTCCTTAGTCCCATTTAAATATTAAGAAAATATTCTAATTCGAAGTTCGGAAACTTAGGGGATGAATCACGTTTATTGAATTTTACCCACTTCCCATGAAGCCTTTTTATGTATATTAAATTATGTTGTACAAGGACGGGATATACACTCTAAGGCTGCGTTGCTCATGTGCTGTCCGCATATTTGGTGTGTAGTGGTTCATACAGTTCCTTGTAATCGTGTAACAAATTGTGCCCAAAAAAGCCCACTCTGCCGGTGCCGCATTGATCTGTAAAAAAAAGTAAAATAAGTCAAAGGGTGTCGGTTTGTTGGCGATCAAACGCAAGCATCTTATTGAATAACTAGCGGCTCGCCCCGGCTTCGCACGGGTGTAAGTTTAATTATATTATTTAAGAATTATTGAATAGAACATAGCCTGTGAGTATACCTGGTCATACCTATGCATATTCGTGAAAACCACATTTAAATCAGTTCAGTAGTTTCAGAGATGTGCGTGCACAAACAAACAAACAAACAGACAGACAAAAATTCTAAAAACTGTCTTAACGTGTTCAGCTGCTTGTTTTAAGACGACCTGTGTGTTTTTTTTCTCTCGCAAATACATATTTTAATATATCTACGTTTTTATTATATACGTATAGATACAAACTCAATATTGTTTGTTGTAGCGCTATTCCCCAAACTGGGTGCAACGTATTTTGTTTAGGCCTCCCTGTCAAATTGTTAGCTATTTATTAAAACAACATGTGAGACAATCATATTCAAACATAAAAAAACATTAGGCTATTATACAATTTTGTACATAAGATAAATCTTGTTCTATAAAAAAAATAAGCTGTAAGAAAATAAAAAGGCTCTGTCAACAAAGAAATAGTATGCATCATGAGGTAGGACATACGAAACTAAACTTTAACGAGAAAACTGCTGGTCATCTAAAAAAGCGCGAATTAAATCATGGGATAGTACGATAAATTGTGGACAAATTCACAACAAACTTAACCCCTTTGCCGACATAATATGTATGTCAGCAACGGGGTTAAACGTTTTGTAACCAATAAATTAAGATAATTTCTTAAGAAATTTCCTTATAACCTTGGGACGCTACGGTAAATTACATAAATAACTGTGTAATCGAAACGGTCTTAATCTTATTCATTTAAAAACTGTATGACCAATTAAGATGTGCGCCGGTCTGAGGTACAACTAAATATAAGTTCACGCAGTACTTAAAGTTCAAACCGAGACTCATCGCACAAACATACAGTGGAAGAGATGCACTTCCTATAAATATTATGTATATTCTGTGGCGCGTGTAAAATATCAAAGCGAAATACCACTGACTGAGTCATTACGAAATCTCAAAAATAACAATACCTAGTAAATTCCATATGGGGTATAGAGGTCCGCAAAGACAGGATTTTCCTAAAGAGCTTAAAGGGGACAAAAAAGGATGGGAAGTATATTACGAATTACGATTTAAAAGATACAACCGTTAATTGGCAATACAAACAGAAAACGTAGGCTTAGTAATATGGTCCTATTAACAACACCCTTTGGGTATGAAACCCTAAAAAAAACAAATATTGTTTTGAATGATCACTAGACGGTGTACGTCTAGTGATTATTCAAAACAAAATTTTTCGTCGTTTGTGTATCGATTATCTCTCTTAACATAACACAATCAAAAAGAATCAAGAAAGAAGAAAGAAAAAAGGAAGAAAACGAAAAATAATTGTGTTGTTGTTATTTATTATCTGTTGTGTTGTTGTTTGTTGTGTTTTTGTTATAACTTCAAATACTGTTTCCATTGAATACTGCAACACTGGTGCAGGTTCAACGCTACTCTGACATGGAATCCGATTGGGATGAGTCACCAGCAGGTTTCCACGGCATCTGGGCAATGCGCAACAACCTGATCGGTTTGTTGATGGATTAATATTGTTATGGTTAACGTTGCAGCTGAAAATGATGACTACTGAGATGTATGAAGTATTATGCAACATCAGAGCCGTAACAGACACTTCAACGAGAGAAAAAGTGAGGGAAATTATATTCTCACTCTTTCTCTTCCGTTGGTCAGACGGCGGCGGTGGTTCGTCAGCCAAGTTCAACACGTCTGTTACGGCTATCAGATAACAACAATGCCTTTATCAACGAATCAAGATAACAACGAACACTACAAAAACAGTTAAAATACATTAAACGATTTATGTAGGTACCAGAGGAAATAAAAATAGTAAGTAAATAAATAAAAATAGCATAAGCACATAAGTAGCAAGTTTTTTATTTATGAAAAAAATTCAGCTGTTTTTTTTGGGGGCCATATGTCGCGAACGGTACACCTGAACTAAAATGATGTACCAAACCTCAATTTCATTATAAGGCGGTTCTTCCCGTTCTCATTTCTCTTGTTCAGGTATTTTCACCATTATTGATGATATAAAATCATCAAGTGTGAATTTGCAAGAAGTGACAAATCTAAGTTTTGCTATCACAACATTGATCATCATCAACAGCCAGAAGATGTTCATTGCTGATCACAAGCTTCGCTAACTTAACATAACATTGCAAACAAACAATTATTGTTTCGTTTTGTGTTGTTTGGTTTGTGTATTTTGTTTTGTTTTCGAAACAGAAGAATTCTAAAGTATTGTCATACTAACGACTCGCCCCAGCCTCGCACGGGTATATGTTTTATTATATATATAAACCTCCCTTGAAAAATTATCTAACTTATAGTGAAAACCGCATGAATATCCGTTGCGTAGTTTTAAAGATCTAATCATATAAAGGGACAGACAGAGGGAAGCGACTTTGTTTTATACTTAGCGACGAGGACGTCAAAATTTTGCATGAGGATAGATTGATAGACAAAACTGCACTAGCAACAAGAGATGAGCTCTTATATAGAAGAAGAAATATACTAACATAAATTCCATTGCATAAACCAATGCAAATAACATAAAAGGCAACAGTGCGCATCCTCGTTTCATACGCAAAATAAACCAAGATAAGAGGTTGAAACTCCCCACTAATAAATGCTTACAGCATGTAGGTATTCACCATTCCAGTCTCGACCGCTCGTCCATCTAGCCCTAGTTATTATCTAGATGCCGACAGACATCGACAATAATTACTAAGCCCTTCTGTATGCAAAGCAAGCGACAAGATACACTCAGCCCGTATCATTGTATGAATGCGAAAAGAACTTTGTCTTTCAGTTTTTGTTTTTAAGCGTCTTCAATAAAGACGAAAATTATCTGTTCAGTTGTATTTTTTTAAAATATTTTTTATCACAGAATTCCGTCATTTATAAACCTATTTAGAAAATTATTATTTTTATTCGGAAAATGCGTGAATAATTAGATATATACATACTTTCAAATTGGTCCCGTAAATCGGACCAGGAGCTTGGTTTTTAAATCAAAATAACTGAAAAAAAATATGTCATCCAAGCCAACAAAGTTGCGTATTTACTAATTTTTAAGCATCGAGCTATGTTTTGTAGTCGGTTTTTAAAATAGATATCTATGTTACTTTTGCACCACGTGGCATTTGACATTTCAGAGTAACTATAACAAGGGGTTCTTCAAAAGGGCTGATAAAATAGAAAGAAACGTGTCTACTTGTCTATGTGCCCTTGGTGTTACCGGTAGGTACCCATAGGCGAAGGTCATCGCTTACGCCCGTCATAATAATATGGGTATCAGGCAGCCCGTTAGCTTGTTTGCTACAACTGGTTGTGCCCGCGGTTTCACCCGCATGGCAATTTCCTTAGGATCTGTACATAATACCGGGATAACAAGTCATATAATATATATAAGTGATAGATGGCTTTTTATCCCGGATTAATGCCCTTCAACTACCTCTAAACAAAAAAACATGCCGATCCGTTGCTCTGTTGCTGCTTGAACGAGGAACAAACCAACAAACAGGTGGGCTATTTTCGTACATATGATATTTTTTGTGTCTCCGTGGCACTTTTATCAATCCGAATGAAGGAATAGGTATTGAAAGTCCTACTAAACTCAGTCCGAGTATTTATAAGCTCTGATAGGTGCAAAACCTTGTAGGAAAGTAAGTGAATAACTATTCGTGTAAGTCGTATTCAATGACTATTTGTACTACCTCTAGTTGTTTGAGGTAAAAGTAGTAGAGGCACTCGATTCTTTTATTCACATTTCAAGAGGAGAGATTCCATTTGACTTCCGAGGCATCGATTATAAACTTCAACTGTGACCTTTGGCCTGCTGACAGAAGTAGTTGCTAATGTGCGTATTTGAAGAGCTTTCTTCGCATTAGGTATTGGGTTGGTTATAATCGGGAGCTCCAACCACAACCGAATCACGGTAAATTTCCCATAACAATCATATAACTGTAGTGAACAACCGCGATAGTTTAAAACAGTATTCTTTACCTGATAGGTATTATGTATGTACTAAATATCAGGCAGCTGTACTGAGAATATAAGAAAATATACAAAAGTATTTAAGAAGTAAAACGGAGCGTTGAACGATGATGCCGTAGCAAGAAAGAGTTTTAGGTCTGAAGAATTGGGACCAAATCTGTTCCTAAGTTAGTTATTGGGCCTAGTATCTCGTAGCTCGATGATTGGACTGATGTGACTTTTTCGTCTGAGTAGTCCGGTGTTATAAATAATCGGACAAATGAGACTTTATTTTCTCACAGATCATCGGATTACTGAGCCTTTTAGTTTGATGTGTACACGTTCACACTCGTGATCGACTAACCTTCACACTGCGTGCACACACCGCACGTTCGAAAATAATTATTTAAGTAATATTAACGGTCATTATAATTTTTATCATAACACTAGTCCGCGATTTCGTACGCGTAGATTTTCATATAAACTTTCTACCCCATTTTTCTCCCTAAATCCGGCCCTTGCGCAAATAACATAGCCTATACTTTAATCTGATCATAGCTAAGCATATTCATGAAAACAGCATCCGTCCAGTGGTTTAGGAAATGTGCGTGGACAAACAAACAAACAGACAAAAATTCTAAACGCTGCATTTTAAGACGGTCTGTTTTTTTTATATTTCGCAATTTCAGATTTTTCGATCTCCAAGTTTTTATTATATGTATAGATATAAATTAGATGAAAATGTCTCATCAGTGCGATCATGGGACTAAGTAATCGGACTACTGATACAAGGCCAGTTTGTGGCCTAATTAAAGTTGGAAATGATATATTAGCATATTACAAGCTTTGCTTAGTTTGGGGTCAGATGGCCGTGTGTGCAAAAATGTCCCAAAATGTCCCAGATAATTAAACTATAAAAATACGTAAGATACTATGAGGTTTTTCAGAAGACAAACAACAAATACCGAGCAGTTAGTGCTTCAACTACAGTGAACAATCTGAAGACCGGAGCGAGTCAAATAAACTCTACACAATTTCTGTATGCACAACCTCCACGTAGTAGGTATTTATTATCTGACATCACCGTTGACGGTACAGCTATAGTTTTCTATCGAACTTAAACACCTAGATTACGGCTAACATATCTTAAAATACTGATAGAGTCACAATCGCATTTTCTGAACGAAACTTTCTTGATACTTTTTAGTTCCCTGGGTTGGCCACCTCTACTGATAAGTTAGTCGCACTGTAGAGAACGGGCACAGTAGATATATAAAAGTTAAAGCAGTAGTACGATTTGGACGTGTCCTTGAATTCAATGCCTACTGTGTCGGTCACAGGTTGCTACTCGGGTTTTAAGGAAAATTTTCATTATTTTGTACGCTACTTCTACGCTGAAATCACAACACACGGCGAATCCCAATGACACGGCACGCACGACTATCGCTTTGAGCGTACCGTGAAGTACCGTGAAGAATATGGCGGAGAAAGTGGAGTTCGTTTGATCACATCAATCGATTCGGTCGTTTGTTTGAAGTCAACCTACTGATTTAGCTTATGTATATCTACTGTGGTACGCGTGTCGTGTATGGAATTCGCAGAGGCTAATTTTGGATTTAGTCGCGTCCGTTGACTGCCGGACGTCGTAAAACGAAGATCCGATGTGCTGGGCATTTGTTTGAGGTGAGAGGCACATGCCTGTTTTATAGTTTAGGGGGTAGTTTGGGAGTTGTTTTAAGCAACAGGTGCGCGTTATATTAGAAAACTCTATATGTTTAGTGTGTTTTGTTAACATTAATGAGTGCTGAATATTCATTATGAAAACTGTTGACTTTAGATCTTGAGATTGATCGTTTGTGGCACAGATTTATTTTACACAAAAAGTCTGTGCGATGAAAAAGGTTGACGAAGAAAACGAAGTCAAAATGCGAGTAGGTACTTATATATATAGAATAGAATAGTATATAATAGTATATTATTATCACCCCAAATTACATACACATGATAAAAAAAATTGTGTTATAATTAGCGACCTTATCACTAAGAGCGATCTTTTCCAGACAAAGAGCAAGTTAAGTAGACAAAGAGGGACCAGCAATCATCTTGAGCAAAAAAAAAACGGCGTAGCGGGGAAAAGTTGTACCTACTTGTACACGTGCACATACTTAGGTACTATAACTAATAGTGCGGACTCGCTTGGTGTAAAATTTCTAAATCCACCCGTAGTTTTTGGTAGGAGAGGATTCGTAAATCGTCATCAAAATCGACTATGGACAGTCAAGGTAATTGTCAAGTGATATGCCGGTACCTACTCACGTTGAAACTGGCATATTACTTGGTTCTAAGATTAGACAAAGTTTGTATAGTTTCATTTGTCAGTCAATGCTTTTGACTAAAAAAAACAACCCATTGGAACTCCAAAAAAAAGAAGTCCAATGGGTTGTTTTTTTTTGGTCACATGCACATTTTTATGACACTTTCGAATTTGAATCATATCTTATCAAGATCTCGGCTCATCGCCCTGCAACTTCGAGCTGTGTGTGGCCACACTGTCCTACATTTACTTAGTTTAATCTTATCAATGAAACTAAGGTAAGTAAATTCACTTGTCAAACGGCAAATTCCTGTATTGGAACTGCCCAACTGGTTTAACGGAATGCGATTTTGTTATGCAATCGCCTGATATAGAACTTGGTAGTGTTGCTAGATTAAGAGATTTCCTGAAATTGTTGGTGTTAATTAAATGGTAGAGCTACGCGTTGGCTTAGGTGGGAAATTAAGAGCATAATTTCCAGAACAGATTTAATTACCTATAATCTTACCAGGCCATTAGTCGAAGTAAGATTATACAGGGTTACACAAAACGGTGATACAGAGACAAAAGAAGATCATTGTACTCATCATTATGAAAATCTTTTACTTCGCCACAAGCCTTAGCCTAGTCCAAGGTTCTGTTGTTTTGATTGGTTGTTGGTTGTCAAAACTGGTTGTTATTTCAATACCTAAGCTACCATATAAAACACACTGTCCTGTGGCTTCAACAAATATTGTTCTTAGCGTAAGGTTAGCTTGAAATTGTACTGGATAATAAACATATTTTTATGGGACCAACACTAAAATCGCGTTCAGACATTTCGTGGAGTCTGAATATTTTTTTTCTAAAGAACCTTTAATTAAATAAAGAGGGAATATCGCACGCCGTATACACATTGCGAAAAAAGTATTAATACATAATTTTTACCAGCATTTGTTTATGGCACGTCATGTTATGTCAGTTACTCATTACCTAGGCATCGCTAGGTAATGAGTAACTGAATGCAAACTGCTGTTACAACTGTAACAAAAATTATTACTACAGTTGCATTTATTAAATAAACAATATACAAGCTAACACTAAAAAAAACCAGTTAGACTGTCCATAGACAGTTGAAGGTTTAAAGACAATCCAAATGCTCAAGCCCACTATCAGTTGGCAGCGTACACAGCATGCTGGTGGCATTACCACGTTGAATGGCAATGCTTATACGTTGAGCCAGATACACGCCAGCATTTTGGTCACACGTCGCGTTAACCAGGCGCTCGGAATTGGCTGATTATCACCGTATAGAGTAGATATTATTCATAATAATATGAATTTTATGTATTATTCATAACTCTACATTTTATGTTTAGGGAAATTTAATAATTAACATAACTTCTTTAATAATAAACATTTATGTTATTTTCAGTGGTATTAAATTGCGCTAATATTAAACCCTTTTATAAGTTTTTTTAGGAAGTTTGATGGCTCAACTGGCAACATTTTATGTGCCAATACCTTACCAAGCTAGAACCCAAGATTACCAAACATAGCCATAAAATCTCTTCCTAGAACCGAGCTGATCTAGTAGGAACCTTGAATAGAATATATGAATTTTTCACGACAAGTTCTGGCTGTTGACTCTATGAATGAATAATTTATTGATTTCAATTCATGAATGATGATGGTGACATCATTGGATATGTCGTTTGGTTTAAAATTGATAGTCAGTTAGTTATCGCCTTTTAATCAATAACCGGTAAGGAGCGGTCACTTTAATGTGAATGAGCTTATGAAATGGCTATAAAATATTGACTATTATCGGTCCAAACTCACAGACAGACAGCTATAATAACACAGTAAAACGTTGAATAAAAAACCTTTTAATATTTTATAGAAGTAGATAGGTATATCGCGTACCTGCTACAGTCTTACGTAAAATATTAGCTGTAATATACATTTCGTCAAGTATGAGGGACCGTTATCTATGGAACAGCGTTTTTTTGCTATTTCAAGATTGGTCCCATAGGAAACGTTCTTTATAATGATGGGAACTATGTGCCTCTATCGGCTTAGTACATCCTTTCCGGTATCCCTGTATGTGCTAGTCTGTTTTTACGTACGATTAGACGATTATTGATAGGTGTAGAGGTATCTAACGAATTGGCAAATTTACGTAAGTGTCTATAGAAAAGGCAACTTTTTTCTACAAGTGCCAGGTATCTACGAGTAGGTGATGCTGGAAAAAACGAGTAAAAAAAGATCTACGTGAGCCTTACACTATTTCGATTTGGTAGCATAGGACCGTGTCCGTGACCACGGACACTGAAAAGTTTTCAAAATATCAGGAATTAAAATAATGTAAAATCCACGCGATAAATGTTGGACTTAGGAAGTCAATAAAAATATATTTGAAGATTTAAAATATACTGCTTATATAATTATCGTCATTGTGAGATGGAAAGGTGTATTTGCTCTCTACTTAGACACGAAAATAAGACTGAGAATCATCTGAGTCCTCTAAACCAAATCTATATGACACTGTTTAGTGAAAGAGAAACGACCGATCACTCTACACGTGATTGTGAAACAGATGGATTTTTGTAACACTATTCCAACATTAAAATTCGATAAAAGTGTTTAATTATCAATATTTAAGTTCTTAACTAAATTATCGAAGACAAAGCAATAGTACAACTCACCTATTTATCATAATATACATTATTATTGTCACCAGGTCATTAGGTTTCGGGAGCTAATTTAAATTATAATCACATTGACTTTATTAACATCGGAACGATTAGCAAAATCTAGACATGAAGGCCACGGAAGCCGTTACCATCACAAAGGCTATGCTAATATCAACTGTGGGCGACGTTGACATGACTCACACTGTGGGTGGTTTGCTTGACGAAGGTTAGAGACTTGGGGCTTGGTCAACTGGTGGCAGTGGAAATGGCATATGCGTGGCCCAAGTGTAGCCAAAAGTAAGATCATGAGCAAAATCAAAATTGTCCACTCTTCATTGATAAAGATATTAAAGTTTTGTAAATAGAAACATTGTTGTTTGCTCTGGAATTGCACTCCTGTCTGGACCTTTTAGAATTATGCGTCTAAACTAACCTTCTTTCAACCTCTGAACGACTCTCTAGGCGCTTCTTTCACAACCATATTCAACTTCGTGGAACTGATTGTTCCATCTAATCCGAGGCCCAACTCTACAATGAAAAGAAATATAAAATTACCTCCTGAAGATGGATTTTTTTATTTCACATTTCTCTCCTGCTAAATATACAATGAGAATGAAGTTCCACTATCTTTGGGGTCGTTATCTTAGAAGATAATTAATGGTTTTCAAGCTAATGCTCTTGTTTCTGGCTTGCGATAGCGTTCAACTGTCTATAACTATCTAATTCGGTTCTGATGCATCAGTTCGCAAAAAACTAGGTTCTCACATGATAAGGACGCCATTGTTGTCTGGTTGTTGTATTAGACATAATTTGGTTATTTATTTCGTAGAATTGGCCTATAAAACGAAATCCAAAGATTGAGACCGTATTGGGGATTCTTTCATTTCTTGATAGTGAAGACAGCATGCTCTACCCTATAAATATTATGCAATAGCATCCAAGGAAAAGATAATAGCCCTTTAAGCCACGTGTTGTATAACAGTCGTCATTTCATTTACATATTACATTGCTATTGATTGTGATTGACATTGATACCCGATGAAAACCTTAGACAAGAGTCACGATTCCGTGACACCACAGCGTTACGAAGCCACGTGCGGCCAATAACCGATTTCAATTCGACTTTTTGTTCAACGAATTTGCGTGATATGATTTAATAAAAGTGTAGGCGGATTATCAAGTTCAATTCTAATAGAATTCAAAAGATCGAGGTTGTTAGAATGTGCAATTTTCGTAGGTTATCGTGGCCATTGTCTGCTGTAAACGTTTAAATGGATACCTAGACATGTATAAATAAAGTTATGCATTTGTCTATATGGTAAGTAAATAGCATATGGGTTCGAGTCAAGCTTGGTATACTTGTACTAGGAGACTGAAATCCCCGAATATTTCCACTGTCTCACCAGTCACCCAGTAACTTAGTTTGGGTGGTGTGGTTTGGTAACTACTTAGTTTTTTCAAATAATATCAGAGATTGATGTGATGCATGAACAAAATGTTGGCTAGTTTATCTGCCTAAACACTGTATTGCTATTCAGCTTGGTAAGTTGGAAATGCCACCAACATGTTGGTACGCAGTCAACTAGCCGTGGGTTTGAGCATTTGGGTTTATATTTATACCTTCTTCATTATATGGTTAATCCAACTGTTTTTTGTATAATAGGTTTATAAAGGCACTTTTTTTAAACAAAATACCTACAACTATTTAACCTTTCTATGTTGGTAAAAGTAAAATGTGCTATTTTGTACCAATCCGTATCTGATTTCTTTGCCTTTCTTCTTGAAGTCCTTTTTAGAGTTCCGTAGTAACATCACAAGGAATCTTTGTAAATTTGTTGTAAGGGTTCCGTAGCTCGCCAAGGAACCCTTATAAATTCGTTCTGTCCGTCCGTCTGTCTGTCTATCTGTCTGTATGTCCGTCCGTCCGAATTTTTTAGAACTTTCTAACTTCTATCTATCGAGACACGCATATCTACCATATGCGTGTCTCGACACGCTCTTGACCAGTTATTTTAATGTTCTCTTTATGTTTTACAAGCTTTTATTTGACTTGCAATGTTTGTAAATTTGGTTAGATCAAATCTTGCAAGCTAAATTAGAACCAGTACCTCCTAACAGCTTATGCTGAAACTTTGCATACACCTTTAGTTTTGGTGACAATACAATATGCAATACTAAATATTTTCGTAAAGACCCTCAAAATAAAAATATTTTAGTAAAAATTCAAGGCATCATTACAGTAATAGCTGATTTCAATAAATGATTTTTTTAGAGTAAAAGCTTGTTTACGCTGATCTATCACACGTAATTAAAAAAAACTACTAGCTACTAATTCTACTAGCTAAATGGCCACGAATTTGTATGCATAGCCTTTAGCCTCGCCAATTGATTTGATTTTCATAAATCCTGTCTTAGTGCTCATCCTACGATATATTAAAAATAGTAAACTTGTAAAAATTTCATGCTTCTTCTTGGTTTAAGCTGTGCGTTGTTTGTCAGTGAATTAATTAATTAATTAAAGATCTGAATTACATAATTTTGGCTCGTCAGTGGGATAAACAGCGCACGATAAAATACCCAGTGACTTGCAATTGACAAGACCCATTCTGTAATCATTCTGCAAATGTTTGTCAGTTTGGATGTTGATTTTGCGCAGTGTTAAACCCGGTCAAATGGTTTTAGGTCATCTCTGATTTGCGCTATCGACACCAAATAGAGAATAGTAGGTAACGCGTGAGTAATATTTATGGATACCACTGTATCCAAAAATATCGCCCTGGATAAAAAACTGGCCAGGTAGTTATAGGAAAACGTGGAATACTGTTGCAAAGAGGGTTCGATAACATTGTAAAGATTTTGGGAAAGAAAATACGTAAGAGGGAGAAAACTTATGCTTGCAATGGACGAAAATTTGCTTATGTTGACTTTGATATGATAGCTCGAAGTAGGACATTAGCTACCTTCCTAACTTCCTACGTTCCAAAAATCTAAACAAATTTTCAACGGGCTTGGCTTTTGAAAGTAAGTTTACCGATTTTAATGCAGAGGAGTAAGATCAGTGTAATACGCATATTTAAATCGTAACCGCACTCCTCGAGTCCACATCATCCTAGATCTATTTGAGTACACAACAAAAACTAGACCTGTACAGTTACTGACACAGAATAGCTAGTGACTCACTCACACGTGGGGACGCCGGTGAAATTCGCATGATCCAGTCACTTGAACCATCACTCTCATACGATTGAGTTGAAAGTAGGTACCAATTCGAATATGCACACGCCATGGCAAAAGATAGAGTTAAAGTTATTGACGGTGGCATTGATAACATGACACGTTAAGTCTGTCCGTACATTGTTTATCATGCATTTTCGATCTGGCTGTAAAGTCCGCTAATACTGGGCTTAGTAACGTTTTCTGGGCTAGGCGTGTGAGATGGAATTTTTATATTCTTGTGACCAATGTTTTATATATAATATTTTGATTCCTTGGGATGGATGGACAAGGAACTGGGAACAATATAACACATATAATGGCCGCAAAAAAAATATCTAAAGAGATCACTTGATACGTGTTTACCCTTAGAAAAAAAAAATTGAAATTCGGGATATTGAAGATTTTTTTTATTGTTTGCTGTACCCAAAATAGCCGGAACAGTCAACGTGTCAATATTGGCTCAATGGGAGAAGTTGTTTTCACTTCAATTCACTTGGAGTCACAGCAGATTATCCTTACAACTCATTCTCCATTATTTGTACTCGCAGGTAATTTAAAATATGTATTCTACCCAATACTCGTACTAGCACCACTAATTCAGATGGTAGAATCTAGATTAGGTACGAAGGTAAAGCTTTTTACGCTATTATTACTACACTCGATAGATAACTAAGCATCTCATACAGTTTGAGGTATCTAGGGAGAGGTCTATTTCCAAGAATGGATTGCTGTGGGCTAATAGATGAAAATAAAAGTTAAAAACAAGATGATCTGAAGCATTTCTGGAGATTTTTGATAGAGATAAATTCTGTCGGACCTAGAATCTCAGGAAAACTTCTCTTACTCACAGGATGTTGCATTTATTCTCAACATCTTTTTTTTATATTCTTGAAATGCTCGCGATTATCCACTTCATGCCAGATATTTATAAGGAACCTCTATGCTCTTGTGCAATAAAGTTATGTATCGCTGGCTTCGGCTACTTGATCGTAAGCTGGAATGTTCGGAACGGGCCGTTCTCTCCATTTAGATGCACCTTGTAGATTGGACGCCGCTGGTGATTTGTTCCGCGATGTCTGATGATACCTTTGGAGCCCACCGCTTACAGGTTAGGGAACGAACTTTCAGGGTTGTAAAGGAACATAACAGAAGTATTACTATTTTGTCTCATTATATTTTCAAAAAACGAAAACTCTTCTAGTATATATATTTTTGTGAATGCGATAGTTACGATGTGTCAGTCAATAGGTAAATGTCTTTGTTCATACCCAGCTCAATCCAAAACAACCGAATTGAATGAAATTTGGTAGGTAGAGTTATAGAGCTTATATCCTTGATATCCCAACCCAACGCATAGACTACCTGAAGATTTTTTAAATATAATTTTATAGAAAGATAAAGTGAAAAAAGATCTGCAGAGGCTGGATGTTCATGATTGGCATGCACTTTTAGAAGATAGGGAAGAGTGGCGTCTTTTAGTATCTGAGGCCAAGTCTCATTTTGTGTCGCTGAATCAGCGTGAGTAAATATTTTATGAGTAGGCTGAATCAGAAAGCATAAACTATAGATTGGAAGTAGAATAGCTGCTAAATCGTGGGCGTGATGTGGATGATGTCCGTTTAGTTGGTGTCTAAAATGTCTCTTTTTTACCTACATCACAATTCAAAATGATTTAGGGCTATTTTTATCAAAATTGTTTTACCATAATTCACCAGATCAATGCCAGTATAACTTGGAGTTCCATAAAACATATCAGATTTTTTTATGGTTTGCGACGTCAATATCCGAAGACGTAGAGTCACCAGGTCACTACTTTCTACCGATTCCCATTCTTTTGAACAGTTTTCGTGGCAGTAGCAGTGTGGTAGCCCTAATCGCGTAAGTAACGGGTGGGTTACCAAGTTACCATACAAGAATGCTGGGGGTCAAATCGGAGGTTCCATCGATTGGTGTCAGTGTTTCACGTTTTCTCCTATATGTCATCGGTGACCTCTTTGCAGCCTGCAGACTTTGTATGGAGATGATGTAACTGAATATAGCTATTGTTGGCATTTTCACATTTCCTGGTTTCGTAAAAGTGTCGTTAGTATTTGTTTAAATGTCTTGCCTAGTTATGGCAGAGGAACATATCTACAATCACATAATAAAGAATGAATATGATAATTAAATCAACGTAGCTATCTTTAAAATAATCGTACATGTATTCTTCAAAAATAGAAAATGGGCCAATTTTATGCAGAATATTTTTGTTAGTATTAAAACACTAATAAAGTTAATTCTACTATGGTGACTAGTTATGTAAAATTAATTATAGCGCCACCTATTTAAACTTTTTTGAACTATAAGCTACTAACTGGTGCGTGGATATATCTGTCTACTGGACAGTACCAATTTCAAGTAAGCGAAGCATTGTCGTAGTTTACAGCTTAAAAGTTAGATGTCACTTTATGAGAAGCTTTTATAAAATTACTAGCTTGTTTCTAGCTTTTTACCCTATGCCTAACCTAAAAAGATTCCGGACCCGTCCCGAACACCATAATATTAAAAATATATATCACCAACATACTATATTATACGATTTTGCTGTTAGTGAGTAAATCTGTTTCTTCTAGACGACCAACTCTGATCTATGGTCTAAGCGACCTAAGCGTGCTTCATCGTAGACCACACAACAGGAGAGGTGGTGGTCGAACGCATTACGCAAGCCTATATAGAGGGTTACGTATATAGACTGTACTAACGAATGAACATCTAAATAGAAACCTGAAAATGTTAAATTAGTGGCAATAATTGACTTAAAATTTCATTGTAGTAAGACTTTGTAAATTTTACAATCCAGACAACTTCATTGTTTGAACTCGAATAAAAGCACTTTAAAACCATTATCAGGGCCCGCAAGAATCAAGCAAGCATAAAATATTCAGGGTGACCACAATTCACCGACCACTTAAGTAAGGTAAGCTTCCAAAACATCAGGTCGTGGACTGCGGAACCCTCAAATTAAGTTAATTGCGATTGTAATTGGCCGGCACAGGGGACCGAAATAAAAGGAAAATATTTTCATTTCCCTCCCAGCGCGGAACTCTGAAAATTTGAGGACAGACAATGTAGGTACACTTTAATCACAGTAAGGGATGGAATGGAATTGTCGAATTGATTTTCAGTTAGTGTTTAAGTAAGTACCTACACTCGGCTCAAGTTTTCTATAGATTTGACAGCTGCAAAAAGCTGAATGAAACTTGAATTCTAATAACTTTGCTAAAGTATGGGACGTAAGGTAGTAACTGATATACTACAGAGAAATACCTATTTAAAAAAAAAGTTAGTTTTTACAATTTTTTATTGCAGAAAAGTTCAACCGAATGTCAATATGATTTTTATACGAATAAAATAACATTTAAAATCCTTTCCTGTAAATAATATATCCTTTTTGGTATATTTATTTAGTAACAAAGTTAGTGTTTCCATTACCTTTGTTACTTTTTTATCAACATCGATAAAATTAATAAAAAATAAAATAAAAAGATAAAATTTGGGCGTACCTAATCCAATTTAACAATAACACATAATTAGGTAAGTAAACAATATGACAAGCTTTTGTGCGCTAAACCAAAATAAAATAATTAACCAGCTAAGTGCGAGTTGGGCTTGCACAATGAGGGTTCCGTACCACCACAAAATACAATAATGGTCAATAAAAAAAAAAGACTTCAAAATTAGTAGCATGTCTCATTTGGATCCGGTGAAAGAAATGATGAGGTCGTTCAAGTAACTTAATTACCTTGGTAATGAACATACATTTTGATTTTACTTTTTGACATTTTATTATTTCTTAGTTAATCCGCCGTAACATTACATATTCTGTGAAAATTATGGCTCAAAAGATACAGCCGTTTAAAGGTAGGACGGATGGACAGACAGACAGCGTAGGCTCAGTAATAGGGTCCCGCTTTTACTCTTTGGGTACGTAATCCTAAAAACTATAGCAGTTTACGCGAATCTACGTTTTATCATTGTTTCCGCCAGCGGTACTCAATCTAAAATAATTTTCAATTTATGTAGGGTTAACCCATTACAGCCTTTACACAATGATCCTTCGAGCCGGATACACACCTTTAGTATCAACAATGTTGCAGTTTATAGGCACCCTTACTGTTACTACGACTATCCATTCTGTTTGTTGTATATACCAGACTTACTACAGCGAAACTGAATAAAGAAGGGAGGAAATAAAATACAGATGGACGAAAATAGTAAATTACAGCTACAAAGACGCACTCAACGTTTAATTCCGTTGAATAAAACGGAAAGGTTACAAATGAGTCTGGTCCTATGATAGAAAGTCTCGGAAACAAAACGCAAGCCGAAGTTTCGTTGAATTTAATTCAAATACGTGTGTACGTGGACGGATTTAAACAAGAAACCCTGGCTTTCATATTATAAACGCTGTGATTAGTTTTATCTATAATATATATTATAGATATATAATTATTATCTTCTATAATCCACATCCACACTAATAATATAAATGCGAAAGTAACTCCGTCTGTTTGCTACATAATCACGGCTAAACGGCTTAATCGATCTCGATAAAATTTTGCGAGGTAATAGTATGTATCATGAGGACGGACATAGAATTTTTTTTCTGAAGAAATCGCGGACTAAGTAGCGGGTAGAGATACCAAGTTCACTTTAGTATATCGGCTCTAGCTACAATATTAAAGTACTATAAAAACCAACTAAAAGTCAAAGTTATCATTTTTGGGAGAGACCTGTGTTTTTAAATAAAAAGAGCAACAAACAGAATGTCGTTTCACCTGATGGTAAGCGGTAGTCGCCGCCTATGGACACTTGCAACATCAACGGTGTTGACGATTCTTTGCCAGCTCGGTTAGATGTTTGTAGAAACCCTTTTTTCAAACGCTCCATGTTGTAGCTTCAGGGGCCTTACGCCTAACTCTTACCACGGGCTCGAATAAGCGCAGTTTGCAAAATCACTCGAACACCGAGTTACGGTTTGCGGTCGCGCAACTACTCGCAATCACCTAAAACTGAATCGCTTATAACAGGTAGTAAGACTTACGTCTTACTATATTCGGCCCCAGGAGTGGACGAATATAGCCTGATTAAATGATTCAGATTTTTTAAAGTGTTTTAACATAACCCGTCTATACTGTTACGTAATTTTTTTTACATCCAATGGTTGCCTGGAAGAGATTGCTTTTTGCGATAAGGCCACCACTTGTGGCACCAGCTCGTAAGAGTTATTTATCTTTGCGTAATTTTTATTTCTAGTGTACACAATAATGTTTCTATCTATCTATATAGGTACTGCAGCTATCAAAGCTTATTAGCATAGGACCGATTATAGTAAAGATATCCTTACGATTTACATTTTCCCACATTTTCATTTTCTGCTACTATTCGATTCCCTTTAATAACCCCCAACCGAGGCAAGGGTTTGTTTCCTGTAAATATTTTTCAAAACGAACATTGGCACGGAGTCAATTAGTATAATCTAATTAAGTGCCAACGGTCGGCGACTGTTTCAAATAAAAGAAAATATTATCTTTGGTCCTAAGGAGGCTCTACAAGATTGTCACTGGGTGCTAATAGGCTATTCCAGAGCCATTTTAACGGTTTATTTAAGTTTATTCAAAGGGTTTTCGACGGTTTTATTCGCTTCGTTAACGGCAGGAGCTTCGACTTTTATTTATTTGTTTTTTTTGTTGTTATTGTTGTTTTATGGGTTGTTATTATAATTTACTAGTTTATTACTATGCGTTAAATCATTTAATTTACTAAAAAAAATACTTATTTCTCTTTGAATTTAGGTAGTCTCAACGTACCGCCAAGAATATTTTTCAATCAGAATATAGGTCCATAATTTTTCGTCATCTACATTTCTTCATTTCATCAGAACATGAAAACTATAATGTGATTCTTGTATTTCGTAATAATATTAGTTTCAAACAATCTATACAAAGTCGTAAAAGTTGCAAGTCGTTAAAGTAAGCATACTTTAAAAGTTTTCTAAATATCGTAATCAAGCGTAGAAAAAATACTGCGTCTCTCAAAGAGCATAATTTAATAAAAATAAAATAAAATATTTCAGTAGGATCTGTTTGAACTGAACTTTTAGGATTTAATAATATGCTAATTGACGTAAAAAGAAAGAATGCTAGCCATCTTCATGCAAAACCTCGCAAATGAATGTAAAAAGTTTTAGTACTGTTTTCATCTGAAGTTACATGTCATGGTTTATTTATTT
Organism: Agriopis leucophaearia; assembly: GCA_949125355.1. NCBI lineage: Eukaryota > Metazoa > Arthropoda > Insecta > Lepidoptera > Geometridae > Agriopis > Agriopis leucophaearia. The sequence goes on from OX421275.1 coordinate 9,157,229, forward strand.
TAATAAAATCCAAATTCATATCGTGATATATCGTAATATCGTCTACGGGGTGACGCGGAAAGGGTGTACTAAGCCGAAAGGGGACCGTTGTACTCATTATTACGAACAACTTTTACTATGGACTAACCCTGAAATCCCTACTATTCCCTATGCTGTCAGAGGTAAAAAAAAACGTAGACCTCGAGATGTTTCTTATAACGGACGTATATCTTTTTTGTCTTTGAAATATACATACTCGATTAGCCTAATCCTAATCGAGTTCAGTCACAAACTGGCGATTGTGATAGCACCTGAAGTACTTGTCAAAATTTTGTTTAAACCGTTGGATGTCTTGCGTCTTCCCTCTTTTGGAAACAATCATTGAACTTATACCATCGATTTAGTAATTTTGAAAACGTCATTGATTTCTACAGTCGACATTTATTGCAATGACAATGTACTTCGTCCCTACTGAGTCTTAAATCATATGTAAATCACTTGATTTTGCTGATTAATGAGGCTTTTTTAAAATAATAGCAACTCGACGTACTTTTAGGTCATTTAGGTCAATAGAGCAAGGAGGGCAAATAGACCAAGGTTCGTCCTGTCTTAATTTCAAATTACGCCCGGCGTAATGAAACCCAGCGATGAATTACGCATAAGGCCTAAGTCTGTGATAGATGTGTGAATAGGGTTTTATGAATAGGAATATACCTATATAAGTTTCTAGGCTTCTGTTTGTTTTAAATAAATAAATAAAAAACTCTTATTTCTCATATTCAATGTTTGAAAAGCATGCAAAATACAGCACTAATATTCGTTTCAGTATTATTACAATATAAATTTTACGTTTTAATATACTTTTTTTTTGTATTGAATATGACCCCCTGTTTTGAGAGATGCCTTCCTCCAGTTTCTTAAAAAATTTCCTATCCTACTATACTATTATTTTCTACTATTTTTTCAATATCTTCCTTCCATCTCATTTTTAGTCTAGTTATATGTGCGCTTGCGTTGAGGTCCCGTTTATGTTGTAAATATTTTTGTCCATTTTTGCTTATTCATTCTGTTTACATGTCTGGCCCTTCTCCATTTGCATTGTAATGCATGTTCCAATGTGTATTTAACCTAGGTTTCTACTTTTTTATTTATTAATAATAGGCTTGCGCTTGGCCGCCAACTCGCCTAATGCTAAGCGATGATGCGGTCTACGATATCTACGATCATGATTGCCCTGTAGAGTATACTATATTTGTCTACGCTTTAACTTTAGTAAGTCGAAATTAACTCGAGTGCGTCGTGTGCGTTGGCCATAAATAGAAATTAAGCATATTTGTAACAGATGTGTGAACGGATATTAAGACGAGGCGTCCGGATATTACTCGCATCTTTGCTTCAGATTCGCTCGGCAAATACTCCTACTTCGGCAAATTATGTTAGTGATACGAATGTCTATCGGTTTATTATTTTCTGACGAAATATAATTTGAAGAAATTTTTCAAAGCTCGAGCTGATTACTCAAAGAGAGCGTTGTGATCAAAGCGATGTGATATGAGTAATTTGCTGTTATGATAGATCTTTATCAATACAGAACAGTGAGAAAGATGAACCATCTTTTCATTGATTTATACACGTGGGTTTTGGGTTTAGTTCAAAAATCACGAAAAAGGTGTCCTGAGCTAACCTATATAATTAATCTATACTAATATTATAAAGAGGAAAGATTTGTATTTTTGGATGTTTGTAACGAAATAACTCAAAAACTACTGAACCGATTTAAAAAATTCTTTCACTGTTGGGAAGCTGCGCTATCCCCGGGTGACATAGACTATATTATATTTTGTTGTGAAGGCCGAGCTTACACCCGTGCGTAGCCGGGGCGGGCGACTAGTATAATATATACATATTTGTATGGTTGACAGGCGTTTGAAGTAAATTAAATTATAATTGTAATTTAATTGTATGTAAATTTACATACAATTTAGAAGTACCGTACGCTAAGATTATATACGAAGTATAAGTATGAAATCTTTGACCGTACGGTTATAAAAATATCTCCATTAGTTAGCAAAAAATTTAGACTATAATAGCTAAGATAATAACAAAGTTAAGATCTGTCTGGCAGCAAAAGATGTGAGGCTATTTTACTCGCGCGTTCCAATGTCTTTGAAGATAATAAATCAGTTTAGCAAGACAAAAAAGAAAAATGTCCAAAACCAATGTCCAAAAGTAAAAATAATCACCGAACCAGATAAAAAATAACTGGCACAGAGCGTGTCGAGAGACGCATAATATGGTCCCCACCAAAGTATCCAAAGCCATATTATGTTATGTAATTGTAGTATTAAGTTCAAAATAGATAGATATAGAAAAATTCGAACGATCGAAGCTCTATGGACTTAGCCAAATTTCAGAGATGTATCATCCTGACAAAGTTATGGTTTAATTATAGATAAAACTGATTGAGAAACATTTTTTGTTCGGTGCATTTAAAAAAAAGGTCAATGACCTATGGAGCTAGAACGCCTTGAATTTATTACAGTTCTATCGCTGTTACTCAAAAAATCATAATCAGATAATGTTCAAAATAATTTTAAATGAAGGTTTCAAACATGACCTATTGGTATTGTAAGTAACAATTTTCTATGTCTTATAGTTTAGATGTGCAGGGGGGGAACAACTTCGCCATATTTCGCAATGGATAGACTTTACAAAAAAGTGATGTATGATATCTACCGTCATTTAGAAAGATTTTTTTCAAAGATACGAGGAGGTGCAATGACAAAAAAAAACTCATTTCACATGTACGAAAGCCATTCAAAATGCAATATTATAAGTTTTTTATACTTTTTTATAGTTTTGATCTATATTGTAATTATAGAATTTAGAAGATTCTAAAAAATTTAAACGGGTGGACAGACAGACAGACAGATGGTCGGACAGAACGAATTTATAAGGGTGCCTTCTCGGGCCACGGAACCCTAAAAAAAGATTGAGCCTTTTATCTTTAGAATAACGCCAGGGCTCAAGGCAATGTTTTATCTTCACAAGACTGTTAGCTGTAAACCGTACTACTTTTTAAAACACAGTATTCTTATATTACCATCTCTGTATATTTTAGAAATTGCTACTTTTGTAAAATCAAATCAACATCTCTTTTCAAAGAAAGGAATATTTATCTTTATCTTTGGTAGCTGGACTGATGCTGGTATTCGAACTCGCAAACAGACCGAGATGAAACTTTGCCCACGTACCTACGGCTAAAACTGCACTCATGAAAAAAAGTGTATTTTGTATGGCTCCTGTAATGTATACTAAAATTCCTAAAATTATCTTGGAATGTTTAAAAATAAACTTAGAACTCTATTAGCACAAAAATGCTACTATGAAATTTCAGAATTCCTTGATGATAAAAATGTTTTGGTGTGTAATATAAACTAAACAATTGAGATAAGATTGAGACTAGGTACTAGGAAAGTTACAATTAATAATCTAAAAAAAAAAAACTAAACTTTACTTTACTTTAATCTATCTTCTTCTATCTATACATATAATAAAAACGTAGAGATAAAAAAATCTGTAATTGCGAGATAACAAAAAAATAATCACACAGGGCGTCTTAAAATAAGCAGCTGAACACGATATGACAGTTTTTAGAATTTTTGTCTGTTTGTTTGTTTAGTTGTTTGTTTGTTTGTCCGCGCACATCTACTAAACCACTGGACGGATTGAAACGCGGTTTTCACGAATATGCTTAGAAATTACCAGATTAAAACATAGGCTATGTTATATCATTTATTTTAATTCTTTATTATTACCTAAAAGAAATAAATAAATCAATGATTATTTTCTTCGTTACCCGAAACGTAATATGTGGATCGTCACAGAGCCTCAAGCAAGGAGGTCCAAAGTAAAGAGAATGTTATTAACATAGCCATTATAAAAATTTGAAACTGTCAACTGTCATTCAGATAATCAGTTTAAATTTAAAGAAAGTTCCTTAACCTTCTTAGATGAATGAACGTGTAGATCAAGGATGTTATAAAAACATAGGCCTTACAACCTTTTTGGTGATTCAATCCCATAATGCATTTTGCAAGACAAGCATATGTCAGGGTTCCGTGGCCAAAGCCATACTAGTGGTCGTATTCATATAGTTCAGAAATTGTATGGTCATAGAAAAATTCGAACTTGCAAATTTCAGAGATGTATCATCCCGACATGACATGATATACTTTTTATGGTTTAGTCAAAAAGAAAATTTCAAAACATGCTCTGCACTGTGGTCACATTATCTTTTTGATTTGAAAACTGTTGACGGTGTTTTTACTGTTATGCTTCTATCAATACTTCACACAGGGCGACTTAAAATAAGCAGCTGAACATGTTAAGGCGGTTTTTAGAATTTTTGTTTGTTTGTTCACGCACATCGCCTAAACCCCTGGAAGAAAATGCGGACGGATTTAAATTCGGTTTTCTCGAATATGCTTAGCTATGACCAGATTGAAGTATAGGCTATCTTATTTTGCGCAAGGGCCGGATTAAGGGAAGAAAAAAAGGATTGAAGGTTTATATGAAAATCTACGCGTACGAAGTCGCGGGCAAAAAAACTAGTAAGTAATATAGATAGTAATTAACATGTTTATTTTATTAATTAAGGTATAAAACAAAACAAAAATATGATTTTGACAATATTCTAACATAGACATAATTACCTCTTTTAATTTTAACAAAAACAAACTAACTTTTTTTTATATTCAAAAGCTAACATTTTTACGCCGTACATGGACGACCCTGTACGCTACTTTACTCGTATATGCAAGTGTACCTACCATGTTCTGACAAATAAATAATTTGATTTAATTTGCAAACGGTATAAAGCAATTCCCTTGTTGATATTGAATAGGATTACGGAGAATATAGAAATCTTAATATTTATGGAGTTTTTTTTTGCAATGTTATTCTAAAGATAATGCCCGATCGGTCTTTTATAAATGGCCGTTGATTGCAGCCAAAATGGTGGCGTTTTCTGGGTCAACGCACAATGCTGCCATCATTCTGGGTACGCTGCCAACTGGTAGTGAACTTGAGCATTTGACGGTCTATGGGAAATTCAACTGGTTTTGTATAACCTACAGTTATGGTTTTAGTCTACTTTTGGTTTGGTCGTTTTTGAGGGCTGCCCCGATATCCATAGTTATAAATATCTTTAGTTCTCTGGATTAGAAGTATTTTATAAACGATAGATTCACATTACAACGAACAAGAACGGGACCAGTCTATATATCCATCCAGCATAATCCATATTTTATTATGTGAACTCTTATAACGGTCACAAGAATTTTCATTGAATGAATAACTCGTGTGACCCGTGTGAATAAAATTACAAATGCGAAGGGCACTCATAAATGTCATTTGAGATATTCGGCCACGATTTTAATACCAGAGCTTGTCAGGACTTTTTAAAATGTGTGTGTTTTTTTAAAGATAAACGATCTTTCTATCATGCTGGCAAAGAACAAAACTGTTACATTTTCCAGCCAAATGATAGCAAATGCCACTTGGTAAAGGGCATGACATTTAGCACCCACGAGATTCCAACGAATAATGTAGCTCTTTGAGTGATTTTATAAGACAAATGGACTTTTTACTATGAAACTGATTTTTTTATGTTCGAGAAGGGTCTTATACACTATAAATGTAATGCCCGTCTTACCTCTAGTAAGGGTTCTAGTAGCTGGTGAAATTAAAAATGAATGAATGAGTGTAAAGGGATATTTTGTATTTTTTATATTACCGTTAAGTAAGTTAGGTAGATTCGATGAACTGGGTTTATGAAGATGTTACTTTTATATGCAACAGACAATAAAATGAAACTCAAGTTTCAAACATACAAAATAAAGTAATAACAAATAAAATATATTCATAGTTACATTCCATTTTATACACATTCTATACTTGTATTTTTATATTCAATAGGGCCTCTTGGTGATGGCTTCGGCCCTACCAATGCCTATCAACATGTCAGGAAAAGACTAGAGATTGTTGCAAAATAAAATAATAAAAACATAATTAATAAATAAGTAAAGTAAGTTTCAAATAGTAATCTTCAAGATTTCAAGTATGGAACCACACTTCAATAATTATCGAATACGCTTTCTTCTTCAACATTACATGCACTGGGCCAGCATGGTAGATTAGGGCCCCATCCTCTCTCTCTGAGACGAGGCCTTTGTCCCTGTAGTGGGAATATAATATGATGATGAGGCTGATGATGATGATATTTATCAATAACCACTATACGAAGTGGTTGTTGTTCTTAGAAGGAATAATACAAAAAAGTTATTTGTAATACATGTGCAGCTTCGATTCCATCGCTCAACAATGGTAAAGGAAAAAATTGTGAGAAAACCGGTGTGTCCAAGATCCTTAAAAGTTCAAAGTTATATGACATTCAGTAACATAAACTGGACCAACATAGTGAATTTAGGGCCATCCTCTCAGGCTTTTAATGATGATGATAAATTTGAGGCTACCTCATCTCTATTGATTATTATTTTGACATTATGATTATTTTGATTGACATTTTTTATTTACTTATTATTTAGAATTTTACTGTACCACTATTAAATGGATTAATTACTTTAGTTTAGCTTTATAACTATGATTTGTCCGATAATGAATTGTATGGGTTATTTGTTGCCTAAAATAAAAGAATTTGAATTGAAAAATAAGTTTATTTTAATAATAATAACCAATGTTCATAATGTAACACTATTGTTATTTGTTCATCAAGTAGTTTTTAGTATTAGGATGTCATATTTTTACATATTACTTAGTATAAATGGTTGAAAACCACTAATTGCTTACCAAATGTACAGTGTCACATCACAACACTAAGACCCTACGGTCTGTGCGCCCTACGGACCTTCATAACCGTAGAATATTACGTAAGGGTGGTATAAGGGAGTGTAAATTAGGGTTCCAAATACCTATTTATAGAGATTGCCTGTCCGTTTCGGAACAAGTCACGTAATAATGTCGCGGTCGCAATCGTCGGGAGAGGGATAGTTATTTGCATTTGATAAATGTATTCGGATTAGGAATATTTTAATGGACTACTCCAATAAAAGACTACTCAGGAAAAATACTTAGTAGATTAAATTCAACAATTAATTTACATTGCAAAAATGTAAGTAAAAAGTACTAAGCCTGTAACGGCTCTACGCAAACGAGCCACTGTTGATAGCCATCGGTTGCCAACGACTAGCAGTTGTCACGCATTTCATATGTTTTGTATGGATTGCCGCTCATGGCAGCCACTAGATTTAGCAGTATCTGCGATACTTTACCGGTGGCCTCCATGGGCTAAACAATATGCCGACATGAGCCACTGACATCTGTATAGGCGACGTCGTCGTCTAATTCTTTAACGTATTAGCAGTAGCGCTATTAAACCCTGCAGAGCAGACCGAGTATTATAAATTGTGACGATCACCGAACACCATTGGTTACCGCTAGTCACAGTTGTGGCCACGTTAAAGCCACCAGGGGCCGTGACTGTATGTGGCAGCACTTACTAAAATCTATACATATATACATCAAAGACGAGTTAGTTACACCATTTATAACTCGAGAGCGGCTGGACCGATTTTCATGATCGTCGATTTATTGGTTTTCTCTCTGCCCCGAATAGCAGAATAAGTATAAAAATATCAGTGAAATTTTCAAAAAAATGTGTTAAGAAAATTATTTTTTTCAATGAATTCAATGTACCTATGTACCTTGTACATTTGTACTTATAGATAGTTGCATTTTTCTTTAAATTTTGTATGGAAAGGAAAGAATTGAAGTCTATACCAACATTGATATATTAAGTACATCATTGACAAAAAGTCATTGTACTACATTACAGTTAAACAATGTCATCTAAGTCAAAGGAGGTTGCTGTCTCTACAAAGGAGGTTGCTTTCAGGAGGTATATAACACTGGTAAAACCACGGGGCGCAGCTAGTACGATGCAGCTAGTAAGTGCGGTGGGTCAATTTTGAAACAACGATAAACCGGGAAAAAATATCTTTTCTACGGCCGACTGTACGCTGTAACGTCGCTTCGAATCTTTAGGCTAGCGTTGGGCTGTTACTATTGAATTCTATGCTGTACGTAGTATTTTAAAGCATTTTTGCATAATAGGGTATTTGACTGATTTTTCAAAACCATTTTAAATTGTTCATTACATTAAAATAAAGCAATGTTGTAATTTAATCCTCATAATTTTCAGTATTTGTGTTTTAAATGACGGATCAAAATTCAAATTATTAAACGACCGCGTAAACGCTACCTTTGACATTCATGGGGCCACGTGAAATTAGTGACGTCACACATAAACAAACGAGTTAATCTCGCCATACAATTGTTGCCTCTATTTACTTTTCTGTGACGACATAAGGAAATTCGGCTAACATAGAGCGTTTGCAGTCAAGTCACGTGATCAGTGAAAAACATATTTTTATTATGTATTTTTCTAGAAATAGGGACTTTATTTTTTAGTTTTTAGTCATTAAATACTTTTTGAAAATAATAATCTTCTAGGATTACACCAGTATTAATTATATTTTTAATATAGTCAAATACCCTATTATTATGCTTTAATTAGAATTAAAGACACTTTATGTGAGGGCTAGAAAATAAACATTTGCCAACTAATAAGTGTATATTCAACCATTTTTAGGGTTCCTTACGCAAAGGGTGTAAATTAGACCCTGTGCCAAGCCTACGCTGTCTGTCTGTCTGCCTGTCTGTCTGTCTGCCTGTCTGTCTGTCTCTCTGTCCGTCCGTCTTACCATTTAACGCCTGTATCTTTCGAACCGTAATAGATAGCCAGTTGAAATTTCACACAATATGTAATGTTACGGTGGATTAACTAAAAAATTATAGTAAATAAATATAAATAAATAAATATCTGGATCATTTATTGCACACACGGTCATCTGACCCCAAACTAAGCAAAGCTTATAATATGCCAGGGACTGATACGTACATATAATATTTTTAAATACATACTTAAATAGATATTGACACCCAGGCATAGAACAAACACAAATGTTCATCACATGAATGTTTGTCCTTAGGTGGGAATCGAACCTACGCTCCCGAGCGCAGAAGGTAGGTTCACTACCAAACCAACTAAGCCACAGGGGCAATAAAGAAGTAAAAACGAAGGGGTCCCCATACAAAACACTATTTTCTTAAATATATTTTTGTATTTGCTCTGGTGTAAAACCGGTAATACGTACAAGCGTTAAACTTTGCGTGATTATAGTACACACTCTAAAGTTTAACAACAAATACTGGCCAGGTGCAAGTCGGTTACAATTTTCTATTCACCACTGGTTCTCGTACGAGCACCGAAGTTAAGCAACATTGGGCGCGGTCGGTACTTAGATGGGTGACCGCCTGGGCATGATGTCCTTTAGCACTACTTTTTTATACTTTAGTTGTAAAAAAATATGTAATGGTACGCTCACAGAACCCTCGCACACTCGCACTTGGCTGATTTTCCACTTGGTTGTGAACAGTGGTTGTCAGTCGCTGCTACGAATAGTGTTTCTGCTACGGCGTAGAATTCTCGTAGTAAGCTTGAAACTTAATTTGATTGAAGAAGAATGCCAGCGTAGTAGCTAATAATGATGTTTGTAATTGCTGCTTTATTCAAATTTTCACCTGTTTTTTTACAGAAAAAAACTTCCAGCTTTGAAGAAGAAAGGACTTTTCTTAAAAATATATTCGATACAAATCAAAGCTACCTATTATTCAGAAATTATTTGATTTCTTTTTTCTTCGTAAATGTCAGTCTCCAATGACCACTTCTAATCAAGAAGCTTGGCTTGTCGAATCTATTCCAATTCCTATTAATATTTTTGTTTAACAGAGAAAAACTTTTTCATTTTCTCTTCCAAAGAATTTTCAAACATTCCAAATATGTTTCAAATCGTACAAAATGGGGGAACGGAATCAAATCTTCGGGGTAAACGAGAATCAGCAGTGCAAGTACCGTTCTTTATCGATCGTTATATGTCGAATCGTTATAGTCGACAAATTTAACGAATCGTAATAGCATTTGGAAGTACGGAAGTGGTGTCGACATAGTTTCACGACGACACGTGTCGTTAAAAATGACGTGCTCACAGACTAGTTATATTGATGGAAAAGAAGAAATCATTCATTCAATTTCGTTCGAGAGTTTTGGCGCTAACGTGAAAAAACATGTCACCTCATTGTATTATTTTCCTGAGTTATTTCGACTGATAATGCGTTATATGAGGTTATAATGGTAGATTATTATTCACCCATGAGTTCGTGAATGTAGGAAAGTGATATAACGAGGTAAAACATGTCTTTTCGCGATGTTTCCAAAACTCCATAGAAGCGTCTACCAGTCACCACCATTTTACTAGGGCATGACTTGCACTTGTCTGTGACTTTTTTTACTTGACTCCTACTCTGACTGAGACGCTAGTTTAAAAAAAAGGGATAGAATAGACTCCTTATGAAAGGCATCAAGGGTTTGTTAATATTCCGACTGAACAACTCTGTACCAAAGGTCACAACAAAAAATAAATTGACCTTTAAATTATATTGAGGTTAGTTTTCTTATATGTATTGGGATTTGGGTTAGAAAAGGCCGTGGTGCTGTTTTTGAGTAATTTTGTTCCTTCCTAGCCAAAGATTCGTAAACTGAGCACAAAGTTGAAGAAATTTAGCACTGTTGATTGTTCTACTTACAACAAAAGAGACAACAAATTAAGACGATCTGCAATGTTGGAACCACCGAGGTAAGTTTCCGTTGTTTTACTACTGTATTAGTGTAGTATGTACTACTGTTTAATCAGCTTACTAAATTTATAATAATAATAAATACGGAGGGGCAGCTTTATGGCGAGCCGTCGGTGAGTGGCGACACCGCGTATCCTGATTCAAAGGGGCTAAACCCCAGACCCCGACCCCTGGCTTGCCTTAACCTGCCGTCCGGGGGTGGAAACCGCAAGAGCTAAGAACCTAAGCTCCAGGGTGGAAGTGTTAAAGGGCATTTAGTGAGTGGCAAGTCATTACCTGCCTAAATATATTTTGAGATGAGACAGTATAAGGCAGGTGCCATTTCTCATCCTATAGATCTATTATCCCATCCACAAGTTGCTCACCTCAATAGCTCAATTTTTTGTTTCATATTCCATTTTATACATATTGTATTTTTATATTCAACAGGGCCTCTTGGTGTTGGCTTCGGCCCCACCAATGCCTACCAAATGTCTGGGCTAGACCCGTGAGGATAAATAAATGAACTGAAATAATAATAAATCTTTATTTCTAAATTGGTCTTAATCTAATACATTGGTGTAGAACCATATTATGTAGTTGAACTATGTACCTATCTGATTATTATTTCTTTTGTGACAATACAAAAACTTAGATTTTATCATTTGTTACAGAAAAAAATATGATGCACACATGCTCAAAAAGAGGCCTTGGCATACATGTCCCAAAACAGAGACCTGGCACTGGGTTTCTTTTCATGCCTGATGGGTGCACAATCACTTCACGCGATCTGGGACGAATTGGCGCGGTCTTTGGCGGAGATGGGTCCGTCCAGGAGTGTCGATCAGTGGACAACGGTGCGTAGATACCTTTACAAGCCAACTAACGCCAGTTTGGCAACTTGGTCAACAAAGGGAATTTAATATGTTCACTTTTCTTTTCAGACTTGGACGGACCTTAAAAGCCGGGCTTAAAGCCACAATGTCATGGCAAATAAGGCTGCATCAGCCGCTGGAAACGTGATTGCCCTGCCGGCCTGCAGAGCCGGCCCTGAGTATTTCGGACCGAGAATAAAAGAGACATATATTAATAGTTGATCGCTGACCGTTCACACTGCCGGCGAGAACTTTCTCTTCATTGTCGCAGCGACAACAACTATCAAGAATAAAACTCGCTGAGCGAGTTGCTTGCTTGGAGGCTTGCAGGACTGTACGCTCGGCCGCGCAGAGAGTGGTGCGAATAATCGCCCACCGCACTCACTCACTCTCTTTATAGCCCAGTGACACAACGATAGGAACTACACTATTCTCGCTGCTCGCCAACTACTAAAAACCATGAAATCTGGTGTAATATTATAAGTTTTTTGAAACATGTACCTACATTTAAAATAATTGTAATTAAATGTAATAGTTAAATTACTTCTTATTTTTCTTAATGTGTAACAATAATAATTACCAATCAGAAAAGAACGGCCAATTCTCTCTGAATTTAATTTACCCGTGCCATTTCAGTTTTTATGTTACTGCTAGCTAGCAAAGATATGCTGGTCATGTGTCGAGCCTGGGAAACGTGCATTTACATTTAGCAGTCGTAAATCTACATCACATACCTGTAACAAAAAAACAACAACATTATAGTGAAGACCTATGTGCGTTGTTTAGAAACCGTTTTATATGATAGGTGTGACACCTCATAGATCACAGACTATGGACTAACATATGACCGATGACAGAAAAAAGACCCTCTTTTTTAGTTTGTTTGATACACAGCAGTTCTTGGTCTTTGATCCATCATAAGGCCGTTAATGGGTGTTACTATACAACACCCAGCTAGTGACTGAAAACTAAGAAATTAAAGTATAGTTCATCTCACGTTTCATATGATGATAAAACAGACTAATAGGAACATTGCTAACTAATATTTATGCAGAATATTGAAGGTTACTGAATAATTGCCGGTAAAACTATGGAGCGCTTAATAATTTGTGGCACTTGCTTAATACTTACATGCAAAGTTATGTAAATATGCATGAATAGCTAGCTTACTTAGTCATTTTAAGGCTACTTTTTAATTAATAAAAATATACTTACAAACTGTGTGTTGATTGAATAACATCCCTTTCTATTTTTATACCCTGATCATTGGGGTTGTTATTGTAGGGGGTGACAATTGCAATGTGCGTGCAATCTATACACCCATGTCCTTCAGTCTGGCACACCATGTTTCTGTTCAAACCCTTCAGCTACTGCCCTCCTTTCTGTCACAATGCTAGGGAATTTTATGTAAACAGGAAAGAGGCGCTGTACTATGGCTCGGCTCACCTCCCTTACAACCTTGCTGACAGTTTTTTGACCCAGGGCTAAGTTGTACTGCTGCCATATGCATCGCTGGTAACTGCCAACAGCATAAAAACGCACTGCCGTGAGAACCTGTTAGCAATAAAAAGAGGTGGTAATAGTTTGTAAGGATGTAATTAATGTACAAAGTTAATACCTGTTTTTTGATAGAATGAGTAAATTATTATCTTTATTTCTTTTGATGCTCAAGAAGCATTGATGTGTGGCCAATAAGCCAACACCACCCCCTTGAATATAAAATACTATTATGAATGTGTATATAAGGGAATATAAAACTATTGTACAGTATAGGATTGAAAATTTTTGGGCTATTGTAGCGAGTTCTTGATGGTCAGGGTCTTATTTAGCCACTTGGGATCGGGATACCTACACGGTGTCGCCACTCACCGACTACTCGCCTGGCCACAAAGCCGGCCCTACCTTAATACCTATATTGTGGAGATTAGGTACTTAGTTTGTAGGTTAGATTGAATAATTATGTTATTAGGTACTTACAACTATGTGCACGGGTACACCGTGAGACCGCGTCCTTCTCACTTGTGGTTCAACACCTTGGACGAGAGCCAGTCCAACGTCCTTCGAAATGCGGAAGAGCGTCCTGAAACGATCTTCCTCAAGTGCCATGGGATTACTTGCATCCCTCAAACCGCGGCGACGCAGCGTATGGCTGACCCTGTCTGCTCCCTGCTCTTTTTCGAGCAATAAAACGAAGCCGAAATCCATATTTAACTTAAAAATCTGTCGGCGCGTTTTATCGAGCTCGTTTTAAAAGCTGATATAAAGTCGGTAAATTAAACGATTATGACGACCTCAAATGTCACTTTCAAAGATCCGTACTTGCATATTCGTTAAAATTCGTGAAATTCGACAAAAATGACGGGCCGTTTATCGAATTATACGACCCATCGACAAAAGGAGATCCGTACTTGCGATGTCGTTATAATGCGATTTTAACGATTTTATAACGATCGATAAAGAACGGTACTTGCACTGCAGAATTGTTACATCATTGTAAACGGTTCTCCCCTCCTGACATTAGAATTTCATATTGGATTCGTGTGATGTGGCTATTATGGTCTGTTTACAGTAGGATAGTAACTGGATCGATCGCTTGTATATAATATACTTACTAAACATTTATGAGACAACATTAGACAAACGAATAAAAAAGTTCCAGCTCATTCGATAGAGGGCGATATAACAGAAACTATCTGGCATATTCAAGTAGTTGATGTCACCTGCGGGAAAATACGAAACTATTAGATACTGCGAAGAAAGTGGCGCCAATCTAGGACAGCTGTTTCGGAGAGGTTCGGTTATTTTAGCGTATGTGTATTTTGTGGCGCGTGTCTGAATATCCATACATATAACGCAAAAAGGCACTTGTTATATTTTAGCTATACGAAATTTATACACTCGTTATTATCGAATTATTGAATATTTATTATTGATTTTAATAGTATAATTCAGTAGTAAGGGTTAAGCAGTTTTACATAATTTTCATCAAATGCATGTGCATACCATATAATAATTTAGCACCTTAGTTCCATTTGTGTTTGTAATATTACATCGTATCATACAAATTTTTGTCTGTTACACAAATGGAATTAAGTTAAGTGTTTTTTTGCTGCCGAGAGCTAAGTAGTAATTTTTTTTAAATTTGTGTTTCTACAAGCCTTAAATTACAGCCTTGACTTTTGCCTAATTTTTGACGTTATTACGTAGATAAAACGGCAAGACCACTAGCCCGAGGTCGATAGGGCAAAATTGGTGGAACCACGAGCATTGACCACTAGTCAAAAATCAATCGATCAAGTAAATGGATTCATGTTAACTCCCCTTGTGTGTCGGTCGAAGTTTGGTGCACCTGCGTGCCCGTGCAGCTCCCATTTGAAGTTACTCGTCATTATGAAAAGTCGATCAGCTTACGTGGAAGGAACGAGCCTGCATTGATTGCCTATTCAGTGTTTACTTAGCGTCGCAGAGCAAGCAGGAAGATATTTTTATTTTATTTGATAATAGGGTTGCGTTTGACCGCCATCCCGACTTTTATTTATCGCGAATAAGTCCGCGTTTGACCACCAATTCGCCTGTTGGTAAGCGACGATTGGGTCGAAGATGAAGACATAAAAAATACCTATATTCACTTGATGCCTGAAAAAAAAAAAAGATTTACTCGCTGAAGACACTCAGACTGTTACCATCAGGGAACACAACCACTCAGGCAGCATAATTCCACATTTCACACAACTGTAGTTCGCACCAAAAGTAGAATTCATGCGCTTTGTTCGATGTTTGTAAATGTGTTCCTGTAACAAATTCAGTTATGTCTTAGTAAATACTTTTTATTTAAGTTATTGTTTTTATTGTGCTTACCAGAAATAAAAATTACATACAGATAGACAAACTGCAAAAAGTGGCCACACTTTATCGCGTCCATATCTAAAGTGTGAAATTTGACACTTGTCAATATAATATAATATTATCATGTTCCAAAAATAAAACACCCAATTATTAGGTAGGTTAAAATCATCTCTCGTGATATTAAATTAGTTTTTGCTGTTTCCAACGGCACTACTATAAATGCTGGATGGTTCCAACGACTGTCCAGAAAGAAATACAAACAATACTAGAGTCAGATATTATACTGCGGGGTGCTATTCTTGTCCATTAAATTCTTCATAAGAAAAATGCAAACGACAGCACAGTGCACTGAGCAATATTAAACGACAATTGCAAGCAGTGGGTGTAAATGAGTCCTCAGTTATTTTCTCTTTCGAGATACAATGGGGGCCTTTACCTCGGTAATATCGCGGGATCCTCAGGGCGACAACGGGAATGAGTGGGAAAATGTGGAAGTATTCAATTTAATTTTTCATTAAACGTTGATACCTTATCTGGGTGAGTGTGAAAATGTAGAAAGATTCCACGAACGATGTTGGATAAAGCTAAAGAATTGGGAAATGTTAGGAAGGCTTACTCTAGCCTAGATTAGAGATACTTTTTATTGGGATAACGATATCATATCCGTCTTAGTGATGTACACTACCGTCTTTACAAATTTTATCAAAATTGGTCCTGCCGTTTAGTCGCAAAAAGGTAACAAACAGACAGAATTATTTTCGTATTTATACTAAAGGGTTTTCCAATAAGAGGTGTTATTTTGAATAGCCCGCTATTTCGGTAGATGTCACTTTTGAAGCTGTCATTTCTTGGCATTTGACAAGTAGAAACTACGCCATTAATAAAAATGGTACGATACACGCTTCAACAACGCATTGAAATTATTAAAATTCACTATAAAAATGGTGAAAATTTGGCAGAGACGGTTCGTAAAACTCGAACATTTTTGGGTCGTCGTGAAGCACCTTGTCGGGCCGCAATACAGAAATTGGTGGAAAAATTCGAGCTGTTGGGACAAGTTAGTGATGAGAAGAATAAAACCCGTGCACGTCGCTCAAGAACAGCCGAGAATATTGCTGCTGTAGCCGAAAGTGTTGAAGAAAACCCAGGTTTGTCCATTCCTCGTCGTTCTTTGGAATTAGGTATTCCACAAACGTCATTACACCGTATTTTGCATAAAGATTTGGGTCTTAAGGCTTATAAAGTCCAGTTAACACAAGAACTCAAGCCGGCCGATCATCAACAACGTCGTGACTTTGCTGATTGGGTCGTTGAAATGCATGAAAATGATCCGGAATTCCATCGAAAAATCATCTTCAGTGATGAGGCCCATTTCCACCTCGGTGGCTTCGTCAACAAGCAAAATTGTCGCATCTGGGGCTCAGAAAACCCAAGAGTTATTGTTGAAAAGCCTCTCTATCCTCAACGTGTGACTGTTTGGTGCGGTTTATGGTCCGGCGGAGTCATTGGACCTTACTTTTTCGAAAATGAGGCTGGCGCAACAGTTACGGTGAATGGATTGCGCTATCAAGAGATGATTAACGATTTTTTATGGCCGGAATTGGATGGTATTGATCTGGACAACGTTCACTTTCAACAAGACGGCGCTACGTGCCACACAAGCAACGAAACCATTGATCTTTTAAGGGAAAAGTTTCCGGACCGTGTTATCTCTCGAAGAGGTGATCACAATTGGCCACCGAGATCTTGTGATTTAACACCTTGCGACTTCTTTCTTTGGGGCCACGTGAAGGAGAAGGTCTACGCCAACAGCCCAGTATCGATTCAAGACCTCAAAGATGGAATTCGTGAGGCTATCGAGGACATAGAGCAGCCACTTTGCGATTTAGTTATGGAAAATTTCATGAAAAGGATTTTGTCCTGTAAGCGTGGCCGTGGTGGTCATTTGCCTGATGTTATTTTCCACTATTAACGGCATACCTTCCTCTTTGTAATGAAATAAACATCTGATGATTTATAATAAAAAATGGCATTTTTCTTTGAATATCAAAATAACACCTCTTATTGGAAAACCCTTTATTAGGCATATGTTGGAAGGGTGACGATTAGTGTGAAGTGTAGAAGTGTGAATATGGAAGTACATAAATTATGAATCTAATACCATAGACGAAACTACTATAATATAAACAATATACAGTCAAAACCTGATATAGCGACATTGAAGGGACCGTATAGTTGCCGACGTTATATCCGATAGTTGTTATAAGCAATACACATACATATGTGTAAAATTAAATTGTAAAACAATCCTGTTTCATCAGCATTAAAGATTTCCTCTGGTGTGTATCCTTCGCATAGTGCAGGCCACTTATGAGAGAGCCACTCTTCAGACACTCCTTCAGGAACGCCAGCCGCTTCACCGCAAACTTTTCCTGCCACAATATTACGACGAGCACGAAAACGTTGTACCCAAGACGACGAACACTTAAAATTTTCCTTACCCATAAGACGAGCAAAGTCATTGGCTTTTTGTTGCAGAATCGGACCACTTATTGGGACGTTGTTTGCCCTCTGATGTTTAAACCATGTTAATAAAGCATCTTCTATAACGTTATGTTCACTTGTCCTCGCTCGTTTCAGTTTTAAGGAGTTGTTTTCGAAAAGAACTTTTATTTTATCTCTATTCTTCCAAATTGTTGATATCGTAGAGTGCGAAACCCCACATTCCTTTGCAATTTCACTATTCGACTCGCCATTTTCTAATCTCCATATGACATGAGATTTTTCTTCAATTGAAAACAGTTTTCTCTTATTTTGCGACATGATAACGCATGCATGCACGGTCTAATCAAAACCAACACTATAAATCAAGCTGTCACTCATGCAGCCATTTAGCGCACTAAACAATTGGTGTAAAATATGCAAGGTCAAATGGCCGGGAAGAGGTTTGGATGAGGTGGGAGAAAGTGCGTAGGTAATAAATACACCAAAATATTCCTTCAATGCTTATCAATAAGATTTAAAATCGTCCGTATTGTTTTGTTTTGCTTTGACAAGAAGCGGTTGGTCGTTATAGTCGATGAATATAGATAAAGTTTCGTCGTTGTAAGCGATATGTCGCTGTATCCGGTGTTGTTATAGGCGGTATGTTTGCTGAATAGTTTACTAGAGATTCGGGCGGGACCTTACACTCTGGCTGTAATAACCGATCGGTCGTTGTAAACGATGTCGTTATAATCGATTTCGACTGTATATTTATACTATAATATAAAATATACTATATTGTTTATTTCGTATATGCTAAAACTGAAGTAAAAACATACAAATTAATGTAAAATCTAGAGGGAAAACACCGAACACAGCTAGTTACTACCATTTATATGACACTAAAAAGTTATTAAAGTCATTGAATAGGTGCTGTGAGAGGCAATCGCTCCTTGAATTTGCATTACCGGGATGAAAGAGCACAAAGCGTAGCTCGGAAGAAGTACCAAGCAGTCAAAGGCTGATGCAGTCGAATCTCAATAGACGAAGCCGGGGAAAGAAGCGTTTTATTAGATTTTATTTGCGCCTTTGTTAGGAGTTTATTTTCTATAACATTTTGGACTAAACGTTAATACATTGAACTAAAAATTTATATGGTTTTATTTCGAAAGAACGACAAACGAATTTAAATTCTATTTCGTCACAACAATTTCTAATTTACGAGTTTCTTGTAAAAATTGTTGCATTGATTACGGTTACTGTGGTGATGGTCTGCTTTTAGTTCATAAATTTTTGAGCGCTGTACCAAAAGCAAAAAAAATATATTTGTTGACTACATTTTTACACACTATTGGTTTGCTGTAGTGGCATTTGGCTACAAAGGCATTCTGTGAAGTCATCCCTGTGGCACGTTACCAATTGTTTGATCAGAAATGCTTTACGTACAAAATAGTTTTGCACTTCTGCTCATCATTTTATTAGACTAAGTACTTTGTATGTTTTACTCTTGGCGTTTCTGATGATGTCTTCGAAATGATAAACGCCTAGCCAGGAATAGGAACGAGCTCTCTGGATAATAATCTGTGGTTTCTAGGATATCTGAATATATAGTTAGGCATTTGGTGAGATAATCAACCAAGCTATGTGGAAAGCACTAGACAACGCTTTACCTCTTATGATCCTATAACCACCTATGTAAGTAAATCTCACCTTTTTTGTTGTGCCATGGCAAGTTTTTTTTTATGGTTTACACTCTTGTCCTTTGACCAGTCAAATGGCATATTATAAGGATATTATTATAAGTATGCCGATCGTAAAGCTCTTTCAATGCATTTTGCATTAGAAGGGCATACTGTTACGTAAATATTCTATCCAATATCTCATAGAATATCGAAAATCATAAGTACATGAAACAAACATACCGTTTATAAACCCGCTAGTTTCTGCCGTTTGATTTATATAGCAGTTTATTGACAATGATAAAGGTCTGCATTGGAGTTGACATTTCGTTATGAGGGTGAAAAATTGCGTGTCTGCGATATCCGTGTCGTATTAGCTTGTTTGTCATTGAAGTGTGTCGAGTTATGTCAGTTATATTTGTTTTTGTTAACCGCAGAACGCGAAACGTTTAATTGCATAACGTGACAATTTATGTGACAGTGTATCGGACAATTTATGTATGTGTGGCATTCGCGTTGGTGAAATTTGTGCAATACTCGAAATGCATTCATAAATCTACAACATGACCGAGTCATTCTACAATAAGCTTACAATCATATAATATTACTAACGTTTTTCGTTCCGAACTAGTGACCTCGCGACCAAGACTGATTTTGTTATTCTCGTACATGAAACTTAAAAATTTTATAGAAATGTAACATATTTTCCTACTAATTTTCATGAAATTCGATTTCATCGTGTACTTATCGTGTACATCGTGTAGTTTTCTTCGAACCTCATTTCAGTAGATCGAGAGTGGATTATCCCACTGTTGGGACACATGCCTTCTCTCAGAGAGAGAGAGAGAGAGAGAGAGAGATAGAGAGAGAGAGAGGATGGGCCCAATTTCACCATGCAGGCCCAGTGCATGTTGTTGAATATCATTACATTTTTTAACAAAAAAAAACTTTTTTTCAAACCCCTTCATTTGATACGGAAATCAAAAAGATTGGCTACCCTCCGGCTCCATCATCATCTAGTACCAACGTGCTTGGGAAGACAAATTCAACGAACCCAAACTCGACGGGATTACGTCGTTTAGTTTAGTTGTTCCTATGGCCACCTTCTGTCTTCATCATCAGACCAGCTTGATTGTGTTACATTGAGCTTTTGTCTCGCTCTCGCGGCTAATGAGAGAGCAATACAAAATTTAATGTAAGGTTATAATATGAATGTTTTTGAGATTATGGTAACATTGGTGTCCCACCTCTAGCAAAATATATTTTTTCTGCATGCCTCAGAGCCTACTAACGTACTTACTAACCTAGGTACATACTTTAAAATTAATATTAGTTAGGTGGGTATAAACAGTGCATTGATAATGTACGGATTCCAATTACCACATTTTAATTATCCGTTTCCATTAGAAGAAATTCCATCGATCCTTTCCACTCTCAGCTCCGGTTCTAATCCTGGATTTAGATAAAGGAGTGAATTGCGGGATTCCTAACGTCTCGCACAGCTTTGTCCGGGAATCCTAGATGCAAATAAATTGAGAAAAAGTGTTGCCGTGATAGAAAAATTGTAATGGGAAATTTGTTTTAAAAATTAGATTTTATAAAAGTGTTTATTAAGATTTTTGACATTGTGTCTATTACACATATTTTTATCGCCCGATTAAAAACAACTGAATTAACATTATAAATTTATTATTATACATCAATCAAAATACAGAATATAAAATAAACATAAAAAATATTATAATACCGAACAAAAATATAAATAAAACACATCATGTCGTCACTCAGTTTCACTGAAGTGAGAATTCTTTTCTGTGCTCAATTTAATAATAAATGCACGTCACAACAAACAAAATTTAAGCTAACCTAATACTAAATTCGAAATGGATAACAAGTATTACGTACTGGACCATTTTTAACTTGTCAATAATCTTATTTTGATGTTTTAAATCGTCCATTTTTCAGGAATAAGTCAAGGAACATGGTTGTTATTGTAAAGCTTTCTATTTTATTAATGTATTCTATGTCAGACTTAATATTTGAAAATTAAATCAAATATTGAGATACTAAAAAATATAAGCCAACACTAAACACCTAAAGTACCTACTTGACCCAAGGGTGCGGATATAAAGAAGCAAGTTTCCGGAACAGGTAAAACTGTACGGGTCGGTATACGCGAGGTGAGCAGTAAAAACCACAAGCCGACGAACTGGAGGCCATGATGGTTACTGCAAACTGGATTCACCTGTTTTTTGTAGGGTGCAGGTGCAAATGCACCGATCGGTACCTAGCCGTACAGATTTACTTGTATTGGAAACTTAGCCTAAGTTTGTGCTTAGCTTCTTTGTGTCCGCACCCCATTACAAGTTCAAAAACAGTTGATTTACCCTTAGAAATAGAGACAATCCTAAAACTGATAACTACTGATAAAGATTCTTAGCTTTAATTTTTAAGGTGAAATCAAATCAAAAATGATTTTTTTATTTAATCCCTGAAACATACTGAATCTTGGAGAATTGCCACTATTCTGGCAACACCGTGCGAGAATCCCGATCTCTCCTCGCTTCATAAAGCGATGGCACGAATACTTAAGATCCTAGCACTCTCTTGAACAAGAAGATTACTACGAATGCACGAATATAGTCAACCTACTACTACCTCACATAATACTAACTACTTATTAATTTAAAAATGTCCACAGAAGTACTTTTATGAGTGCCACTCATAAAACCACAAACAGGTTATACCACACTCAATTGTAGGACCCGGCTTTATCTAGAACAATTCGTAGCTGGCCACTCAACATACGGACTGTACGGACTTTCATTGAAATTATGAAGCATTGTTTATGAGGGATTCATCATCATCAGCCAGAAGACTTCCATTGCTGAACATAGGCCTCCCCTTTTGACATCCACACTAAACGACAGCTTGCCATCTGCATGCAGTGCCCGTGGCTCTTACGATATTGTCGTCGGTCTATTCCGGGGAGGCCTACCTACGCTGCGTCTTCGGGTTCGTGGTCTGCGCTCAAGAACCTTTCTTCCCCATCGGTTATCGGTTATTCGAGTGATGTGGTCTGCACATTGCCACTTCAAATTGCAAATTTTGATAGTTATGTCGATGACTCTGATTTGTTTGGAGAATATCCAGTTTCCGGATTCTATCGTGCAAAGAAAGGGGTTGTAAGGGATCACCTATTACATTTGTTCAACCCCTTCAACTTCATAACGGTTTTACGGATTTGATAAATGTATTTCCAAACAGGTACAATCAGTGTCAGTGAATATCTATGTACTTGGCAAGCGTGCTACAACTTCGGCTTCATCTTCGCTTACCATCAGGCAAGATTGTGGTCAAACGCGCCACGTGCAACGATTGTGTGTCACGTAAAGTATAAAAAAGTGTATAAATAATGACATAAATAACTAGCCATGTGCGAGTCGGACTCGCGCATGAAGGGTTCCGTACCATTATCTAAAAAAACGGCAAAAATTCACGTTTGTTGTATTGGAGGCCCCCATAAATATTTGTTTTCTTTTAATTTAATTATTTATTTTTAAAGTTAAGATATAACTTAATATTCTGTGAATATTTCAATTGTCTACCTGTTGCCATTATCAATATCGAGCAAAAAAATCACGTTTGTTGTATGAGTGCCCCCTTAAATAGTTATTTTATTCTGTTTTTTAGTATTTTTTGTTATAGCGGCAACAGAAATACAGCATCTGTGAAAATTTCAACTGTCTAACTATTACGGTTCATGAGATACAGCCTGGTGACAGACGGACAGATGGACAGACTGACAGACGGACAGCGGAGCATTAGTAATAGGATGCCGTTTTACCCTTTGAGTACGGAACTCTAAAAATGGGTTGTCAAAAAAAAGTCCTGAACCTATCATGCAGCTCGGGGACTGTCACCGAAAGGGTTTCCGGCACAAACTAGGTAAAGCTACTTGGTTTACTGGGTTATTAAAAAACCTGGGGCTTTACGGATAATGAATTAGGTTCCTTTTCAACTTTTGCAACTTTTCTCATCACCTAAACATAAACGCTTAAAACAGGTAGCCGTAAGGCCTCTGAACCTACTGTCACTTGACTCTGTTCTGTTGCCATACGGGTTTCCAGGCAGCATAGTATAAAAACCTTAAGTAAACAATGGAATACAAGATATTTTATACATAGCATTGTCATTCTAGACATTCTACAGAATGCCAGATGATGCAGTTTACATGAACAAATTGAACAATGCTGTTTCACAAACAATGTTTTGCTTTGAATAATCACAGGGTACGACCCTTCATCTTCTTGAAAATATAAAACATATTTTTCAAATCATATTTCCACACCCTCTTTTATTCGAACTCGAATCATCAATTACAAAACTTTTCTATTTTGCATTCATACAATTGAATTGCCATTTTCGTCACTCGAGCACCCCAAATTCTGACACATTTCAAAGCATCGCTGGTATGTCAACTCAGAGGGTGGTTGTTTGGTTTATTTAATGGTGAAGATGCAGAAGTTTTTGACGAACGACTGAGGCCCAACGTCCACTGAAAACTCGATGCAGTGACGCTACGGTGTACTATACAGTGAAAAATTTCCCCTCTCCAGTTATTGTCTAGCCTTTCGATACGCCTCCATGTCTTCTGTTTTTAACTTTAGTCATCAGACGCTTAACATTAGGCGACGTGGAGGTCAAACGCAAGCCCTTAATTAAAAAAAAATAAAAACTTTGGTTAACGAGGCACTAGTTTGAACCATGCCTAAACCAAACACTTGTATTTGAGACTTTTCCACGACTTTTTCGCGTCTACTTCGGCCACCGCCTCGACTCTAGAGTCAGCGTTAGGCCTAAAGACAAATATGCAATTTTATATGGGCTCAAAATAACAATATTATTATGTTTGTGTGGATTTATGGGCACTTTTTTTATTAACAATGGTTGGACAGTAGCCGATTTAATAATGAAGGAAATTAAAAAAGTTTATATTATTATTATAAAAATGCCTGCACGGAAGAGGGTGAAATTCAATAAACGGGATTCATCCCTTACTTCCACTCTTAGAGGAGGAAAAATTTACTCAAGTTTAAATGAGAACATCCTCTAGATTTAAGCCTATTCAGTAAAAATATAATTATAACACACACAAATACAACCAATTTTTTTTTAAGTCGGTAGAAAAAGATGGCTTTGGCTTATCTTAGATAAAAATTTCCAATTAAAAATATGATTACATTTGTACAAAAACATAGAGCGATTCTTCTTTCTTAAATGTGATTACCGTATTATCAAACTAAACCAAATTTTAGTCAAGTCCTAAATACAGACAAGCGCTCCCCCCATGCTTTTGAATTTCATCAGTTTGAATTAGGAATAATTTATCAAATTGCTACGGTTGCATGCCTCAGCTGCGCTCGGTCGCAGTCTGAAGGCAATTTTTTATCTACCCTCATTTTATCGGTGACGTCAGCGCTGCTAGATCCTTGGGGAACAAATACACTGGAGTTGGGGAGGAATTTACTATGGTTTGGCAGCAAAACAACTTGAGATGTTTAATGATAAGCTGAGATAAATTGCTTGTAAGATGTGAATTGTAAGAATAAGTAAACATACTTTTTTGGCATTTCTTGCCTAGTTTCTTTAACTGTTACTTTTAAGAGTACAATGAGGAATAAAAATAATAATTTCTTACTTTCGTATGTCTATTATGAGTGTTAAGTGTAATTTGTGTGGAACGGTAGATGCAAATATCGTTGCGTATCGCAACCTTTGGAGAAGTCTTTGTGGGAAAATAGTAGCAAGCAGATCTACTTGTGAAAGGACGTGGTCGTCGTTAACATTGTAAACGCACGCGTTCTACCCGACATCCGACCTGAGTTTAATTTGTTATCGACTTCATTATGGAAAGTTACGTGGTTTTCACTCATTTGAATTTTGTTCACAAATTATTTTCGACTTTATTTCAATGGTTTTTTTTTTTACAAGCGCACATAGTCATACATATGCAAATTGCTGTCAAAATACGTAACGTGCGAGAGACCAAACGGTTAAACGATTAAACAAATTAAATCTTTAGGGGGATTGAAATAAAGACAATAATAAACTCAGTGAGTCGAACGCATCTTTAGATCATACAATAGGTTGGATTTGCATTAAACTCGAGCTAGTACCAAAAAGTCTGCCAAAATTAGGGGCGAGGTAAACACGTATTACATACACTGATATATTTTTACTAGTTTTACAAACGCACACTTCAATATTGAGCGGCACACAACTTCAAACAAGATCATGAAATGTCATTAAATGGACGACCAATTGTGGTATAAGTTGCACTTCCAATAATTTCTTTTTGAGAGCTCATCAATCTGCCTCTGTAATGTGATGTGTAAAACTATAAACCCAAATAATATTTCCATGTTAATGCCTTTCCTGTAAAAGGGTTAAGAGTTAAGGTTGGGGTATTTTAATTATAACAGGAATAGTAATTTCAACAGACATTTTACATCAGACAAACTATTCACTGGAAAATTATTCAGTCGAGGATGTCAGAGGGATTCGTGGTTAATCCGATTACATGTTGCGCATTAAATATTTTTTATGTAAATTTATTGTAATACATTTTAATGTTTCATATCACGAGTATTAAATTTCACATGTTTAATGTTTATATAACTGATGTGTTTTCAGCTATTCTAATATTTACGCAACAGTTTCCAGATGATGTTATATTAACATTCGAGTTTTATCGATAAATATAGTTATCATTCGTTTCGTTGATATTTACAAATGATTGAAACTTGATGATATCCGTCGGTATCAATTTTTTATTAATCAAATCCAGCTATATTTTTAACTTAATTAACTCACATTTGGTGGTGTGGACGTAATCAAGAATGGATCACTGTGGCCTAAATACAGATATTTGCGTAAAATACGTACTATTGAATTTCATACAAATTTTGAATTTCGAATTGGAAATTAGTATGGAATTCGATAGTACATATTTCACGCAAATATTCGTATTAGGCCACGGAATGAATCGACAACATTTTACGAGCCATTTTCGCAAGTTTTTCAATGAAGTAACTTTTTTTGGCTTCTTCACGCAATATGTCGTGAATGTTTTTTTTACAAGTTAATAGTGAAGGATAATTTAGTTTAAAGCATGCAGAATTCTCCTAAAACCCCTCTTTGATACCTTGCAAATCTTGCAATCCAAGAACATTATTTGAGAAATAAATAAATATAACTATAACTTCGGGATCCTAGGCAAAGGGGTCTCCCATCTCTATCCAGACAGTGTGATCATCTGCTAGATTTCAATCAAATAAGAAACGAATTTGCAGCTCAAAAAGTATGTTTACCGCTAAATAACGATTCCATCCATACACATTGGATAGGTAATTTTCTAAATATATTTGGGGCTCAACATAGTATCATCAATAGGTTAGCCAGTTACCATAACGCCTGCTTTATGATAGATAACAAGAAAAATATGCGCAAATAAGGTTTTTATTGAAAAATATTTTTCTCAAACCAAGCTTTTATGAAATTAGTGATCGAAACGGTGGGCTGATCAAAATGAGCACAAACACTGACAGTCTAGTATTATTTATGGAGGAGTGCCTTTTTCCACCGTTACCATCATCAAATCAGCTCGCTGTTACCATAATATTATATCATCATCAGAATTTGACAAGTATGCCAAATTTCAGCTCAATCGAACACCGGGAAGTGGGTTAAATTTTACTTGCAAGATATACAGCGCGCGACAAGTGAAACTTAATAAGAGCTTGTAAAAAAACCGGCCAAGTGCAAGTCAGACTCGCGCACGATGGGTTCCGTGTCATTATCTATTTAAAAAAAAAAAAAATGTTGTATGGGAATAATTATAAATAATTATTTTATTATGTTTTTTTGTACTTGTTGTTATAGCTGCATCAGAAATACATCATCTGCGAAAATTTCAACTGTCTAACTATCATGGTTCATGAGAAACGGCCTGGTGACAGACGGATAGACAGACAAACGGACAGACAGCGGAGCCTTAGTAATAGGGTCCCGTTTTACCCTTTGGGTACGAAACCCTAAAAATGGACTTATAGCCTCCAAATCCGTATTCTTATGGATACGGGGCTTTTAACCTTTTAATCCCCAATAAGCTAACCACTTACCATCGCGCTTGCTTGGTGCCTGACTCCAGAGCTCCGGGGAGCAGTGGAACTTGTAATTAATTTGCACCGAGTCACAGGTACGAGTAATTCATTAGTTGAGAATCGACCTCGTTCCGTGCCAATATCACAAAATGTTATTACTGTCAGTATGCTAAATTACACTTTTAACAGTTTAACTTGATGAGAGCTTTTTAAGACCTTGTTCAGGTAAGCTATACTAATCGAATTCCATACTAATTTCAAATTCGAAATTTGTATGAAATTCGATAGTACGTATTTTACGCAAATACTCGTACTTAGGCCACTGTGGGGTTGTGCCACTTTCTTCGCAAAGTCAAAGGATAGTTTTTACAGAACATAAATCTAAACGAAAAAATAATATATTTATTGTAATAGTTTACTACATTGATAATAGCAATAAAACTTACTTGGGTAACCTTAATTAACTTATTAGCCTTTATTATTATTTATTAAGCTTTATTATTAATTTTTTCCCTCGAAGAACTGATAACCGATGGGGAAGAAAGGTTCTTGAGTGGAGACCGCGAATCGGAAGACGCAGCGTAGGTAGGCCTCCCACTAGATGGACCGACGACATTGTGAGAATCGCGGGCATCCAGTGGATGCAGATGGCAGGATGTCGTTCAGTGTGGAGGTTAAAGGGGGAGGCCTATGTTCAGCAGTGGACGGGCTGATGATGGTGGTGATGGTGATTATTTATTTATCGAGACAAAAACGAATTAAACAGTTACATTTACCTCACATATCAAAATTAAATCCATATTATGTCATAAATCTAATTTAAACAAGAAAAAATGTATTATGGCTAAATGTAAAATAAGTAATTAATATAACACATATCAAACAGTTTTTTTTTAATTGGGCAAGTGCCTTTATTAACTAAACAAAATACAAGCTAAAACTAACACTAAATAAACAGTTAGACTGTCCATAGACCGTTGAAGGTCTAAAGACAATCCAAATGCTCAAGCCCACTATCAGTTGGCAGCGTACCCAGCATGCTGGCGGCATTACCACGTTGAATGGCAATGCTTATACGTTGAGCCAGATACACGCCAGCATTTTGGTCACGCGTCGCGTTAACCAGACGCTCTGAAAGATTTTTGAAAATGAGGTGAGCTTAAAACAGTTAATTTATATAAATTTGTAAATTAATGTCATATAAATATAGATCGTCAAAACAACATTATTTTAATCTTAACCTGTATTTTAGATTTCTAAAATCGGAATTAGTCGGAAAGTACGAAAGTGTCACTAAATTGAGACGGCAGCGAGGTGGAGTCATAAGAGACCGGGATGGGAGCGCCAGGAAGGGGCGAATAAGAGATAGATGAGAATGGGGTGAAATCAGAACTGAAACGAGAAAGAAACGAGACGGGAGCGGTTCAGAAGTACGGCAGGGTAGGACGAGTCCAGAGCGTCACGGATTGGGTAAAAAAAATAATAGAATAATAGCAGATCGGGGCATATGATTTTTTTTTAAGGAATGGAGTGAGAGCGGGCCTCGGGCGAGATGTGACCGGGACGGTAGCAGGGACAGGGGTTGTAAAATTAAATGATAGCGAGAACTGGGGCAAGAATGGAGAAGGATGGGGGCGGGATGGGAGCGGAACGGGAGCGAGACGGGACCGAGACAAGAGAGGTAAGGAACTTGAAGGGGTTGATGTGTAAATCTTTTTACTACGCGAACACGTCTATACATACAAAGTTAAGAATGCCAAAGCCATGACAACCGCTACAAATAGTTCAAGGTTCAAGAAAACACGGCACTTGCGCTACTGCATACACTCACTAAGTCTCGATATCGTGATTATTTCTGCCTGAATTCCTAATTACATTCCCTAATTGAAGTAACCGCCTAATTGGTGGTGTTTTTTAGAGTTACGCAAATATGGCATACAAAAACTGGACTTAGCTCACGACCATATAAAGACGATGTAGAGAAGCAAGTACCTACCCCATTAAAACATTTTCGGCCTTAGGACATAGGCATGATTAAGCTAAAATATTTTTTAACATTGTCACTCGAACAAAGGCACTTGATTCATCGATATCAGTGGATAAAGCTCTCTTTTAATCACCGAGTGACTATTTATTTTTTCAATGACATAAAACAAAACAATCACGATAACAGAAAAGAAACAAAGGACGTTATGAGGCCAATATTAGGTTTTATAACGCCCTTGAAAGAAACTAAACTTGGCGGGATATTTTTTTCCCTTAATCACAGCCTTAATTTAAGTTGGATAGCGTAATGGCAATAGCTCCATTCAGCCAGTATAGTATAGATACGTTCAGCACGTTTTATTAATTTTTTGTACATAAATCGAATTCAAATTAAAAAAAAAAACACTCAGTGACTGTGATCTCCAGTATAAAATATAGCACTATGCTTTGTTATATAGTGAACTTATATGTTTCTCCAAAGTAAGACTGTATTCGACCCTGGCTAAGTGCGTAGTCGCCACTTGCCGATTGCCGTAGTAACCAAACGTTACAACGTTTGGTTACAGTAAACTGGAAACAGGCAAACAGTGCTTAGCTTGAATACAATTGCTTTTTGATCCTTGATACTGTTTGGAACGAGCCGTATCATATACAAAGTAGAAAAATTGGGTTATTTGTTGTTGTTTTAATTAAAATAAAATAAAACATTAGTAATTCAATAATAGGTTGGTTAAATGTCGGTATGATAATGAGTCAATCTGTATACTCATAACACTAAACCAAAAATATAGGATTTTTTCTTCTTCTTTCCTCCTGAGAGGATTTTGGCGTGGCACGCCTTGTGCATTTGCCAGTGTCAATGATTAAGTATGCAAATATTTACAAGTTTTAATAAAAATATCCATATCATACACACCACAGTCAATCCAAACAAAGAAAGTCGCGGTCATGTCCCAGTCATGTCCTAGTCGTGGAGAATTTACGAGAGGCTTTGATGGAGTTTTGGAAACATTGCAAAAAGACGTGTTTTACCTCGATAGTTCACTTGTCTACACAATCATCATTCATGAACACATAGTAAACAATAAGCCACTATTAATAAACAATATAACAATACTCGAAATAACTCAAGTTTAGGAAAATAATACAATTAAGTGACATGTTTTTTCACGTTGGCGCCAAGACTGTGTGTATAGGTGTATATAGTTTACGGACTGGACAGAGATGTTTTTTTTTTGACAAGACCTTGCCTAGGTCAAACTTCTTGTTTGAAACTCATCCTGCCCTTGATCACTCATTTTTTTTTAACAGCTTCTGACCATCAAGCGTTCAAAACGCGGTTCTTTCAAGCACTTGTAACATAAAAAGGTTCATGTCATAATTACACGAGGTTTTTCATCATTTAAAACCTCTACAGACCAACTTATTAGTAGAGTTTAATGTGGGAGCCTCTTTCGTGTTTTCTAAACATAACTTACAATCGGGAGAACAATATTTTAGTTGCCTAATTTGATCACCTTTGCAGATAACGTGGTTGTACCAGAATACGGGTTTGAATTGGTTGTTTGACGCAATTCACACGCTGGACTGACTTTAATTACGAATATGGACGTGGATTTATTTATCTTTATTGATGTTTGAGTTTTTTTAGTTTGCTCATGGATTAAATTTCAGTTTTGTGGAGTTGAATATGTGACGTAGCAAATACCTAGTGCAGAAATTGGATCACGTGAATTTTAACACGCCATAATATTAGCTTAACATTGTTACTAACTTACAATGTAAACAAATCTCCAAAGTCGATTTTTTCTGCTTACTTATGATCGACTTACGATTTAGAACTCTGCAATATTATGTATTGTAATTTGGATGACAATACAATAAATTGGTACCATCAAACTGATATGATGATGGAGCCATGAGAAAACCTTAAAAAAATTTACTTAAAAAAAAGACTTCAAAAATGACAGAACTGGACTAAATTGAAATGAGACCACACGGGAAGCACCAGCTTTCAGATAAAAAAATAATCATCAATCTCGGTTTACCCAGTATAAAGTTATGAGGTAACAAACATAAAAAATAAATAAAAAATACACTCGAATTGAGGACCTCCTCCTTTCAGGAAGTCGGTTAGAAACTTGAATTTTTTTTGCTTTTTGTTACTTTAAAAGTTACCTAGTAACTTTGAGACTTTCGCGATTAGATCACATGGACTCAGCTCGTGACCATGACCATAGTAACATGGTCGAAACGTCGAGCGAAAGGTACCTAATTTTTACCTAAATAAAATATTGCGCGATAAATCCCTTTAAAAGTTTATTTAAACATACATAGATAAGTAAGAAAATCTTTCGGTAAAAGTAGCCTTTGTCTCAATTTAGGGTACGAGTATAGTTACTACATTCTTCTAAATTTGCTACATTCATTAAAAAAAAACGACATTGGGACGGTGCGGCAGCCCTTTGTACGAGATGATACTTTATTCACATCTTCCTGAGACACAAGGTAGATCTGGTGCGGCAGCTAATTCGGCGGAGCAGCATGCAGTGGTTACAAATTTAAGCCATTTTGGGTAGATACATTGGGTCCTTGGGGACCAGGAGCTCACCACATTTTCAATAAACTTTTAGAGCGCCTGGTTAATGCGATGCGTGACCAAAATGGCGCACTTCTGGCTCAACGTATAAGCACTGCCATTCAGCGTGGTAATGCCGTCAGAATGCTGGTCATACGTTACCAACTGCTACTGGGCTTGAGCATTTGGGTTGTCTTTAGACCTTCAGGGGTATATGGGCATCCTAGCTGTTTTTGTAATGTTAGTCAGCTTGTTCTTTGTTAAGTTAATAAAGACACTTGCTTAAAAAAAAACACTCAAATCCGTTGCGCCATTACGGAGTGGAAAAAACACACAAACACACAATATTCGTTCAACATCAGGCTAGCTGAAGTTTAAGCGCAAGCTTATCTTTTAATAATAATAAAAAAAAACAAACAATCGCAACGCACTAATTTAAAATAGTAGTGTGATGTGCACGGATCCGAAACGCGTTCGATACGTAACTGATCTTTTAAAATTGCGACCTAGTTTTAAAGGCCTTCGATAGTCGAGGGAAAATAACATCAGGAAACAAATCAACAACCGGCTTGCCGGTTCACGAAAGTAAATATTCAGATCCGCGTCACGTGCCAGCTTATTTCTCCATTTTCGACCACGTGGAACTGAAATGGAAACGTGATGGGAAAATACTCGGGAGCCCCTGGCTTGACCACGTGACGGGATCATTTAACTTTTTTTGTTCGAGATCTGAGAACAGTCGCTTTCACTAACGGAGAAACACTTATATTATTTAATCAGCTATTTAAATTGCTTGGAAACGTAATAAATAAATTGTCGGGTATCACAGCATGTTTATTCTGCAAGCTAAGTGAACGCGCAAGTGAAGTGATAAGCTAAGTAAATGTGACTTGTTCTTGCCTATTTCTGCAGATAAATGTCAAAACATCAAATTATAAGGGTAAGGGAATACAGTCAAGGGTGATCACTCGACATTTTGACATTTCTCTATAGTAATCGACAAGAAAAATACACGTTCACTTAGCTTATCACTTCACTTGCGCGTTCACTTAGCTTGCAGAATAGACCGGTGCCATAGATCAACTCAACACCGAACTCACCGCAATAGCCCAGAGTTTTTCAATCCTATAGGTAGGTACTTACTGTACATTAGTTTTATATTCCCTTTTTAACACATTCCGTAATTGTTTGGACCTCTTGGTGTTGGTTTCGGCCCCACCAATGCCTCTCAAATATGTCTGGGCTAGACCAGAGATTGAAAATTAAAGAAGTAATACAACTAATCTAAGAGAACAAAATAAATACAATTTACATACCTACACTGATTACACACTAGGGGCCATAATAAAAACATTACTCAAGTTGATCTATGCTTAAAATGCTCTATAATCTTCTTGCTGACGGCAATGGTCAAACGTAAAAACCAGACAACGTAATTTTAAGCATAAATTAACGGAAGCAACGTTTTTAAGTAAGGCCATAAAATTAATGTCTGAGAAATAAGTGGTTTATATTAACTTCAAAGTTTTGTAATATGTATTTTCTTTTTTCAACAAGCGTAGGTACGATATGTTAGAAATATAACCGCCGTTTCTCATTCCTTTGTGGAAAACGGTAAGACCTATATTGATGAAGTCAAACTAGAAATGCCAATCAAAATAGCCTTACATTGCTTTCATACTCATACACGTATGTGACCTAATCGTCGACTGACATTTTCATTTCAAAGCTTTGTGGACTCGGCTCAAACAGTTTTAATTGAGTGACGATCCGGCATCAAAGCGGACATGTTAATTTAAATCGCTCAACTTTTTTGCAGGGAATTGAACATTGACTTTATAGAATTACAATGTTTTTTTCTCTCAAACATGCTTGGACATTCGTACATTACCGATAACAGGCATAGTCACTTAAATTCAAAAACATAATATCGTGTCTTACGCATCTACGAGTATCGTTTCCGAAAACAACGAAGATATTATATTGTTTCGTATCAAATGTTTATCTTTTATTGCTAAATACACTCGCAGGCCACTACGTCTGCTTATGGTGTCATGGGGCTCTATTTTTGGATCGCTTGTAGGACTTTTTTCATGCGATGTGATTTATTTGCGAACGAAATCCCAAAAGCCCTATTTTTGAACAAGTCATATCACTCGTAACTCGATGAGTGGTTTATATTATTCGAATTTGCTTTCTATCTATATAAGTCTGGCAGAACTACGGCAACCCAGAATTCGAGAGATTCAAAAATACCAAAAAATAGGATCACTCGCATTTGAAATCACCGGTGATTATTTGCGTATGCGAATAGAAAAAGTCCTACAAGCAATTCAAAAATAGAGCCCATGATCGTAAACACATGAACTTTCTTCATTAAAGTTTCAAATAAAGTGATGTTTGTTTTCATAATCGTGATGTCATTCGCTTTGATTGGCGTTTCACATATGGTTTGGCTCAGGTCTGGCAGATATTATAAAGTAAATATTTTAAATATTATCTATACGTAGAACATAATATAAATAACTAGCTACGCTCCGCGGTTTCACCCGTGTGGTGATGAAAAATTGTGATGATGGTGATGTTGAAAAATATTTTAGGACCTATTCTCATAACTACCAAATAAAATAAAATAAATCATAATTTCGGTCATGCCGTTTCGAAGGAGTGCGACCACAAACACCGCGACACGAGATTTTTATATATATCTATAGATTTTCAACTTATTTTAAATATTCATAGAATGTATCGTTACATAATAATAATAATCGATACAAAGTTTTTTTTTCAACCTATACTTCCCTAACGGCATGACACGAAAGTTTGAGTCGGTAAATAATCGTTTGTAGAGTTTATAGACGCCTTTCAGCACAATGTTCACTAGAAATCAGTACTTCATCTCGCGAATCTGATAACATCGATATAGCCAGAAGTGTTTGTTTGTTTTATGAAATAATGAATGTTTGTTTTACCGGCAGAATTTGAACCAGCACCATCTGGTATACGTCCGACCGCTCTGTCAATGGACAGAGCGTTCGTGGCTTAATAAAGCTCTTCCCACAATCTCTCTTATTTTTTTGATCCAAGCTCACGGCGTACAATTGGTTGTGGAAAAGTCAAATTTGCTACTTTCAAATTGTGACATCCTCACAGTTGAGACGCGGCGGACGCGCTACGTGATGCAGGACGATTTTGAATCTACGGCAAACCGGGAAAGGTTGACTTTTTTACGACCACTAGAACGCTGCGACTCCGGCTCGACTCTTAAGTGGGCTTCACTTCGACTTTCCAGTTGGGCCTTAGTATCATTTGCTACTAAGCTACATATATTTTCACACGTTTCTCTTACCTAAGACTTCGCTCAACGGCCACAGCTCTATTCTTTCGCAACATTAAAACATTTTTGAAGATTATATATTAACTGATTGAAAAAAAAATATGGATTGGATATTATCTATATCTATTTCTATACATACAATGAAAACGTAGAGATAAAAAAAATGTCATTGCGAGATATCGAAAAATGAATTACATTATACACAGGCCGTCTTAAAATAAGCAGATGAACACGATAAGACAGTTTAAAAAAATGACAGTGTTTGTTTGTCCACGCACATCTCCTAAACTACTGGACGGATTTAAAAGCTGTTTTCTATGAAAAATATGATTAGCTATGCCCATATTTAAGTATAGGCTATGTTATTTTGCGCAAGGGCTGAATTGTGGGAGGAAAAAAGGGTTGAAAGTTTATATGAAAATCTACACGTACGAAGTCGCAAGCAACAGCACTAGTCTTTATAATAAAATAGCAAATAGTTATATAAAGCAATTTTTCATGTTGATATTGCATAATATGATGGCGCAGGAGATAGAAAAAACTCGAAAAACTGTATTTTCTATCTCCACCATCTTATAAAATATCAACACTAAAATTGCTTTATGCTATTTGCAATGCCATTCTAAAGATTAAACCCCATCGGTTTAAAATTAAATTAACATTCACTGTTTTTTTTATCCACAATGTTGTAAACGTACGAGTGAGTTAGCCCGCCTTTGCGAACGTTGTTAACTGAATTCCACAGTGCTTTCACTAGCTTGGCTTATCAAGATAAATTATTCAGTCAAGATATTGATGGACCCCACCTAATAATACTTTGGACGACTTTATCAATTTTACTTTACTTCCTGATTTTACAGGAAATTGATTGCTTCCAAGAAAAATGTTTATAAAATTCTGAGACGGTAGCGGCGATGCATATTTTTAATATTGTCCATAAGAAAAATACCTCGTGGAAATGCTTCTAGAAAATATCCGGGGAGTGGACAAAAGGCATACCTGTTTGCACTCAGAAAAATCATTTTATGAAAGGTAAAATGTCAGGAATGGACTTGCATAGTCTAAGTGAAAAAGCTTTGTATGTGAAGAATATATAATGGCAAAGAAATTTCTACTTGGCGCTTTTCAGTCAAACTTTTTTCTCAATGAGATAATGCCTGTTATCACATAAAATTTATAAAAATTATATATTTGATAATTATAATATAGTTGTTTGAAAATAAGGATTTTGCTCTGCTATCTGTCCATTTATATCTATGTTAACTTTCCTGGTTAAACAGCAGAATCGTTTTTTTTTTGCAAAGAAGTGAGGTCGTATGTTGTTCTTGAGAACCCCGTGGTTTCACCTACTATCCTTTAGAAACTGTGTTATTTTCGAGTTAAAAACCCTTTATTAGTCCAGGGATTATGCTTCCTCCATACAAAATGTTACCTAAAATCTGTTAAAACCAACTCTAAGACAGTATACCAACTTTCGTATTTATAACATAACATTCATTACAAAACATAGATGAATAAAAAAATCGTAACGCAAATAATACAGAATTAGGTACACGGTAATAATAAGCCAAAATGAGGTCAATCTACTCATCCATAGTTACAACCAACATAGTCCAACCAACATACATGGTTTCATGACCAACTTTTAAATCGCAGTAAAAGTATTTCGCAGTATGAGAGCAGAATATAAATCTGACCATCAATCCTTGATCTGTCCCTCAACATTCTTTATTTCTATTTAATGTTACGTCCAATGTCCAATTATGTGCATTATTTGTGGGGGAAACTTCACGGTTATTACCCGTATATGTACCCGACTAAGTTCTGGTTCGTCCAGCTCGGCTACAACTCATTAGAAATGAGGATGTCGAATCAGCTCGCTATTTGCTGTAAGGTGCTCAGAGGATCGTTTGACTCCTTGCATCTGCACAACTTATTGTGCACTTTGTTCGTGCTAGAAGAACCCGGGTTTCCGGCTAATAGGCGTAGGAAATTGCCTACGTTTTTCCACATAGATCACATCCGCACTGTGGCGCGGTGCATGTCTCCGTTGATCCGCGCCCGCCACCACTTCAATGCACTCCTTTCCGCCAACACTGAACACTGATTTTGATATTATTTGTGATAGAAAACTGTAAAAAAATATTTTTGGGAAAAAATTATTGTGAGAACTTACTAACTGTCCAATGGCACAGGGACAAAAAAGACTGATGACAATTTTATTTATTTATTTACGGAAAACAAACAGCTTAAGCAATGTTAAACATAGCAATAAAATATGACATACTAATTTTGTGTTTTTTTTTTAAATTTTATTGTAAGATAGGCTTGCGCTTGGCCGCCAACTCGCCTGATGTTAAGCGATGACATATGACATATTCTTACACCAAATTGTTGTATTTAATATATTAGTTTTATAAGTTTAATTATCAGAAATCGATTTTAGTTTAACAGTTTGTGAGATAAAAGTTAGTGGAATTATCCGTTAGTTGAATTCACTGGTTTCTTGTGAATGTTATCGCCATCAGAACCTAGACACTCCTATGTAATTATCATTGTACCAGGGTTCCGTGACATGTAAGCTCTTAATTCCCGCCTAATTTATAGGCGCCCGAATTCGAGATAAGCCCCTTCCCCGTCCCGCCACTATCATGGCCTTTGTGCTTTGATTGCACTAATTATTCGCTTATCATATGGAAATATCTGAGAAAGATTTAAATACATTATTATTATGGAAACTGAGGTGGTTTTTACACATTTTATTTATATTATAGGTACGGGAATTACTCACCTTATATCCTTCGATCAAATAAACAGAGGATAGTGTACCGCCTAACCACGGCCTACTTCAAATTCCGCCAAATTGCACCGGTGCAGCAGTTTCCATTTAGTAATAGTGCTCATAACCTAGCCATATATAAATATGACGTCCAATACACAAATTAATAGCTAGTATGTATTTACAATTATTCTACCAGTTTTGCAGCGTATGTATGGTGTGGATATTCTTTGTGTATTTGACAAAAAATAAGCCGGTTATTCCGATAGTTTGAACCGCATTCGGCGATCTTTTCTAGGGTAAAGCTGCGCGCGGTTCTGTCTAGCTTTACACTGTTAAAACCTGGCCTATAGAGAAGAAAGGTTCTTGAGTGGAGACCACGAACCGGAAGACGCAGCGTAGGTAGCGACGACCAGTTGGATCGACAACTTTGTGGGAGACGCGGGCATCCAATGGATGCAGATGGCATGCAGGCTGTCGTTCAGTGTGGAGGTTCAAGGGGAAGGCCTATGTTCAGCAGTGGACATCTTCTGGCTGATAATGATTTAAATGATTGCGTTGTCATCGGACCTTGATAAGTGTGCAAAATTTCAATTTAATTCGATGTTTTGAAGTAGTTGAAAATCAAGTTCAAATATTCCATTACATACATACACTATACATACCAAGCTAATAAAAGCGTGTTAAAAATCAATTGGCGTGTCTGAGGTTTTTGCGTTATTTCAATGACACGTTGAATATGTTGAAACTGCCGTAGAAATTATTACTTGTTATTTTACAGCCTTCGCAAATTAGTGTCAAATGAAGCAATTTACCGGGTTACATGAAAACCGCCTGAGAATTCTGTACAGGGGTTATTTAGGGATGATGTGAGTTATGTTAGATAGACTCAAATGACATTTGTATCCATGTTCATTCGCCACAAAGCTAATATAAATTAGCCAAGCAAGAGAAAACCCATTTAAACTGTACCTATGGCATAGAGCACATAAGTTTGGCTGTACCAGGGTAGTTTGATAACCGACAACCGCGACACGTTTCCCTTGGGCTCACATTTCATCGGAGTTTAACAACTTAAGTCCGTTTGCTGATTCTCAGATTGTGTAGTTACGAGTAAATGCGCAAGTAATACTTTATAAAAGGAAAATTGCAGGATACATACGAGTCCCTAAGTTCGTTACTAGTTACTAGTAATATTATTTACAGAATAATATGCATACATGTGATTGGTTTTGTATTTAACTTGCTTTACCACGATTTTCCAACCACACCAGATTTTCCTCTTGAAATTTCATCTACATATCATAGATTGGTGGAAATCGCACACTGTGCGTTTTACGCGATCTTTTTTGCCTCACATCTGCAATTTGTGGAATGAGCGCTCCTGCTGCGTTTCCGAGCAACTATAATATCGGGTTCTTCAATAGGGCTGATAATAGGCAACTTAACTGTAATGCCCCTGGTGTTGCAGTTATTCGTAGGCGATGGTGATCGCTCACCATCAGGCGGCCTGTCAGCTTTTTTGCAACCTTTGCCATAAAAAAACAGGTTTTCAAAAATTTCTCAAATGAAAATCCTAATGGTTTCTAAGGTTTTTGCTATTATTACATATTGAAACAAAGAAACACACTTTTTTTCTTTTTTGCACTTTAATAAATTTTTGCGTGCATGGGAACATTTTGAGTAAAAGTTATTAGCGGTACTTGTAAATAATTTCTCAATACTCTTACGGACACCCGTCAAGTCTATACCTTGTGACCACGGAGACTGCACGCAGTGTTTGATACGTCAGAAGTTCAAATAATATAAAATAATAATGGTAAATTCATTAAAAGTCTTATATTTCAATATAAAAATACCATCTACGCCCATCCTCGTAATAAATAAAATTTACACGTCAACATAATCATAATTATCTAAAGTTCATTATAAAAAATCCAAAATAATAAAAATTTATATATTAAATACGTAATTTTGTAGAAATAAAAATAACAATAATAATCTTATTATTGGAAGTAGGTACCTACTGAAGTCGTTACCTTTATCTTTCCCTTCTAGGTACTTTGCATAAGTACATCAGTGTATTTTAAATCTAAGCCATTCAGTAGTTTTGTTAATTCATTGTATTTTACCGTTTTTAATTGCAAATATTGGTCTGATGTTTTGCGTTATGTGATGTTTTACATTATGATAATAAAAGCTTCTGTTAACAATATTGATCGTAACATATTACTTCAATTTCCAGTGATTCCGTCTGCAGGGACAATTTTAATGTTCACGCAAACGAAGTTGCGGGTACAGCTAGTTCATTAATAAAACTGGTAACAAAAAGATAAGAGGGCGAACAGTGGACGTGAATTTTGTTGTTAAATGACTTGTAGGTAGTACCAACTGCAATTTCTCAGAAGATAGACTGGAGAAGGTACTTACCTAGGTGTTACTAAACTTAGTATGCGTCCTGTAAGTCTGAGCTGTAACATAATTGCGAACGCCCGGACTCAGTGTACGTGTTATATCACTCGATGTGAATTGCTCCCAGGTGCTCCATCGCTTTAATATTATTACTAAGGGTAAGTATTCATCAAAGTAATACGAGAAAATGAGAAATTGTTAACGAATGGTTATAGGTATATTTACTTAATATTTGATTATATGAATTGAATTTTAATATACGGAATGATACCGGAATGCTGGCAAAAAAAAAAACATCAGTCATAGGAATGCACGTCAGAAGTGAAAACTTAAGTAGTAATTCACCTATTCTATAAGAGATGGCGCTGTTTTAAAATACACGGTACAGCGTTCGGTGACGATACCGCGAGTTCCATGATTTTGTTTCACGCAAAAAGTGCTCAACGCGTCTAAAGAAGTTTTCACTTCAAAAATATCATTGCCAATCAACGTGGCAATACTGTCAGTATACTGGCCACTTTTTCTACCAACAACGACTTTAAGATTAGTTTTTTTTTTTTTTTTTTAATATAAGTACTTAGTACGCATATCGCTCTTATTTGTCAGATGTTAGGTCACCT
The DNA here is from genome assembly GCA_949125355.1 of Agriopis leucophaearia. Classification (NCBI taxonomy): domain Eukaryota; kingdom Metazoa; phylum Arthropoda; class Insecta; order Lepidoptera; family Geometridae; genus Agriopis; species Agriopis leucophaearia. The sequence continues at coordinate 9,198,784 of OX421275.1, forward strand.
CCCCCTTCCTTCAGTTAGAGTAACGACAATCTAATAGGTTAGGTTAGAGAAGTCTCAATTACTAAGACTTGTCTATCTATCTCATCTTGTAGGTACGACAGTCATCTACTTGTCTTATACAAGAAATTACCCGCCGTCATACCATTACGTGAACACTTCGAATGATACATTTTCTCAGAATCTCTAATTCATTTAGCATTTACCATCTGCTTACTACTAATTCTCGCTTGATTTACCTTTTTGCCTTTTTCTCTTGTTACCGCCGGTTTGTTTTCGTAGATTTCGTGGGTAAAACGAAACCACGTTACGGGGAAATGCTGGCAAGTAAATAGAATCAGGAAGTTGACAAGCGTGTCTTTGTGGAGACACTGAAATTGGCAACGTCTGAATACATCTTTCTCGATAAATCCAGTGGATTGAGTGATGTTTACTGATTTCCCGTAGCTGCCAAATCTTATCCAGTTGACTAGGTCGCTTGTGGTCTATTGAATATTATGTGTAATCAGTAATTAATACTTTTGCTGTCCCACTCCTGGGCAAAGGTCTCCCCCATCTCTTTCCAGACAGTGCGATCACCCGTTAATACTTAATACTTTAATTTAAGTATTAATTAACACAAGAAAATTATACGTAACTAGTTGCGCTCCGCAGTTTCATCCGCGTGGTGATGAAAATCGGTGATGATGGTGATGATGAAAAGTAGCCTATGTGTTAATCCAGGACATAAGCAATGTATATTCCAAATTTCATCCAAATCCATATAGCCGTTTCTGCATTATTGAGTAACAAACATCCATCCATCCATACATACATTCAAACTTTTACATACTCGTATTTATCATAACAACTGTGATGGGAAACATCATTGTCATCGTGAGGAAACCAGTATGTCCAAGAAGTTTAATAGTTCAAAGAGATTATTACATTCCCCAACATGCACTGCCAGTATGGTGGATTAGGGCTCATTTAACTTGCCCTGTTAGTCAGTATGTCCGTATATATATATGCATGTGTGGGACAAACCTTGCAACTGAATTTTTTACCAATTATCCCCAACCGATTGAGCTGAAATTTTACATACACGTTTAGTTTGAAGGACATAGCATATTAGGTTAACTGACATTCTAAATTCTTATGGTGGACTCCCAATGATGGCGGACTATTTTATTATGCACCCCCATGTTATATGGGTATCAACTGAAAAGTTTTGGCGAAAAGAATTCGAAAAATATATTTAGAAAGCATGTTTTTTTTATTCATATTTTTTTGGTCTTGGAATTCTGGAGTCTTTGGAATTCTATATTTAGACAAATATTATGAATGCTTATCTCTGTCTCTGTCTGTGTGTATGCATGTGTCTGTTTGATATGAGTACCTCGGAACGAAAAAAACATTGCGGTAGAGCTAGTATAGAAGATAAATGAAGAGCTGAGTTGCAGCTAGACAGTCTCTCCCTTAGCTTCATCGTGTTTCCTCAACCCAATCAAAAACCAGCTAGCCTCATGACACAAATCGATTTCATCAAATTTAACGCGTTATTAGACACCAAAGAAAGAGTCAACCAATATCCTCCCTAGTTTGACATTCACAAAAAGGAAAAGCGAATAATGGAAACATGCGGAAATTGTTCACAAGGTTGAATTAAATTCTATTGTTATTCAAAAAACGCGCCTAAAGGGAGTCGAATACAATCTTCGGGCACACATTTTATTAGTGAGCTCCACATTTTACGAGCAGACTCAAAACCTAAATAAAAAGAGGATTCCTCATACGAAGTCCCTTTGTCATTTTTTTACGGTGAGTTGTCAAAAGCTTTTACGATTTCATCTTAAGTCTCGGTCGGTGGTATACGTTATCTAATACCTGAAAACTTTAAAGGGCGTGCTTCTTTTTAATGACTATGAACTTTTTGGTGGACACATTTTATCTAAAGGAGTAGGACTAAAGATCACCTATGCTATAATAGGCTATAACAAATTATGAAATATAACATCTTAGTCATATGAGGCAAGAAAGATCGTGTGAATCGCACAGTGTGCGATTTCCACTGATCTATGATATGACGCCGGCATCAGATCAAACAGTTCTTCAGAACACTCCCCGTTGTAAATGCGATAAAAAATACAGAGAGTCCCAACCTCTCTGCGCATGTTGAGCAGCTAGGTGTTCGGTCAGCTTGGAATTGTCGACAATTCTTACAGCTCTACGCTGCAATGCATCAAGAGGCTCAAGTTGTTACTTGGGTGCTTCGTTTCAAAGATGGGAGGTAGCAGTACTCCACGTGAGGTCATACGCTCACGCTCTTGCTTTACAAAGCGCGAGCTTTGTAAAGCAAGAGCGTAATAAGATGATCAAAGATATCGTCATTGTCTATGGTGATGTTAGCGCCTAGCTTGGAATGGAAATATGGCTCTGAAATGCCACTGCCTGAGCAAATAATTAGGCGCAAAGCGTCATATTGCTAAAACGGATTAGACTTGGGATTTGCCAATCATAGAGCATTGTACAGTAACCATATATAGGTACAGTCCACCAAGTACCTATGGCATAGCACTATCTATACTAGATACTTGTTTAACTAATATACAAGTATAAGCAGAGAGTTGAATCCCAGACGGACGTGATTTAAGCCCGCGAGGCGGCATAAATGGATCGAGAGGCGATCGACGCCCGGGGCTTTGTCAAGATTTCATGGTAGAACTCTTTGTGTATGTCCAGGGCTTTACTGAGGGTTTATTTCAGAATGTGCTATTAAAGTACCTAGTTGCTAACCATCAAATAATTAATGTCGAAGATAAAACTTTCGGTTATCTCACATCTTTTTTTATCATCCAGTTACTTAGTTCTATATTACTCGAGCAGCGAAATGGCAACGCCGCATTTTAACGTATTTTTTTTCATTTTTGATGTCAATCTCCCTAAGTTATACTTGACACTGACAAATGCACAAGAAGTGTAACGCCAAAAATTCTCAAAGATGAAAGAATAAATGAAATACCCTGATCAACTAATACATTTTTAATTGGAACTTAAAAATAACAGAAACTTTATGTAATGATAAGTCTTTTTGGTTAATGGTTAGTGCTTTATGATTGTGATATGCAAACACAGTGTTTATTTAATATACAAGTTCTTATGAGCTTAACCGGAATGGTAACCGGAAATTCTGAAACAATGCCTGAGGGTCGCAATGGGCACGAATCAATTTAGGAGCTACAATTTCTTCTCTTCATACTAGTAATATTGTGTTTCTAGCGTATATAATACATATCAAATGTTATAAGGAGGTATATATCAAAAACTGTTTTAAACTATCACGGTTATTCACTAAAGTTATATAATTATTTACGGGATATTTATCGTGGTAAGGTTGTGGAAGGAGCTCCCGATATTTCGGCGCAGTTACATGCACCATGTTCACGGGAAGACTGAAGAATGCGGGTGGTTGGTGAAAAAGTTCAAAGTTAGGTACAGACAAAACGATCTACCCTCTTTCTTAGTCTTTTGCTACGGTTATCACTGGAACTCGAACTCGAACCTAAGTCTCGACAAAACACACTCACTGTATCACTGCGTATAGTATTTTGAACACATTTTGAACGCGGACTTTTATTTTTAAGGCAACCTTAAACTGGAACATGAACATGGAACATGGAACCGTGAACATGGTGCATGTAACTGCGCCGAAATATCGGGAGCTCCTTCCACAACCTTACCACGGTAAATATCCCGTAAATAATCATATAACTTTAGGTATATATCAGTACAAAAGCTCCGACAAGAATACACAAATATCCGTTTTTAAACGCCAGCCCCAAAAAGCAGTCATATGTTTATGAAATGTACATATGTGTGTAAGATTTATTTTAAAAATAAAACTAATTAATCTGCGTGTCGACGATGCGAGCCACGTGTTAATTTTTATTTTTCTAGGCAAACTTACTCCATCGTAAAATGCATCATCACTTAACATCAGGCGAAGTGGTGGTCAAAAGCAAACTAATTATTAAAAAAAATATGTTTGTTATTACTTAAATTCTTAACAGATAAATGGGATGGGATGAAATGATGTATCCTGGATTTACAAGATTTACAATCAATTAAAATATGGTATCAACAGGAACTGTTAATTTCTTTGTGCCTTTCTTTGTATCCTACAGGATAGCGGCTAAAACTGTTAAAACTACAGGGAAATCATTATTTCCGAGTGCGTGAATCAATTTAGATGTGAAATAAGATAAAATATTTAGAAATGTTCCGTCTGCCCCAAATTACAGCTACCTTTGTACAGTCCTGTTTTTGTATCTATCGCAATTTATTATGGATGTTCAGAGGATTTTGCGATAAGAATAATTGCTAGGCGGAAGCCTTATTTCTTAGATTTTCGTAATACTTCAAATGTCGTCAAATTAAAATTTTACTCAATGAATTATTATTTTCGTTATTTTCGTTAAAAATTGGAGAGCTTCGAGGCTTTGATGTTCTACAACGTGCTTGTTCACTTAATTCATTTTTATGATAGGCATTTTATATGTATAGTTTAAAAAAAAAACATGCACGGTATAATTTTATTAGTTTATTAATCAGATTAGTGATTAGTGATGATTAGTTTATTAAGTCAAAAGTGAATCGGTTTCTTCTAGGCATGCGTGATCCATCGTAGGCCGCATCATCGCTTAACATCAGGCGAGTTGGCGGCCAAGCGGAAGCCTATTTTTAAATTTAAAAAATATATCTTGATAGTATTACTACAAGCCTAACCGGCTATAATTATATTAGACATTCATGGAATCATGTTATTGTCTCCCTCGTCACCTCAACCTACATTTCTTTCCTGTATTTTCTCTGTCACGCAGCCGCTTTAATATTATATACCTAACTACCCTCGTATTTGTATTTATGAATATTTATATATTTATACGTTTATTCTTAACAAATCTTATAGTTTTTAAACTATACAAGTGATGAAGGTTAAATAACAAGACTACGAAAAATATTTTCTGTAGTGGTAGGACTCTTTTGCAGGGGTCCGCCTGGGGAAGTACCACACCTTTACCAGTTATTCAATCGCCAAGCAGTAGTGTGCAAACACTACTGTGTTCCGGATTGAAGGGCAATGTTTCCAGCGAAATTACAGGGCACACAGATATTTGACATCTTATATCTCGGGGTGATGAGCGCAGTGCATTGCAATCCAGGGTTTTGAACTGTTGAAGTTTAAAATTCTGAGTGGCGTTGTGCTGTTATGGGCAAGCGTGAAGAGCCATCAGGCGAGCAACTACGCTCGTCTCGTCACCCAGTAACATAAAAAAAAAAAATATATATAATAAATGACAAATTATTGATATATTTGAAATGTACTCATTAAGTTCTTTCTTTAGATACTAAACACAATTTTTCAAAAAAAAATTTCGTTGTTCGAAATCCGCCCTATTGGATTTCGATTTTTCTGTTCGATCAACCCGCATTCTTCAGCTTCCCATGAACATTGTGCATGTAACTGAGCCTAAATATCGGGAGCTCCATTCACAACCTTACTACGGTAAATATCCCGTAAATAATCATATAATTATGACATTGCCCAAAGAATCTTCGAGCATAGCTCTCTCCGTTGCCCACTGTGCGACTGTGAGTTTTTCCAAAAGGCCAGCAGTTAAGGACCATATGTCTCAATACTGTAATTATATCATCACTGGCAGAAGTTAATAGAGCATGTTAAATAGTAAATACTGTAGAAAATTATTTAGTTCAGCTTGAGCTTTGCACAAAAACTGGATCTTTTCGATACAACTCCAAACGTAGCATCCACTTATTTATTCTCAACAGCTTCAGGTTACAGAAGTGGTTTTTATTCAGTTCTGTATACCGTTTTAGACCTACACAGCTTTTCAGTATATCTCTCAATTTGAATGGCAGTACTCGTACAGTGCGACCGACATATCTGTAGAGTTTAATAATGGAGCCACTATCACATTTTCTTCACAAAATTGACAGCCGGCTGTACATATTTTTAGTTCTATTATTTGGCCAACTCTGCAATTAAGTTGGTCGATCTGTACCAAGGTTGAATGCTAAATAGACATTTTCTGTGGCGTCACGCCGCTTTCGTAATTCAGCTAGAAATAGAAGTTTCTGGAAATGGTAATGCATTTATTTGATTAGTCTGTCTGTGCGAGTGTTAATGTCTGGCAAAGAATATAAATCTTAAAAAAATGATTTGAAATTTTAAAAGCTTTTAGAAACTTTTTAAAGGTGAACCACAATATTAATTTAAACAAAATCCGACCATAGGTAACCTTGAGCTTGACGACAAACGACCCACTATCTCACGCCATAGAGTGCGGTGTAAATCCCGTGAGCTGACAGCGAAGAAATCATAGCGTGGTGGTAGCCACTTTCTAGTGCTCAGCTAGCTTAGTTACCATCCTCAAATTATAATCTGTCGCCATGCACCTGACTTTTGACTAGGTGAACGCATTTTGATGATTCTTTTTTTTATTTGAAAGCTGGTGCTTCCCTTTTGGTTTCATTTCAATTTGGTCCAGTTCTGATGAAGTCGGTTTTTTATATTGCTAATTATTTTATCTGGTAGGTACCTTAGTACCTTATACTATTTTTTTAGGGCCGCCATCACCAAAAACATATATTACTCTAGTAAATCTTCTAAAGATGCCCGACTGTACCTACGTTACATAACCTGGCTGTACCCCAAGGTACATAACCTGGCTGAACCCTAAGGTACTTAACCTGGCTGTATCCTAAGGTACTTAGCCTGGCTGAACCCTAAGGTACCTCATCTGGCTGTATCCCAAGGTACAGCCAGGTTATCTAGGCAAGCGTGCTCCATCGTAGACCGCATCATCGCTTAACATCAGGCGAGCTGGCGGTAAAATGCAAGCCTATTTTTAAACAAAAAAATAAATAAAAAATGCAGGATTGCATCTACGAAAATCTCCTGGGTGGCCTGCTCCTGTGTCCGACGCAGTGCACCGACATATTCATAGGAATGAACCGATAGACAAGAGTAATTGACCAAGCGAAGCAAAGTAGTTCTCACTGTTTATGAGAACAGAATGGCGTTTATAAGTATGTTTGTATATTCGTTCAACGATAACATGTGTAAAGTTTTGATCCGATCTTCATAAAAATTTGTATATATAAGTTTTATAATTACAAGTTTGAAAGAACATGAGCTAATTCAGTTTCTGGGTTTGCATGAAATTTATTGTGGTATTAGGTAAATTTATACATTATATGGTACATTAACGCCGTAGTCGTGCAACTTGAAAATAGGTAGGTATGTATCATAATTACTGTTATTCGACCTGTGATAATCATAAAATATTCTTTGGTGCGGTAGTTAGCGACCTAGTTCAGCGGTTAATAGACAATTAGCCTATTGATGATGCGACGCAAGCGAATCGAAGCGCAATTCGATAGAATAATGGCGTTAGGTGTCTATTTTACAAAGCTCCGAAATCGATTGTTCAAATAGATTGGTAAGTTCAAGGCCCAAAGGCTTCCGATGGCTCATGATTATGACATTGTAGTTGTTCTAGAGAGGACCTTTTGCGAGTTATAAATATGCACCGTCACCTAGTCAATAACTGCCTAAATCATTCGTTGATTAGAAGAAGCAGTGCAGTGAAGCAGCATTAGAAGTGAGCAAATCTTCGTGTATTGAACTATCAATAAAAAAGCTACGATTAATTCCACGTTTTTAACCAATGTCATAAAAGGCGGTTCTATGTTACACTGTATTTTTTTATGTATGTTCACCGATATCTTCGCCAACTGTTCACCAATTTTTTTTTTTTATTTTTTTTTTTTTTTAATTCGGCCACTGGGTTTGGAACTCGTCGAGGTCATCGCGCCATCGTTTTCTCGGCCTGCCTTGGCTCCTTCGTCCTCTTCGCACCAATAAATAAATAAAAAACGGTATAATTAGGGCTATACTTCCAATTTGGTCCCATTGTCATCAAGTCAGGATCTGATGATGGGATCCCAGGGAAATCGAGGACAACCTTCAAATTTTATAGGCACTTATCAGATATATTTTTTCATTTATTTCTTTCTTTATTTAGTTCATATATTTTTGAAGTCATTTTTTAATGTGATCCACTTGGTTTTTTTAACGTGTTTTTAACTATCTAAACTTACAAACGAAACTACCTATCTTCGTATACTGTGAATATATTAGTCAAAATTTTCACTAGAATCGATTGAGTCAAAACTAATAGGATCATCAATGAACCTTCTCCCCTGACCTGTTTTCATTAATTTGCCTCTGTCAAGAGAGTTCCTGAAATGGGTTATGTTTTGTTTCCAGAGCGAAGATAGAAAGATAAACATATTTAATCGATACTATCCATGACTAAACTCCCGTATAACTAAACTCAAGTGGCGTTGGGCAGGACACTTGACCAGTTGTGGCGACGCTGGAGGAGTGGTCTCTGGGAATGATGGCTACGCAAGGGTAAGCGTAGCCACGGAAGACCAGTCCAGCGTTGGCGTGATGACATATCAAATTTTGCGGAAATACAAAGACGATACTAGCGTTAAACATAGAAATGGGCGAAAAAGGGAGGATGCTTATGTCCCTACAGTGGGTGTAATGAGCGGTCAATAATGATGTTGAAACTATCTTTGTACGTACTTTCATACGTTTGCCTTTTGCAACGGCAATACTAAAATCGATCGGTTCAACTCCTATAGGACCCCTATAAATCTTCCCTGACCTGTGATCTTTAATTCGCCTCTGTCAAGTGCGTATCTGATATTGTTGATATTTTGTTTCCAGTGCGAAGATAGAGAGATAAACATGTTTTCGAAACTACCTAAGTACATATGTTTTGGCCGGATTTTGTACGGAGCATACTAGAATCGATCGAGTCAACTCCCATAGGACCTCTATAAATCTCCCCTGAACTGTGTTCATTAATTCGCCTCTGTCAAGTGCGTATCTGAAATTGTTGATGTTTTGCGTGTTCCCCGCGCGAAATTTATTGGACCAATCATTCGTGGCCTCAAAGTTGGTTGGGACTTGAGATGGAATTTCATAATTGGTTTGCTGTTTGAGTTAGATTATGTGGACGACCTATTTCCATTCGGTCACGAATTAAAAAACGCTTCTTCACCTTTGATACATTCAGGAGTAAAAATGTAAGTACTTTTTATGCATACTAACTTGAGGATTTGGAAAGTATTTTTCTATGGTTTACTCTTAGACCATTTTTTGCCATTATGCTGATTATAAAGTGATACAACGCTAAGTTTTTATATTACTGAAATATTATACTTTATCATACAGATATAACTCTGAAACTTTTGTATCCATAAATATACCTAATATATAGAGGGCTACGCATATAGGCGGTACTAAGTCGAAATAAAGTAATTACACTCACCATTATGAATAACTTTTACTACAGGACCAACCCTGAAATTGCGAAAAAAACTGCTGTACACTTTGCTAAGCTCCAATTACCGTTTTATTTGGAACAGTTGGTATTTTTTCACGATTTCAGGGTTGGTCTCATTGTAAAAATTGTTCATAATGATGACAATGACCTCCTTTTTAATTACTGCAGTCAATATGCGTAACCCTGTATATAGATAGATGGAAACCTTTTTATTGTGCACACCAGAAATAAAAATTACATATAAAGAAACAGAATAAAAAATCGAATAGATAGAAGTTCTGATTCAGTAATTTACACACAATTACAAAGGACCAGTTAAGGGGAAATAACACTGACATAACAATTATTGTTCCGACTTATACTACTTCCTTATATTCCAAGTTACTGCCTTATCCGTACTTACTTAGGAACTACGAACGTAGAACGACGACGAACGACTACGAACGTGGTTCATAAAAATTTAAGACTACTTAAGGCTCTATCTCTAGGTAATTGCAAGTGTGAAATTGAATATAAGATAGAGTTATATTAGCATTTTCTCTGATAAAATTTAGTATAGGATTTTTGCAGAATTCTCCTAAAGTAGTAATATTCATTTAACTGTCTCTAGTATTGTACAAACACTAATTTGTTCCGGACTGAAGGGTGTTTCCAGACAAATTACAGGAGTTACAGATATTTAACAGCTTACATCTCAGGAAGATACGTGCAGTAAAGTGCCGCTTCGGGATTTGAACTGTTGAAGTTCAGAATACTGCATTGCAACTGTAATGGCAAAACATTATATTATTATCAAGAGAGCGACTAGCTAGTCCCGTTATTCTGTCATATAAAAAACCTAATAAGAGTTATAGAGAAAAGATTCAAACTATAGATACAAATGCGCAGAATAAAATAAAATATTCGTATCCATTTCCAAAATGAACATGTTTACACCAGCCTTTCGATAAGATCGCAGACACATAAATATGTTGTAATGAGCTATTAATCAAGACATAAACTATTCAGAGAATCATTGCCTACAGTAGATATTTTATTTGCACTAAATAAATACGAGTATGAGTGAAATGAAATGTTGTATTGTTTTCTAGTGCTTTTTTTACAAAAACGAAATAAAATCAGATGTTTTGATTAATTACTGGTTACTTCGTAAGGAACGATAAGTTAAAACCAAAACTGTGTATATGTCTCATTTTTCAAAAGGAGTCGCACAAATAATACACATCAGAAATTTTGTGCGTTAGTATGTGCGCTCTTACTTCCGTAACAGCTTTACTGATTTGAATAAAATTTGATATGGAGGTAGCTAATATCATGGATATCAAGTTAAAAGCGGTAAGGACATCAAATTGTATGTAAACCTATAATAGCATGCTTCATTTTTTGTACCTCTCGAGAGTAATTTTCGAAGGGTTTTTACAGTTTATAATTTGTCGTTTTTAGGGTTCCGTTCCCATAGGGTAAAAATGGGACCCTATTACTGAGCCTACGCTGTCTGTCCATCTGTCCTACGTTTCAACGGCTGTATCCTTGGAAGCGTAATAGATAGTTGAAATTTTCAACTTGCTCAATTTTTTTTGCACTGATTCAACTTCAAACGGAAAACAGACACGCAAAGTTTGTGAGCTCGCGGCATCGTAAGGCCCATAACAGACGTATCAAAATTGGCTGACGAACCGCCGTCTGACCAACGGGAGAGAAAGAGTGAGAATATAATTTCCCTCTCTTTTTCTCTCGTTGGTTGAGGTAGTTGACGTCAGCCATGTTGACGTGTCTGTTATAGCTGTAAGATGCCTGAGACAGAAGATCTGATACAGATCTGTGGTGTCAACCCAGTTTAGTTTTACACTGTTTTTGGTGGATTACCCCCCCATTTTTTTTTACTCCCGACGCAAAAAGGGAGCTGACAAAAGTTTAACGTGTGTATCTGTGTATCTTTGATTCTTTGTATGTATATGTATGTCTGTCTGTGGCATTACAGCTCCCAAACGAATGAACCGAGAGTTTTCTTAACTATGATCCAAGAAAATTGTTCAACTGTTTAAAGATTATGAGCGTTTTTGTAAAGGGTTTAAAAAATACTTGTCTTGTTCCTTTCTTGCCATCGGCTTAAAAAAGAAGATTGTTTGATTTCAGCTAGTATTATTTAAATTCAATTTAGAAGCCAGTTTTCATTTTTATAATAGCACTAAGCTATAATGGCTAAAAACTATGAAAAATAGACTAAGAAATTGATTAAACCTTATTTTAGGTACTTACTCGACTTTGAACTGAACTCAACGGAAGGTCAAGTGGTCTAACACCAAAGCAATTTTATCGATATTTTAAGCTTCTATTGGGGTTTTATTACTCGTTAAGTTTTATGGATTCTTAACTTCGCAGTAATAGAGAAATCTATAATACATTAAAGAAAGACTGGTTTTTTGAAGTTTTTTGTATTTGTTAAGGGGCTACAGGGGTCTGTAGCATTTAATTTCAATTACTAACATATTAATAGTTGCTAACCCTAGCAACTATGTTACCGGAACTTGTTAACGGACTCTATAGCGTGCCGTGTATTTTACATTCCTTTAATTTCAAACGTTTCGAACACTTTACTTTGTCCGTGGTTACAAGTAGACTAGATGATGGAGATCTTAGTCTAAGACCCGGCTGCAGAATTACTTCGGTCATCGAGTTTTTTCTTTAAACCAAAATTTTACGCATATTTATGATTAGGAGAATATATATCAACCAGGGTGCCAATCAAAATGTGGCCGTTAGTATTTTTAATTAAATTATTGCTAATTAGTTTATGGGAAAAAAATTCATTCACTTTGTTTTTAAATAAAATATCGTCCACTTCACGGCACCGAAGTAATTCTGCAGCCGGATCTCGTACTATAATAGAAATATTATGTATAATTTAAGTAGTGTCCAGAGGTCTTGTAGTTCTACGTCAGGGTTTAGATTGTATTAATCCGATGACTGGATGGCAAGTACTAGCCAACCTTACTGCTCTTTTGTAGTCCGAATGTTTTTTAAATTGTAATAGCCTCGAATAGCATCCTAAGTTGTCATATAACATAAATATTTAATTCCTGGCAGCAATTGACGCTGGGGACATTGCTCTAACCGAAAGGCTAGGAACCATTTTAAGATGGTAGAATGTCATTATTTTCAGATTATAAACAAAACAATGTACTTAGATTTACATTCAGGAATTTATTTTGGAATTGTAAACAAATATTAAAGTAATTTAGAACTAATCAAATATTTTACAATAATTATAATTATATATAATATATTGTATATTATATATAATTATACAATATAATATTTGTTATCTGTTGAACGCGGCATCGCCATATACGCTGACTCGCTCGCACTCAAAGAATGCTTCCGTAAACAAGAAAGCGAAAGGAGATGCGGACACCATTTTAATGAATGCCATTCTCACGAAACGGCGCTACGGGCTGGTTACGTGATAATCAGAATTTTTAATTTCCATCCAATTTTAAGAAGATGACTTGAAATATATACTGCGGTTTCCCTTGTGGAAACGTTGGAATCAGATTTCCGGCTCGAAACCAACATGAGCACAACAACGGATTGATTTTTGAACAACAGGTTCGACATGCCACGCGCTCGAACTAATTTTCTTATTTCCTGGAAATGAAGACTTGATCACGCATCAGGAAGTCAGAGCTCCATGAAGTGTTCCAGTTTCAAGTGGAGATGATCTTGGGCAAGCCACCGCGCACGCAGGATTTCAACAGATAACCACTTTTTATTATCACCTTCATTTTTCACTTAGTATTTTCCCAATTTTCGATGCTGAGGCACAGTAGTGTGCCAGCTTTCCCTTAACTAACCACCATGAGCCCTCTCTGGATTTTAGCTACTTTATAACGATTTGTATTAGGCAATTTAAGAGAGTAAATGCATTGTAACCTCAAATATTTGCATTAATTTATTTTTCACATTCCCTTAGCACAAGATAGGTTCAGTAGACTCATTTAGCTTCCACAAGAGGACCCTTGTACTCCAGGAGTCCGATGGTTCTGGACTGACTCGTATCCAGGCAACGTTTTAACCAACATAACTTAATTGTCATGATTTATAGGGATTTTTCCATCACAAACACTGTACATTGCAAATGTACCGTTTGCAATCCCTTTCTATTTAAACACATTAAATAAAGTCTTTTTTTCCACACATGACAAAGTATACGAGTATAATGGTTCTGCTTGGAGATAATTTGGGAATTATAAAAATAAACCAGCCAAGTGCGAGTCGGGCTCGCACAGTGAGGTTTCCGTATCATCACAAAATGCAGTGCAAAAAGAAAACATCACGTCCAGGCGGTCACCCATCCAAGTACCGACCGCGCCCGACGTTGCTTATTAACTTACTGGTGAATAGAAATTTATCACCGACTCGCTCATGTCCATTATTTATTATTTATAGTTTTACTTTAGAGTGGATATTATAATCATGCCATGTTTGAAGCTTGTAGGTATTACCGTTTTTTCATTAAAGCAAACACAAAAATACATTTTAAAAAAAAGAAACGTTTGTTGTATGGAATTTTACTTTACCTTTAGTTTTTACTTATTGACATTATTATTATTTCTTAATTAATCTGCCGTAACATTACATATTCTGTAAAAATTTCAACTGGCTATCTATTACGGTATATACGGACGGACAGACAGAAAGCGTAGCGTATCACCAATTTGCTAGTATATTTTTATGGTTATAAGAACAAAATATACAATGTAAAGGTAAAGGATAATGAAATAAACTGTAGCTGTGAGAAAACGGACGAAGCACAAATGAAGTTATTTTACTTGCAAGTGTTTACCATGGCAAAAGGCACTCAGAGTGTTTTCAGAGAAATCACGAAGCGGATCTCCGAAAATTCATCGCCGCCTTCCACTCACAGGATAATAATAACAAACGAAATAAAAACTTTTCGGGGAAAAAAATATTAGTTTTTCGGACCATTGGAGTTTTGAGAGGACCGAAAAACAACAAGAAATTGTACTTAATTCCGGGTTTTTAAAGTTTAACGAAACTTTTCTTGTTATGATCGATGTTCTAATACAGTTCGACGGGGTTAAGTAAACTTTTGTCCTTAAATTTTTCTTGTTGAACAATTTTGCTGAGATTTTCCGAGAGTTTAATCTCTGGATTTATTAAGTTGTCTTTTAAATTAAAACTGGAACTCGCCTATCTCAACTTTAGAAGTTATTTAACCTGCTTTGTTTGCGTCGCTGATATGATTCTGAGACGATGGTTTTGCATAGTTTGTCGTACCACTGTACAACGTGCAATGGAAATAGGGCAGAATAGTTTGTTCTGAATCAGGTGTATAATTAATAAAACTATTGTTATAAGTTCCATGCCAGGCTAAAAAAATACTTAGTTCCATGCCGGGCTAGCATGCGAGCCGCGACAAAATTTTGTTAACTCTTTTTATCGTGCTAAAGCGAAACAGGCGAATATGAAACCGTAGGCACCATGTCGCGTTCTCACTCGTCAAGAGAGAAATAGAGAGAGAGAGAGAGAGAGAGAGTGAGAGAGAGAGAGAGAGAGAGAGAGAGAGTGAGAGAGAGAGAGAGAGAGGATGGGCTCTAATCCATCATGTGCCCAGTGCAGTGTTGGCGAATGTCATATGTTTTTGAATTTTGATGTTCATGATGTTTTGATATCAAAGTTCGAGAACATCAATTCGAAAAATTTGCGCAGTTTGCTCATACCAGAAGTAGGACCAAAGTGTCATGCCACTTCTGTAAGGAAGCCATTTGTGGCCAGGAGGCCAAGGATGCTATACTATTTCTGTCTACTCAGATTATGAGGATTACCTAGGGAATAACTTTAATAAATATCCTTTCATATTACTAAATTTTTTATTTAGTAAATGTAATTTCAAGAAAAATATTGTCTTTTTATTTTGTTAGTCAAAATAACTAATAGTGACTGTGTTACTTGGAAATATGTTTACCACCTGCCTCCTAGTTTCTAGTTAAGTTCCTAGTTAAGTTTCTAGTTAAGTCTAGGGTAAATAATGTTATTTTAAACATAAACAAACACCGATTCTTATTCAACAACGTTTTCCATTCAACACAAAAGAGGGTAGCACCAAATGGTGTGTAGAGGTACTCATGTATTGGAATGAGAACCCATTCGAGTAATTTGAGGGAAGCCAAAACGACGTTGTCGCTAAGCGATTCAATCTGACGCGACCACTGGGACCAACCGATTTAAATCGGTCAGTAGAACTGATTGCAAAACATACGATTCAATTTGGATTCTTAACAATATAATAACGATTGATATTGTTGTGCTAATTGCTATGAAGCTTTGGACAGTCAAGGCCGTAAAAAGAAAACATTTACTGGTTTACCGTAGATTCAAAATAGGTTATAGCATGGAGTGATATTTTTTATTGCCGTAAAAAAAGCTAAGCACAAATTAATAGAGCTGATCACCGAAATCAAAACTAAAAATTATTTAAAATTAAGGAAGATTTAAGCATTATAATGTCTTGCTAGGCAAAGAGCATAATGTACTTTCAAATGACGTCACATATAAGTACACCGTACAAACTCCAAAATGAAACTCATTTTGTGGGAAAGGGATAAAACATCCCTTTCTAATCCGACCAAAAACATTTAACTCTTATATCTCAGAACTTTATCAAGCTGATATAGATAATTTCCTTAATTTAAATATTCCGTTTAGGTACATTTTCATTAAGTTTGTTATTTTTAAAATATCAAACATCTGTCTGGTCCTGCCGTGTTTCTAAGCCTAGTCGCTCCTCCACCACGCTTGGACTGTTCTAAACTCTATTTTTTTTGTTAATAACATAATATATTTAAATGACTTTGTCACTCAACGACTACATCGCCCTGACATCCAGAGTAAGACTATAAAGACAAAACTAATCATAATATTATTATTTAGGGCCTAATTTATCCAGCTTATATAACAAAATGCTTATCGGATTCGGGACAGCCTAGTTTTTTTTTTTGGTTTTCAATTTTGAAATAATCCTAACTGCCCCAATCAACAACCTATCAGTGGGGCAAATTCATTTAAATTCCGACCTGCCTCATTGGCGTGAACTATGGGGCCGTTGTGACTTTAAATTCCCATTTGCCCCATTAGTGTGAATAATGGGGCAGATAGGAATTTAAATTTCCAAAGGTCCCATTTTCTTCTTGTAATTTCTTTGTTACAAAATAATTTGTCATAGCTATGTCAGATATTCTATAGTGAATGGGCGTGTGACGTGTCGTGCCAAAATGCGAATTTCTGAATGTAATTCGAAAGATTATTTCCACTTGTTTTAAGAGTTCCGTTACCCGACAAGGAACCCTTACAAATTCGTTCTGTCTGTCCGTCTGTCTGTATGTCTGTTCGTCCGTCCGAATTTTTTAAAACCTTCTAACTTCTATCGTTATTTAGATAAGTGAATGAAACTTTGCAGTTGTAATATAAATAGATCTCAATTTTAAAAGTACAAAAAATATATAATATTGCATTTTAGGGGTGGCTCTGGTACATGTGAAATGGGGATGAAATTATATTTTTCACCCCACTTACTCGTGTGGGGTATCGTTGAAAAGGTCTTTTAAAATGAAGGTAAGGTTTGATACATCACTTTTTTATCAAGGCTACACTTTGCGAAATAGGGCCCGCCAAAGTGGCAAAAAGTTGGTCCCCTCCTGCATTTCTAAACTATAAGAGATAGAAACTTGAATCTTACAAAACAGATAGGTCATATTTAAAACCTTCATTCAAAATTATTTCAAACATTATCTGATGATGAATTTTTGAGTTACAGCGATAAACTGTAATAAATTCAAAGTGTTCTAGCTCATTCTAAAGGTAATTGATCTTTTTGTAAAATGGTCTTAACAAATAATATTTCTCAATCAGTTTTCTTTATGTTTAAACCATAAAAAGTATATGCTATGTCGGGATGGTACATCTCTAAAATTTGGCTAAGTCCACAGAGCTTCGTTCGTTCGAACTTTTCTATAACCATAATTTTCTGAACTATGACTACAATTATATGGCTTTGATTACGGAACCCTACCATATGCTTGTCTCGACACGCTCTTGACCAATTATTTAAAAAAAAACATGATTTTTATCGAGGGTTTCACTAATTTTTATACTTGTTACGCATTGCTTCAAATGATATTATATACTAGGTATGATAGAGTTCGAAATTTGTGTCGCTTGCGCCGTGTAACTCTTAACACAGCATTATGAAAAATTATTTTTCCCAAGTAACTAACTTCCTTATGGTAATGTTATATCGATTGTAGTCTCAATTCTGAACAAACTATTTTCAGATTTTGCGTTATTTCGTCGGAACGTTGTATAGTAAATGGTCGAAAAAGCTAATTTATAAAGATTAGATATATACTTGCCCATTCATCAAAGATCCCCTGAGCTCACGTAAGATATGTTTCTCAACAGTTCAGTTTCTCGAGACTGATTTTATGATTTATTTCTCTCATCAATTCTAATTAGTTAGCGTAGACTGTTTTTATTTTTAACAAAATATACAAGCGGGAATAGTTTTCAGCTTCACTGAAATTTTCGCATCACAGCTCAGCTGCAAATCAGCCGTGGACGAGCAAAAATTATGGAAAATATTCGAGCGTTTACGTCTCGCACTACTGACGTTGTGGTAGTATAAAACAGAGACGAAAACATCCAGGAAATACCTAATGCTATTCTTTTCTAGTTGATGTGCTAGATATATTGATGAAACTTTCAACTGCGTGCAACTGCTACAAGGAACCCATATAAGTTCGTTCTGTCATTTTGTCTGTCTGTCCGTCCGTTCTAATTTTATTCTTTGTTTGTGTGGTCTTTTTAAAGAGTTATCATAACCTTCTAACTTCTATTAACTACAGCATGAAACTTTGCTCAATTACAGTTTTAATATAGATCTCAATTTTAAAAGTATAAGAAATATAATTTTGTATTTTAGGTACATGTGAGGCTCTGGTACATGTGAACAACTCGCATGCTGGACAAGTAAATATGTTTACAAGGTTTACTCTTACGTCAAACAAGTCATAATCACAGCCATAGTCATGCAAAATAAGTCACGGTCTAGTCCAAGACATGTCCTAGTAAAGTGGTAGATACTTTACTAGAGTCTTCTGTAGAGTTTTGATGTTTGAGTTTTTGAAGTTAATGTGCCTAATGTATGTGTTGTTTTGTTGCCTGAAATAAGTGAAAAAGAAATTAAAAATTTGAAAAAAAAAAAACACCCATGTGACGTTTCATAGACGTCAACAAAAGAGAAGTAGCCGACATACTGCACAATACTTACACCGAGGTTTTCGACGATCGAAAAAACCAATTGCTCGAATTAATACACCTTCATCTCAGTGTAAATGGCAGGGCGTAGCTCCTTCGCTGTGAAAAATGGAATCACTGCAGAACATAATTTGTCATTTTAATGTTTTCATGTCCGCAACCGTGGGATTATGGATAGACGATTTATAACGTGTCATGTGGGCATGCTATTGTGTGGGCGAAATCACTAGTGAAGACGGAATTGCTATTTGTTGTGGTGTTTGTTATGTAGTGGGGAGGTACAATTGATTGTTTCTGTAGATACCTGTGTTGTTACTTTAGAAAGGCATTACTTTTTCTGTTTTTATTTGCAAAATAGGTGGTAACATTTTTTTTAATTTATAAAGTAAGTATAGTTTTCAAGTTTTCGCTACGAGTAAGTATATAGGTAAATCTACATACCTCAGAAGCGTTATACCTACAGTTTCCCCTTTAGCACTTACACGTCCCCCCCTCGGTCGTCCATTCGTTAACATTTTGAGCACATCGTTTTCAGTTGTGTGCCGCTCAATATTGAAGTGTGCGTATGTAGAACTGGTAAGAATATGTCAGTGTGTGCAATACGTGTTTACCTCGCCTACTTCAGTTTTTCGCAGACTCTTTTGGTACTTGCTCGAGTTTAAGGCAGATCCCAACTGTCTAGTGTCAAAGGTATTTATTTATCTTATCTATTAAGGAACATCAAACAGCCATATCTATATACTTATAAAGAAACTGTAAAAAAACATACAAAAATACAAATGTTTCCTCTTTGTAATATTAGTGTAGATGTATATTATATAATAAGTATGATGCCGTTTCATTATTTCGTTAAAATGAAATTGTACTGTACATTTGTAACATTATTTCTGTTCTTCGTACAGCTTAGATTTATATACTTAAGTACATTCAATAATTTTATATCTTGGGTAAATATTAAAATTCGCGAGCGAGACAGCACGCACGTAGCAAGGGCTATAAACTTACCATTTTATTTATACTTAATTATGTTTTCCACGCCTTTAACATTAGTTTTTGATGAGCCGTAAAAGTACTGTATGAAGTTATAGACACGGCATAATATTATGCTACTGGATTCCTACATCGTAAAATAGAGATGGCTGCGTAAAACTGATCGTTTGGTTTTACGGCTCCGAACCCTGGGTTAGTAATTATGTCGTAGAGCACTTACAGAAGCCCAGTGCAGTGTGTATTTCTTGACAAGTACTTATTAACACATTTTTAAGTAACATTATAATATTTACTATGACTAAGGAGATGCGATCACTCCGAAGTCTTAGCTTCCTTAAATAAAAGGCGCTAGTCATCGTGGAGCTGCAATCTTGCCAATTTTGACTTATTGTTTTTAGGATTCCGTATCCGAAGGGTGTAAACGGGACCCTATTACTAAGCTTACGCTGTATTTCTGTCTGTCTGTATGTACGTCCGCCAGTCTTGCATTATCTTTCTAACCGCAATAGATGGCTAGTTGAAATTTTCACAAAATATGTAATGTTACAGCGGCTTAACTAAGAAATAATAGTTAATTAAACATTTTAAAGTATTTTTGTATTTTTCTAGTGTAAAAACAGTTATAAGTACAATTGTTAAACTTACCACGATTATAGTACACACCCTAAAGTAAAACAACAAGTAATAAATAATGGCCAAGTGTGAGTCGGTGACGCAAGCGCTTCCGACCAATTATACCATTAATGGTACTAAGTTGTCCAATTTATATCTGTAGCGGTACAGGGTGGTACTAGTTAATACCAGTTATACCATTAGACAATTATATCATGGTATAAATGGTCTTTACTTGTCCGACCTATATATACTCGTAATGGTATAAGTGGGATAGGTTGAGACCATTTATACCATTGGATTATACCATTATGGCAATAAAACTACTTGTATTTACATCGGGCGCGGTCGGTACTTTGATGGGTGACCGCTTAGGCGTGATGTCTTCTTGCACTACTGTTTGCATTTTGTGGTAGCACGGATCTCTCAGTGCACGAGCCCGACTCGCACATGGCTAGTTTATTTTTATTATATACTCGTAATAGGCTTGCGCTTCACCGCCACCAATCTGATGTTAAGCGACAATAAACAAGTGATCACGTTAAGTGAAGTGAATAAAAAAATATGTTTAAAAAATGAAAGTTTCATTCAAATATTGAGCAAGCAAAAGAAAAATAAAAACGTCAGCTATTGGTAAGTACTTTTTGAAGATTGCGCTCATAACTGCCAATGCTTTCGAATCCCGATATTTTACGAGGATCGTTCTTTTACGTGGAAAAGTTTTGGTCCCGTTCGGAGGTCATTGCCGAAAAGTTCTCTTATTTGCGAGCCACTCGTACTCGAATGTGTACAATCACCAGCATGCCTTTTCCTTCTCTTCTTCATCATCATCATCTCATATTAGTCCACTGCTGCTCTAGACAACGACATCTCCCAAATGGTAACTACAAAGTCCGTATAGGCACTCCAACGAGTCACGAGGCGTCCTACGCTAGGTTTCTTGATTCATATTATTCCCACTCAAAAGTACTGGTATATTCGTATTTTCGCGACACCTGGATCGACTTTGCTTATATTCGAACATGAAAATTGAATTTGCATGGACTACTTGCCTACAATTTCATGAAGATTGGATGATAAGGACACACGTTATCGTCAAACAAATACATAAAAATATAAACGCTGACAATTTCCCGTCGAATTTCTTTCGATCAATGGTTTAAATTTTTTTATGGAAAAGTTCTGATGTTAAATATTTCTCCTAACCTTTTGGAATGTTGCAGGAAGTCAGAGTTTTTTCTTTTTTCGACTTATGGGGCACCCAAAAGCGGCGCGGCCACTGAGAAAAATATTTTTTTCGAGTTTTATTCCATCCCCCCGCCATTCTATAAAATATCAACACCAAAATTTGTTTTGTGCTATTTGCAATGTTCTAAAGATAGCGCGCAATCGCAATAAGCTGTTTTGTCTTATTTTTTTTTATCGTGCAAAAGGGTTAGCTTTGGTTTTTGAGCACAGTTAAGGTGGTATTTCGTGCTTATGCTTACATTCACGTTATGTTTAGCTTTTAATATATTGGGAATGCACCTGATGGTACCTACGTATTCTTTACTAACTTCTTATACTTAGTGCGAAGTCTGTTCGAGTACTAATAATTTCAAAATTACATGTAAGTACGTATTTTTTGAGTATGTTCAATATACTCAAAGAAATAAGCGCATTTTGCTTACAATTAATTGAAGATTAAACTTATTTTTGCCACTCTTGTAAATTAACATGATAGTTACTTTGATTACCTTTGTTTTCATTGAGTATTACAAAATTATGGTTTGTTACAATCTGGTAGATGACTAATTAGATTCATCTAAGATCTTTGGAGAACATTCCAAACTTTGAGAAGATAATATTTATTTCT
Organism: Agriopis leucophaearia; assembly: GCA_949125355.1. Lineage (NCBI taxonomy): Eukaryota > Metazoa > Arthropoda > Insecta > Lepidoptera > Geometridae > Agriopis > Agriopis leucophaearia. The sequence continues at coordinate 9,220,999 of OX421275.1, forward strand.
GTTGATATAACTGTTTGGACAAAACCATTCCAAAGATTAAAACTATAAATTTTAATTTCAATTGATCTAACAATTTTGACAAAATTATTCCAAGCTTTTAAACTAGGTACTTGCTCATATTCAACTACTTAAGCAGTTACTATCGCCTATACATACAGGGCTAGCTGGATCAATACGCGATATTACTAAGCCAGATATTATCATCATTATGAACAAACTTTACTATGGGACTGACACTATTACCGAAAAAAAAAACAACAATCATTCCATAAATTTCGTTGATTGTGAACACATACTAGGTAAAGCTACTACTACGTAGATTGTGAATGTAATTTTTCTACGGAGCAGCTGAGTTTTTTATCGATCTGGGGTAGTTTCGATTATTATGTTTATTACCATTTAAGTTATATTCCCACAATAAGGGATGTTCAAAACTACTTGTTTAAAAAACAGCGGGTTCATCTAGGTAAATACGTACCTGTATGTAAAGTAGCATTTTAATAAATATTAACTTAGTAAATATTATAGTGTACCTACATGTCCCCCTGCATTCTTATTTACGCAAGTTAGTTGCTATAATAATAATTCACACAAATAAAAATTCCCACTCGTGTTACGTTAAGAATTTCTCATTTAAGAGCGTAGAGCACCCATGGCCTCTTCAAACTACGCTATAATATCACACTAATATTTTGATTGTGAAAATTTGTATGGAAGTGGGTATGTTTGTCCGCACTGAACTCAGTAACAACTTAATGGATTTGAATGAAATTTGGTGATTAGGTTTGTATCATAGATTAATACATAGGCTCCTACATAGGCTGTAGGATAGCGGGTGAAAACGCGGGCGCTGCTAATAGCATCATAATTACTTACCCCACACTGCTCCTAGTGAGTCGTATCGTTTAGACATACTGCAGGCAGCATACTTGCTCTGGCAGTGGAGAAATTGTCTCCACCATTTATATCCCGATAGAAAACGTAATACGTCATATTTTAGCTTTGTCGTGTCTATGCGTGGATAAAAACGCTGGAAAGACAATTTTTCTACGGCCTCAGTCGCAAATTGCTGCGTTTCGTCGACGGCTTCATCTATTTTTGTGAAACGAAGCGACTTTGCTGCAACGCGCAACAAAGTCGCAAGCAAGTTGTTGCGTCTATGACACAAAATTGAATATGTAACTTGTAAAAATTGCTATCTGTCAAAGTTCTACCGAACTAAGTCGCAACGTATAGTTTGCTAATATTTTAGAATCTGTACTAATGTATTTAAATAGTACGTATATATATGTAACTTTCACTATGGGATCAGCCCTAAAATCATAAAAAGTGGTACCATAGAAAAAGTTCATTGATATTATGTATGAAATAGCTATTTATTATCGATTTCAGGGATGGTTTCATAGTAAAAAAAATTCATATTAACCATAAGTACAATAACTCTTTTTAACCAACTTCCAAAAAGGAGGAGGTTCTCAATTCGACTGGTATTTTTTTCAAAAGTTTATCATAGTAGTTATTTATAACCCTGTAGAGCGCAGAGCAGGTGGGTAGTATTATAAAAACTAAGCATACAGATGATTGAGTATAATTATTATAAGATTCATCATTTTTAGCCCACCTTAACCTACTGCTGCACATAGACCTCTCCTAAAGCACGCCACTCAGCGCAACCTTCTGCTTCTTACTCTGCCTTACGTATATTGTCCCTCCAGTTTCAGATTAATGTGATACATTATAACGCAGTTTGAAGAAACCTTCGTGATATATAAATTTAATTATGGAAGCTGACGCTAGCTTCATGTTGAAATAAAATTGCGACCAATTAAGGAAAACAAGGTGGCCGTGCCTTTGGATTAATGTTCTTAATTAACGGTTAAGGAGGGAGAGATCATAAAAGGGAAGTAGCTGACAGTAAAGCGGAGTGGAATAACGGGCCATCTACTTGGATGTACTTAATAAAAGTTACTTAGAAGAAATACCGCGTCTTCTGTTTCTTTTGAAACATTTTGCATAGTAAGATGATGATAGATATTTCTATCAATCAATAACTATAAGAAATAATTTTTATTTACTATCCAAAGTTATACGTAATGGTGGTACCAAGTCAAAAGCCAGTATTCATCACTATGAACAACGTGTATTGTTTTCATCTGTTACAGGATGAAATAAAAAACACTCACACACTAAAAAACACTACTGTATTTATTTAGCAATCGAAATGAACAGAGATATGGCTGGCTGGCTTATATACACTTACCCTTCCAAAGACTTGGCAAGCTTGGCGTGAGGGGAAGTATTATGGTGGCTGGCATTGGTGGATTTACAGGCAGACGTCACTTTCGTTCCGTTAAAAAAAACGATGACCTCCTTTCGGCTTAATACCCCCGTTCCCTGTAACGTTGTAAAAAGTGCTCGAGGTGTAGGTTAGGTTAGGTGGCCCGTTAAATTGCTGCAGGATCATTGCATTTTTTTTCTTAACCTATACTATCCCACTGTTGGGCAAAGGTCTCCCCCATTTCCTTCCATAAATCTCGGTCCTCCGCAACCTCTTGCATATACAAGCGGTATTTAAATTTACAACTTAACTGAGCGCTACCGCAGCTTGGCTGATAAACTAAACTGTAGGTCCAGGATTTTTGCTTTTGACCTGACAGTTTTGTCGTCAACTAACTTAGTTGAAACTTTCCAACAAGGTCGCTTTGGTCTTTATATATCTGTAGGTATAGTCTGAGTATGTATGTAGGTACGTTTCTTCGGCATATTACGCATATATATTTAGCGAAATCAGGGGTCACTTAGCACATAAAACAATTATTTTCATCGGATTTTATAGCATGTATTTAACATTATTTTAATTCCTGGCGCTTAGTGCACTTGGCTGTGTCCGTGGTCATGGATATACTAGATTATGATGATGTATGGTGTTTAATTTTAAATAAGTGCGAAAACCTAACACACCTTAAAAAGTCCGCCGAATGTGGTTGAAACTATAGTTGCAATAACCGACTTAATCTTACGTGAGTAATTCCCGTGTAATATAAACAAAAATCTAAGAATTTTTAATGTTTTATTATTTATTTAAGCTGTGGCCGTCCCATTGCCGCAGGCAAGGGTCTACCTACCTTTCTTCCTCATCTGTATTGTGCGCTATGGTGAACTGGTCTTTTGTATGAGAGTCAAGCTCTTCCCACCATCTTTATCGGGATCTTCCATGAGGTCGTATGACATGCGGGAGCCATTTGGCAGTGCCGTAACTAGCCTTTTCTGCGCCCGGTGCGAGGTTCTATAACTGCGCCCTTGAAAACAAAACTTGGTCCTGGTGTGGTCATTTCTGCGCCCCTCCAGAGTCTGCGCCCTGTGCCTGGGCACCGCTGGTACAGCCCTATTTACGGCACTGCCATTTGGTAGTGGTTTTTACCCATCCGACATTCTATATATTTAGTATTTACAATGCCGACTTAGTTCCAACCCAGTTTTTCGACCTTTCCCCCGAAATGAACAACTTTATTAACCAAACCTCAGAAAGAGAATCGCAAAGCAGTAGCCAAGACTTGCAATTTCAAATTCATTAGCACGCGCCAGGTAACGCCTATCTAAAATATTGCATGCTAAGTAAAACCGAAAGGAAGTTGATAATAGAATTATTTTTCTGAGCATCGCCGAATCAGCGGGGGTCGTTTTTCAATTACAAGGGGAGGAAAATACGCGTTGTTTACCTGAGAGGCAGAGTAGCAATTGGGCAGTTGTTAATCTTGTGCAATAGTGGTTAACTAACGGGTTAAGCTCTACGTATAACGAAAATTACATATGTTATGGTTAGGTAATACTAGTCAATATTCACTTATCGTTTTTTTTATGCAACTGAGTGAACAGAGCAAATCGCTCGCCCGAGGGTAAACTACATAAGTTTAGAGATGCTCAACATATATTTGATAAACATTTTTTTAAATAAATCAAACGTGTAAAGTCATAAAAGGAAATAAAAATAAATAAATATATTATATTATATTTTGATAAATAAATAAATATATAAAATAATACATTATTGGTAATATACCAGATATGCATTTTTTTTTACCACATAGGTCAATTAATTGGTTCGCGCCTTTTCTGTGGGATCTTTTACGGTAGTTTCTTCAGACACTTTGACAATACCGTTTAATTTATGAACGTGGAGGGTTTTTTTAAATGTTTGACAGGTAGGTGTTAGAGCACAGCTGACCTAGGCCCTGATTCACTCACAGACGGACGGGCGGACAGACAGCGTAGACTTAGTAATAGGGTCCCGTTAACACCCTTTGGGTACGGAACCCTAAAAATGCATAGTCATGGGATCTGTGCAATCTAGCCCCCTGTGCCATCTAATGACGCTAGGATCAAATCTCACCTTGCATGCTATCGTGGAGTTCTATCGAAAACTATGTACATAAATAAGTTATAGAAAAAAAAACATACTTGGGAAGTTGAGGTACTGCTTTACAGTATATCATGCTTGAGCTACTGCCGTTGCTGCAGGCCATCCGACCGAATCTTCTGGTCTGTTCATTTTGAGTAAAACAGGAAAATCAAGCGGAATATGCACGCTGAGTCTGCCTTTTTGATTATATTAGCTGAGGTGATGTGCAGTCTTTTTCTGCCGCTTCAGGAACGTGAACTGTCAATACATGTAAATCAGTAAAAAAAAGTAAAAAGTGTGAAAACTTTTTGCTTATATCATACGAGAACTATACTTACGTAATAAGTTTAATATAGATGTTGAAGTTGTATGTAACTAACTTACTTAATGTGGAGGCTTACTGCAGACTACAATACATATACACACTATACTACACTATACTATACTATACTATACTAAACACTATACTATACTATAGACTGCAATATTCAACAAATTGCCAAATGTATTAAAAGATATAGATAAAGAGGTTGGGTTCGCAAATGAATTAAAAGTAATTTTACAGTCCAAATGTTATTACAGTTTGGACGAATTTTTCAACGATAGTTTGGACGAAATTTAAATAGATCGTTCCGTTCAGAGTGTTGTCATACCCAAATAGGGTCATATGTATTACTCTAATAAACATGTACCTACTTTAAGACCTGCATGTACCTACATATGTTTGCAATAAAATATTGAGTATTGACTTTTTGTGCTTTGAGTCTTTTTAACACGCTCTTACTAGCTTGGTATGTATCTACGAGTATATATCTATATTATGTAACGGAATCTTTGAACGTGATTTCCACCCCTTTCAAAACGTCGGATTGATTTGAAACTTTGCATACTTATCAAGGACTGATGACAATGCAATAATTTAAATAGTTTGTCCCATTATCCTTACCAGGATCTTCAGGATTAGCAATTTTAAAGCCTGTTTTTTTAGTTTTATTAACTACAAAAATTATGTAGCTTATCTTCAAGACTTTTAGTATGTTTGTCTCCCAAACTAACCCTTGAAGCTCGGATTACAGTAATTAAGTCAATTATAGTAAATTCGGCATTTACGACTACACCCCTTTCAATATGATCTAAAGCTCTAAAACAGCCATGACATATAACCTTGGTCACACATTTGAAAAAAACGATAGAAAATCAGTAAAATATCTGAAATATCAAATTAACCGATTGGGCATTATCTACAGAATAACATAGCAAACGTCAAAAAAAAAACTATTTTTCATCTTCTCTGCTGTTCTAAAAATATCAATTTGTTTTAAACCTTTTGCAATGTTATTCTAGAGATAAGGTCTAATCTTTTTTTTTTCCGCTCAGATATTTTAACTTTCTAAAACGTTGAAAACTACGAGCTGTTTTTATGCTTTTTAAATAGCTTTTATGGATGAGGTGACTTTTTTGCTCCATAGATACGCATTGAATGTTGAGACGTGTGGTCAGCCTAGCACCCGGAAAACTACTCTGAAACATGCTACGCTACGCGTTGTTGCCTAGATTGACTAGATTGGCAAACGAATTAAACAATCACGTACTGAACAGCGTGCACTAAATCGCATTTTACCTTCATTTTACAAACGCCGGCTATGTTCGGGATATCGAAAACCATTTTTGTCATTTATTCGAAATAATCCAATATGGAAGTGGGTGCGCGTGATCTCATTGACACTAAGCTTCGGCACGGGTAGCTATCCATAATTCATGGTTCGCCGTTTACTGTCATCGAGAGTATCTGAGCTTGAAGCACGGCCAAGGAAGCGCTTTACCATCAAAATGGTTAGATTATTCTTGGCAAGTACAGCATCTCGAATAGCATTGAGATTTAGGGGCATTTCCTTAGAGTTAACATAATATATACATGTCGCAATCGATCAATATTGATCAATACTGCGATTAATATAGTAATCGGGACGCAAGTGCCATCTGTCGGCACTCGATGGAGTCTAGACAGGAAGAGGTCACAGAATAATAAAGAGTAACCATCACGTGATTTACAAAGCGTACAAGGCCGTCTGTCAAATAGTATGTAGTCTTTGGAACTTCTTACAGGTCCCTAGTACCTTAATTAAAATAGTGTACCTACAACCCTGCAATTTACCGTCCTGTCAAAAAGATATATTTCGTTCTGGTAACAGTAATATTGGCGTTAAGTAAAGAATGTAACATGCTTTAGTCCTTTTTTTTGAGGTAGACGGAATGCCTTTCACATTTGGGCGGCAGTAGTCGATTTGCAATGAGGTCTAGAAACTATCTCACATTCCGTGTAGTGTGTGCCCAATAATAATTGCTAGTGAAATTCTATTTGAGTGTCTGATGACACAAAAAAAGGATTCTCTTTCACCCGAACCTACGTCTCCCACGATACGCCCACAAGGGAGATGAAATAAAATGAGTAATGATAACGAGGATAGCCTACCTCCTCCGTTATACATATTAATTTATCTATTGCTATAATTACTCTATTCAGGAATCATCACCATAATCAGCCTATCGTAGACAGATGCTGGACATATAAACCTCTGACAAGTAAGGTTACCATATAGTTGGGTTCGCGAATTTAGGCTTTTGTCCGGAATTCTAGAAATGAAATGAAAAAGACCACCATACGTGTTCATAATGGCACGAAATATGAACTTTTGAAGGAAATGTCCGGAAAATTATTTCAGCGTCCGGGCTAAATATTTTTTTGTGTTATCTGGTAACTCTACTCCCAAAGCACCGACACTCAGCCCAATGTTCGGCTTTTCGCTTCCAGCCAATGCTAGCTGCTTTATGTATATTGTTACTTCATCGAGTCTTAAGGCATTTGCCGATTCATGGTCTCCACTTTAGAACATCAATCCCAAACATTTACGATAAACGTTACGACCGGGCCACTGCCACTCTTGCTAAACGCTGAAGTATGTTAGTAGTGGCTTCGGTACTTTGGTCAATGATCAACGGTTAGTATCTATAAATAGTTATAATCATGAAGTTATCATTATCATCCTATCATATTACGACTGCTTGGACACAGGCTTTATTTTAGAGAGAGAGATGATGGGCTCTAAATCCACCATGCTGGGCCAAAGATATATAGCATTCATCAACATGCATGTTAATGAATGCCATATATCTTTGAATTTTTGTGGTTGTTGGACATACCGGTTTCCTCACGATGTTTTCCTTCACCGTTGTAGAGTAATGGCATAGAAAGTTATTATCGAAAGTTAGCACATAATTTATTTAAGTACTAAATAATTCATTAGGTAGAACCGAGGATTGGACGAGCTGCTGTCAGATTGTAAAGCGCGCAGCTACCGTTTGACGACCATAGTTCTTTGAAAAATAACACAAACATGAATTAGTGCCATTTAATCAGTTTCCAAGCCAAAAGGGCTTTGGAAACTGATTAAATGGCACTGAAATGTCGACATTAGAACTAGTGTTTTTTCCCGTGACTTCTTACGTTTTTTTTATATCTCGCAATTACAGTTTTTTTATCTCTACGTTTTTATAATTTGTATAGAAGATAAAAAGATTTTTTTAGAAGATAAAAAGATTAGCAAAAAACTACTCATTTACTCAGTTTTTTTATGAAAATCTTTTCACGGAATACGATATTATGAAACTCAGTGACACGATATCTAAAACTACGAAACCGAAAACAACAATTAAAGTTGGCTCCATCACAGTAGATTCATTCACTGTTTATTACAAGTATTTGCTTTGTGGAAAGCTCAGTCACTTTTACCACGTTTATAACCAAACGGACATGAATAATATTTGATGTGGTTTTGAAATGGTGGCGTTAGGTATTCCAGTGTATCAGAATCCGGACTGAGTTAGCGTCATTAACAGCACTGATGAAGCGGTAGGAGAACTTCCCTGTAGGAATTCGAAGTTTGATTCAATATATTACAAATAGAGAGAGAGAGAGACCTGCATAGAAGTTGTTCAAAAGCTCACAATACATTCCCTTCGGAAACTTGTTTACGTTGCATTATCTTTGGATAGGTACCTAAGTAAGTAGGTACGTGATATTCTTAAAGGAAAAACTGAGCAAGTTTTGTATCAGAGTTAATTATTATTAAAGATCCAAAACAGATCTATCAGAAGTATTTTCAGTTCGTCTTAGTTGCCATTCCTATAATTGTCAGAGTTTTAGCCCACCTGAAGGCTTTCGACGTAGTTTAACGATTGTTGGAAACACAATCGGGACCTACAGTTTAATTTCAATTGAAAATATGGTAGCAATCTGTTGGAAGCCCGCGTTCGCCCGTGCAAAGAAATACACAAAATTATGAGTCCTACGTAAAAAAAAAAAAACTTAACAACATTATCGTGGATCCGAGCAAAAATTGATAAGGTTACTGTAATTGAATTTCAAGGCTTCATAAATACGTTACCATTAGGGAAGTCTAGTTCGATGTGTTTAAAAAAATCAAGTACATTTTGGTGGAAAATAATTATGTTATGCCGGTCTCTATTATGCTCAAAGAGTGAGCATTGCTATATGTACAATATGGTAATGGGGCCAGCATTTCGAAAACAAACCCCACGTGGGACAAGTAATTAGAATTTACTTATTTTTTCTGTAAATTTTTTAAAAGCTGCGTTTTTTTGTTAGTTAACATGTATTTTCTCTTGAATGCAATGTCTTAATTAAGAATAAAATATATAAGGAGATAATATTCCTGAAGCTAATACTACGTTGCAAACAAATAAAATGTATGCAAGTATAGTAAAATTCAAACTACCTATATATATTATATAGTTAGGTATATAATTTATGCGAACTATTTGTAACAAAAAAGATCAATGATTAATTATGGGAGCTGTTATAATTTATTATAAATAATTTGGTTGATTTATGCTTGATTCGTCCCGATCTTTCGGTCCTAAAGCTTAAAAACTATTGTTTCGTCCCACGATAATATTATTTTCGTTTCGGCCCTCATGCCTAAATGATGATGAAATGAAACGATGTGCAGTTGTAATCTTTCGGTATTTGCAGATCTGATGGTATTTTAAACATAGACTTGATAACTTTTTGGAATTTATTTCCAACTCTGTACAGTTGGCTTCGCACGTTTTGTTGCATACGTCAAGCAATCATTATTCTTATATAATAATGTTTGGTTTAGGGGTAGGGCGGGTCATCGGTATGGGTGATGGCCCAAAGATCATAACAACCTCATTCCTTGTGTAATGCATATAATGATGTTGGCATAGGCCACTTATCGAAGACTTCCGGCACTTTGGCCAGGCGAAAATAGGTCAGAAAATTCGGTGTGACACTCTTATGAGATTAATGATTGAAGTGCCTTTTTCGGGTATAATAAGATTTTTTTACACGACTACCCAAAAACGAAGAGCTATGGCTGTATGTGTATTACATTTGTGAGATTATTTCATTCATTCGTCATTTAAGCGCGTAGTTCTAGTCTTTGGAGTAACTTTCAGGTTTCACGGTCTTCTGGTAGGCTTTTTACCTCTCTGTATGACATGACATTTGCCTTCTCCTTTATTTAGTCTAAGAACGCTCTTATTGGTTTTGGTCCTCCCTTTTTTCTACTATTCCTTATGTATAAGATATTTTTTATTAATTAGTCATGTTGTACAAAGTATGGCTAAACATATTTATCTTCTTCTAGCCTTTATACTTAGTAGACTTCTTTTCTCGTTCATAATATCTTATACGTTGACTTTCTTTTTTCAGCGAAAACTTTTAAACTGTTTTGGCTAAATGGTGTTGGGAGTGTGGTGTCGCTAAAATCTTTATATTGTCCACAGAATGACATCAATTGATAATTTTCTAATTTTTTTTACGTCACGGGTTTTTATTTTATTTTTATAAGTTTTGTCTATTTATCTTTTTTGTCTTCTCTTCTTGCGTTTGTCGAAGGATAAGGTTATAATGAGAAATACTATTTAAGTATCTAATTTAGTAAGTAATAGTAAAGTAATCTTAATTGTAATTGCAGAAATAAAGGCTTATTTATTGATTATATTTCCTTTTCGACACTCAAATATCTGTACGAAGATATCTTTACAAAGAAACCTAAGAGCCCTCTTACACTTTTGACGACAGAAGCAACTAAAAATGTTTTTTTGGCGTTCTGATTCTATCAAATAGAAAGACGTAAGCATAGAAAAGTTCAATTTATGAAATATAAATATAAACAGACCTGTGTTTTTATTGAAAATAAGGGCTTAAAATTTTGGGAAAACTTAACATATTACCTTATTACCTCCAATATTCAAAAGTAGGTTTTCGTCAAACTCTCGTACGGAAAGTTTGAGAATGGATTTCGTTAAATTATCTGACATAAAATAAACAATTTTAATGTTTATGGTTTATTTCTTGACAAATAAATCCGGCTTTTTTTTTTTTTTTATGCCCGAAAATCCAGATAAGTACCTATAATTGAACGATTGAATTTTGTCATACTGATAATGAGAGCTGACAATAAGTGGACTCTTTAGACTTTTTAACCCGCATGATTCAACTTGCATGACAGTAGGCGTGGGTTATTAAGTGCATCATATTTTACTACCTATTAATCGACTGACATACCCTGATAATGTCATGAATTCTCATTATGTGTCATTTATCTGTTTCGCCACATGTAATTTGTACACTGTTTGTAATTTTTATTGCAGATATAGACAATAAAGAGATTCTATCTATGTATTGAAAAAATATATTTGTTGGTACCCATTCTTAATATTGTACTTTTATATTAATTTATCTATAACTTTATTAAAGCATTAACTACAGATAAATATTTAAAACAAAGTTTCCATTTAGCTTTACTACGATGTTATTGCAGCTATCAAAGGTAAGCAGACTTGCATCGAGTATATATGTCACCATAAATCCATTGTTACTATGCTTCACATACTCAAAGGACGCAGATGTCCACGTTAACAACAGGTTAATCTTAGATTAGGTGGTAGTCCATCCAAAGCCACTGACTGCGGTCAGGCTCGACTGACAGTTTAACTCTCTTGATAAGCTACTAAACACTAGCTTGCTATTCGCTTGCTGTGTTTTTCAGAGACTGCCCATTGTAAGAGTACTTGTGTACTAGATAATATTTTGACCTGAATACGTCTTTAAATTTGCTTACATAGCAGGAGGCAATAATTTTTTTTATGATAACAACATCGGAGGATACAGTTTGATGCTGCAGCTACATAATCTATCATCTACATCCAAAATTGTATTACACCATTCGATAGCTAAATAATCAAAGAATGTGTAACGTTGAGTGACACATACTAGCTGTTGCCCGTGACTTCGTACGCGTAGCGCAAAGTAAAACGTATTCACGTAAAACACAAGGACGTGTCCACGCACAGCCACATCCCATTTTAAACTTGATGTGTTGTTCCACACTTTAGGATTTACTATTTACACGATTAAGAATAAAGTTTGCAAACTTGTACACCAAATTCACCTCAGTGATTAGCTTATATTTGGATTTGGTATCTTAGCCAAGGTTTTGACGTAAGGAATATTCAATCCTGCGACTATTCGAGTAAGCCATCATATGACGGAACATACATTTTGGGAAAGCTTACAATCATTCGATAAAACGGCAGTTAACATATAACGGCATAACGGTAATTAACATGTATAAATTCATTTTTTTAAGCGCCCTATAAAAAAGTTGATAATCTGCAAACGGATGAACGGATTTTCGTAAATGATAGTAAAGAACACACTCTATCAAGTCACGTTTCTAACAAAAAAATATCCGTTCAGCCGTTTGGAAGCTATGATGCCCATACAGGCTTACTGATACACACGTGAAACTTATAACACCCTACTTTTTGCGTAGGGAATTAATAAATACGGTTTATTTAAGTCCCAAGACCAATAATATTGTTATTACTGGTACTAAGTACATTAAGGGCAGTAAATCCCTTATATTTTCAGTCTTTTGTTTATTCTAGCGATCTATTTATTAACCTTCATATCCTTGGGGCTCAGGGTTCGGGATTGCTTATTTTACGAGGAACAAAAAATAATAAGGAATTTTCTGCTGAGTACGATAAATTTGATTAATCGCTTTGGACAATGTGGGTTATGTCAATACATTTACAGGTACGACGTACAAGTTGTTATAATTATAGCGTTGGTATTTTAATGGGTCATAATCACCTATTAATATTTTCCTGAAACGAATACGCCTGCATGATGATAAAATAATTTTCTATATACTTTTATGTGAGTTGGAAATACTAGTACTATTTTCCTCAATCTAGCGTAATTTGATTCAAAAAATTTAAAACCATTTTCTAATTCATTCAGACCTCGACCTTTAGATCGAGGAAAGCAATTTTCGTGTCGATAAAATTGCTTTCCATCCTCCTATTTTTATTAAAAAGCAACCAATATTTTTTTTTCGATTCTTCTCCCAAAATAAAACACCATCGTCATCACCAGCCAGATGATGATGTCCCATTGGCCTATGTTCAGCATTCTGAACATAGGCCCCCGCCTTTAACCTCTACACTGAATGACATAAAATAAAACATGTCAACATAAAAATACGTTTAAACTTTTGCAATGTTATTCTATTAAAAAGAATGCCCCAATAGTTTCTTCGCGAATATAAAAATATTCGCGAAGAAACTATATCTATTAAAATATTGAAAATTTGAAAATGAGACTGAGCGTTGAGCGCGGCCTTAATTTTGGAACTATACACTAGTACTGTATTGTTGTATGCTCCAGTGCACATGCTGCGGCATAGTTATTAATCATTTGTTAGTTTGTTGCTGGCCATCCAATTACCCGCATGAAAGAGGGCGTGCCTATTCTAGTTTGAAGTGAGATTAGGAGCTAGGAGCTATGGAATTTATAGTTTTGTTATCTTCATAACCTTTTTAGTAAATGAGTCATCTGGCAGTCAAAGATCCTGGCCTGAGTCCTAATTATTTTATTAGATACTTTATAAAAAACTGATCATATAAATACATAGAGTATCAAAGAAAAAAATAAAATAAATAAATATTTGGGACATTATTGCACACAGCGTCATCTGAACCCCAAACCAAGCAAAGCTTGTAATATGGCTGTCAGGGACTGCCATACACTGAATGCCTTCGGTTTACATACATATATATTTTTAAATACATACTTATGAGTTATATGGGAAAAATAGTTGCTTCGAATCGTTTTTGCCATAATAAAAATTATCAACATGAACATTTCTCTAAATGTATAAGGTTTTGTTTTTGGTTTGTTATTCTAAAGATTACGTCCAATCGTTTTTTAGGGTTCCGTAGCCCGACAAGGAACCCTTATAATTTTGTTTTGTCCGTCCGTCTGTCTGTCTGTCCGAGTGTCCGTCTGTCTGTCCGTCCGTACGATTTTTTAAGAACCTTCTAACTTATATAATTATTAAGATAAGTGCATGAAACTTTGCATAATGATAGTTGTAATATAGATCTCAATTTTAAGAGTATAAAAATATATAATACTAGCCGTCCGCCCCGGCTTCGCACGAGTGTAAGCTCGGCCTTCGGCCTCGTTACAAAATATAATATAGCCTATGTCACCCGGGGATAGTGTAGCTTCCCAACAGTGAAAGAATTTTTCAAATCGGTTCAGTAGTTTCGGAGCCTATTCATTACAAACATACAAACATACAAAAATATGTACAAATCTTTCCTCTTTATAATATTAGTGTAGATTAGATTTTAGGGGTGGCTCTGGTACATGTGAAATGGGAATGAAAATATTTTTTTCATTCCACCTACTCGTGTAGGATATCGTTGAAAAGGTCTTTTAAAATGAAGGTAAGGTTTCTTACATCACTTTTTTATAAAGTCTATACTTTGCAAAATAGGGCCCGCCAAAGTGGCAGAAAGTTGGTCCCTCCCCTGCATTTCTAAACTATAAAACATAGAAACTTGTTACTTACAGTACGGACAGGTCATATTTTAAACCTACATTCAAAATTATTTGGACATTATCTGATCATGACTTTTTGAGTAACAGCGATAAAACTGTAATAAATTCAAGGTGTTCTAGCTCAAAGGTCATATTGATCTTTTTGTAAAATGGTCTTTACAAATAATGTTTCCCAATCAGTGTTCTCTATATTTAAACCATAAAAAGTATATGCTATGTAGGGATGGTACATCGCTAAAATTTGGCTAAGTCCACAGAGCTTCGTTCGTTCGAATTTTTCTATAACTATCAATTTCTGAACTATTACTATAATTAAATGGCTTTGGTTACGGTTTTTTATCATCAAAAACGTTTAAAATATGCAAGTGAGGTAAAGCTGTAGGAAAAGGAGTTGCTGGCATACCAAATAGTAATGTCTAGTGGTGTCAATAAAGGTGGAATCAAAGCGAATCTGCTGCTGCTAGTTTGTCAAATGCGCTGCCTGAATGGCTGTTCCCCGATAGTTACAATCTGGGTGCCTTCAAGTCGCAAATGAATCGGTTTCTTCTTGACAAGCGTGCTCTATCGTAGACTGTATCATCGCTTAATAATAGGTGAGTTGACGGTCAAACGCAATCCTTTTATTAAATAACAAATACATAGGTACATAAGTTATTAATATAAAGCAAATTAAAAATGTCACCAGCAAAACAACTTATTCTTCTCCATAAATGTAAGGTATATATAATCTGCGTCGTTGCTGGATCCTAATCCATTATTACGAAGCCTGGTCTTTAGTCTCTGGTGATTATGAACAGGCTTTTATTAATATTATCCGTTTTATTTACCGGCGCGGCGGTTGGGCGGTTCCGAGGCTGGTTAATATCTGTTGAAATAACTGCCAAGGTAAGGAATGATAAGCTGGTTTGGCGGGAAATGGGTGAAATAATTCAGACTTACCTCGTTACTACAATTATAGGTTTAGGAATAAAATTGATTTTAATTATAGTTCTAGGTTTTTTTCCAATCAAATATGAAACGATCTCATATATGAAATACTTTATCGTGGGTACTTCTCTTAGTTGGACATTCTTGGAAGAGATATCGTGGTTGACGACGGTGATACACGGTTGGTTTTCAACTGAACTGTTGGTTTCAAAATGTATGAAAAATTTAACAGCGCCTCTATCGGACGTGAAAGGAAATTGAATTTTTCATATTTGGTTATCGTTTACTTAACGATAACTCTTTCGCAAGTTCTCGTACTAAGGCCACAGCGCTGTTTGGTAAACAGCATTATGCTGAGTTGAGGCCATTTTTTACCGACTTACGAAAAGGAGGATGTTATCAATTCGACTGTTTTATTTTTATTTTTATGTTTGTTATGGAAATCGAGGACAACCCTCAATTTTATAGGCACTTCTAACTCTTCCAATCGGTGATATTGTGGGTAAAAGTACCGACAAAAATTATAATTGTTTTTTTTTACCCTTTATAAAAGAGCTGATAATCTTCAAACGGCTTAACACATTTTCTTTAATAATAGCTACTCGTAAGAAAACACACTCGAGTCACCATTAACACAAAATACTAAATCAAAATCGGTTCAGCCGTTTGGGAACTACGATGCCATAAACAAGCACACAGATACACATGTTAAATTTATAATCCTCTTTTTGCGTCAAGGCCGGTGGTTGAAATGGTCTCCTAATTCCAATTTCAATTAATACATTAAATCTGTTAATGTTGTCGATTTAGGGCATATAACTTATAAATGGTTGGTTTGAGACAATGATCTATTTGATTCCATCTTGAAACTAGATTTTCCCGAATAATTTAAGTTTAGCCTTACCCTATCCTTCGCCAAAGTTAAAATATGGCTTAAATACAAATTGGGTTGGCTAACAGAATTGCGCGGCGGTGACATGAGTGAGCCGGGGATTAACTTAGTCCTGTTGCCTCACAAAGACCAGCCATGACAATGACAGTTAGCTTCACTTGTTCAACTTACCGCTCTTCCTTTACTCTGGCTACTGACACGTGCTAAGATAATTTCAATCCTATTCTTAACAGCGTAAGGAGTTTTGGTCCGAAAAAATATAATTTTCGAGTCTCGATTAACGTGGTTTTGAGCGTTTTAGCCAAGTTTTACCCGACCTCTGTCCATGAGGAGTTTACCAGTAAATAGACCTTCTACAAAATAGCTGATTCTAGTATAATTTAACTAAATTTAGAATAACTGTTGCCAAGCTCATATGGTAATTATTATACCTAAACTGAAAAGCGAAGCCAATCCATGAGTAAACTAATCATGATTTGAAATTGAAAGTCTGGATTATTAGAGCTATTGATTCAAAGTAGTGATTAGGTAGATGCATTTTTTTTAAATTGGTGATATCAAATCCAACATTGCAGACGAAATCATTGCTTAGCATCCAGCGAGTAGGCGGTTCAATGCAAGCCTACAAAAAACTGATATCAAAATATGTTGAAATCAATTACTTAGGACATGACATCATATGTTTTACATAAAAAAACTGACACAGGACCGGAAAATATAGAGCGTTGAAGGTTGAAGAGGATACATAAACTGAGCAGTGGGTGGAAAAACATTCATTCATTCGTGCGCTGTCGTACGGAGTAAAATTAGTTTAATAAACAATAAACAATAAAAAAATTAAATTAAAATAAGGTTTATAACGAAGATGACTTGAGAAAAAATATTCAGTTAGTTTGCAACATTTCTACTATCCAATACTTTTACAAAAAACACAAACTCCTTCGATAAATGTATTGCTCTTTTTGTAACTTAAAAATATTTTGTTACAAACGAAAGGTAGCAAATAGTATCAATACAAAATATTGTGGCTCTTTTGCGTAAGTTAAACTGTATTGCAAAAGGCAAAGTCTTCCAAGTGTATGTAAGTATGGTGGTAAGTATGTTTTACAATTTTACCAAACCGAGATCGTAAAAAAATATGTTCACAATACGTGTTTGAGCAATTAAGCTTTTATCTACACTCTACGTTTCATTCCCTGTTGTTGCAAAACGTTTAAACTATGAAGGCACAAACAAATTAAATTGCTAGTTAAAGGTACAGTTCGTTTTCAACAAGCATAAGCTCCGTGGAGCCTAGTGTAATCCTAAAATCCCTGTAAAATAACGATCTGGACGAGCGAATGAAAAAAGCAAACAAGCGGATTCCGCTTTTTAAACTGTCTGGCGCATTTAATTCTCTTTTGAGTCATTTAAAGTACCTAATGTGTTACTACAGTGAATAAATCCATTAAAGCTGTTGCCTTTCTGACGGGTGAAAATGTTGATGGCTTTCGTATTTTGAACTGAAATGATATAATTATATACTACCTTTTTTGTTCTATAACTTCGCAATAGCTGAACAGATTTGAAATTCAACGCAGAAATCGTCATAATGGCTACTCTTTTTCGCGGTAAGACGCACATTTCATCTACAGGGTTACGCAGATAAAGGTGTACTAAGTCGAAAGGGGTTCATAGTACCCATCGTTATGAACAACTTTTACTATGGGCACCACAAAAAAGAGAAGGGTAAAAAAAATCTCACTTCAGTGAAACGGCACCATCACTTACATTGCGAAAAAATATATCGGCTGTTCCATGTAAGTCCGATCGTGTGCATGTTGAGTATCTACTGCTGCCACCTATTCGACGGTGCAGCCAAGTACCAGCTGGAAGCTTCAGATTCGGTAGACGGTAGGTATTCGGTGCTATGAAGCTGATTGGTAACAGCAAAGTAGTCGCCAAAAAATTACAAAGCCGAGCACCGCCGTAAAGTACCTTGTCTATTTTCTACCAGATACATTTCGGTGAGTGTGCGCAAGAGTTTCATGACCTTATTCCATCCTCCCCCTGACAAGTAGAAGGACTGCACACTATCACCCCTTCCTCATGGAAAGTACAAAGATTCGTACACAACGATTTGGGTCGTCTTTTATGATACGTACTGCTCAAGAATGGAATTCCCTGCAATCCTCCTTATTTCTTGAGAACTACAATCTAGGCATCTTCTAGGCTAGAGTGAATAGATTTCTTCTAGATCAACGTGTTCCATCCTCGGCCACAACGTCGCTTACCATAAGGCGAGTTGGTGGCCAAATGTAGATCTATTCTATATATAAAAAAAAAAAAAACTTTTTGTCGGATATGGATGACCGTTTTCTATAAAACAGCTGATATTTTTTTCCCGTTTTCTAGGTTGGTCCCGTAGTAAAACTTGTAAATAATAATGGATGCTATGGACCTGTTTCAGATCAGTACGCCCTAACTTCGTAGCCCAGTATGAATATAAAATATTCTTCTCCATTTTATTTATTTATATAAAATGCGATGTGTGTTTGTATGTACACACTGTAACTATATCAAGTTATTCAAGTTTACTGTGCTTTGATCAAATTCACATCTGCCCAAAACACTCCTTGTAAAGGTAACTTCGCGGATTACGTTTTAAGGTTTCAAGACCAGTTCCCCGAATCCTCGGCAGCCGCACTAAAATCAATGAACTTAATTGGATAAGTATGGAGGGCGGTGGTTAATTGAATTAACGACGGGTCACTGATCACCGGTGACTTGGTTCTCTTTGATATGCTTCTTATGTTGTGTTGGATTTCACTGAACAACCCCAAAATTAGTTTGTAAACACCTACTTGTAGATTAATACAAAGATCTGTAGATATGATGATGGTACGATATAACCTAATCTAATTAAAGACCCCTTTTTGATATTTTTTTTTTGGTGAATATGTACTGCGTATTGGTTAATTACGACAGACTACATCGTGAGAGTCGCGGGCATCCAGTGGATGCACATGGCAGGTTGTCGTTCAGTGTGGAGGTTAAAAGGCCTATGTTCAGCAGTGGACGTCTTATGGCTGATGATGATGAGGATGATGATGAGTGGTTAATTAATACACTACCTTGTATTGAGGATATAAATAAGTTATTTGTAATTTTAGAAAAATTATTGGTGAAACGTTTCTTGATAGAAAAATTCAGCCTTAAAAACAAGTCTCCTATAAATACGTTTCTAGTTTTTTATATCCAAATCTAGAAGGTCTTGATATTATTATTTTCATATTTTAATGGCTATTTATGTAGTGTGATTTAGTATAAATTTGTTTTATTTAAATTAAAATAAGTTCTGAGTAATCTCATCTCATCTCTCAAGTATTATCATTAAGCCATTATTTACTTCTGCGGCGCGCGCCGACTCGTGCGTATTTCTTTCTGCAGGCGTAGATCGCATAATATATCTTTGCGAAATCTACAACAGAATCAGACAGACAAACAGATCGAAACAGTGACAAATCTTTGTCACTATTTCGCGCATGGGAAAAACCTTTGATTTGAGATGACGACGTGGTATCGAGTATCGACTTTATTTTAGAAACCTAAAAATCCTGCAAGGTACACATTTTTGTTGCTTTATATTTCCCAAAAGGTTTTCATCTGAAAAAAAATTACCAAATCTCATTTTCACTATAACAGACCAATCAACGATATGTCACATGTGGGATAAAATAAAATTGTTTGTGTCATCCCCACTTGACATGACGCCATTTTTCATTTTTGATGACATCATCTACCCAGTATTAAACGATTCGTGTACCTACACGAATCTATCGATATCTTCAGATAGATCATAATCATCATGTTAAGGTATGCACATGATATAATGTATAACATACATGCACGTTAAACACAATACCATCCTTTTTGCTTTGCGTCAGTTAAAAACGTGCGGCCGCTTTACTTTTTAAAGGCTGTCTTCCCTCTGTCGTCGCTGCTGCTTTTGGTCTATGGAAGCCTTTAGTACTTCAAAAACAAACTTACCTTCTAAGAAATCTCAATTAGTAAAATATCGACACCGCGATATCAACTTATTGAGCGAGAATTCAACTCAAACATTTTGATAATGATTTAACGAATCGCTGGCGTATTTCCGCTTTTGCGTCACTTCAAGCACACAAAGCACAGAGTTGTGTATATCTGTGACACAAAGAATATGGCATAAATTATTTTACTCTATAGAAATTTGTTTATAATGCTAATCTAGCCTTACCTAATACAACAATTAATTACATAGAGATTTTTGTAACCTAAAATAAAGATGAATAAATAAATAAAAAAATAATAAATTATACCTGATTCTAATTTGTAATACTGACATTAATTTGATAATATTTGAAACTTTCAGCAATCAATGTGCAATGTCTATAGATATTAATTTAAATGTAAATGGAATGCAACAATTATACCAGTTTCATAAGTGCACTTTGCCAACTCGTGTTTTGTATCTTCACGAGGATTTCTCAGCTTTTTGTTTTAGGTTAGGTTAAATTACTCTTCTATATAATGAATTTTGTTTCAGGTAAGGCTAGATTAGCACTATAAATAAATTTCTAATATAAGAGTAAAACTTATCCCAAATTCCTAATTGCGCTTAAAGCGACGTAAAAGCGAAAATACACTATCTCTAGTGTATTTTCGAAACACTGTTTTAATCATAGAATTAAGAAAAAACCCAATACTGAAGCGACAAAAACTATCCTAATATAGCGTAGTTTTACGCGAACGCGATTAGTTACTCTGTGACCATAGTCGCGCGTGACGTGTTTTACCGCTGCAATATTATTTAAATTATGCCTTCCTGTGTTGTCCCAACGTGTAAAAATTCAACTGGGCTACAAAAAAAAACAAGATGGGATCACATTCCATACGTAAGTAGCGCATTTAGATGTTGTTTTATTTGATAATTGAATAAATTTTTCAGTCTTTCATTGTCGTAAGTATGATTCTCCATTTTGTCGGTGTTGCCAAATATCGAGAGTTGCAATGTTCCCTAGAATGAAAACTTTATTGGTTGGTAGTTCTATATTAAATAATTATTTTCAAAAAATCTTAACAGCTTACTAATAGTTGTACAGGGTTACTGGTAATCACTTAGCGTGCTTTTAAGGGAATGTTCTGTCTATACAACTTTTGTTCTGCTACTTTGAAAATCTTAACAGCTACAAATAGTTATACAAAATTACTGGTAATCACTTAGCGTGCTTTAAGGGGAATGTTCTGTCTATACAACTTTTGTTCTGCTACTTTTGAAAATCTTAACAGCTTACAATTAGTTATACAGGGTTACTGGTAAACACTTAGCTTGCTTTTAGGGGAATGTTCTGTATAGACAACTTTAGTTCTGCTACTTTTGAAAATTCTACTGAAGAAAAAATCTACAGTACTGTCCCATACATTTTGTCGGTCTATGGAGCAACTGGTTTTTTACTGACTTCCAAAAAGGAGGAGGTACTATGTTCGTCTGCATGTTTTTTTTTGTATGTTCATCGATATTTTCGCCAATTGTGAACCGATTTGAAAAATTCTTTTTTAGTTCCAAAGGGTAAATACTCCCGAGGGAATGGGACCACCCATTATCATTAAGTCAGGATATGATGATGGAATTGGAATGGAATTTCATTAAGTGTGTGAATAGTATCTGACCTAAAACATTTAACCGAAAACGGGCAAGTAATGTCTAAGCTAGCAACATTACGCGGGTGGAGGTGAGGCAGGTGCGGGACGTGGGTTTTGTTTTTTTGGCTTCAGCGTGCGGCTTGCAATCACAACTTAAGGCTCCTTCTGGTTTTTTCTAAATTCTATGGTTTTAAGTTATCAGGTTGTTCACTACAGTTATGTTTTTTTTAATATTTTTTTTTCTTACAACTTTACCATGTTAAATGTCCCGTAAATAATCACTGTACACTAGAGATTCGTCAAAAATTGTTTTGAAGATGTACTTCCCCCAAGTTACGACTGATTCAATCAACCATTTTGAAGATATTGTTTCCTGTATGACGAACAGGCAGAAGTCTTGTTTGATGTTCCGATCTCTAATGAATATTCAGAGCTGTATCACCGTCGGCAGCTGCCGATATCTTGGCGTTGTTAGCACACAGTATCTGAAAGAACTTTTGAAAACAATATGATTATGTAGCGGGGATTTTTGTGAGACTTGGGGAATGGCAGGTTTGGTGCTTGGTTTTCCTGCAATTTTTTCAAGGACTGCCCTTGAATAAGATTAGTCGCGAGTTGGCGTAACTTGGATGAGTTTATTACAAAAACCTCAAAAAGTGACCACGACCAAGTGACCAAGTCAGGGTGGCTGGAAGGGCCCGGGTGACTCCCCACAAGCTCGGGGCCCGAGACTGGCTAAGCTGCGCGGGGCCCTACTACCAACTGGCTTGCGCGGCTTTTCCGGCTGGCAAACGACATGCGACACCTCGACTATATGGCCAGACAGCGCTGGACCAAGTGGCCACCACGTGATTATGAATGATCTTGGAAATACGGTACCTAGGTAAACTGTCAAACTTCGTCCTGGTAAAACTTGAAAGTGTGCTTTTTTGTTTACTTAGTTATCAGTCTTTGTTTCGCATATTTAAAGAAAATAAAATGTGGAGAAGGTAACATATTATATAAGTTATTTTTAATTCATGGCATGTCTTCGGTTATGTAAAACTAGTAGGTAAGCTAACAAAGTAAAACAATAAAGGAATTCTTTAGAAGTTTTTCTGAGGCAAACATATGTGAAAATAAGGCGTTCGGTTACATAATTAAAAAACTCCCACTTATTGCTACAGAAAATTAGTCAAATAGATTTTTATCAAATTATTTTGTATTCGCGCCTTAAACTGCCGCCTGCCATTGTTTTTGGAGAAACAATACCATTAATGTTTGTTGTCATAATCTTTCGTCGACGTCATTCGCTCTGATTGGCGTTTCACTTATCATTGCGGATAGCTGTTTTTTTTTTAGCAAAAACACGTTACAACTCGTAATTATAATAAAAATATATACTGTTTTTCGAATGTTGCGAATCTATATTATATTTAAAAAAAAAAACTTTTTTTATTCTTTGTTATTGTCATGCCTTTTAGCAGAGTTTATTCAACGCGACTGAACATCACCACAAAAATCGCCACCAAAATCATCCGTGAAGCACTGAACACTCATCTCCAAGAATGTTGCGACACCGAAACAAAGCACCGCGCGTGTTTGATGTACCGGAAACTGATAGAACGGGCTCCGTACACTATTTGCACAGGAATAATACAGCCCGAGAGACAACGACAAAATGCGCAATTCGACGGATCACTTGTGAAGATTGTGGTAGATATTCTACCTATGACATATTATGATTGGAATAATGTTATCGAAAGGTTTGTGTTGTGAAAACTATAAAACAGTTTTTTAAAGTGAAACTTTTAGAAACAGTTACTGCTAACCGTGGCCTAACACAATCTTCAATTAAGAACTGCAGAAATTCCCTGAAAGTTTTTATTTTAGTATTGCGTTTGACCGCTACCTCGCCTGATGTTTAACGAAGATGCGGTCTAGGACGGAGCATGCTTGCGTAGAAGAAACCGATTCACTCGCGATTTGAAGACACCCAGATTATAACTATTAGGGAACACACATTCAGACAGTGCACATACTGTTGCAGTTCGAACAATAAAAGTGGAATCAAAGCGCTGCTTACGAGTTTTCGGAATATCGACCATGCACCATTAGATCATGCAGATCTAAAACTCCGCAAAATGTATACGAATAAAATTGATAGACGAGAAACTTTACGCCGTGCTCAAGACTAAGAATCTTAGTCTAATATTATACGTGGATATGGTGAGGGTACGTTGCTGATAAGCTTCTTGGTATGTAACTCCAACGCCCCAAGCTGATCTATCCCAAAGGTGCAAGTTTTATCGATCAGCATTATATGTTTAAGCGATAGAAATGAAACTGGATGGCCAGATACCATATCCCTAAGCAAGTATTTAGTGTCCGCACACTAAGAAGCATTAATTAAGCATTATTAACGCACACTAAGAAACTTGTAGCGACACGAATGAAGTAACTAATAGTCCACATAATAAATAATTCCATGGATTATGTCCATATCAATTCCGTCTTTTATTTGCGAAGTCTTGTATCCGATCCAATATTTACAAAATCACTGAAGCTGAAGGCAAAAAATGCCTATTGCCATTTAATTAAGAGGTTACGATTTTTCTGGAAATATTATTAACGTAATTTTAGTAAGGGTGGTTTTAGACGACGCGATTTTATCACAGACCTAAATTGCTATTAAAGAGGCATGTTAAAATTAAAAAAATATGGTTATTTGTTGTACAAGAGTGCAAAGTTGCTTTTTAACCGCGTGCTCAATTTTGATGACCGAGCAAGCGAAGGATTAAAAAATTGAATCATGAACGTAGCGAGTGATTAAAAAATTAGAATCATGAACGTAGCGAGTGATTAAAAAATTAGAATCCTGAGCGTTAGTGAGGGAATCAAAAGAGCACGAGGTGAAAAATCTTTGCACTCGAGTGCAACACGTAACTTTTCATCCCACCTCAGCGAGGTGTTAAATCGACACCGCTTTATGGTTGACATTCCGAAAAACCGTACGAAGCGCTTTGATTCGACTTTTATTGTGCGAACTGCTAGTATGTGGAATGCGCTGCCTGAATGGGTGTTCTCCGATAGTTACAATCTGGGTGTTTTCAAGTCAAAAGTGAATCGGTTTCTTCTAGACAAGCGTGATCCATCGTGGGCCGCATCATCGCTTAAGATCAGGCGAGTTGGCGGCCAAGCGCAAGCCTATTTTACAATAAAAAAAAAGACTAAATGCAAAAAAAAACATTTACTATCACAAGATACTTTTATTTCAGTTTAGGTATTAACTACTACATTATGATAGGTAAGTATTACAGGATAATCTTTAAATTATAACAAATAATACTAAGGTATAGTTAAAAAATACAACAAGAAGGTTCCGAGTCTCGAGTTTTTAACAAATTCAAAAAGTTTGTATGATAAATTCGGCACCATGGAGGTAGAAGTAAATTGGTTTAATGATGTTTTGAATTCAAAAACTTAGTGCACAAGTTCTAAATTCAATTTAATTTATCCTCTAGCGGATAAAAACGGCTTTTGCACTCGGATATCGAATAGCAAAAATACTCTTTCCGAGATGGGGGGATGAAAATATTATAATTATACCATTATTTTTTTAACTTAATGTATTAAAAGGGTCCACTGGCAGCGGGCGGGGCAGCCAAACACACGGTGGTCAGGACTGCAGAATGAAGAACGTCCTGACGATACGTGGATGTCCAGGATGACTGTCTTCTGTAGCTGACTCTTGTTCCAATCGTCTACCGAAAGCTTCTTGAGGTGTTATTATTATTTCAATTAATTTACGGGTCTAGCCTGGACATTTGAAAGGCATTGGCGGGGCCAAAACCTACACCAAGAGAGGGTCTCTTGGTGTTAAAAGGAAATGGTATGAAACTATTGTAAAGTATAGGTCTGGAGTACGTTCACGAACATATAAATAATACACCATTAAATAACACAAGCTTAGGAAAATTATACAATAAGGCGATTTTTTTTTTCACATTGGCGCCCAACAAATTTTTAAATATAAGGTCGGGGAAAAAGTTTCTTCGTATTTTTTAAACAAATTCAAGACATATTTTTTTCAAGTTTAATTACATTTAATTATAATATATATGTGCCATTTTGTTCGATAACTTGTTGCCATCTTGTAGTGACATGATCCCGTTGCTGTAGAATTTTTAGGACTTCTGATCAAAAAAATGCAACAAGTAGTTTTGACAGTCCTCTCTTGATGTTAATCTAACACTACCCAAAGAATTCTGAAGAGATCGAAACAGGTGGAAATCTGAGGGTGCAAGGTCAGGGCTATATGGTGGATGCATTAACACTTCCCAACCAAGCTCTCTAAATTTTTGCTGAGTGGCCAAAGATGTGTGCGGTCTGGCGTTATCATGATGAAAGACCACACTCTTTCTGTTGATCAATTCCGGCCGTTTTTTCTCAATTTCTTGTTTGAGTCTCATCTGCTGTTGGCAGTAGAGATCCGAATCGATGGTTTTGCCCGGCGGTAAAAGCTCATAATGAACGATGCCCTGCCAATCCCACCATACACACAGCATCACCTTATTACGTGTTAATCCGGGTTTCGCTACAGTCTGTGGTGCTTCACTGCCCTTTGACCATGATCGTTTGCGCACATTCTTGTCGTAGGTGATCCATTTTTCATCACCAGTGATTAATCTTTTCAAAAACGGTTCGGTTTCTTTACGTTTCAATAGAGAGTCGCAAATGAGTACACGATTCATTTGGTTTCTTTCAGTGAGCTTGTGTGGCACCCAAATATCGAGTTTTATTGTATACCCAGTTTTTTTCAAATGGGTCAAAACTGTTTTGTGGTCAATCCCCAGTTCTTCAGCTACGTCGTAACTATTAATATGCCGATCTTGGTCCACTTTTTCAGAAATGGCATCTACTTTATCCGTAACAGGGCGACCAGAGCGAGCTGCATCTTTGACATCAAAATTCCCGGACTGAAAACGCTTGAACCAACATTGTGCTACTCTTGATGACACTGCATTAGGTCCATAAACGTCACAAATTTTTTTCGCGGCTTGTGTCGCAGTTTTCCCTTTTTTGTAATAAAATTTCACAATATATCGAATTTCTTCGTTAGATTCACTCATTTTATCAAACAAAAAAACAATTGAAAAATGGCGGGAAATTGCTTTTTACTTTTTGTATTCCTTTTTTAAAATGTCATATTTTTAATGGTATCAAAACCAGCCAGATACAAACAGTACAACGGATGAGATTTTTACTACAACCTTATACATACAAAATACGAAAAGACTTTTTCCCCGACCTATTAGATAGTATTTACATTGTCATAGCTTATTTATACACCAGTTTTTAAATAACGCTGGGTATTCAGTGTCGTTTGAATTCTGCCTTGAAAGGAAAAAAAGAGAGCAATGTCTGTCGGATAATGACATTTTTATAGAAATACGATCACTTTTTAGGTACGTTCGCGTACAAAGTACTTTAGATAAAGCTATTTTTTTAATCAGACGGGATCGTTAGAAGATAATTGATAAGACACAACTTATTAATAAAAACCGCCGTAGAGAAAGAAAGCTAATATTATTGTATGTATGTTTTTTGGAGAGCTAAATACTTAGCTTTCAGCTACGTTATAAGCCAACCTTTCATAACACGATAGCCAGTTTGTCTGATGATGATCAAGATGGTGATGAAGAATCCAAATTAATTTGAAACAAAGTGAAATTTAATTTAATTTTCATTTTAAGCTTAATAAATTGTAACCTTCACAGTAAATGGGCAATTTAACTTTACTCTTTTGTTGTGCTAGTTAGTTTGTATTTTTTACCGAAAAAGGAGGGTTTCTAAATTTTAAAAGAGGATTTGGATATATTTTTATACTATTCAAATTGGTCCCGTAAAAAATTTGATCAAAATCGGTTTAGTAGTTTGGTTTTTACATCAAAATAACTGGAAAAATATGTTGCAAAAACGAAATTACGTATTTACTCATTTTGAAGTCGGGTTTTTAAATTGTTTGTTTTTTAAACGATTAGTTAAGAAAGGCACTTTCCAGTAAACAGTAAAACAATAAAAACATAATTTACCACATTACAGCGGTTTCATTTTTAAATACTTCTTACTATATAACCGTGCTTTAATTACAAAATTGATACATATTAAGCTCAGACAGCTGCAGTAGATTGTAAAATGTCAAATGAAAAACTTAAATTCCATTCACTTGCTATTCGAAAAAGGAGGAGGTTCTCAATTCGATCCGTATTTTTTTATTTTATGTATGAACGCCGATTACTCCTTTTTTATTATTATAAAGAAAAAACTCTTGAGGTGGTCCATAAAAGTTTAATTAAGTAGTTTTTCTGTGAAGCCCCTGCAAAAACCATGGTTTTGCAGGTATCCATAGGCGACGGTGCTTACCATCAGGCGACCCGTCAGCTTGTTTGCCACCTATGGCATTAAAAATAATTATTTTCTTCATCTTTTGTGTAGCCAACTTAAAATGTTATTTAACTACACTAAATTCCACGAGTTTGTAAATTGAGCAGGTACCTAGTAATGATTTCAAAGGAAAAGCTCTTCCTTTGAGCGCCTCGAGACTGCGTAGAGTCTTAATTAGTGTTAATCTCAAGATAATAAGCCGCATATTTTACTAATTGGTATACATATAGGCAATAATAGCAAGTTTACAATTTTTCAGTCAGTAAAAACGTTTTTAAAATCGAGTGTAAAAGTGTTCGTGGAATGTTTTTAATTTAACTCACTAAAAGGTAATGCGCGGTTTCAAAGCAAGAAAAGAGAATGACAAGGTATATTTTTAAAATTAAAAGATAGAGTATTAGATAGAAGTAAGTAGGTATAAGCACTTTATTTATAGTTCTTAGATAAGGGATTGATAATTGCGTTGTATTGAAGTTAAACATTTTTAACTAATGTTATTGGACACTGCAAAGTATGCAATGCACGCAAAGGTTCTCGAATGGAGACCGCAGACCGGTAAGCACAGCGTAGGACGTCCACCCTCAAGATGAACAAACGACCTAAAAGAGACCGCAGGAAAACGCTGGATGCAGGCCGCTTTCAACCGGCCCTTTTGCAGATCGATGGGGGAGGAAGACCTATGTTCAGCTATGAACGTCCTATGGCTGAAATGACGATGATGATGAAAATACACACGATGCAATCCGTAAAAAGTATTTAATTTCAATGAGTGTAATAACCGCAAAAACATAAAGAAATCATTATTGTACTATATCCCGGCTGATGTTGGGCCAAGATCGTAACTGACGATGATGCAGCTGAGAAAAATCTCAAAACGATCTTAATCCAATATGGGATAAGGCAGGCTGAAAGTGGCTCGGGCTTTGTGGTAGAAAATGAGATATTAGCCCTAAATAATATCATTTTAGTTATTTATTATTATTGCCCTTGACTGCCACCTTGCTTGATGTTAAGCGATGATGCGGTCTACGACGCTTGCCTAGAAGAAACTAATCCCATC
Organism: Agriopis leucophaearia; assembly: GCA_949125355.1. Taxonomy (NCBI): domain Eukaryota; kingdom Metazoa; phylum Arthropoda; class Insecta; order Lepidoptera; family Geometridae; genus Agriopis; species Agriopis leucophaearia. The sequence continues at coordinate 9,250,334 of OX421275.1, forward strand.
GCGACTTGAAGGCACCGAGAAAAGAAAACTATTTTTTGTAACAGCTAGGCAATGTAAATAATATGCTAATTAGACTTGTAAAAATATTACAATGTAGAAAATATTATAAATTAATATACTAGCCGTCCGCCCCGGCTACGCACGGGTGTAAGCTCGGTCTTCGGCTTCGCTACAATATATAATATAGCCTATTCAAATGTTTCAATTTCCAACTCCTTCGTCGTCTCATTGTTGACCATTGTCCGCACAAAATGCCTAAATATAGGCGAGTAAGGGTTCTCTGCTATAGTTTTAAAGATGATGTTGGTACCACCCAGAAGTCTTCGTACCAATGAGGACACTTTTTTCCGAACGACAGCATGAAAACCGTCAGTTCGGGCCTGTGCAAACATTTCTGAACCGCTACAGAAACGGGGTAGTCTCAACATCATCCTAAAAATGTTATTATACTGGACTTGTAGGGTATCTAGCAATTTTTTGGTATGGCTGACCCATAGGTCGCCCGTATAAAGACCCTGACAATACGCCTTGAAGAGTGTAATTTTGACTTGGTCAGTACAGCGAGCGAATCCTCGGGACAGCATATTACCTCGAACCGCCAGAGCCCTACGCTCCCTCTTTATATCTACATCGTCTTTAAGGTCGTCGGTAAGAATATGTCCTAGATACTTGAACTGAGACACCCTGTTGATGTTCAAGCCAATTAAAGTGACTGACAGTATGGACTCTAGACACTTACCGGCAGCCTTAAAAGCCATGTGGTATGGTCTATGTCACCCAAGAATAGTGTAGCTTCCCAACAGTGAAATAATTTTTAAAAAGGATTCAGTGGTTATTGAGTTATTTCGTTACAAACATCCAAAAATACAAATCTTTCCTCTTTATAATATAAGTATAAATAGACCTGCCTTATGATCATATATACCTACCTATAACTTGTCGGTGAACAAACGCGTCGTGTACACCGGTGTGACGTCAATCACCCGCCGGTCTCGCTAGTGTGTGGTCGCGAAAGTGGGAGAAAATATTAAAATATTCAGTTTTTTTCATAAATTTGGTATGAAGATAGTTTATACCCTGAATTAACATAGACTGTAGGTATAAAGCATCAACTAAGTACCCAGATTATAGTTATCAAAGAAACAAGGATGGTGGTAACGCATTCTAGTCTCTGGCAGCTCGAACCAAGGACGGTCAAGTCTATAAATCCTTGTTCGCACTAAGATAGTGGAGGCAAATCGTTTAGTTCGAGTTTGCGGCATGTTAAGTATTGGATGGTATTTATGCGTTCTACGGCTACTTGTTATGGCAAAAAAATTGCAAGTTAAACCGCGGGGCGCATCAAATATTGAATATTGTGTTACTGTGTAATATTATTAAACCAACAGTAAAGTTCTATAATCCCGACCCAACCTTTAAGTTCAATTTCATTTATCCACTCCTCGCCCTGCAATATACGATATTCTTTCCATACCATTCGGAAAGGTCAGTTTCCAAGATAGGGATGCACGATATCATTATATTTCATTGCCTCTATAACCGACGGTCTCAGTCCTCACAAAGGGCACACGGGCCCTTTTCCTCGAAAGTACAAGTTGACAAGCGTGAAACAATTTAGGCTTTTTTGATGGTTTAGTGAACATGACCACTCCACCCTCATTGGCCTCTCTTGGTTCTTATCATTCGCAGTTCTCTGTAACTAAACCATGTTCTGCTGTCTATCACATCATAAGAAACAATGAAATTTTTGTTTGTTACTCTTTTTATAACAAGGTTTTATTTAATTAGTCTTATTAGTATGAGTCAAATCTTGCAACTGACTTTTTAAAACAGTTATTCCCAACCGATTGCACTGAAATTTTGTACATATTTACAATTATGTATGATACATATGTAGTATTTTACGCGTAAAGCTTGGACTTCGGCTTCGCCAAAAGATATAATTTAAAAAAATCTTATCTTATTGATCATCTACGCTACGGTATATTTACAAGGAAAACTTTTATCTCTTATATAACTCAAATTTGAGGGTGAGTTAAAAAAACGATGACACAATTAACGTTTGCCTATAAACAGAAGTCTATAAGCACCAACTTTCACGTTTCTACCTTCAATGGCGAACTTTCATACAAACTTTCATCCCCTATTGTTAAATAGGGAGAGTAATTTTCAAAACCCCTTCCTTAATACTGTCTTTCTTTTTAGAAAACCTTGTGTAAAATCATAGTTTTCTAGACCTAGTGGTTTAGGCAGTGCGTTGTCTGTCAATGAATGAATGACTGAATTTAAGTAGGTATTCTTTCCAATTTATAATGCAAACAAATCTATAAAATTATAACACAAATAATTAATCACTATTCTTTGGTGTCCATACATTCATAAATACATGCATACACGCTACATACACCAGGCCTTCATTTTGACTCTATATTTTTAGGTAAAAAGACGATAAGCCTTTAGTAAATTTCAGTATTTGTGAAAGCGGTCCCCTGAAAGGTTCAATCAAATTGCGCATACGATTCAATGAGGTCTGAACGCGACAGTTTCCGCTGCAGACGGGTAGATGGCGTCGCGTCAGTATGATAGCTATACCGTGTATGTGAACCTCATTAGGGCTAGTATTCGGATATACATCCGGTAGATCTCGCTTGCAGGAAAAATTTACTGAATTTAGATGTCTGTTTCTACTTTCTAGTATTTTAGATTCGCTTCTTATATTTTTAACATCGTATTAAATCTCCGTATTCAGAGTAGTCAGCAATCAGAGTAATGTTTCGATTTAAAACTAAAAAAATCTAACATTATCGTCTTCCACTGATTCCACTAATCTACTAATTGACCCATTCCACTCAAAACACCGTTAAGTATTATAAGTCTAGGAAATTGAAACTAATTTTTCGTAGAGTATCAAGTAGTTTATAAAAAAACCGTTTACTTATTAAATCTCATATTGTTTTAATTATACTATACCTAGCCTAAAATGTTGGGCTGGTAACAAAAGCTTAGAAAACTTGCAAAAAAAGTTACGTAGTTTACTTGAAGGTGATTAGGTACAAAGCATCGGGATCTTGGATAATCCGCTCGATTTGCTAATCCTTTTTATCCGCGCTTCAGCAATTTATCAATTGGCTCTAGAGATCGGATACGGAAGATATTATTATTTTGTTGCTTAAATATTGGACATTTCGAGAATGTTTTATCAAAAAAATATACAAACGGAACGCCACCGAAATATTTCGACGAAACGCTCGATCTATTTTATCCTGATCTCACTTTGTTTATGAAGGAAAGCGATGTATGAAATATGAAAATGACAACCTTGGGTATTTTTTCAGACTGCTCAAAAGTTCATTATTTTTTAGATATATAGAATGTGAGTATGTAGGTGTATGTATATATTTATATGATCTTCTGTAGTCTAAATGGCTTCACAGTTTATGGAGTGAAAGGTATCATCAGATTCGTCTTTTCATCAAAACACGCGCGAGGATCCTTTATAAACAATGACAAAACGCAAGTGCGTGACCCGCCGTCTCCGGTAGCACACGATATTACCTGATTTAGGAGCTCTAATGGCGGGCTTTTCTGTACCTAACCTAGCCTACTTAAATCCAAGTGTCCTGTGTCAGAGTCTGCGTGGGCTAATAACTCTTAGGGTCGGTATTCGCCATACTCGGCTTTCGGGTTTTGTTTGCTCGCCACTCATAATGGCTAGCTCCACTCAGGATCTCCCTAGAGCTTTTGGCTCTCGCACTTTTTATACATTATAGGGGTAGGGACCACAAGGCTAGGTACTCTATGTCGGTTATGTGACTTATTTTAAACTTAAACTATCCTAACGTTCCATTTGTCCTAAATAAAAACACTATTTTAATATAACAGATGACATAATAACAGATATTGTATTTATACTTAAATAATGGCTACTCTATATCACTCTTGGCAATGAATACGGTCAGAGGCATCATCAATTTGCCTTAGGCATTACGCAAACAAGCAAGCATTTATAAACAGATGTAGTCGTTTGTAACATCCCGAATCATAGGATCTGCCAACGACATGTGCAAATAAAACGCTATATTTGTCTTTATAAAGCTATGGTGGTAAATTTTGGAGGTATTAGTTGACAGAACTAAACTAACTAGAGTATTCCTGTCATTAGCTATCTTGTCTGTTAAAATAAGGGACAGCAATATTTTACATAATATAGCTCTGTCAACTAAAGCCCTTAAAAGCTATTATACTATTTATGAAAATAAGCGATTTAATAAACGGTTATTTAATAAATTGTATAAAATAAATAAATAAATATAAAATTATTGCATTATTGCAATAGTATTTAATAATAGTTTGTGTAACATTTATTCACCTCATTTACGCCGTGTTAACGATGTTCACGATGAAATTCTCCAAAAGATACACAGATCAGAAAATACCAGATATAGTTCTAAATCCAGCATAAGGGTGCTAAACATTTTCGACCACACCGTCTTCACTACAAAGATATATCTTCATTGCTCGACTGATATATGGTCATCCCGTCAACAATACTCGTATAACAAAAAAAAATGAAGTAATAAAAAAAATAACAGTGTTGGCTATGGAACAACCAAAACCACTGTAAAATCGAAAAATATCAATGAACACAGCAATAGCAAATACAAATACCCTAAAATACCCTACATGAATCTAGTGAAATAACAATGATCGAAAATATTTGGGGCGTATGTTACGCGGTGGAAAAATATTGTCACCAGACATTGTGTGAAAGTAACCACCCGTGCTACGGGTTTGCTACGAGCTGTGGCTACGGGAAAAATGGTTGAAATTAGATTTTTTGAAAACGGAATTATTCTGTACTGACTGGTTGTTGTACGCCGAGGACACAGTATGAGATAAAGGGACTTATCTCGCATTATTTTATTATATTATATTCAATCTAGGTGTCTTCAAATCACGAGTGAATCGGTTTATTCTAGCAAGCGGGCTCCATCATAGACCGCATCATCGCTTAACGTCAGGCGATATGGCAGTCAAATGCAAGCGTACTACTAAAATAAAATGAAAAAATGCGCGATAAGTCCTGATAGACATTTAAAACATTAAACCTGTACTTACGTAAAAAATGTATTGAAGAGTTTTGGCGCCAAGGTGCCAAAACTATGTCGCTTCATTGCATTATTCATCATCATCATTTCAGCCATAAGACGCCCTGCTGGACCATCGATCTCCAAAAGGGCCGGTTGGAAGCGGCCTGCATCCAGCGTTTCCCTACGGTCTCTTTTAGGTCATCTGTCCATCTTGTAGGTGGACGTCCTACGCTGCGCTTACCGGTCCGTGGTCTCCATTCGAGAACATTTCGACCCCTTTATCCATCTGATCTGAATGCTATGTGCCCTTCCCACTGCCACTTCGACTTGCTATAACCTGATAGGCTATATCGGTAACTTTCCGTCGTTATGTGCTTACATAGTTCGTTAGTAATTTAGCTAGATAATTACAAGTCAAGATAATATAAAGTGTATAAAAATTGCACAAAAGACCGGAGTTTCACTGCAAGTTGTAAAGTAATCTATTTATAGTAATCACCAGCAGCGAATGCAAACAGAGTTCACTCTTAATTCTGTTACCTGTCTGTCCACTTCGTAGTTAATTCAGTTTTGACTTTATCGTATTGGATAAACTATGGAGCTTCGGAAGGCTGTCAGTGTATGTCACCGTGTACGGCACAAAAGCTTGTCAGTAAATCCAATAGAGAATATATCCCAGAAAAAAAGACAATCATGTGAAAAATAGGCCAAACGACCGATACGTAAGTTCTGATTATTGGAAATGGCTGGTTTCACCAAAAAAGTCTTGATATCTCAGTGGATAGCTAAGCTTTATATCAATTTCTTTAATCAATTGTTAATATTTATAGTATCATTAAAAGTGTTTTAGCATCGCCCGTCGATACTGTTACGTAAATTCTTTCCATCCAATGGTTGCCTGGAAGAGATCGCTTTTAGCGATAGGGCCGCCACTTGTCGCCCCACTAGCTCGTAAGTGTTTTCTATCTGTTTGTAATAGATGTAGAATTTTTATCTATCTATACCATTTTATGAGTAGGTACCTTCCGTACCATTTATTTATGTTACCGTTTATTTACTTAGTATTTATTTATTTATGGATTTTGGTAATTTTTTAGTGCATCCGATGACGAACACTATAATTTAGTGAAAATGTTATCACATAAGTGACAAATCTGTCTTTGTGTTAATGAAATTCTTTAAACCTGAACACTATTGACATATTATGGAAACTGACGTGGTTTTCACACATTTTATTTATATTACTCGGGAATTACTCACGTAAGATTAGACCGGTTGAAACTATAGTCGGAGTAACGGGCCTAATTTTACGTGAGTAATTCCCGTGTAATATAAATAAACTTATTGACATATTTTGTTCTTTCTTGTTACTAACTTTAAAAAGTGGTTACTGTTTAGTACGAAATCAGACCCTCATCCTCAATACCAATCTGTCACGCTTAGGACGAGAAAAAAACTGAACGGACCGAAATTATCCTTGAAGGTCAAGTTGTCACTGGGGTGAAATAAATAAGGATGAAGGTTGAGAAAAACTAATGGAACACGTAAAGCTGATGCTCCCATTTCACATTTAAACCGATTTCAAAAAAAAGGTTCTCAATTTGATTGTAGTTGTTCATAATTATGTATCTTTGATACCTCAATTAATTAAAACTAATTTTTACTGAATTGTTTTGTCCAATTATCGGACTCCGATATGATACTTATACATCTGACCATGAAGATTTTAAAAAATTGCGGCACCAGGTGGCACAATGACGAAAAGATTAACGGAGTTTTTAGATGTCAAATTTGTAAGTAAATTTTTTACGTTAATTTCTACAAATAAAGATTTTTATTAATTTTGCATGCCATGTTGCTAGGGCATGGTGGTCTATATTGTGCTGCATGTTACCCATGTCTCCGCATTTTTTTTTTTTTTTAATTTAAATTTCAAAGACCGTGATAAGGAGTAATAAGACTGGAAGCACTTTACACTTTTACTTTTACCACTACTTTACTTTGTCGTGGTAGGACTCTTTTGCAGGGGTCCGACTGGGGAAGTACCACACCTTTGCTAGTTATTCAACCGCCAAGCAGTAGTGTGCAAACACTACTGTGTTCCGGATTGAAGGGCAATGTTTCCAGCGAAATTACAGGGCACACAGAGATTTGACATCTTATATCTCGGGGTGACGAGCGCAGTGCATTGCCATCCAGGGTTTTGAACTATTGAAATTCAAAATTCTGAGTGGCGTTGAGCTGTTATGGGCAAGCGCGAAGAGCCATCAGGCGAGCGACTTCGCTCGTCTCGTCACCCAGTATCATAAAAAAAAACAATCTAGTTTTTTTACTACAAAGTTACTACAAGAACAAAACATGATTCTTAGTAATTTTATTCATACCGTACAATAGTTTTATTCCATTTTATACACACCCTATAAATGTATTTTGTAATCAACAGGGCCTCTTGGTGTTGGCTTTGGCCCCACCAATTCTTCTCAAAGGTCCTGGCAAGACCCGTGCATATATTGGAATGTAATATTATTATTACATAAAGTTTTCCACAGACTATTAATTCTTTGCAGTGCTATAATTATTGCTTAATAAATGATTTAATATTTTTTCTAGTGACGAAATTAAAATCTGAAGGTAATAAAATAGAGCGTAAAATAGTATTTTACCCAAATTATATAAACAAAAACAAAGAGTTAAATTCACCTCAACGTCGTAAATTGAAATCACGTTTCAAAACACGTCAGTCGTCGGCACTCAGTCGGAATAATCTGATTAGGATTGTAATTTCCTGTGTCGCTGACAATCCCAGTTATGACTAAACATTTCATCAATATTAAATGAATATCTAACTCCAAATAATTGTAAAAGAGTTTTTGTTGATTCCCGATACATGTCAAAACATAATTTTATTTGCTACGTTAATTAAACCCAAATCATAATACGTAATTTATCAACCTATAATTTAACCTCATTTGAGGAAGCTGCTATTTGATCCCATACATCCATTGAGGAATATACCATTAGTGAATTCGACGAAATGTAAAGAACCTCTTTCTACATAGTTCTGAAGCTTGAATGAGGATTCGTTAAGTTCCAGGTTTCATACTTAAAAAGTTTGTTCAAAATGATCTCTATGCATATTGATTATTCAGATAAATGTAAATCTAAAACCTACCTTTAGTTTAGAGCCAGAATGCCTTAAGGGTTGTTAAATAATTTAAATTACATAATATTGTTCTCATCCTTATCAGTCTATCATGTTTCCATTGCTGGGATACAGACCTTCATGCACTGAAGGTATGTATCCCTGCCAGCCCAGGGCCAGTGGATTAGGGCTCATCCTCTTTCTCTCTGAGAGAAATTACATGTATGTTTGCAATAGCTCGGACCCGTGACTTTACGCTAGGTTTCCGGTTTTCCTAAATTTTCTTGAGTCGAAAGTATCGAATGCCCTTCTTCATTATGTATTCTGTTTTTTTGTCAAATAAAAAAAAAGGTAAGATACAAACATAGTTTTACATGGAAACATTACTTAAACAAAGCTAATAATTAAACACTGTTTTAAACTATCACGGTTGTTCACTAAAGTTAAATGATTATTTACGGGATATTTACCGTGGTAAGGTTGTGGAAAGAGCTCCCGATATTTCGGCGCAGTTACATGCACCATGTTCACGGGAAGACACCACCTTACCACGGTAAATATCCCGTAAATAATCATTTAACTTTAAAGCTAATAATTGCCCTACAGTTATATGATTATTAACGGGATATTGAATGTAATAAAGTTGTGGATGGAACTGTTACTGTAATAAGCAACCATGATAGTTTAAAAAGTATTTTTAGATTGCTTTGTCAACTCAGACAGAGCACTTTGTAATTAAGTCAAAAACGCTATTATCTTTAAAATCATTAACACGATTCTACGAAACAACTATCTTTTTTAAAAGCACTCACGTCTGAGAGCTATGTCTTTAGGTACCCGTTAGGTCTTTTAATACCTTGTGACCTTTTTAACCTGAGTAGGTTAGATGTCTTAAAAGAGAATAAAACTCTACAAATTGCTCTAGGTTCAACAAGAATTGACAAAATGAGTTAAACCATTTTCAGTGCACGAAAAACACGTGAGCCCACGATTTACGATATCACTAAAGTTCGAGTATTTGTGCTAAAATGCTCGGTATATCTCCATTTAGGCCGAAAGTGGCGTACCTGAGGCGCATTTGTTTTGCAAATTATTTACATCACTCTTGTGGGGTGACCCCTCGTAAAGGCCCTTTCAATTACGTGTGTAAAGGTGCGATTATAGCTCGGCGATATTGGGTGGTGTTGTGGTATGCTACAAAGTGATTCAGTATACAACTGATGTTGCGGACTGATAGGTCAGATAGGTAGTATTATTAAATACATGAAACGCTACTCGGTTTCACCCACTTTCTTAAAAAAAAAAAACTTATATGTTAATCCAGGTTCTAAGTTGCCTCCATACTAAATCTCATATAATCGTTACGGAGTTGAGTGGGGGATGAACATACGCACTTACCAACTTCATTCTTACAGAAACTTTCGTAATTTTAATATTAGTCTTTATACTGTAGGTATATAGAATTATAGATATAGACCTAGCTTTCGTAACATAGTAATTTGTTTATTGTAGTCAATTTTAATATGTGTTAGTTACGAAATAAACACTGGCTAGGTCAAATAATGGTATTCCCATAATACAATCTAACTGCTGGAGTGAGTTTGTATTTAGAAAGGAGTTTTAGTATAGTTATTATTGTCTCTTATAAAATGAATCAGCATAGAAATAGGTAGATATACAGTTAAATAAAAAAATAAAAGTTTAATTACTTCATATAGAAACTTATTCAATAATTTTACTAAAATTTCGAAATACTTCTTAGAATTTTTTGAAAATCGTAGCTGTGACTTCGTGTACCTTAATTTGTAATTACATACAAAAAGGATTTTTGACTTTATTTGATTCATCTATCCTAAGCTTCTAAAAGCGCTCCAAATCAGAAGGACAATCTAGCAAAATGGCCGATCATTAGGACATTCAAATCACAGACTAGGTAAAGCTAGTTCGTAGATTCGAATACACTTGTATTTTGCTGTCTTCCTAATAGTATGGTAAGCCCCTACTTTTCGACCAGCCTATTACGACCACCTTTTCATTGGTATAGCAGTAGCGCTAATAAATTAATCTAATTTGTTTTCGTCTTATTATAGCAGATGCTGTAATGACGCATGAACGCTTCGATGTACTAATAGTTGTGATAAACAAGCAGGCTGCACCTGGTGGTGAGTGATCATCACCGCCTTTGGATTAGTGCAAACATGCTACAATACTGCACAGTATTGCCTTGGTATAATTGGGCCAATACTCTAGTGATACAGTTCCGTGACTGGTGGTTCGGGTTTAGTGCTATTTGCACGGAATTCGAGGTGTAAATGGAAGTCACATGTAGACGGAGACGTGATATCATCTCTGTTTAAGGTTCTAGATTAAAGTGGTTGCGTCTTTTGCCTGTGACTTAAAAATAGCAACAAGGATGGAACACGCACACGTGCTTTGATAGTAGACAAGTTGAAAAGCAGTAGTTAGGTACGCCACCCGTTTTTATTTACGGTTTTCCAGACTTCCAATTTCTCCTTTCATTCAAATAGCGATAGTTTAAAATTTCTTCTGACTATTTCCTAGTCAAACTTCTTCAAAATCAGCTTAACCGTGAGTCGTGGAAAAGGTGCCAGATAGGGGGATATACAATTATACATAATTAGGATAATAGTGTCACTTAAGAAGTTTAAAAATTTTATTTTGTGCGTAATTATGTTTAGAGTTGGATTAAGTAAGTATACCTTCAAAACAATGAGACAAAATTTTTACTGTTGAATTTTTACTCCAATCTGTTCAGCCATTCTTAAGCAAATATAAATATTTCAACAACTCAGGAGGTGGATAGAGTAGTAAGAGGTCAGAAGACGAAAAAAGAATAATCTAACATATATATATTTTCCAATTGTACCTTGCATCGCCTAACAAGCCCGGTAGGTTCCGAATTGCACCTGTCCCATATGAATTAAGCAAATTGAAGGCGAGAAGCAGACCGTTAAATCTTTTTACGGCTTAATTTCGGGGCTGGCTCAGCGAAATTAGCTTGAAAATGATTTGGAGAGCGCAAAGGACTCCACATATTCGCTATGTAAGGCAGTTATAACAAAATTATGAGGAACACTTCATCTATGTAAACTCAAAAGCTTTCTAGACAAAACTACCTAAAAAACTGACCGAAAAGATCAAACTACATTTGTAATTTGGAGGTAATAAGTTGATATGTGGAGTTTTCCCAAAATTTTAATCCGTTATTTTTGATAAAATACCTACAGATTTGTTTATCACAGAAATTGAATTTTCTATAGATCTTTCTATTTGATAGAATTATTACGCCAAAAGTCCAGTTTTCGTTGCTTTTTTCGTCAAAAAATGCGAGAGGGCTCTTAACTATATTCTTTTATCGAAACCTAAGTTCAGGATTAAAAAATCAGTTATCTTTGGCTCAAAAGACATTCATCAGTTCTGCGTCAACAAAATTAAATGTAAGCCTACCCTAATTGAACCTTTTCAATCGTATCGACGAACCAATGAAATGCGGGATTTGGCCGAGCCCGTTTTTATTATCCTTCCGTACTTTAGCTCTGTTAAAATTGTGTTTAAATTTTATGTTCTAATTCAATCTCTGGGTATGGAGAGTTATGTCTTTTTTATGCAAGAATTATCGATTGGTTTCGTCGTGGTTGCTAATTAATTAGCAAGGTTTGTTATGGTTTTGTAAGATGTTGATATTTAATTAGAATACTTAAAATTTTATTATAATTGTTATAGCATTGCTTTAGTCTATCTGTAATGGTGTTATAAGTGCTTCTTTTAATAATAAATAAATAAATGTTTTTAATGTTTTTCCATAGGTACGGTGACTGCTTACCATTAGGCGAACCGTCTGCTTGTTTACCACCTATGGCATAAAAATATGAAAATTCTTATTTCATTACCCATAGCCTGTTTTGTCAGTGAGTTGTGTACCTTTTCATTGTTAAGGCTGGTAGTTGTCAATAAAAAAAAACATCACTTTTTAAGTATTGTTTTTGTTGATGCCGCATCAAGGAACAAGAATATAATAAGAAAATATATAATATAATAACAGAAAAGAAGAAGAAAATAATAAGAAACACAAATCTGCCAAAGCTGAACATCTGCTGGATTCGGGCTCTAATTTGAAGATTATGTAAAAGTTACTATGTCAACGCGGCAAAGTTAATTCTAAAATTATGGAGGTGGTTTGTAACCTCTTTCAGATTTCACATTCACTAACGAATTACAATCATTCCATTCAAATTCAAATTAGTTAGACCTTGAGTTAGTTCGTAATTTAAACTACCTACCTAGGAACGTTAGGTAAATTATGTATCCGCACTTGGTCCGAATCCTGTTAGTAGAAGCTAGTTTGCACAATGGGTGCTAGGATATTGCATGCAATAATTACTTTAGCAAATCTCCGATGTAGTCTTGTGGCGAGTCCCTACTGCGACCGAGAATTAAATTTAAACTTTACCTGGAAACTAACGATGTATTTTCCCGATAACTGGTGTGAAATAGTTCACCGGAGAATCAACAAACGCAAACGATAGATTTGTACATCAGTCAAAAGTTTCCGGTATATAGTCGGGTGTCCAGTCCGTAAAATTTTGCGCGAGTTAGGGAATTATCTTTTTTCTTTGCTTCTATATAAAACAATGATAAAATCAAACAACAACAATGTTTGTTTTATAACAACAACATAGACCTAAAGACGTACATCAGGACTATAGCTACTTGGTCGTAAGTAGGTTCATGGTCGTAATACTTTGTGTTTTCTGAGTGCTACATGTCGAACCTGCCGTATGAAGTCCGCTGCATGGCGCAGCGTGTTCTTGTCTTGTTTTTGTGGTGTTACCATCTACACTACAGATCGCCATCCGTCCCGGTCTCGTGATGTCTTTCGCCAGACGGCGACTTGGAGCTCGTGTCACGCTGGTCCAAGTGTTCAGCATCTTTCCATGTCTGTCTTATGCAATGCGCCCTTTAATCAAAAATACAGATACGTTATATAATAGGCTATATAGTATGACGCATTGACTGGTAATTACATATAAAAATAAATATGAATATAATTGTACTGTATTGTATTGTACTCAAAAGGTCTGTTGTGTATCGGCCATAAAAATATGATAAATTGATTATTTGAAATTTTGCCAATCTGAGGTATTGAGAACTCGATAATTCTTATACTTAAAACGTACTAAACGTCATGACAGATTTCAATTCATCTGCGATTTGATGTATACATTTAAATCGATGTATTTAAGTTAATTTTACATAGATTTTATACGCAGTTTATGATCAAATCAATAAAGTCCTTTATTAGAACGTCAGACCGATAGGTACCTATGAATAGAATTGAATCACCTCCCGGCAATTACGTTAGCTTAATTGTATTTGCATGAAAGCTCGAGTCGCCGCAATAAAATGAATTTCATTTCTTTGAGCGAGCCCCTAGTCATTATTATTCTTTATTGGTTTATTTATCAAAAGTGGGAACATACCTAGGAATAAGTAAATAAAATAAATAAATAGGTATCTGGGACATTATTGCACACATGGTCATCTGACCCCAAACTAAGCATAGCTTGTAAAATGGCTGCCAGAGACTGATATACATACATATATATTTTAAAATACATACTTAAATATATATTAACATCCAGACACAGAACAAACACAAATGTTCATCACACTAATGTTTGGCCTAGGTGGGAATCGAACCCACGCCCCCAAGCGCAGAAGGCAGGTTCACTCAAACTGAGCTAACGGGGCTGTCGAAAGTACTTTTGGTCCCGGTTGTACCTGATTAAGTAACCTAAGTATGTTATAAAGAGTTAGGTAAGTTTGTTGTTTAGTCAATGGTTCATCATAATCATTATAAAAATCTTAGAAAAAGGTGATGTCGGATTTTGAAACTCTTTTCGAGCCTGCCCCGAATCCGATGATGCAATTCTATCTCACCATTATCCTATCATGTTAACTGCTAGTATATAGGCCTTCTCTCAGAGAGAAACAGAAAGGATGGACAACCTGGCCTAGTGTAGTTAGTGAATGTCAGATGTCTTTGAACGATTGAGATCCTTGGACATACCGGTTTTCTCACGATATTTTCCTACACCGTTTTTGAGCGATGTCATCATAACTGCACATATTTTATTTAAGTACTACTAAAACTCAGTTGGTGCAAGGCCGATGATCGAACCGTGTGCCATCAGATAGTACAGCGCACATGCTACCGCTCGGCTACCTTCGCTCTATACCTCCATATATTCTAATCAATATTCATATATATGTCGAAGAGCGAACGTCTTGTTGCTGATTATCGATTCGATAGATGGTGCAGGTTGGAGAGGCGTCAAGTGTTACCATTTAAAAAGTACACTTGAGTGTGGTCCATGCAGTTAGTTATCCCTGTCACTATGAAGTTGATAGTTCGTTGAAGGCTGACGTTTTCTGACAGAGGTGTCTGTAGGGTGGGGATTTGTGATGACGGTTGGCATGGTTGACATTCGAACTAGAGACGGCGCAGAACTCACTACGTTTCTCCAATCTATCGCCATCCTACTAGATTAGGAATTATTATTAATACTGTGGTGGCAATTCAATAAACGGTGATTGGAGAACAAGCCTGCATTCGTATTTTTGTAGAAAACCAACCCAGAAAATGTCGGTTGACGACGAAGCCAACGAATACGGCTAGATACCCTACTGATCTTCCGACATATATATATTTATATCACTCTTTATACTTGCCTAAAGTTTATTGAAAGCAGGACCGATGGCGTTTCGTCATCCTAAAACAGAGATAAAATGTAAGCTTGGCTTGAATATTGTCCTTATCTGAACATGGCACCTCAAGCAGGGGTGCATTTTATCTCTTCCACTACATACTTCGCCCTAAAGAGCGTTTGTTTTCCGCGATTGATACATTTTTAGGGTTACCCTTCCGTCACCAAGACATTGATCTTTAAGACGTTGTAAAATTGTGGCACGTTTGTAAAGATAAAGCTGAAAGTTAGTACATACCTACAATAACAGCCGTTCTCCCAGAGATCCAGTGAATTTAAGTATGTAAAAAAAAACTAGTTCTGTGTGTATGAGTATTTGTGTATCGGCCTGTATCATCGTTGCTACGAAACGGCTAAACCGACGTTAATTTCGTTTTTTTTTGTTAAAATGTGATTTTGCCGAGAGTGTGCTTAGTTATGATTCGTGAAAATCTGTTTAGCCGATTATCATCTATTGTATCCGGGGGTTAATCAATCAATACTAGTCGTAAGTGATTTTAGCGTAAAAATAGATATAATGTTTGAGTGAATCACATCACACTACTACATTATAATTGCGAAAGTTTATGTGTAGGTGTGTGTTTGTCCATACTAAACTCTAGAATGAATGTGGTATGGAGATAGCTTACTCGTATACCCTGGATTTACACATGGACCTTTTTGTTGTTAAAAATCATGGTTTCTTAAGCATAGCGAGTGAATCCGCGGGGCACTGCTAGTAAAAAATATAGTTAAAAAACTAGTAACTACCTAAATACACTACGTATGACTGGACAATTACGTCAAATTATACAGTGAAAACCGTTTTAAAATTTAGTTATTTGTTCAGGTATAAAACATTAACACTTTTTCTTTTGCCAACTCTACAACTAAAAAGTATTTCCCTTTTTCTTAGCTTTTTATATATTCTTGAAAAGCTAGAAAAATTGTTGATAAGCTAAATATCACAGAACCACTCACAGAAGAAAATTTATTAATTTTGCCGACATTTATGACAAATACTTAGTATAGTGTACAATCGTCCTATAATATGAAAAGAAAGGTTTATTTTCTTCAAAACTTGTATTGAGTAAAATACTTTCTACCGAGTCTGTTGAAATGTGCTTTTCCTTTTTATACCCATCCTAATTCCGTGGTTGTTTATTCAACGGCAAATTGGAGTAAAAGTATTCTAATGTCTCACATTTTCTTAACAATCTCTACGGGGAAACTCTTTCTTATTTCGTATTTTAATCCGACCCGAGGCACGGTGTGAAATAAGAACAGTAAACAATGTGTAATTTTTTTAGTTTTCGTAGTACTACAAGAAACATTATTATGTATATTAATTTTATATAATGTTTCTTATAAGTTCGTTCTGTCTGTTCGTCCGACCTAAATTTATAGAACCTTCTAACTTCTACAGTGGTTAATGTAAATGCATACATACATACATCATCAGCTAATTAACGTCCACTGTTGGACAAGGCCTCCCTCATAGAGAGGGGTGTTGCCATAATCTCCACGCTTGGCAGGCGGCTTAGGGATCGCAGTACGTTCACCGTGTACTATTAGGACGCTGCTGCCCATCCTCCGGTGGTTCTGGTCGCAGTTTTAGGACATACCCGGGTCAAAAATGTAAATGCATGAAACTGCTCAATTAAAGTTTTAATTATCCATAAATTTTGTCGAGTGTTAATGACCATTTTCTATGGAGTTTTTTCTGCGATTTTAGTGTTGGTCCCATAGTAAAAATTGTTCATAATAATGAGTACAATAACCTACTTTCGGCTTAGTACAGGGTATATGCGTCACCATGTAGATCTCAATTTTAAAAGTATTAAAAAATTTATATTTTATTGGTGACTCTGGTTAATGTGAAATCGGGTATTTTTATACTGCACCCCCTCATCTGAGGCATCGTTGAATGGGTATTTTGAAATAAAGGTAAGTTTTCATATATTAGTTCACTACGCTCACAGATCTATGCAGGGTATATTCCTCCAGTGTATGCTGCACAGCTTCCTCAACGTAGATACAGTGTTGGCACGTGGTTGTCCGTTCCCTTTTAGCTATACGGCTTTATTACTTTTTACAGCCATGGGCTGTACCAAAATAGCCATGAACCGAACCAAAGCAGCCATGGCCAGAACCAAAACAGCCATATTAATATTTATCTTTAATAATATGTCATTGATGTAATTGTTGGTAAGCAGTGCTACTAAAATCTTCGAAAAACTATGATCTAAGAATAAAATAAGCAAATATAAAAATGTATGACCAGGCAGAACCAAAACAGCCATGGCCTGAACCAAAGCAACCATGGCCATTACCAAAAAAGCTATGGGCAGAACCAAAGCACCCATGGTCAGAACCAAAAAAGCAATAGGCAGAACCAAAGTTGCCATGGCTAGATCCAAAACAGCCATGATGGTCATAACCAAAACAACCATGGCCAGAAACTCAGCGTTCAACTTAACTTAACCATTGTCCCTTCAGGAAGGAGGTTCCCGTCTACGATTTCTAAATCGACATTTTCTACTGATTTCAGCCTGTAATGCAACAAGGTAAGGTTATATTTATCACGGGGTATTAAATAAGGGACCATAATGGAATAACAAATGCGCTGCCGGCGGGCTACACGACAATACCTAATGTATATCTGGGTTTCCACAACTACCCGACGTAATATTAGATTTGCTTGAAAAATTAGTCGCTCTGCGGTATGACAGAAATGTTAATAAATAAAACGAGTAATATGACTGAAAATGACTGCAAAGTTATTAATAATATAGGGCAACCTTATAGAACACGAGTTTGGTGTAGGGCCTACACCAAATGCTTATTGTAACTATTGATAAGCCATTCTGCATTACGTCTAAACTTGGGTAGCAGTTTTGTTAAACGTAGCGCAATGGCAATCCAGCTGAACGCTGTTCAACTGTTTTACATAACGGAACGGTTTTGTAAAATAGCTGATTTGGCAATCCATATGCGATGTATTATATAAAGCTCATCATAAATTGGCTTTTTTATGGACAAAGAAGTAATCAAGATGTGCCAGCTGTATTACGGTGTAAAATTACCCGTCAAAACCACCTGATGGTCAGCTTTGGTGATTGACTAAGTCCCCGGGATCTCAAGAAGAACGTATCGGGGCTATTATATAATTTCTAACTTTCCGTAGATCGTCTCATGACTGTATCTCATTTCCATCACTGTTTACAGCATGAACAGATTCTTAAGGAATTTTCTGAACTTGATAAAATCAAGCCGTAACAAAATTCGCACCACCCACGTTTGTATCTTACTAGAAAGTTCGCAACATCAACGCTTACCTTACATGCTTATCGCATTCGTCAGCGTCACAGATAACGATTACGGTAAGCTCGGCACTTCGCATCACGGTGACATGTCGATGAAGGCTTGTACTCACTAGAGCCGACTGGTGCGATCAGTGTAGCTAAAATGCGGATCACGACAAAACTTTGTCGACTTCGTACAATAATAAAAATAATGCAGATTTTTTCATTATTTATTATACATTTGCATACAGACTGCAAAATATTTGTAGTCTTTTTGTTAAGAAAAACAGTTGATTTTTTCGATACACATCCTCCAAGGCCTGGGGGAAGGGGAAATGCTCCGAGCATTTCCCGGGAGTATTGTCTTGGTGACGTGCTAACCCTAGTACGAAGATTACCAGAATCTCCATAGGAACGTACGGTTTTTAGACAGTCTTGCGTGTGACTGCCACCTCGCCTGATGTTAATCGATGATGCGGTCTACCATAGATCACGTTTGACTAGAAGAAACCGATTCAATTGCGATTTGATGACACCCGGATTGTAACCATCGCGGAACACCCATTCGGGCAGCGCATTCTACAAACTAGCAGTTCGCACTGTAACAGCATCAAAGCGCTTCGGGTGCGAGTTTTATGGGGAATATTATTCTGATACCCTCCGTCGAGCACATATGCAAGTCATTGAGTGGGGTTTAGTAGTTGCTATCTTAAATAACCAGGCTTCACCCCGATACCACGTTTGGACTTATTAGTCGTCTCTCAAGGTTCCAGCCTCACCTCGAATGGGAACAAAGTGAAAATTACGTAATAAATACCGTCTTCGGATCTGTAGACATCCTTTCTTGAGGTAGGGGAACCTTACTTTATTTAAAAATAATAATTACTAAAACACTTGTTAAGAACTTTTAAGGTGAGGAGATAGAGTTTAAAATGAGGGATAATAATTATATAATAACTGTAAATTTGACGTAACAATGACTTGTTACGTCAAATTTACAATTTATTATATAATCAAATACTGCGACGTAAGAAATGTGTTTGTTTCTTTATCACATAGAAACAGAGCAACGGATTGATGTGTTTCTTTGCATAGAGGTTGGAAGGCCGGATAATGTCAATGTGACTTTTTATTCCTACCAAATGTGCAGATCTTGAGAGAATGTCCATGTAAGTCTAACCGCAGTGCGTAGCTGGTTCATCTATATATCTATCTATACATATAATAAAAACGTAGAGATAAAAAATCTGTTATTGCAAGATAAATAAAAAAATTAAACACACCGAGCGTTTTAACATCATAAGCAGCTGAACACTTTGTTTGTCCACGCTCATCTCCTAAACCACTGGACGAATTTAAATGCCGTTTTCACGAATATGCTTAGCTATGACCAGATTGAAGTATAGGTATGTTATTTTGCGCAAGGGACGGATTATGGGAGGAAAAAAAGTTTATATGAAAATCTATGCGTACGAAGTCGCGGCCAACATCAGTAGTTATAAATAAATTAATACGACAAGGATAACATAGTTTATTCCATGCCACAATAAGGGTTTCTTTATCATGCTTCTGTCGTTTGTGCTTCAGTAATCGGTAGCAGTGGGTACGCCCCGGCGTGACACGTTGTATCACGGTGATACACGCGTATCACGCACGCCGCACGGATAAACGACGCGGCTGAAGGCGAGTGTTTATCACGCCATTTATGTAGCCGTAATAATACCGTCGAGGTTAACTGAAAGACGTGGGGGCAGGTTACGTGACGACTCATTTGTTGTTTTTGACGATGAAGACGTAATATTGTGAGCTTTTACATTTGTTTTCTTTAGCACTTACAAAAATATCCATACCTCTCATTTATAGACATGTATTTTGTTTATAATATGCGGGAATTACCCAGTTTCGATTCGGATTCCTTTCAACGCATTCGGTGGACTTTTCAGATTGAGCTTCATCTCACTTTGCACTCCTTGACTTTTCAAGGAATGCTTTTGAAACTTTAGTTGGAGTAAACGAGCCAGAGGTACCTCTTAGTACCTTAAAAAGACCCCAAATACCTTCTTCATCATCATAATCAGCCAGAAAACGGCATCTGCATCTACTAGATTCCCGTGCCTATCACAATGTAGTCGGTGCATAATCTAGTGGGAGGCCTACGTACACTGCGACTTCGGTTCGTGGTTTCCAGTCAAGAATCTTTCTTCCCCATTAGTTATCGGTTTTTCGAGCGATGTAACTTGCTCATTGTCACTTTAACTTCCAAATATTGCCAGCTATGTCGGGCACTATGGTTCTTCGGCGAATATCCTCGTTCCATTCCGTTCGGTTCGTTCGTTAAAATACTCAGTGAAAAAGACAAAAGACGCAGTAACATAGTGATTAATTTATTAACTACAATGAGAGCTTAAAGCACCACAAAGACCACGAATAAATAAAAATGAACAATAACTGTTTTATTTACCTTTAGATGAATTTGAACAACCACAAAAAGTACCAAAGGCTGGAAACAGAAATCATTTAATTGCACGAAAAATGCATTTGAACAAAAATGGACGTAAAATTGTACCATCATTTTCGATCCACATTTTCCGGTATCAAAGCAAAAGAGAATAAAGCTTGTGACACAAAGGTCAGACGAGTGTTCCCGAGCAACGTTTCTATTCAATTTTCGATTTCCTATTCGCCTGTTTTCATGGATTTTTTACGGTTTGTAATCCTCAGTGCAGTTGCATTGATGATGGACTTCGTTTACATAAGATGTGCTACATTATTGAAGAGCGGACAGCTGCGGAAACTGTTTGTGCTGGTAAAAAAACATGTTTTAACTAATTTGAAGTTATCACACAAGGCGTCGTTTGATAGCTGATATAAAAGTATAAGTACCTAATTGTTGTGGCAGTTGAAACATAGGTAAAGATATATTATACATATACAATTTTTCATCACCATGCAGGTAAAACCGCGGGACGCAGCTATTATGTAGATCTCACTCACTAACTTACTCATAGAACTATTTAACAAAATTTTGGAAACTACTTGACCTACGAAGCAGAAATTTGGCATGCATATTGGGGTGGACCTCTACACCCCAAGGATTAAGCGAAGGAACCGAAGCAAGGCCAAATAAAAGATGAAAGTGTAAACAAAAGTGTACGCGTCTGAACTCGCGGGCAGAAGCTAGTAGACCATAAAACAAACTGTGAAATCAACACAAACTCAAAACACGACACAACAAAATGACAGAGCAGCGCAGGAAAGGCCTTTCAGTGAATGTAAATCTAATCTAATTTAAAATTAATCTGTGAGATGAAAAGGCCCTGGGCTGACCGGGTTGTGGAAATTGAGACGTTACGGCTGGCCCGCTTTCATTAGGTCAACTGTGCTGAGGAGACTATTTAAATATAAATACGTAGGGTTGATGTATTGAAATCGGCCTCGTAATGGATAAATGACACATTTTAGTTTCCTTGAGTTGGTTTGAAATGTTTATACCACCATTGATCGGTATGCCAGAGCCTCGTTCGTTGTTCATCAGGGTGAACCACGGGCAGGTTGGCTTAAGAGGTGGTTTTGTGCTTCACATCCTAATCATCAATCATTAATCAATCATACATAATTATTTCAATATTTGACTCAACTTTACAACAAAGTATTATTTCACATTCACAGTATTTTTCAGTACCAATATTGTAATGCCATTGAATATTTCGATACAATCAACGAAATGCAGAGTTCAATAAAATAAATTTCTACCTACCACTGGAATATAATTAAGTATATTGAGTTTCACTTTTGTTAAAATACAATTTTAAAACCATATCCAAAACTCAATTAAACTCATAAAATGTTGGACAAAAAGATCGACTTAATTATTGCTTGGAAAGGTGGTCAATATGTTTTTAAATAAGTATAGCTTTAACTTCATGAGTGTGAGGCCAAGAGAAGTATACAGTTGGGATGGGCAGCATTCGAGAGGCTACCTAGAGCATTTTCGTCACCTATCCCGCAAAAGATAAAGATGAAAGTCTTTAACCATTGCGTACTAGGTACCTGTCATGACTTACGATGCTGAAACATAGATACTTACAGTTGGAATGGTCTACATGTTCAAGGTTACTTGGCGTTTCTCTGAGGAATCATATCGGGAACGAAGTTATTTGTCAGAGAACTAAAGTGGTCAACATAGCTCAGCGTATTAGCATACTGAAGTGGCAACGAGCCGGTCATATCTGTCGCAGAACCGATTAGACGTGTTCTAGACTGGAGACCACGAATCAGCAAACGTAGCATTGGATGCTGGCAGTCGCTGCAAGAGAAAAGCCGAAAATCGGACTGAAGAGCGTTCCTTGGGAGAGGCCTGTGTCCCAGTAGACTATTATAATACGATGACAACTTTAATTACTATTAATACACTTACCATTTTAGATTGCTGAAGTTCCTCAAAATTCTATGTAACATTGCGTGTTTTATTTACAAGCTACTACAAATAGATACCTGCCTGCACCTTTTATTATTATATTCAGACCCTCTTAGTCCAGTGTTGTACACGGCATCTGCCAAGGCACGTCAATCAGCTTCATTTTCAGCTTTTTGCTTCTAGCCACAACTGACTGGCCTACGTATATCGTTACTCCATCTAGTCTTATAGTGTCCTACGCTCCAATTGCCAATTCGTTGTCTCCACCACGAAAGTAGAGTGGGGTGTAGAATACGTCTACATTGCCACTTCAGCTTGATAATACGCTGCGCTATATCGGTGTCTTTGGTTACCTAAACTAGAAAAACCTACTTATTGTGTCTATAACTTTGTATTTCAAATTTATAAGGAAATAAATAAAGTTTCTACAACAACAACATACTTCTAGCTAGTAAATCTATTCCGATTAGATGAAATACATAAATTTAGTAGCAACTATCGTTACACAGAGTGATATTTTAAGGTCACCGAAAACGAGCGATTTGTCGTAAAACTCGATGGGAAGCTCACAAAATATTCACACTTTCACAGCGATGTGTAGCCGTGGAAAGACGATAAAGATTTACGATCCAATAATACTTTGATTATTTCGCAGATTCGTGGAAGTTGAATTTTATGAGGCGTACGGCTCCTTATTTAGGCAATAATATGTCGTTATTGCCATCCCGCAATTCCGTTCGAGTTGGTGGATCAATATTTTATGTGATCTTTGATTTGGGTATAGTAAAGTTGTTTGGTGCCAGTTGAGATACTGAGTTTTTAGGTCAGCCTGTATGTATGTTTTAACTTGTATTTTTTGGAAGCAAGTTGGACGGATTTGGAGATTGAAACCGTTCTATTATTATTTTGTGCATGCGAACTACACTACACTTTTTGCTAAAGATTATTATATCATGAGCTGCTATATTTACTGTAGTGATACATATAATTGTATGCCATTACAAAAGTTTTACCACTGTTTCTTACTGACTCTATTTTGTCAATTATATTAAAAATCACTCATTTTACCTCATTTTAGGGTTTCGTGCATAAAGGTTATCCTAGTCCTTCAAATAACGAGTGAATCGGTTTCTTCTAGGTAAGCGCTCTATCGTAGACCGCATCATTGCTTAACATCAGGCGAGTGGACGGTAAACGCAAGTCTATTCCTAAAAAAATTAAAACCTAACAACGGAACCCCATTAATAAGTCTAAGCTGTCTGTCTGTCGTACATTTTAACGGCTGTATTTTTGGAACGGTAAAAAAGAGTCAATTGAAATTTTCATACAATATATAATGTTACGGGGGTTTAACTAAAATATAATAATCACACTAATATTATAAATTCGAAAGTAACTCTGTCTGTTTGCTACATAATCACGGCTAAACGGCTTAACCGATCTCGAAAAAAAATTGCGAGGTTATAGTATGTATCACGAGGACGGACATAGGCTATTTTTTCTGAAGAAATCGCAGACGAAGTTGCGGGTACAGCTAGTTAAAATCTAAAAGTAAAAAATTTAGGGGTGTCGCTGTAACAATAAACTTGTTTTTTTCTTAACGTATTTTTGTGTCTTCTTCAAGGTTAAAACGGCAATACGTGCAAGCGTTAACCTTGTAAAACAATAAAAAAAAAAAAAAAAAATGAAAAAAAATTGGTACCAACCCTCCTCGGTGCGCGAATCTGACTCGCACTTGGTTGGCATTCATTTAAATATATAGCTTATCTACATAAGAGTACGCGGGTTATGTATACAACACACACACTTTAATAGTAAATATATCATTGCACAAGCAACTGCGCATCGTGTGCAACGGGCATTAGTTTTAATCACGACGAAAGTCCCCCTCATGGCGCTCAAAGGGATAATTTAACGTTAAAATTTAATTATCATACGTAAAATTTAAATACTCGACATTTTATACGGTTTTTACGAGCAATATCTAGATTTATTATCCGTGAACAAATTATTCACCCGTGCCCAAGGGCGGAACCAGAGTTTGTAAAGTAACATTACGAGCTTTCTCAATATGCTATAAGTAGGTACAGATAGCTGCAAAAAAAAACTGTAGTACTAGAGAATACAGTAATACCCCGACATACGCTACCCCGTTTTACGCGAATTCGGAGATACATGTTTTTTTTATTTGCCTTGCTTGGAAAGAGATTTCACAAAAAACTTTGAATGGCGTCTGGAAAAAGCTGTGTTCATTTTTTTCACCACAGAAACCCAAGAAGAATCGACTTACGCCAATTCGACTTACACTGACTGACTTCGTCTCACCTATCGCGTAAGTCCGTGGAAATAAGCACTTGCGTCAACTGACTATTGCCTCAATGACGAACATGTTATAATGGGAATTTGATTCTGAATCTGAAACCTAGAAAGAGTCCTAATTTTGTACACACAGTTCTATAAACTTTTAATCATAATATTAATTACAGACCTAGAGCAGAATTTTTAACACGTATTTAATTAAATAAGTAATTTTTGGGACAAATACAATGTAATATGTATTTTCGAAAAAATAAATTGTTGATATTTTTTATTACAATAATGTTCTAAGTAGTTAAACATCCTCTATTAGCATTAACTCTCTTTCGCATTACTTTTTTTTTAGCTCAGCTACACTGACTCTTTGTCAACTTGTATTTTTTTGTCAACTATTGCTAATATAACACAAAACTAATGACTTTACAAGTCAAATATACAAAATAATAAGGTTGTGGGTGGAGCTTCCAATATTTCGGCGTTGTTACATGCAGCATGTTCACGAGAAGACTGAAGAATGCGGGTGGGAAAAGTTAGACGCAGACAAACCGATCTACCCTCTGTTTTAGCCTGTCAAAAATTCCGTTAATAATCATATAATTGTAGGAATAAACAGTCATATTACTACTGTTCTATGAATACATAGGGCGCACTATATGTTTCCGGAACTGGCCACATACATAAACAATTAAAAGTATTTCATCATCATCATCATTTCAGCCATAGGACGTCCACTGCTGGACAAAGGCCTCCCCCATCGATTTTCAAAAGGACAGTTCGAAGCGGCCTGCACCAGCGTTACGCGACATTGCGGAAAAAAAAAATTGTCAACCAGCCATACAATTCCATACATTTTGTCGAGTGTCAATGACTGTTTTCTATGGAACAGCTGATATATTTTTTCGCAGTTTCGGAGTTGGTCCCATAGTAAAAGTTGTTCATAATGATGGTGCAATAGGCACCCTTTTCGGCTTAGTTCACCCGTTCCGCGTCACCCCGTAAATATAAAATAATATTATTTTGGTAGCCATGTGGACTGTAATAACGAATAAGGAAATTGTTCTTTATTATTCATTCAGTAACCAACAAAAAACAACAACTAAGTTTTCAGGTGGGTAACAAACTTTACGATTTTCTGTACACGTCTCTGCCATTTTCCACATTAATCATTGCAAAAGTTAGCCGCAAAAAGTTTCAAATTGTGACATACGGTTTTATTCTCTAAAATTGAGCTTGAAATGTTCGCAAAGTTTTACTTTTGGTTTCTGTTGAAATATAAACGTTTACTGAGCACTTGTTAATTCGCCATAATTTTCTGAATATTTTATTATCAAAACTTTCTTATTCTTTGAGCCGTGCTTTTGCCAGTATAGTAGTTTCCATCCAGCCTTCCTAACCTTCAACCTGTGTTTTGACCTTCTTGTACGATATAAAAAAAAACAGTGAACTTTTTTGGTCATTTATATCCAACTTCAAAAAAAGAAGGACTGTTCTATGTAATGTTCCACTGTATTTTTTTTTATCGGTGAACATACATCTCCGATTTCTCCGCCAACTGTTAACCGATAAAAAATTAAAACTTTTGTTTGGTATATACTTCTAATTTTATCTCATTGTCACCAAGTCAGGATCAGACGATGGGATCCCAGGGAAATCGAGGGCAACCCCTAAATTTTATAGGCACTTATTCGGTTTTTCATATATGACGTCGGTTTTTAATGTGTAATTCACTAAACTTGTCGTATAAATGTTGGCATTTCACTTCACTTTTGTAGCGATGATAGCTCGAATTCTAACCGCAGGGCGCCGCTATAGTTTATCATTTTTATCAAACGATATCTAGCTGATCAATACTAAATCCTAAAATCTAATGACCATTATCGAGGTTAAGTTAAATATTAATTTAGTTAACATCACCATCAGTGCGGTCTCATTACAGCCAACAATGCTTCCTTATCATTAACAGCATGACAATGCAGCGTGTATTGGCAATACAATGGCGCACAACGGTGTTGTTCCAGGCTTCCAGGTTCTAAGGCGGTGTAAACACGGCTTTACAATAATAACCGTGGATGTAATGTTGGCTGGAAGTTCCGATGTTTCAAAATCTTTCAAAATTGGTTTTATCTATTACTAGCAAACTACTGTTTTACAACTAAACAACTGCCAAAGTTGTAGCGCTTTCCTATGAGGCCTTTGCATAAGAGTCCTCCCACAAAGCAAAAGACTACAGTTTGTAAGCCTGATTTTTGGTTTATTTATTTTTGCTAAACGGTCATCGAAAATCTCTAGAAAAGCGTGCAACAAAAAACTACTTCAAAAACAAATGAGCAAAAACGTAAGTGCCAGCAAAAGGCCTGGAGGCCATTTACCTACCTATACGAGTTGTACTATATGTATTCTGTGCCTATATTTATTTATTGGCTATTCCGTATAATGTATCATACTCAATTATCAATACCACGATTACTACCACCACCACTTACCATTACATACTTTTTCTTGCTGTAGTTCGTTTGATGTACATACCTTAATTAAGCTTCATCATCATCAGCCAGAAGACGTCTATTGCTGAACATAGGCCTCCTCCTTTAACCTCCACACTGAACGACATCCTGCCATCTGCATCCACTGGATGCCCACGACTCTCACAATATGACTCTCGACTACGACGACCAATGTCATCGGTCCATCTAGTGGGAGGCCTACCTACGCTGCGTCTTCCGGTTCGTGGTCTCCACTCAAGAACCTTCCTTCCCCATTGGTTATTGGTAGCGATGTGACCTGCACATTGCCACTTCAACTTGAAAATTTTAACAGCTATGTCGGTATCTCTGGTTCTTTGACGAATATGCACGGTCCGGATTCTATCGATTCTATTGTTAATTAAGCTGGTGTATGTTGTTATTAAATACATTTTCTTTTCTTTTAAATTTGGAAGTGTGTTGTTTGTTGGTTTGTTTTTTTATCTTTCACGCAGTTACAGAGTATCGAATCGACGTAACTTTTGCATGGTAATAGTTGGAGGCCCAGAGCAAAATAGGATAAGTACTTTTTATTCCGAAGAAATGTATGGATCCTGAAATAATGTTCACACCGGTAAAACCGCGCGGTGTAGCTTGAATTTTATGAATCAACGAATGAATGAAAATGACGTCGTCTCTTAAGATAACCTTGTAGTGATTTTGGGAATAATTTATTTTATTTTATTCACATCCAGGACATATTGTAACATATCTCCTTGTCTCTGACCGTCGTGTCTGTCCAGTAATTGATGACGCGCAATAACTCATCGTTTACGTTCAGTCTCACGCTCACCGCTCGTTCGAGCTGGTTGCTACATCTAATGCTGTGGATTACGGAATAAGCGTATTATAAAGATGTATTTAAGAAAAAGAAAAATGGGAGGGTTCATATACTTTGGTTTATTTTTTGTGCTAAATAGTTAGGTTGAGTTTGCTTAGGTGCTTTGAGTTATAGCGTAGTTCTAGTAGCTGGTGGTTATCGTAGTTCACCCAAAATGAGAGCCCGCTTTTTTGTTCAGGCGTATTTTATATTTTAGCAAAGACAAATAAAGAGGTAAATAAAGCTCCGTAGCCATAATAAAATTAATACCTTCATGAAATTTGCTATTTTTTGAAGTTTTTAAAAAGCTAATGCTGAATTGTATTTTTTTTATTCCACTGAGTAAGTTTATGCCTACAAAAATCTTTTTAATGTAATTTTAAGCATGGATGCTCTATTCTGGGTCTCACACTTAACGATAGAGTCAGAAACGTGGAGAAAAGGCAAAAGACCGATCTTACAGACGCAGTGAAGATGTTCTGTGCGCTGAAATGGAAGTGGGCCGGACACCTCGCTCGAGCTACGGACGGTAGAATAGATGGAGCGAACGAATAATCCACTGGCATCCGAGAGATAGCGCGCGGACGGTAGGACGGCCCAGAAGAAGATGGTGCGATGACATAGTCGAGGTGGCAGGTGTAGCCTGGTCTTGGCTAGCTCAAGACCGCAGCACATGGCGTTGCTTGGAGGAGGCCTTCTCCCAGTTTTGGGTGCCTAGTATGTAGGTACTTATTTAAATATATTTAATCGGTAAATATATTTAGATAAGTACCTACATACTTATGATAAATTTGTAATGGTAAATAAAAGCTATTTTATTTAAATTTTATTTAAGCATGGATTGATTTAGTTTTTCGTCAGTGACCGCGAGTGATATGAATTAAGTGAATGATTACTATGAAAACGTAGATGCTTTATATTCTTACATCTCGTGCTTAGTTGTTATGCTCATGTGTAAGATATTTTTAACAACTCCGTAAATCTAATTACACGAGTAGCATTGAAATAAAGTCGAGATACTATTTTACTTTTTAGGTAAGGCTAGTTAGTGCAAACAAATTACATGAACTAAGTACATATTAACTGAAGCTAGTAAAATATATTTCTCGAAATTATTGAAGGCTACGAACTTTAATAACATTGTAACCTTTTCACGACCTTTCTAGAACATTTGCTAAAATTAACATCACAGTCCTCTGGCCACTTAGATCCACCGTCCACCGTCCACCACCAGGCTCTACCAGTAGAGCCAAAGCAATTTTTTTCTCTTACCTGTGGTTCCAAACTCATCTATAATAATAAATATCTGGGACATTATTACACACACGGTCATCTGACCCCAAACTAAGCAAAGCTTGTAATATGGCTGCCAGAGACTGATATACATACATATATATTTTTAAAAACATACTTAAATAGATAATTAACACCCAGACATAGAACAAACACAAATGTTCATCACGCAAATGTTTGTCTTAGGTGGGAATCGAAGCCACGCCTCCAAGCCCAGAAGACAGGTTCACTACCAACTAAACTAACGAGGCTGTCTTATTGTAATTAATGTTTAATATAGGTAGTTGATTCGTGTCGTGTCGGATAAGAATAGAGCCGTCATTTCCTTCCTCTGATGTTTAAAACTATGTGGTATATGCTTCAACATATGCACTGTTTCCTTGTTTGTTTTCCGGTGTAGCCTGGCGGTGGAAACTAATTTTTTGCATCTGCACCATTGATGTTGCAAGTCAGTGGTGCAGAGCCCCTCCGTCCACTTTGATGGATCGAAGTGGCATTCTAATAAATGGTTATATCTGGATCCTTTAGATGGTGGATCGGGGTGGCATATTATAATTATGTTTATACTTTGATACCACAGCAGGTGATCTTTGATATCACTGGAGCCAAAAATATTTTGGCTCCAGTGGTGGAGCCTGCAGGGCTAGCATGCACACCACGACAAAAAAATCGCCGCTGCCAAAGCGAGACAGACGTAGGCACCTTATTGCGTTCTCGCTCGACAAAGTGACGACAAGATTTTGTCGCGGTGCGCATGCTAGCCATGCTGGCGGTGGATCTAAGTGGCCGGAGGGGGATAAAGTAGGAAAAAAATATCTCTAGAAGCACCGGTGGATTTAATAGGCAAGAAAAATACTTATGGATTCACTGATGGATTTAAGAGGTGGAAAAATTAGCTTTGGCTCCACCGGCGGAGCCTGGCAGTGGACCAAGTGGCCGGAGGGAATCCCAGAACCAGTTGTAAGTTATTAAACATTGCTGGCAGCTGGGCCAGACTAAACGACTTTAAACTGACAAACTGAAACTGACTTTAAACTTAGTTTCATTATCCATTGAATTAGTTTCGTTATTCATTGAACCATTACAGTACTCTAATAGCGAAATGAATACCCAGTGCTCTAAACTAAAAAGGATTCTTAATCCTTCTACGATAGCAAAAACGTTCCAAGATAATTTATTGAAATACAGTTTAATTCAGTAAATAATTTGTTTTAGTGAAATCTAGTAAGTATTAATAATTTTGTTTTAGGTTAATTACAATTTTGTTTTAGGTTAATTACAATTTTGTTTAGGTATACTTTTTTGGTTTTTTTCTTTTGTTTCGGTTTGGGATTAATTACAAGCAGAAAAGTTTTTTTCATTAGTTTACGTTACATTTCATTTTATTAAGTTGTGTTAACTTATGTAAAATTTATATGGACAACTAGTTCATATGGACTATGGACTGCCCCGGTGGCTCAGTTGGTAGTGAATCTACTTTCTGCGCTTGGGGGCGTGGCTTCGATTCCCATCTAGGACAAACATTTGTGTTTGTTCTATGTCTGGGTGTTAATATCTATTTAAGTATGTATTTAAAAATATATATGTATGTATATCAGTCTCTGGCAGCCATATTACAAGCTTTGCTTAGTTTTGGGTCAGATGACCATGTGTGCAATAATGTCCCACATATTTATTATTATTTTTATGTATCTAGTAACCAAATATTGATGAACGTTGATTAATCTTCTCGGAATGAGCTTCTACAGTATTTTCAAGTAGTAAAATATACAGAATACCTATTAGACTCCCAATAGGGTCGAGATTGGTATAGAGAGAGAGAGAGAGAGAGGGTTGGCCAAATTCATCATTCTGGCCCAGTCCATGTTGGTAGAAAGGTGAGGTTCTTGGACGTACTGGTTTACTCACGATATCTTGTTTCACAATTTTTCAGCAAAGACTTCGTAAATGGACATAATTTACTTACGTCTGAAATAAATCATTATTGCAGCGCCGAGGATCAAACCGGGTGCCGTCAGATTGTCAAGCGCACATACTACCACTCGGCTACTATCGCTTTCTCGAAGTGTGATCAATGCATGATAATGTTTATGATGAATGCTCGACACCAATTTCGTGTGTCTGCATTTCGAGTTTTCGACCCATGCAGTCCGGCTTTAGGGCGAGTTCACACAGTATACACTCCATTATAGCGTAGCGAGTGATGTTGACATTTCTACTGCAGTGCACCTTGTCAGCCAACACTTCATCGCAGTGTCTAAACACTGTCCGCGTGGGTTTGTCAGTTTGTCACCGTGATGGGAAATCGACGCTGTTGGCTTCGTTGGATATTCCGTTTATTTGAGTTCAATTAATCTTGCCACTGTGTTCGTATATTGGCTAATATTGGGTATACTTGGCAGGGTCTTTTTAAGCAAAAAGCTACTTTTAACAACATGTAAAAGACTTAGTAAATAAAATTTGTCAGTTATCGGAAAGTTCTATACCAATTAGTTAGCATTAGTTTGATTACTTAGATTATTTCTAAATTAAAAAAAAATATACTTTACATACAATGCGCCATATATTTCTTTACGCCGCCGAGACTGAAATCTTAAGAGAAAGTGACAAAAAGTGGATAGGTGCTCTCGAAATGTCACAACATGAACTAGAGAATCACTGTACCACTGGTGAAGAATGCAGAAGATGTCGTGGACCTAATCAAGAACAAATCAGTCTATTCTAACAAAACTCAGCATCATACAGCGTCTATCCTCCATCGTTCAAGTTCACATACTCACCTTCTTTGGGCATGTATCGCGACGCGACGACTCCATAGAAGACCGCGCGGCAGATTACCATTACGGTGGACGACCAAATAAAGGCTGCACTTAACAGTCCCGTAACCATGTCCACGAGATAGGCGTCAATACACGACTGATGACCACGGCCACTCTACCAAGAGTGATAACGCCTAAGAAGAAGCACAATGCGTTAAAATCCGGTTAAAGCAACTTTTACAGGACCAGTACGTCAGGTATATTAAGCAGCTAGTTGCTGCAATAACTTTTACAACTAACTAAACATTTTAAACTAGTTTTTGGTTTTTGAATATAATCGTAATTTATTTGTCATTTTAAACCCATAAACGTTAAAAATATCTGGGTTTTTTAAATATTTTTATGGTTATCTAGAACCAAAAACATTGATAGTTTGAATTGAAACGTTCTAGTTAGACCCCTGAGCATGGCAAAACTTCTCGCAACTTTTTAAATGAAAACTCGATGCCGATCATTATTTCCCACGTACGAGTATTTGTCAGGTTCTCATTATGTGAGGTTTCACGTGTCGGCTAATTAAGGGGTTTACGGGTTCGTTACGTAGCAAAAATTACGGAGTGTTTCATCAAGACAATGTTTTTGCGCATTTGTTATACAATCGCAAGGTTAAACGGAAAGGTGATACTGAGCAGAATAGAGATCCCAGTAGGTACTGATTATTATGAACAACTCTAATTAGAAAAAAAAACAGCTTTTCCTTGAAAATTTTAATTCTATAAAATTTTCGCTCTCAAATAAATGTTTGGCAATTTTGATAGTTTTTTTCGCAATTGCGCATGGTTGGTTACATAGTAAAAGTTGTTTTTATCGATGTTGATATTGATTACGGCTCGCTTCCTAATTTTTCACACACACTAAGAAGCTTGGAGCGACACATATTAACTAACTAACAGTTTACATGCAAAAAGGGCGGTAAGGTTGTATGCAGGGTGAGTTCGACTAAAGACAACAAGACTCATTTAGACTGGATGCGTTCGCACCCTCCACGCCACCGTACCATATCTCCCTTGTTTGAATAAATAAATAAATATCTGGGACATTTTTGCACACACGGTCATCTGACCCCAAACTAAGCAAAGCTTGTAATATGGCTGGCAGAGACTGATATACGTACATATATTTTTTTAAATATATACTTAAATAGATTAATATTAACACCCAGACATAGAACAAACACAAATGTTCATCACACAAATGTTTGTCCTAGATGGGAATCGAACCCAAGCCCCCAAGCACAGAAGTTAGGTTCACTACCAACTGAGCCACCGGGGCAGTCAATGATGATGAATGATGAATGAATGAATGAATGAATCTCAGAATGATCTGAGTAAAACACTACGACCTTAAGTTCTCTCAAGAGTCGCGCCGGTATCTCAGCGTACAAATGGCAGTGGAAAAGTGAGCTTTTTCCCGGCTTAACGGAGGTTCAAAATAATTCCGCGCATTTTCTTGCCGTTATACGGTTCCACGGCGCCTTAATTGTTCTAAACTCTAGACGAATTCCTAGCGTAAATCAAAAAGAGATGACTGTTCCACAGCCGCTTACTAACCACAACGCAGGCTCCAAATCTCCAGGCGATGGGTGATGGGCTCAGATCAGACAGGAAAGGGAGAAATAAATAAAAAAAATAGTTTATATCAGGAATTTGTTTGACCCATAATCTAACAACTAAAGACAACAACTAATATAAATACCTATAAATAATATCATGCTGGGCCCTTATTCCTCACGGGCAAACGCGCGCTATCGTGGCCACGTTAAGTTTACCTCAAAAAGTTGGCCTCTATTGGGAAATAAAGTTCAACTTTTGGAGGTTAACTTAACGCGCCACGATAGAGCGCGTTTGGCCCGTGCAGAATAAAGGCCCTGTACAAAAGTGCTCGTCTAATTATGTTACTATACTAAGTATGAAATTAAGAAACCGGCCAAGTGCTAGTCGGGTAGCAACCCTCAGTGCGCAAGCACTGAGGGTTGCGTTCCGTATGTGAACCGAGACTCGATGCCTAGCTATTGGGCTTCTTATATAGACAAATGTGGCCTTGAATATTTTGTTTGTGGAACGACGCAAGATGGCAGAATGAAGCCACCCTTGATCTGATCGTATCTTGAATGATAAGATGGCGTCATCATCATCATCACCCAGAAGTTGTCCACTGCTGAACATAGGCCTCCCCCCTTAACCTCCACACTGAACGACATCCTGCCATCTGCATCCACTGGATGCCCGCGACTCTCACAATGTCGTCGGTCCATCTAGTGGGAGGCCTACCTACGCTGCGTCTTCCGGTTCGCGGTCTCCACTCAAGAACCTTTCTTCCCCACCGGTTAACAGTTCTTTGAGCGATGTGGCCTGCCCATTGCCACTTCAACTTGCAGATTTTAATAGCTATGTCGGTGACTCTGGTTCTTTGGCGAATATCTATGTTTCGGATTTTATCGCGCAAATAAACTCCGAGCATAGCTCTCTCCATTGCCCGTTGTGTGACTCTGAGTTTTTCCAAAAGGCCAACAGTTAAGGACCACGTCTCAGTACCATATGTCATCACTGGCAACACACACTGGTCAAATACCTTTGTCTTCAGGCACTGTGGTATCTTAGACGAGAAGATGTCACGCAATTTCCCGAACGCTGCCCATCCGAGTTGGATTCTTCGGGCGACCATAGGCAAAGAGGTACCGGTACGGGTACAACATGGACATTGGACATGACTTTTGTCTTGTCCATGATCATTTTAAGACCCACCTTTTGGGAAAGGCTACTGAGGTCGCTGAGCATTGTATTAAGGTCCTCCAACGACTCTGCCATGATGACTATATCGTCGGCAAAACGAAGGTGAGTGATGTATTCGCCATTGATGTTGATGCCAAATCCGTTCCAGTCCAAGAGCTTGAAAACGTCCTCCAATGCGTTAGTGAACAGTTTCGGAGAGATAACATCTCCCTGTCTGACGCCTTTCTGCAATTGGATTGGTTCCGTGTTCTCGTCCTGAAATCGGATCGACATGGTGGCGTTTCTATACAAACACTTCAGCACTTCGATATAGCTATAGTCGATATGACAACGCTGGAGGGACTGCAACACTGCCCAGTTCTCGATTGAATCGAAGGCTTTTTCATAGTCTACAAACGCTAGACATAATGGCCGATTATACTCCTCAGTCTTCTGTATAATCTGGCGGAGCGTATGTATGTGGTCTATGATGCTCCAGCCTTTACGGAAACCGGCTTGTTCGGGGGGCTGGAAGTCATCAAACCTGCTTTCGAGACGGTTCGTAATGACTCTGGAGAACAACTTGTACACATGGCTCAGGAGGGAGATGGGCCTATAATTCTTCAACAAGGTGTTATCACCTTTTTTGAAGAAGAGCACCACTCCTATTCCATGCTTCAGGCGTAGTACCTTCGAGTAAGATGGAATTAAACAACTTCTGGAGGACCAAAAGTACTGGTTTTCCACCCGCTCTCAGAAGTTCTGTCGTGATTCCGTCATCACCCAGCACCTTGTTGTTCTTAAGCTGTTTCAGAGCCATTCTAATCTCGTACAAGCTGATGTCTGGAATGCCCTCAGTGTAGTGTCGGGTCAGTTTAGCTCTCTTGTCCTGAGCTGCGCTGACAATGGAATAAGATGGCGTGGCGGGTGCGAATGCATCTGGCCTAAATGAGGCATGATGCCATTAATTGAACTCACCCTGCAGATAGCTGTGCAGCCCTTTTTTACATGTGGACTTATAGTTAGTTTGTTGATGTCTCTGCAACTTTATTAGTGTGCGTGAAAAATGTGTAATTTTGCCGTACGTACAGTTTTTGCGGTAAGCAGTTTTGCGATATAATGGAAAAAGTAAATAAAACACGTAGACATTTTGAACACGATCGATAATTAAAGGAATATCTCCGTCTCCATGCACAATTTATTTCAATATGCGGAAACTGCTAAATGGTGTTTAATTATTTAATTTATAAGTAATCTAGTTATTTATCACTGTACTGTTTTCCAAATAAAATAAAATAAATCTCCCTTGTTAGTCTGATCTGAGGTGTTGGATTGTATCTACTGTATACGTAAAGTAACACAACGTTAACGTAACGTTTTTGTCGTCAGCGGGGCGGCAGCAGTAGCGGGCCAGTGATCCGAACACATGCAAGTAGGTGATTATTGGGCATTCCAAATCATTTTTTATCTCCTCTTTAGTCGATAAAAATTTATTTAGAATGCCCAATAACATTTTGATTTTTAATTCCCAATCACATTTCTATAATATCTGTTTGATTATGAGATAAAAATTTATTTAGAATGTTCAATAACATTTTGATTTAGAATGCCCAATCACATTTCTATAATATTTGTTTACAGAAATGTGATTGGGAATTCAAAATCACTTTTTATAACGTTTTTAGTCTACAAAAAAGCTATTTGAAGTTCCTAATAACAGATAATGTGAACTTACTGCAGTCACTTCACTGTTATCAGTAGAGCAGTTTATGAATTGAATTAACCGAATCAGTAGGTACAGTTTTGTGAAAGATCACTTTGACTAACGATGTAGCCGGTTGCTCAGAAAATATCACATCAGCTGATTCCATTTTTAAATGGTTTGAGAAAGTTTTCTCACAAAGTTAGGGTGTATTTAATGTTGTGGCCAATTGCTCAGGGAAATAATCAATCTCTAGGCCGTTTGCTCGTGTTGAATTTTCAACACCTAGAGACGATTGTTCCCTCACAACACATATTTTACCTAAGTAAATTAATGTTGTGGCCGATTGCTCAGGGAATTAATCAATCTCTAGGCCGTTTGCTCGTGTTGAATTTTCAACACCTAGAGACGATTGTTCCCTCACAACACATATTTTACCTAAGTAAACCCAACTAACCAAATCAACACAGTTTTGTGAAAGATTAAATTGGCTATACAATGTGGCCGGTTGCTCAGAAAACATTTCAACAGCTGACTGAATCTATTTTTAGATGGTTCGTGAAAATTTTCTCACAAAGTTAGGGCGTCTTTAATGTTGTGGCCGTTTGCTCAAGGAATTAATCAATCTCTAGGCCGTTTGCTCGTGTCAAATTTTGACACCTAGAGATGATTGTTCCTTCACAACACATTTTAAGCAAACCTAAATCAAAGTTAATCTTTCATTTATAGCTGCACTGATTATCGTGCAATCATACCAATGATCACTGGAACGCGATTCCGAATGAACTGTAAAGATGTTGAATGCGGCGCATAACCCGTGCGGCACTCGCATTACCATACTTCACGTGTTTTGAGATACATTTTGATTGGATACTATAATATATTTATGCACTTTGTATTTGTAAGTATTTATATATCTAATTTATGATTATAAAAGAAAGAGAACACACAATACTTCGTATTACATTTTAATATTATTACTTTATTGATCAGCTCATCAAAAAATTAACGTAAACGAACTCTTATCTCGTCATATCATTATGCTAGAAAATCAATGATAAAACTATGTAGAAAGAATACATCGAAGTTACTTAATTCTAAAAATTACGATTCCCCTTTGTTATTTCCTGAAAGTAAGACAAATAAATCATAGTCTCTTGAAAATTATGGACACCCCAGTATAATATCGATAGGTAATGCGGGTTCTTCAAAAGCAATGCAGCTGTTGTTATAATATCGAGTTACTGCGTATTTGAAGTAAATATGATATATTGTTTTTCACAATCGGATAGGTAAGTTGCATGTACGAGTAGGTACTCGTATCAGCGAAAAATTTAACAAAGGTGTTGCAAACATTTTTTTAAACTAATGTGTCACTCAATTTATACTGTGTAAGAAACAGACTGGTTGGAGCAGAGTGTAGTGTAATGGACTGACATTCTGTCGTTGTGGTTTCGATTCCCTTCAGCCAACGCTGTTTTTGCATTCTGCAAGCTATTAACTTAGGTACCTATCCATTAAAACTTTTAGTTCAAAGAAAATATTTGAATACAATACCAAAAATAATTTAGTGGGATAAGAATTATATTACTAATGCACTTATTTTTAATTATGCGTTATATATCATTTTGTTGAAAACTACTTGTCAGCCACAAAAAATTACAGTATTACAAATTCATTTTTGCTGAAATGTTTGCCAACTCTGCATTTTTTCTTTACGTATAAAAGGAAAAAATGCATTAGCTCCAATTTCAGTTGAGTATATTATTGATTCAATACGCGCGTGTGTTTGAATTTAGTCCAAGTGATCAGTGCCTGCCTAAACTGAGTTTTGCTGCTGCTAAACAAATCTCGCAAGATAAGGATCCACTGTGTTGATATAATGTTCGTAAGTTTTTAATAATTTTTGTTCTTCTAATAGTAAAATAGACTATGTAATCTTTATATATGCCAATCATTATTCACAAAAAAAAAACATTTATAGTTTGGTTATTCAAAACTTTGTCTTTATTTTTTAGGTCGGATACTGAATATTTCGATACTCGCAAGAAGGCGCGCCAAGCAAAAAGGGATTTCAGTGATTCGGAGGATGAAGTTGAAGCAAGGTAATGTAAAATCTTTTTGTTATCTGATTAATATATTTTCATCTTATACGTACTTAATTAAAGTTTTCTTGTTTTAGCGTGAAAAAAATTAGAAGCAAGCCTCAACGTCGCCGAGCGCCTAGCCTGAGCGTCTCCGATTCAGAAACAGAACTCGCTGCACGGTAATTACGAAACAATATATTTACGGAGAATTTTATTAAACATTTTCGCCATTGTTGAATCAGTTTTTAAGGTCTTACGGCTTTAACATGAAACTATGAAGCAGTTTTAGAAAAAAAAAAAACTATGCAAGTATTTATTTAAATTACACATATTTTTATTACAGTTCTACAAAGAAAACAACAAAGAAAATTAAGGCAAAGCCGAAGCAGCGAAGGCGGCAAGCGCCTAGCCCAAGCGTCCCGGTTTCGGACAACGAAGTCTCAGCAAGGTAAATATTTGTTAAATCTATTATTTTTTGCCAAAATAAAAGCTGCCATCTATGACATGAGTCTCAATGTATTTTTCTCTATCAATGTGTCATAGTATATTCCTATCGTGGTAGTTTTCAATATTCGATGATTTTTATCGTGTACATGAACCCTATTGCGTTACCTGCCTATCTCGTCTCCTATCTTAATTCTGTTTAATTGGCTCAAGAAACAATTAGTTTTTTACCAATTTTAAAAAGGTTTTTAAATGTCTTTTATTATAATGTATTCTCATTCTCATTACAGTAAGAAGAAAAGTTCAAAATTTCATGCAGCAGCAAAGGGAACACCTGCATTGGGCAGGAGCAACGTCCTTGGTTGGCTGAACAACGACAGCGACGGCGGCTGGAGCAGCGAGTCCGAGTCCGCAGTGAGCAGAGCACGGAACGGCCCGCCGCCGCCGGTGTCCTCGTACACGCGACGCGTCGCCGACGGAGTGCTGCGCCGCACCGCGCAACGCAACGGTAGACTGTTTATAGAGTTAAGAGTGTACGATACCAATCATATAAAGAATGTAGATCCAAAGAATCGATGGGAAAAAGCGTCAGTAAACGTTAAATATTGCTGTAACGAAGACGAACTAGAAAATCTAAAACATTTTTTAGCTGACATTAAACCATCATTTAAGGCCGAAGGCACTTTTTTTGCAGATAAAAAGAATTAGTACTTCTTCTCACACAGTACGCACGCGCGTATTGAATCAATAATATACTCAATTGAAATGGGAGCTAATGCATTTTTTCCTCAATTCTTCTTTATAAATGGATCAGTGACCACTGGCTGATGTTCATGATTTTATTTTAAGAGTGTTTTTATTTTAGTTTATTTTTTTCTTTGCGAAGCGCTTGTTTAGTTCACTTTTATTCCATTTATTTTTACTATTTATGTAAGGAAATAGTTCAGG
This sequence comes from Agriopis leucophaearia, assembly GCA_949125355.1. Lineage (NCBI taxonomy): Eukaryota > Metazoa > Arthropoda > Insecta > Lepidoptera > Geometridae > Agriopis > Agriopis leucophaearia. The sequence goes on from OX421275.1 coordinate 9,290,717, forward strand.
TAATAATGTCGAAAACTAAGATACATTGCACTGTGTGCGACGTAGAAGTGTACAATAAAAGCTTTTCTGCGCATCTGAAAAGTAGTGCTCATAAAAATAATAGTATTATTGAAATCAGTGATGGCATTCAAAAGATAAGCACCGCATTTCGTAATCGAATAGCATCGTACAGAGTAGGAGCGGCGCCGGATACGAGCTCGAGACAGGCGGAGTCAGCGTTCGCGCCACCCGATCACTTCTTGCGTCAACTCTGCAAATCTGTGCAAGCCCTAATCGAGGCAAGGAAGGCCGTGCATAACACAATCAAATTTAACTTTGAGTTTTTTGCTGAATTTTCACTACCGAAAAACGATTCTATCGAAATAAAATCGTTCGCTACGGAAAATACAATATTTTACGGGAATTCTGATTTTAAAGAGTTATACTCTCAAGCAGTTCGTAATATATGCACCAAGATTGATCAGTTTGAGCAAAAAGAGAGCGGCTGGAGCTTCATTAGAAACTTATATTTAGAAGTTAATATCAATAAGTACAATCCTTTGAGAGCTTCTAGTTTTATAGACCTACCGCGGTGGTTGATAAATAAAAGAGCATGTATTAATATAAAAAACCGTGATAATTTCTGTTTTTTATGGTCGATTATGGCGGCTTTATTTCCTGCAAAGCACAATAGTAGCAGAACATGTTCGTACCCTCATTTTGATAACATTTTGAACACCCAAAACATGACGTTTCCTGTTGGATTTTCTGATATAAAAACGTTTGAGAAACATAACCGAGATATAAGTGTAAACGTTTATGGATTAAAAAAAACTGATATTGTGGGTCCCCTTTACAAATCGCGCTGCAAAAGGAAACATCATGTTAATTTGTTGTTCATTGAGAAGGGTAATCAAAATCATTACTCTTTGATTAAAGACTTAAGTAGATTACTTAGATCGCAAGTTACTAAGCATCATGGCAAATTTTTTTTCTTTGATGACTGTATGCTGTTTTTTAAAAGCGAAAGTCAAATAGACGCTCATATATGCGGGGGTGTCGCTACAATTTTACCAGAGGAGGGGTGTTTTATACAATTTAAACATTACGAAAGGATGCAAGATTTGCCTTTTGTTATTTACGCAGATTTCGAATCACTTTTAGAACCGATAACCACCGCTTCCGATGACTTAGGTACAAGCAAAACGAAGTCTTTGAACAAACACATACCTGCTGCGTTTGGCTATTACATCGTATGTTCCTATGACAGCACATTCAATAAATATGTTTCTTATAGGGGTAAAGATTGTGTGAGTAAATTTTTGAAAAATCTGCAGGAAGATGTAACTAAAATACACAACCTTCTCAGCAAAATCGTTCCAATGACATTTACAGAAAAAGACACAATAAAACACTTGAATTCAAAGTTTTGTTTTCTATGTAATAATCTGTTGTTTGATGATAAAGTTAGAGATCACTGTCACTTAACGGGAAAATATCGCGGGGCTGCTCATTCCTACTGTAACGTACGATTCCAGCTTCCCAAGTTCATACCAGTGTTTTTTCATAATTTGTCTGGATACGACTGTCACTTATTTATACGTGAGTTAGGTGAAATGGAGGGCGCAATAAAAGTTATTGCTAAAACTAAAGAAAACTACATTTCGTTTACGAAGTTTTTCGTTGCAGACAAAAAACGAACTGTCGTGGCTGTCCGCTTTGTAGATTCATTTAAATTTTTAGGCAGTAGTTGAGAAAAACTAGTTGCTACTTTAGATGATGGGGACTTTACACATTTATCTCGCTCTTTTGCCCGAGAAAAACATTTAAATTTATTAAAACGTAAAGGAATTTTTCCATATAATCATATGACTAGCTGGAGTTCTTATAAAGAAAAACGTTTACCCCCGATTCACTGTTTTTTTAATACATTATGCAATGAAGTTATTTCTCAGGCGGATTACGACCATGCAAAGAGCGTTTGGAAAACTTTCTATATAGTAAACATGGGCGAATATACAGATTTATACCTTAAATCAGATGTACTCCTACTAGCAGACATTTTTGAAAAATTTCGTAAAACCTGTAAAACGAACTATCGCTTGGACCCAGCATTTTATCTGACAGCTCCAGCTTTGAGTTTTCATGCGATGATGCTTAAAACTAACATAAAATTACAACTTATAAGTAACTTGGAAATTATAAGAATGATTCAAAAAGGTATTAGAGGAGGGATATGCTTATGTTCTACTAGATACGCGAGTGCTAACAACAAATATATGCCAAATTATGATAAATCTCTTCCAGATAATTATCTACTGTATATCGATTGTAATAATTTATATGGCTACGCAATGTGTGCCTACATGCCCTGTTCAGATTTTGAACTTTTATCTGAAACAGATTTAACTACGTTTAACGTTTTAAGCATACCCAATGACTCCAATTATGGCTATATTTTAGAAGTAGACCTAGAATATCCTGAATGTTTGCATGATATACATAACGACATTCCATTTTGCCCGCAGAAGTTCACACCTCCAGGTTCAAAGAATGAAAAATTAATACCCTGTTTATATGATAAATTTCAGTACGTGATTCATTATGTGCATCTTAAAACATGTTTGAAACATGGGTTGTTGCTAAAAAAAAATCATAGAGCTATAAAGTTTAAGCAAAGCCCGTTCTTGAAAAAGTATATTGATTTAAATACAGAACTGCGAACAAAAGCCAAATCTGCATTCGAACAAGATTTTTTTAAGTTACTTAACAATAGCATTTTTGGAAAGACATTGGAAGATAGCGAAAAAAGGGTCAATGTTAAATTGGTTAATCAATGGAATGATACGAAAAACAAAACAAAAAAGATGAATACAGCAGAACAATTGATAGCTAGGCCTAACTACCATAGCTCAACTATATTTACAGAAAATTTTGTCGCCATACAAATGAAACCGGAAACAATTGTACTTGATAAACCTATTTACATAGGATTTACTGTATTAGAAATTTCGAAAAGCCATATGTATAACTTTCATTATTCAGTAATGAAACCATTTTACAGCCATCAGTTAAAATTGTGCTATACGGATACTGATAGTTTCTTGTATTCAGTACAAACTAAAGATATTTACAGAGATTTAAATAAACATTTTCTATCATATTTTGATACAAGCAATTATTCAGAAAATAATGTTTATGGAATACATCGATGTAACAAAAAGGTTCCCGGATTATTTAAAGATGAGATGGGTGGGAAACCTATTGTTGAGTTTGTGGGGCTTAGGTCTAAACTGTACTGCATTAAAACTCTAGATGAGGAACATAAAAAAGCAAAAGGAGTGAAAAAAAATGTAATCAACAAAATTAAGTTTAGTGATTATAAACAAGTTTTTCTGAATAATTCCATTGAATCAAAGAAAAACATTTTATTTAGATCCATCAAACATCAAATATTTACCCAGGAACTGAACAAAGTCTTCTTCGAATGACGATAAACGCATTGTTCTGAAAGATAGAAAGTCTACTCTATCTTGGGGTCATCATAACTCCATTTTGTAAGGGATGGGTCTCGCTGATTTTAGATATTACTATCATTTGCAAGTAGTCAATCAATGAAATCCTTTTATTCACTCAAGCAGTTGCTCGCGACTTCGTGCGCGTAATAATTTATGTAAACTTTCAACATTATTTTGACTCCGTAATTCGCCTGTCGTAAAATCCTTTTCATAATTGACATTTGCCTGCCGAATTTAAGCTTCATACATTAAATAATTTTCTAGATTTCGTAAAGAATTAGTCAGTAAGCGAGTTGTGAAACCTTCTCACAGCGCTCTCGCAATGAAAAACTTTCAATTACCTAAAAAAATAGAATACTTGGGTATCTACTTACTTATGAGTTAAGTGATAAGGATGTTTTATGATGACGTGTTTTAATGTTCTAGAATAAGATAAGATGGGTTTTAGTGTGTATCTAGTTAATAATTTTATATAATTTTTTTCTTGAATAAATGGTGATATGAAAATATGTCTTGTTTTTTAAATAACCTTTCACAAAGTTCTTAAATAGGAAGAGAAGTACAGTCAAATTGATTGAAAAGTATTTGCAGTTCTAAATAGATTGCTAAGAAATATTTTATACTGAACTTTGAAAGAAGTGGGTACTTTGCAATTTTATTGCTGACTGTATTCCAACTAAATAATGTAATATTTTGAAATAGCTGTGCATGAAATATTAAATTTGCAAGTAGAGTCAAATTACAATTGAGTAGGTATATTATATACTGTGCCGCAGTGCAAGTAAAAACAAGTTTATAATAATTTGATGAATTGCACTTTCAAATAAAACATTATTGCATTATTCATTGCGGCGCATCCGAGAAAGGTTGGGTTGATTCCCTTTAAAGGTGTAGTAAGTAAAATTTTACTATTAATTTGCTTAAATCTACTTTCATCTATAGATTTTTGTTATACTATGTATTTGAAATTGTTTCAGATGATGAGCGATGATACTATTTGCTTTTCACAATACGCGCAAACGTATGACGACCCGTTCCTTGACCCTGAGATATCAACTGAAAAGAATAAGTCTTCAGCTTCAAAACGCGCACCAGGATCTCGGCCAGGTGCATCAGGGAAATGTAAGCAGAAAAGGGAAACCTCGAAAAAACTTCATCAGAAATCGTACGTCATAACAAAACAAGCTGAAAAAGCGAATAGGTTGATCAAAATCATGTTGGTGGATATAAGCAGAGACTCGAACAGAAATAGTGAAGTGGAAAGTGACAGTGACTCGAATGTGATGCTGCAAGCGCAATATATGGCAAAAGACCTTAATGATCCTATTTTGGCAGAGACAGAAGGTATTATTCATAACATTTCTAAAAAATTATGTGAACCCCAACATTTTTTCTATTGATACGAATTATACCTATCTATATCTAGTATTAATGTTGTTTTTAATGTAGATATGTCTTATTTGTAATAAAACATAATTAAAATTTGTTATTTTTATCTTCCTTAGATTATAAGATCGGTAGGTAATTAAACTTGAATAGTAAAATAACTTATTTGTTTATTCAAAAATCAATACGACTTACAAATTTTTTAGGTTCTTATCGTAACACCATTTTTTAATCACATAATATTTTTGAGGGCACACTTATTCTAATGAAATAGACAATTTACGTTATTACTATTTTACAATAAAAATAATAAAGTGTCATAAAATCAAGACAAACCAATTCACAATTTTCGCATAGATCTTTAACCCATTTTTATTTTTATTTCCTTTAACAAATATATATCTATTATATAAAACTAACTTCATGATTATCTTAAATTCACGGTAATCGATATTTACTTCATTCCAACGAATACCTTGATTATTTTATATACATCGCACTATCATTTTTTATTCATTAGATAGTTTTGAAAAAGGATAAGGAGGTTTAATCAAAAATAGTTGAGTGATTTCCGTATGAGCTAAAGCCAACTCCTTTTCAATAAAATTGTTTTTAAGATATTTGAATCCTTGAACGTCAATAATAATTATGGGATTCATCATGATATCTTTTTGACGATATTAGTGAGTGGTTTGTATTCAAAGATGCAGTCGTTGAGAATAAGACAATACGCTGAAGTATGGTCCGGCACTTCTGCATTACATTCGAGCTCCAGTTGAACATTGACCACAGGTCCTGTTTTTAAATTATCGTATTGTCTTGAGCAGTCAATGATATATAACGGCGCTTTCTCTTTAAACGCTAATGAATTTAACAATGGCTCTGACCTATGTCCGTAGTACGACTGCTGAAATTTGGCGTATTGTTCGTACAGTAAGGCAAACTTATTCTCAGGGATGTTAACATTTAAGTTTTCATAAGGGAAGTACGTTGAATTTAGATAGACTTTAATGTTACGCATGTTGCAATGATCAAACTGGGACATATCTTTCAAAGAGTCATTTTTTCTTTTTGTTTGAAATCCGATGATTACGAACCTTGGTTTTTCAATCTGAGACGACGTTTTAATAGACCAGGTATGTTTTGTTGTCTGGGGTAATAAAGGATATTCATACAAATCCCAATTTCGGAATGCTAATTGAATCGGTCGATCCTTTTCCACTAATTTAAGAAAGTCGATTCTCTCTTTATCCGAAACTTTTACATGGGGTACTCGCCAAACTATTTTATGTATTACTATGTCATTAATAGTTTCACCACTGTTAAGTTTTAATACGTTGAGGTTTGTATTGCTGCGCAAGAGTATCAGCTCATGTTTACAGTTTATTACAACCTTTTTATAATCTTCGGCGAATCCCATAATATGATTTAGAGGTATTGAAGCTGAAAAATTTCCTCCGTGTGCGTTATGGGTACCGTTTATATCCCAGCCCCAGGCTTTAGCTACTCTGGATTCATTTTCGTTCATAGAGATCAAAGATTTAATGGTAGTAGTAATGCCAGCATTCTTAATTTTGTCGATTTCTATCCCATTTAATTCATAACGGATATCTTGAAACATGAAGAGTAATGGATTGTTTGTAAAATTAATATTTTTAACATTTTCTTTTGTATCATTTTTAACAACATTTAATGTGCCCTCTAGAAACAAAGTACTGGCAGATGGTAAAACGTATAAATCCTGTTGATTGATGGGGATGCGGATTTCATCATTTCTATTAAATGTAGTTGTGTATGGTTTGTAGGAATGATACTCGATACCGTCTATAGAATTATCGAAGTGAGGATTTGATGTGATTTCTAAGATACTCATTTTAGTAGTCCAATTTGTTTAAGAAATTTTCGGTTTTCGGGAGTTATTTTTTTATTATTTTTATTGTATGTTTCTTTGGAGATTGTCCGATTAAGACTGACGTTCTTGATCTGCGAAATAACGCTTTTATTGTAATTTATCATTTTTTTTTAAATGAAAATAAAGTTGTATTTCTTCGCCGCGTAGATTAACCAGATTGCCATTTATATCGAGTATCCTGATATTTATACAAGTGACACTGTCCTGATTAACGGGAAAATAAATAGAGTTTTTAGGTTTTTCAATTATTCGATAACCTGGGGGCACGTTAGGTGCGAATTCATATATAATGTGACTAGATTTACCATTAGTAAAAGAACCGCTTACAATGTCACATTCTACTCTGATAAGTGGAGTTGATAAAATATTTATTGGAAAATATGATTCATGCAATATGTTAGATTTTAGGTTTTTTTTACTGAACCCTAACAACTCTGCAATCGAGTTTTCTTTCTCAAAATGTATATCTTTAGTACAAAAAATTGAAATTTTTAGCGTGTTATTATTGCAGTATATTTCTAGAGATGCATTTTTTACTTTAGACTTTAAATAGTCTGTTATATCTTGAAGCTCATAAGTTCCTTCAGGGATGTTGATAACATCATCAGATCCATAATAAAATTTGTTATTTTCTTCAATATTTGGGATAGAATTGAATGTGGACAGATACAGTAAAGCACATTCATATTCACCCTCAAGTTGCAGTGCGGGAGAATAACTAGTTGATAAGGCCGACGAATTACCAGTAACGGAGAGAGTGAGACTCATATTGCGAATGATAAAAAAGAAAACGCACGAGAGTTTTTATATTATCTTATTTATTATTCCAAATATGTCTTAAATACTCCAGGCACAAATGACCACAATTTACTGTGTCAAACTTTTGGTAATTAGAGTAGTTGTAAAAAACTGATTTAGTATTAAAATACTTGGTCAACTCTGCTGGAGGTTTTAGATTACCAAAACTATCAAAATATTCAATATGATTTCTTATTTTCCTGTAGGCCACCCAGTGAGTTCCTGGACCGTCGGAATTGTCCAAATTTATGATACCACATTCAATTTGTTTTGGTGCTCTAGGTAATAGATCTTTCATAAAAACACCTCTAAAATATGGTATGTCACTTGCATGCTCAAGAATATCTACGTTCGTTAGAGCACGCTTAGGTAGCCTACTTTCTAGTTTTTTGATTGTTTTATACACAAGCTCCCATCTTTTTTGTAAGGCTTGATATATAAGCCTTTTCCCAACGCGATTGATTCCATAGTTCTGTTATGGCGCTCAGATTCCTTTAAATTTTGTTGAGCAGATTTATAATCGATTACAGTTTTTGCAATACCAGCAGATCCACCTGCTAGAGCACCCAATGCAGATAATCCAGCAAAGATTGGAATTAAAGGGAGAATACCACCTTTTTTTGGAAGAGGTATCACACGAGGCAAACAAACCTTATGTTTTTTTGATAGTATTTTTTTAGCGGCGGCATATGTGAATTTTATGATGCTGTTCGTGTCTTTTGGCTTGAATTTCTTCACTTCCGAACGAATTTTAGATACAATAGTTTTAAACTTCTTCTGCTTAAGACCTGCTCCAATGTTTAATTTAGTTTTCATTACTTTGCCAACCAACCATGAGGCAAGTTTTTCTCCTTTACTAGCGTCTTTTGATTTGCGTCTTAGATTAGCCATATTCATTAACTTTAGGTCTGCCTTATGACGAACCAAATCGTTATTGTTTGAGTACGCTATATCATGGTCCATACAAGCTTCGTCCAACTTATTTACGCCTCTATCACCGCGCAATAGTCGTTTTTCTAATTTCGTTCCAGGTCCACAATAGTTATATCCTGGTAAGTGTAGCTCATATGGTAAATGATTAATAAAATTATTAACAAGTCCTGTTCCTTTCATCACTTCTGTTAAAATGATAAACGTCTTTAGACAATTGCGTTTTTATTGATCCAACTATTTTCTTCGTCATTCAGACCTAACCACTTCACGAAAAGCTTATTACCTTTCTTCTTAAGAATTTTCTCTATTAAAAATACGTCTGGATACTTTGTTTTTTGAAGTTCTTGGTCATAAAAAGTTCCTAATATTGGTTGATGTCGCAAATCCTCAATGTGATAAGTCACAGGTAAACTGTTGTTAATGCGTTTTATCTTAAACAATTCAGTTGACCAATTAGGAGTATATCCTTTATGAAAATGTGATTTGAATTTGCTTATTCGAACATAATCATCAATTTGCAACTTATTTTTCTTATTTTTTTTGGATGAAATGTGTGATTTATTAATGTTCTTCATGACATTTATCTTATTTGCATTACACACTTCGATTGGTTTGTATTTGGTAGTTCGGTGTATGGTTATATTATATAAAGCGACAACATTATTTATCGGGTCCCCGATCCATTTATAAGTGCCATGTAAACTAAAATACTTATATAAGTTATTTTTTAAAGTTCTTATTAATCTTTCGACTATAGAGGCTTTTTTAACTGAATACGTAGAGTAATGATTAATATGAAATGTTTTCATTAGCTTTTGAAATAAATCGTTGTAAAACTCTGTTCCTCTGTCAGTTTGTAAATGAACAGGATGTCTCTGAGCGCAGGTCATTACGTATGCAAAAGCTTTCGTAATTTCAGATTTGGTTTTAGTTTTGACTGGGGCAACCCACGCAAATTTTGAAAAACAGTCTACTATAACTAAAATATATTTAAAACTCTTGTTGTACTTTTGTAGATTCTGTAAATCAATGAGATCAGCTTGCCATAAATCATCGATATCTTTCAAAATAACAGGACGTCGAATAAAGTTTTTGCGTGCATCTCTGTGTAATTCGTGAACAACTTCTTGCTTACTCATTTTATCACTGTTTCTTAGTTTATTTTGTTACGTACAATAGTTTTAGATTTAAATTCGTACTGATCCAATAACTTGAGTATTTCACTTTTTAAAGCAGCAAGCTTATTTGCAGTTTCTTTTTTATTGTAAAATTCTTGAACAACTTTATCGACGTAATCTTTATTTACTGCTTCATCAGCTGCTAAAGGAGACTTTATTCCTTTTAATACCATAGATTTTACGTCATATTCACCATGTTCAGACTTTCGTAACGTTTTATCATCGAATTCAAATAATTGAGATAAACGCATGCGTTTGTGTATGTGATGACCAAATTTGTCAACATTCATAATGATAAATTTGGTAAGTACTGTTAGGAACAAAGGATTAAGCAAGAGTAATTTAAATCATGAAAAAATATTGTATTTATTTAGGATATAATTCTACACTCGCGCAACTCTTCAATAATAGATATTATTTCGTTATCAACTCCAGTGTTACCAGCGTTTTTTGAAGCAATAAGTAATTTCAGTCTTGAAACTAACTCATTCGGATCATCCCAATACACGTAATCTACATTTTTCTTCCACTTTTTCAGTAATGGTAGACCTGAACCTTGGGCAAAGTCATCATCAGTGCTCGTAGAGATTTTACTGGACTTGAATAATGGTTTTATTACATTCAAGTATTTCTTTCCCTTATTACTTTTAATAGGCTTGCTTGGATCATAATCCCTTCTGTGTGCATTGGTATCCAACAATATGGTTTTATAGTTGCGAGTGTCTTCTAATGTTACCATGTCTAAATCAGGTGTTCTTTTAAACAAAAGTTCTCGAAGGCCAGGAGATTGTTTGTAGCTACGTCCAGCAATAGTAATTATGTCATCAGAAATAGTTACTCGTTCTGAACCCATCATTAGATTTCCTTTACAATTTGTTACACCAAAAGGAACATCATTATAAGTTTCAGAACTCAGAGACCAAGATGGGTCATTGTATTGAGCTAGATTACTATTTGATCCAACTGTTTTAAACGATTCATTACTCAGACTGTATGTATTTTCATCAGTTTCGTCTTCATTTGATGCATTTTCAGAGATATCACTTTCGTAATCATCATGATATATTAAAGGTTTTTTTTTAATTGTTATGTCATTTTCATCATCATTATATGGTTGAAAAATCTCATTTTTTTGTTTTTTTTTAGGCGATAATGATGGTTCATTGCAATTATCATATTTACTAGAGTCTAATAGTTTGTAAAGAGGATTTGTTATAGGTTTAAATACGTTTTCTAAAACTATAGCATTATCTGAGTCAATATTACGTAATTGCTTAACTTTTCTTTTTACAGCTTCGGCGGCATCAACAACTTTACGCTTAAGAGATATTTCGCTTTCCATTTTAATTTAGTACAAAGCAGTTGACTTATAGTTTTCTAAAGTACTAATGAACGCAAATCATGGAAGTCATTACTTTATATATTACCATATTTCATGTGTATCAGTTAAACATGACAAAAGTGTCAAATCTTTTTCTGTAACAACCATCATGTTTTCCACAATCCTTATTAATAACTAGATAGCTATACGGTTCGCTCCAAATTTGAGTACACATTTCTTTAAATTGTAACCAAGACATATCTGCACTAACGTGCTCATCATAGATATGTTTCAGGTTTGTGTCATCTTGTTTGAAGAGGACAATAAGATTAGCATTATCTCTAACAAGTTGTTTAGGAACTTTGCTGTATGTCTGATTTAAATAAAAACAATCAATATACTTATGTCGACCCATAGCGAAGTAATCGCGAACATTATTTTGGTTCTCACAAGCTATATCATCGAAAACTATAATAGAATTGTATTTTGCTTCATTTGGACTAAGTACGGTTTCCTTTTCGCAAAATTTTGCTAATGATACATGTGGAACTAACTTCAAAACATTTTCTAAGAAAACATATTTGGGCTGATGCAACGTTTTTGAATATACGTATATGTTTTTGAAGCGCAATCCATTTTTATGTAACAGAAGACCAATCATCAAGTTAGTTTTGCCACAATTCGATGGCCCACAAATAATGCAACGGATTGTATTTGGTAAAAGCATTCCATGCCGACAACCAGTTTTATCAGAATCATTGCAAATCTTTCCGACATCTAATGATAATGTTTGTTTCACAAATTTCATTACTGATTGCTGATATAAGTTTTGATGCGAAATGAACCAGAGTAATCTGTAGCGTGCATTATATAGTTAAAGAAGATAGAGTTTACATATATATATATATACGTACACATATATATATATATATATATAGGTTAATACAGCTGAACTATATGGTGATTTTTCTACAAATTGAGTACTATTTTTATGGCCAGAGAATTGTTTGAGAATTTTGCATAACCCTCAGCGTGACCAAAAGCTGCAAGTGTTTTTGGTTAGCTCGTTTCATAAAGTGCTCTACTGAGAACAACGAAGTGACTGTGGTAAGATCACATTATCTGTTCCCAATCACATTTCTGTAAACAGATATTATAGAAATGTGATTTGGAATTATAAATCAAAATGTTATTGAGCATTCTAAATAAATTTTTATCGACTAAAGAGGAGATAAAAAATGATTTAGAATGCCCAATAATCACCTACTCATGCATTTGTGTGAAACTGTCAACAGCCAGACGGCAGCACTGTCGCAGCTTCTGCCTCGCTTACAGCTGACGATAGAAACGCGCCCTTACCCTCGAGCGCGGGACACTTGACATGAATTAAAAATGCACGTTGCATTAGTGCGCCAATAGAGGCCCGTCCCAGCGCAGATGAGAAATGAAGCTCGTCTCGTGGCGCATCGAGTGTGCAGCTAGCTTTATGTAAGGAAATAGTATCTCAGAGACACTATACTTTATTGCATTTTATGCGCTTATAAAGTATAAAACATTTTCCTACTATTAATAAAAAAATTGAAATAGGTAACATATAGGTAACAGTGGCACTAAGTCGGAAGGGGATCATTGTACCTGTCATCATGAACAAATATTGAGTGCACCGATTGCGGTTGAAACCAGAGACTATAGTCGGAGTAGCTGGCTTAATTTTACGTGGGTAATTCCCATGTAATATAAATAAAATGTGTGAAAACCACGTCAGTTTCCATAATTAAATTAAACTATACCTACTTACTCCCTACTCTCAGCCACAAGCATCACAGCCAAGTTTACATAACAGTTTCAAGTTTCATAAAGTTATCTTGTTATGGAACTTTTCAAAATCCACTGATTCTAATTATGATGGAACATCAGTCATACAACACTAAATTAAAACAGAATCTTGTACTAATGAGCAAGCGCTAATTTCTTTTAAGTCGACATTATGCGGCCTTGGTGCTTATCTCGGTGAGCCGCCTGCTTTCCACAAATTTTTGCTCGCTATCTCGGAGAAACACTCCAAGACCGAAAGATTGCCGACATTAATTTTTAAGATTGTACTATTGATTACGTAGGATACACTTGGGTCTCCAGGATACGTATTTTTTTCGGAACTGACTGTATTTTCTTTTTTCTTTTAAAAGCATTTATAGAAAACTTTTCCCAGAGATCATCTAAGTTCCATTTGCTTTAAAGCATATCCTACATTAATTACTAGAGGTACTACTGTGTTCCAAAATACTCAGTTTATTATGTCCTGCATTATCCTTAATACTTCTGCCAAATTCCATTTCTGTGCTCTATCTACAGAACCAGGTACCAGTAATTAACCAGCCTTCGTTCCCTCAATTTATTGCGGGAAATTATCTTTGTTGACCCACGCGCCTCTGCCAAGGTGCTTCATTTTTTCCAGCGCTCTTTGTAAGCGCTTTTCATATTCACGGTCCGTGTCGTCCTTTTGCCGTGTACGCTTATTAATTAGGTAGGTGTTTATGAGGATAGCTTGGATAAAAATAGTTATTTAATTGCTTCTCCTTTAGGAAGCGGTGGTGATAAAATGTTATAAAAGCGTAGATTTGGAAGGATGGATGCTTTTGATTGTATAGTAGTTAACTTAGGCAGATTTTAAAAACTCAATCTGTTTCCACCTCAGACCAGACCAAAAAAGTAGATAGGGATACTGTACGGTACAGTAGATATGGGTAAGGTGACTGGCACTACGAACGCGTCTCGCCCAAATCAGGCCTTAATTTAGAAAGAAAGAAAGAAAAATATTTATTAATGACATAAACAAAAGAAGCAATATATAAAGCACAGATGTTGTGTATATCTGTGATATAAAGTATTAAAAACAGGAAAATAATATTATGGTTTTTGTCACAAATCGGTCCCAACTCAGCATAGTGCTGGTCGTATAAACCCAGCGCTGGTCTTCCATTGGAACCGAGAGGTGACGTCACGCACGTCGTGAAACAGCAGGTGTGCAGTACAACAACACTTTAATACTAATATGGTAGTGATAGTGGTTTAGTCTTAACTTACTCTACAGACGGCCTAGCCCTTTTTGCATGTGTGAGTTATTTTACTGGTGTCACTGAAAGTCTCTTAGTGAGCGTGAAAAAATGTATAAATGTGCCGTACTTACAGTTTTTGCAACTATATAGTGTAGTAAAAGTAGTAGTGTAGTAAGTAAATAAAAGTAATAGTAAACGTGGGTGTAACACGGAGACGTTTGAACACAAACGATAATTGTACTATGACATAACTCCCTTATTAGTCTAATCTAAGGTTTACACAGACAGTTATTCCCAACTTTACTTCTGAGCCACTGTTTATATATATATTTTAGTATACAAAAGTAATACAGCACGAAACTAACTTTACTTCGTCAAAAATTGTACTTTAAAGGGTGAAACCTTAATGTAATTGGCTGATCTTGGGCACGCCTCGGCCTACGTTTTCACTTTCGTCCAAGTTTTCATGCTTTCATGTTATTTGCCTCTGCAGAAGAAATGAAATTGTTAGTTGTACGGTCTTGGCCGTACCTCCCTCTTGTATCCCTAAGCTGTGGCATGCTCGTAGTCACGCTTCAGCTGACGTTTGAACGAATATCCTTCGCGATGTGTTATCATTTTAGGCATTCACAGTTATTATAAGCAAAAGAAGCTAAACGTTTTAACACAGCTTAAGAGTTGGTGGGGTCGAGGCCACCCCTAGATTTAGGAGTACATTTTATACATATTTTTACCTTACACCCATCTTACTAAGATGTTTTGTGCCGTAAAACAGAAAACGTTTCAATGATTATACCAGTGCACTTAAGAAGACGTGCAAAATTAAGCATTTCACATATTTACGGTGTGCTCCCCACAAGATTGCATTTTCTCGGTAAAAATACATTTGTAAGATCGAATAATCTCGAGTCAGACCCTTTGCACGTTCAAGGACGGCTGAGAATCGAATAGAAGATTGGCTACAGCGGTTATAGTCTCCGTATTGCTTGTTTTTGAACATGATTACATTGCATACTAATATAATATGTTGGAAGAAATATTTTCAAGTAAAAACTAAATATCATTATTAATATTTGACCTATATCTTAATAATAGAGATTAATAGAATAACAGTAGTAATTACTACTTTATATTGCATTGTAATAATATCACAATCTTTGCTCAGTTTTAAATTTTAAATGACACGGAGGAATCGTATAAGATTTTTGGTTTGGTCCCCTACAGGCAAATTGGTTGCTAAAAGTAGCAGTATTTCTAGTAAAAAGTTTTATTTAAAATAATTTTTTTAACAAAGAGTATTTATTGTATATGATGCTTTTTTTTATTCCTGCCCTTTTTTCTATCTGCCAGAGCGGGCACGAAAAATCGACACCGCTTTATGTTTGACATGCCGAAAATCCGTACGAAGCGCTTTGATTCCACTTTTATTATGCGAACTGCTAGTCTGTGGAATGCGCTGCCAGAATGGGTTTTCCCCGATAGCTAAAATCTGGGTGTCTTCAAGTCAAGAGTGAATCGGTTTCTTCTAGGCAAGCGTGATCCATCGTAGGCCGCAAGGCCGCATCGTCGCTCAACATCAGGCGAGTTGGCGGCCAAGCGCAAGTCTATTTAGCAATAAAAAAATAAATAATTGGCAGCCGATTTGAAAATATTACAATATTAGGTATTGCATATTGTATTGTCACCAGAAATAAAGGTAAATGCAAAATTTTAGCATAATCAGTTAGGAGGAACTGGTCCTATTCAGCTTGCAAGTTTTATACAAACTAACAAACATTGCTATTACACAACAAAACAAGCTTGTAAAAAGGTTCTTTGGGTATGATTTTTTTAACCACATCTACCTTATGCTACATTATGTGTATACATGTCTAGCCTGGAATGGGGACTGGCTCTCAATCGAGGCTGCTGGAAACATCGAAAGATACTTGGCGAAATATTTTCTACTCGAGCTAGATAGCCAGTCGCGCATTAGAAAATCTTTGATATGATACATTCTACATACGAGTTGTTGGCCTAATCGTAGATCTGTCATACTAAAATTAATTAATATATGCGAGAGTGTTTGTTTGGTGTTTATATGTTTTTTCCTTTTTCATGTAGAAAAGGGTTGACGTGATTTTTTGCACTGAAATAGCTGGATAATAAATAATAAATAAAATAAAATAAATATCTGGGACATTATTGCACACATGGTCATCTGACCCCAAACTAAGCAAAGCTTGTAATATGGCTGCCAGAGACTGATATACATACATATATATTTTTAAATACATACTTAAATAGATATTAACACCCAGACATAGAACAAACACAAATGTTCATCACACAAATGTTTGTCCTATATGGTAATCGAACCCACGCCCCCAAGCACAGAAAGTAGGATCACTACCAACTGAGCCACCGAGGCAGTCGATGGCTGGAAAGATTATTATTATCCCGTAAAAAATTACGTTTCTTTTATGACTAACCGAATGTGACTGTTCGTCATTCTATATTTCATATAGTGTGTATCTTTAAGATGAATAGATGGATATGAAAGGATAATTTTTAACCCGGAAATTTTATAGAAAATCTAAAATTGGGGATGTAACCGTAGTGTGTATGTAGCTAGAACGTAATACATAGGTATGTGACCTAATATCGTATCGCGCATGTCAATCGATCACACATAACTCAGTTACAGCTCATCACTTGCAATGACGTAGGAGACAGCGCTAATTGCATAAAATATTCTACAGACTGAACGCGTGTTAGCAGCACCAGAATTTTAACGCTGACCCGCGGGTTTGTAATACATACAAGGAACTGTATGAACCACCACACACCAACAATATAAAACTGTGGGCCCGCTCATGAACTGTTCCGTGGCTGCGCTGCTTTAATGCTGTCTACGTGCGCAGGCGCGCGCCGTCGTATCACCATGTCGCCATAAATAATTCTGCGCGTGTCAGGGTAGCGGGATGCTTCTCCTGCTGCACTGCGCCTGCTGCCCTGTGCTGCTACTGACACGCATTTGGTCTTTTATAATTTTAATCTCCAGTGTGTTAGAATAGCCTGGTGAAAACATTGCAAAATGATTTTTTTCGCCTTCAGTATAATTATTTGGTTGAGACTGTGAAAACGGAGCCCCATCCACCGCTCCGCCTGATGAACATCGACTCCTGACAGTATGTCCTCTCGTCTCTTAAAACAGTCTGAATAATGTTATCTTATTCTTATGCGACTGTATAACTTTACCATAACAAAGATAATGCAGACTTCAGATTAAATTACTGAATACTGAAAACTAGACAATCGAGTCTAACACAATTTTAGTGTATAACATAGAAGTGTTAGAATAAACCGTTATCAGGAGTTACGTCACCAGTGGTGACGTCACTACTACTTCTATTAGACTATTTCTATTAGAGGGTTTTACTAATGCAAATAAAACCTTAAATTTTTAAGGACTACCCTCTTTCAAGCTACTTTCTAATTTTAGACTGAACCAAACTGATTTATTCACGGGGTAGGTAACCAAAATACATTATACTCCTGATAATGAATTCTTGATCTTTTATCTCTGCACAGACCCTAAGAAGGTGCTCTATGCTAATGCAAATTTACCGCCACGTTCGTAAAAGCCTAGACGCTGTAGAAGAAGGGCAATAAACTACAGCGTCCACCTATTATACGCGTTATTCTCTTGAATATAAATTACACTTTACATCACCTTAAGTTCCATGTATCCCGAGAAAACACATCAGCACACGTAACTCTCATAACTCACTTGACTTTAGGATTACTTTTACGAATATAAGACTGTAGGGTATTCACAAGTATATTTTCACCGATTTACTACACAGCACTTATCTGAGAACCTTTCGGCTACAAATTCACAGCTTGTCTGCCTTGACGGTAGGCATGTCGATCTTTAATCGATTAATCGGAAAATCGATTTTTTGAGGTCAGAAAATCGATTTTTTAGATCGATCTGACAGAGTGGATCGATTCACTAGATCGATTCTCGAACCCTGAGAATCGGACCGATTCACGATGTTGATATTGAGGTGCTAATATAGATCGTAGAAATGCAGTGCATTCCACCTAGAATCGATAATATTTCACGGGATTATCTATGGAATCGGTTTTCTAGATCGTTAAAGTATCTCTATGCTGTAAAAGTTTAATTATCGAACAATAGTCTAGCAGACTGTGCGAACTATAGTATGCGCAAATTGCGCGGCTTATTACGGTAGTTATGTTAGAAGTAACGGCATTATCATCGCTAAGCGCGCGAACAGGTTGACAACTGTCACCATCAGAATCGCAAATAAAAATTATAAATTAGTATATTCTATTATATACTTTGTTGTAATGAGAGTTTTGGCGCCAACGCGAAGAAAACATGTTGCCTCATGGTATTATTTTAATTTTTGTATTTTGACTGTTAATGTGAAATAATAATGGTGGATTTTATTCGAAGTATTTGTGAACGTGTATTTCCATGTTGTTTCCAAAACTCCATAGATGCCCCTAGTAAAGTTTCCACCACCTTATTGGGGCAGAATGACTAAAATACACAAAAAATAGAAGGGAATCTAACCTAAAAAAAACCCACTTCTGTGCTAAACTACGTAAGACGAGGCAGTATGGCCTCAATGGCTTTAGTATACCAAGTTATAAGCCCAAAAACAAAAACTTATCCGGAATGTATAATAATTTTATTATACTTTATGGTGTTCTATGAACAGTGTACATTAAATTTGTTTTGTGATCTATTTGCTCTGTATTTATAAGTAAAAAAGTGAGCTAAAGCATGTTTCCAGCAGGTGACCATTTAATTATTAACTTCTTTATCATTAAATAGTAATATATTTTTTAACCGACTTCCAAAAGGAGGAGGTATGTATTATGTATATATATATATATATATATATATACATATTGTCCTGATCGATATTTTTGTTTCACCGAAAACTAGTAATTGTTCTTACAATTAATACCTATTCAATTTAAAAATCGTTTTCTATATCGATTCGATCTATTCTGCTGCAAATAAAAATAAAAATCGTTTTTAAATTGATTAGTAAGCATTTGTCACATTTGTCCTCGAGATTCTAACCAAATAGAAGATCGAATCGGTTTAAAAAAAAAACTTTTTTTTTTGGTAAATCGAATCGATTAATCGAAGATCGATCTTCCAGAGGCCGATTTAATCGAGAATCGATTCATTGGACTTCGATTCGAATCGATTCGAAAATCGATTTTTTTCAGGAAGAATCGACATGCCTACTTGACGGGCTCTGAACAACCCCATATATACTTTTCCGGTCTACCTCAATTACGCCCCACCGCAATCGCTAACAACCAATGACAAGTGACTTTGACATTCATAAAGAGATAATCATATTGACAACTGTTGCCATGGATAACCCCAGAAGGCTCTAGTGTTGCCGTTAAAAATAATGTTGCCATGACAATACAACTAAATTCTACGAGTCATTTAAATAATATCTAACAAGTGGCAAAGTAAATTCAGTCTATTTGCTTGAAAATTCGATCTATTTTTTAAGACTAAGAAAGAGGGTAGATCGTTTTGTCTGCACCTAACTTTGATTTTTTTCACCAACCACCCGCATTCTCAGTCTTCCCGTGAACATGGTGCATGTAACTGCGCCGAAATATCGGGAGCTCCTTCCACAACCTTACCACGGTAAATATCCCGTAAATAATCATTAAACTTTATTTTTTACGTTTTCTCTGTAAGAAGGCGGGAAATAAAATGCAATTAAATAATTAATAACACTGCGTATTCGTAATTTTCCAGATTTCTCATATTAATTGCTGTAAATTACGCGGTTAAAGCCTTATACATATAGACCAAACACGTGTCAGCAGCAGCACAAGACTTGAGCAGCGCACGAACAGCGCGGGAGTTTGTACACCACCACCTGGTGCAGGAGAAGCATGCCGTAACACCAGTCAATATTAATCTCAGTATCTGAAAATCTGCTCGTTTGTTTTTGATAATTTAGTAATAGAAGTTACTGTTATCTATTCACCATTATAGACACAAAAATATTTGTAAATAAGTTGCCAGCACCATGCCATTTCACGTACATTTCATCAATAAACTAGTACAAAACTAAGCTCGCTCTTGACTCTAACGATGCGGTCGTACGGAATAAATTTAAATTGGGTGGTGGCGGTCAAGGGTCAACGCAGTTAATGCACAGGCAAGCGACAGTGTGGCCAACTTATATGTACAGTTAAATGAACTGCAATTGTTAGACTGTAGCAGACATTTTTAATAATTAGTGACTTGGAGAAGTTTTCACCAAGTTGGGTGGTAAACAGACTTGACCACCCCATTGCTCTTCATTGCATTTCGCTGCACTGACCTCTGACCGGTGCCCAATTTGAAATCATTCCAAACAACCACATCGTTAAAGTCAAGGGCGCTGTCCTCGGGCCCATTTACTTAATATATGGTTATGAGCAATCGGCGTTTTGTTGTTTCAATAGCGACCCGTTCATGTAATTGCTAAATAGCTCGTGCTTGAGTTAATGCTGGAAAGGGAAACCGTCCTTTGTTTTCATGTTTTAGGGAGAATTATGGCAAATCGTGGATACGGAGGGCCTTACTTAATAACGTTACTCAAATTGATCTATGTTTTAAAATGCTCTCTCAACTTCTCGCTGACGGCAATCGTCACACGCGAAAACAAGACGGAGCATATTTAAGCGTATGTCAACTTGAGTAATGTTTTTAAGTAAGGCCCTAAAAGTCTTCATTCAAAACATTTAAGTACGGACTAACCACACAATATTGAACAAAACAAGATTTCAATATTGTTTTGACCATATCGGGTAAAAAATGAATACCGACAGATAATTTGTTCTAATCTAAATGTTAAGCGCGGATTTTAACTAATTACACACAATTACAAACGGATCACAATTTTATAAACGCTTAGTTTTTCCCCTTTTTTGCCTTTTGTTTTTGTTTAGTTTGCTTGATTGATAAAAGACCTATTCGTTAAATTAACAAATAATGTTTCCCAAGTAGTTTTCCGTTCGACTAAACGATAAAAGTATATGTATTTTTTTTATTTTACGCCGGGATGGTACATCTCTGAAATTTGGAAAGTCCGACAGATCTTCGTTGGAAACGCTATTACAAAAACTCTAATTCTATACCTAATTTCTAAACTGTTCAGTATGAAAACTTACTAAGTAATGTAACAGAACCGTACCGTAATGCGTGTCTGGTAATTTTATATTGTAAGTATAGCCTCATAGTTTCATAAAATAATTAATGGCAAAAATCAATCACAACCAGCCGAGTTGGTGGCCAAAAGTAAGTAATAAATATATTGCGAAAAATTTACTCCAGTATTTTTTTTATGTTACGCCCCTAATTATGTAAAACTAGTAGGGTCAAATAAAAATATACCAAACTTTTGTAACTTACATAAACAAAAACTGAGGCTGTATTCGCAATTTTAGTCAAAACTGATTTTGACCACTTTAGTAGAGTGAAACTCACGTTTCAAAAAATCTGGATGTTCTATGGAATTTTTAAACAGTCAATTACAAGTTGTTTATTTTAAAACACGAATGTAAATAAGTGGACTCTATTTGCTAGAGTTGATTGCCTCTATCCGACATATCTATTTTGGAACATACTCGTATGTAAATTTTGAACAAGCCCTTTCGATCTGTACGCATCCAATTCACTGGCGAATGCAAGTGAAATGGGAAAATCGTTGAGAGTCATGTACGGACTTTTTTGTTCGGTGTTGGATGAAATAATATCCCCGACGGGCGTAGGAAAGTGCAGAAAAGCTTTTAAAGGACGAAGTATTGGAAAGAACCTTCTTAAAAGGGTGTTTTAAAGGACGATTATGATATGCCGGTACCCATACTGTGGTATCTGATGAGATGAGTATAATATCATGGTACTATGTGTGGTACTATGGTGTCTGAGGAGCCAACTGAAGTCCTTAATGGCGTTGCTGATCAACATGCATGCCATCACGATCAGAAAAGGAAAACTTGGAGCACATTCCTGTGGATCTCTGGTTAGGTCAAGAGAGTCATAAAAAACCGCGCCCCTGACGACCGTGGCAAAAACGAAACGTATCTGTGGCTTCCAATATATATATATATTTAAATAAACATGAGCCCAGATATATTTTGGACGCTGCATAAATCATTATAGATGGATATAGGTCGATGTTAAGAAAAATAAATACCAGCCAAGTGCGAGTCGGACTCACACACCAAGGGTTCCGCACCTAAAACTTGTGTATTCTATAATTAAAACCGGCATCTATAATGCCCAGCGAATTTGTTATCCAACTTCGCTAATATAATGCCAGACTCATTTGAGCGGTGTTAATTATATTTTGTTTTACTTTAAAGTATGTACTATAGGTAATATCGTGTCAAGTTTGACGTTTATACGCATTAGATACCATGTTTACACTAGAGCAAAAACAATATGACGTTCACATAATAAATGATGTATTATTTTTAACTGGATATCTATTATGGTTCAAAAGATACAGCTGTTAAAAGGCAGGACCAACAGACAGAGTAGGCTTAGTAGGGTACCGTTGACATCCTTTGGATTGGAAAATAATTGTAGCTTATCTATTTTCTTACCTTCATTCTTTCCAAGCTTGGCACTGACTGTCCTCAGCGCCATGTTTTATAATAACAAAATGAATAAAAATTTCATTTCAGATGCAATTTTTTTTTAACTGTTCTAGAGACAAAATTTCATAAAGAAACAGGCATGTACCTACAAAACACTATTTCGAGAACAAAATGAGTAAAAGTAAAATGTTAAATTCGTTGCATATCGTCAGGTGGAGAGTAGAAATTTTTGCATTGCACTTGTAGCAATAATGAAACAGTATAACGTTTTGGTACTTCAAACAGAATGTTGCTTTTCTGTAATAAAGCTTTATTGTATGCTCTGTAGTCTGATATTGTTCGTATAAATATGACCATAATGTGGTGTGAGCAAAGAATAATTTAAAATGTAAATTATCTTGCATCTCCAACACATACGCTAAAATAATATTGCAGTGATAAAACCGTCTGTTAAATGTTAAGATAATAGTTTCATTGTAATGTATCTGGTTTCTTTGTTTATGTAGTATTTTAATAAAAAGTTACCTTATCTTATTTTAATGAGGCACTGAATAAAATTAATTATAGTTTTAGGGTCACAAGATACGGTGTACTAGGGACAACTTTTGTATTATAATACACATATCATACAAATGTATAATAATGAACGGAATGGTGGATCATTGATCAAGTTTAGAAAACTGTAGATTAGTTGTTTGAGAATACTAATAGATTGACCTGTCCTGACAAGTTATGATCTGATGTACAAAAATCAGAAACCATTCACAAGCCTTTCAACCAAAGAACTCGTTTAGTTAACAAATCACTTAAAGATATCGCTGTATTTTTGGCATTTAAACTTTTAAAGCCAGCCTTTTTCACTAAAATTCTTGTATAAAGACCATCCGATCATCTTTCTCATCAACTAACTATCGGCAAAATAGCTTTATCGTTCGTGCGTATGAAACCTGCAATATAGATAACGTAAATATAACCTAGTTATGGATATTTGTCTCTAGTATACAATCCATAAAGAAGTGGTTAAGTGCCAACCTTTTCAACAATATTTTTGAAAATTAAGGTACCATTCTTTCTTAAATATAAAAAAAAACTTAATTTGTTAAGTGCACATCTTACTTTATTGAGAGTCTATTGCTTTTTTCTTTGTTCTAGCAATATTCTACATCTATATTTTTTTATTCACATTTTTAGTGATTATATAATGTACTCTGTTTTTTATAAGTAAAAACTTTTAAATAGCCCCTTTGTCTCTAGCTAATTAAATTATTAACTCTATTAATTAAGGCCATTAGTATAAGATAATAAAAATAAATAAAACAAGGCGTACAATTTTCGATAACTTAGTGAAAAGCAGATTAAACATACAGAGGTCACTTTCGTTCACAATAAAGAGAGGGGAGGAGTAACGAGTATTCTCTCTTAGAGCACAGAACAATAGAACAGTAGCTCTAGCACAAAATACTATTGCCAGTAGAATCCGATGTAGGTAGTTTTTGTAGACCTATCGACAACTAAACCCGAAAAAAGACCAATGCTACTAAACTCCGATTAAACCAACTAATACGATTAATATGACTAAGATCTGATACTATACTCAATCTCCAAAGACCGAGCCAGTAACGGATTTTAGTGGTCATCATTATTAGCCTATCATGTTCTCGCTATTGGGAATATAATAGGCCTTCTCTCAGAGAGAAAGGAGAGAATGGGCCCTAATCCACCATGACTCAGTGCATGTTGGTGAATGTCATATATGTATATTTGAACTTTTGAGGTTCTTGGACATACCGGTTTTACTCACGATTACTCACGATGTTTATCTACACCGTTTTAAGCGGTGGCATCGAAAACCGCACATAATTTATGGAAGTAGTAAATAAGTAACTAGTGCAAGGCCGAGGATCGAACCGGGTGCCGTCAGATTGTGAAGCACTCATGCTACCGCTCAACTGCCATCTCTCCCATGGGTTTTAGCCGTATTAAGATCGTTTTTTGGCTGTATTAAAGTCATCACGAATTAAAGCATCAAACAAAATATCGGATGCGTACAATGGTAAATTTACACTAAATAACGGGGACGTCACCTTTGGCCAACCTTAAGCGGTCGGACGTCTGAAGGCGAATTGGCTAGCTGGATGTTTTTGTCCAATCGACCAATCAGTTACGTTCACCATGATTGCAGCTTTTTGCCATCTGAAATATTCTAGGGCTTCGTTATAAATTTCAGTCACTGAAACCAACGTACTGAAACTGAAGACCGACTGGATCATGGCTGATCTGTGGAGAACGGCTACCTGAGCTATAACTGGTGCACAACCTAGATTATCAGAGGATAGTGAATTATTCTTTGCCACTACAGAGATGCTAAATATAATTTCAAAGATATCGGATAAAACAAGCCATCCTCAGTAAAAAATTATAAATGGTAAAACTAAAACTATTATTGATAATCTGTTTAGGTTTAGGTTACATTTGTTGCCTGCTATATTGGAAGTTGACATGATGACATAGGGTTTTAATTAGTTTGTCGGTAAACTCAGGGCATTATTTTTGTAAACTTTGTAGTACTCCCAAATTTTATTTAACAGTCATATTTATAGACTAGCTGACATATTGATTTAATAATGACAAAAGAAGGCAGTTTAGCGATTTATTTTGACAAATAAACAATAGACTGACACATCGTCGATGGAAATTTCAATTGGCGTAAAGGACAAAATGGCGATATTGAGTTATATATATTGCCGTAATCAGCTCGCCGAGATCTATCGAATGGTATAGTCAAAGTTTCTAAATTCCAATGTTTATGACCTTTACGTCCAAGTACTTCATGGCATATTTTGGTAAGAGAAAATACATTTTGTGGTGTAAAGTTCTGGCAATTTTTACATTTTTTGTAATATGGGTGTACAGAACATCACAACGAAAAGGGATGGTCGTATAAAACTTTTTTTTGTGATGACCTATACGACACAAATGACTAATTAGAAATGAAACAAGCTTTAGCGTATGTACGGTTGAGTTTTTGGTTTGTCCTTTACGACCTCACGCTTAATAAAATGCACTCTGGTTTAAAGGTTGTAAAGGACATGAATTTTGGCATCATGTCCTTTACAACTTGAGTTTTTACAATACATGTACCTATTGATGGTTGTATCGGACATGTTCATTCAATCTTGTTTTACAAACTACTTTCTCATTGGATTAAACCAGGATGAAAATACAGTTACTGATAGAAAAAGAAACAGAAGAACTGAAAGAACATACTGAAGAAAAGAAAGCTACCTACAAAAGATTTAAAATTCACCAAAATCTTCTATCGAGTGACATTATTACAGTCAGTTTTGATTTGCAAAAAGTGTTAAATATGCCCCACGGGCAAAGCATGCTTCTATATTACAGTCGAAAATACGCCATGTACGACTTGACTTTCTATGAAAGCGGTATTCAAAACGGAATCTGTTATGTTTGGGGAGAATCTGACGGGAAACGTGGTGGAAATGCGATTGCTACTTGCGTGTACAAGTATCTAAAAATCAATGTACTCTATAGAGTTTGCTTTAGCCCCTAAAGCAAACTCTATAGAGTACATTATCTATTTGTGCCCCACAAATAGATACATCAAATTAACATACAAATATTTCTCACTCTTAACTGCTCCAGAGTTATTTTCACTGAAAATAAAAAAGTGCCGGTTTGTATTGTTATTAGCAAAAATCAATGTAATCTATAGAATTGGCTTTAGGGGCATAAATAGATACATCAAATTAACATAAAAATATTTCTCACTCATAACTGCTCCAGAGTTATTTTCACTGAAAATATAAAAAGTGCCGGTTTGTCTTGTTATTAGCATAAATCAATGTAATCTATAGAATTGGCTTTAGGGGCATAAATAGATACATCAAATTAACATTAAAATATTTTTCCCTCATAAATGCTCCAGAGTTATTTTCACTGAAAATATAAAAAGTGCCGGTTTGTCTTGTTATTAGCATAAATCAATGTAATCTATAGAATTGGCTTTAGGGGCATAAATAGATACATCAAATTAACATAAAAATATTTCTCACTCATAACTGCTCCAGAGTTATTTTCACTGAAAATAAAAAAGTGCCGGTTTGTATTGTTATTAGCAAAAATCAATGTAATCTATGGAGTTGGCTTTAGGGGCATAAATAGATACATCAAAGCAAAAATCAATGTAATCTATAGAGTTGGCTTTAGGGGCATAAATAGATACATCAAATTGACATAAAAATATTTCTCACTCATAACTGCTCCAGAGTTATTTTCACTGAAATAAAAAAGTGCCGGTTTGTCTTGTTATTAGCAAAAATCAATGTAATCTATAGAGTTGACTTTAGGGGCATAAATAGATACATCAAATTAACATTAAAATATTTCTCACTCATAACTGCTCCAGAGTTATTTTCACTGAAATAAAAAGAGTGCCGGTTTGTCTTGTTATTAGCAAAAATCGATGTAATCTATAGAATTGGTTTTAGGGACATAAATAGATACATCAAATTAACAAAAAAATATTTCTCACTCATAACTGCTCCAGAGTTATTTTCACTGAAAATAAAAAAGTGCCGGTTTATCTTGTTATTAGCAAAAATCAATGTAATCTATAGAATTGGCTTTAGGGACATAAATAGATACATCAAATTAACATAAAAATATTTCTCACTCATAACTGCTCCAGAGTTATTTTCACTAAAAATAAAAGTGCCGGTTTGTCTTGTTATTAGCAAAAATCAATGTAATCTATAGAGTTTGCTTTAGGGGCATAAATAGATACATCAAATTAACATTAAAATATTTCTCACTCATAACTGCTCCAGAGTTATTTTCACTGAAAATAAAAAAGTGCCGGTTTATCTTGTTATTAGCAAAAATCAATCTTATCTATAGAATTGGCTTTAGGGACATAAATAGATACATCAAATTAACATTAAAATATTTCTCACTCATAACTGCTCCAGAGTTATTTTCACTGAAAATAAAAAAGTGCCGGTTTGTCTTGTTATTAGCAAAAATCAATGTAATCTATAGAGTTGGCTTTAGGGGCATAAATAGATACATCAAATTAACATTAAAATATTTCTCACTCAGAGTTATTTTCACTGAAAATAAAAAAGTGCCGGTTTGTCTTGTTATTAGCAAAAATCAATGTAATCTATAGAATTGGCTTTAGGGACATAAATAGATACATCAAATTAACATTAAAATATTTCTCACTCATAACTGCTCCAGAGTTATTTTCACTGAAAATAAAAAAGTGCCGGTTTATCTTGTTATTAGCAAAAATCAATATTATCTATAGAATTGGCTTTAGGGACATAAATATATACATCAAATTAATAAAAAAATATCTGTCACTCATAACTGCTCCAGAGTTATTTTCACTGAAAATAAAAAAGTGCCGGTTTGTCTTGTTATTAGCTAAAATCAATGTAATCTATAGAATTGGCTTTAGGGACATAAATAGATACATCAAATTAACATAAAAATATTTCTCACTCAGAGTTATTTTCACTGAAAATAAAAAAGTGCCGGTTTGTCTTGTTATTAGCTAAAATCAATGTAATCTATAGAATTGGCTTTAGGGACATAAATAGATACATCAAATTAACATAAAAATATTTCTCACTCAGAGTTATTTTCACTGAAAATAAAAAAGTGCCGGTTTGTCTTGTTATTAGCAAAAATCAATGTAATCTATAGAGTTGGCTTTAGGGGCATAAATAGATACATCAAATTAACATTAAAATATTACTCACTCATAACTGCTCCAGAGTTATTTTCACTGAAAATAAAAAAGTGCCGGTTTGTCTTGTTATTAGCAAAAATCAATGTAATCTATAGAATTGGCTTTAGGGAAATAAATAGATACATCAAATTAACAAAAAAATATTACTCACTCATAACTGCTCCAGAGTTATTTTCACTGAAAATCAAAAAGTGCCGGTTTGTCTTGTTATTAGCAAAAATCAATGTAATCTATAGAATTGGCTTAAGGGAAATAAATAGATACATCAAATTAACAAAAAAATATTTCTCACTTATAACTGCTCCAGAGTTATTTTCACTGAAAATAAAAAAGTGCCGGTTTGTCTTGTTATTAGCAAAAATCAATGTAATCTATAGAGTTGGCTTTAGGGGCATAAATAGATACATCAAATTAACATTAAAATATTTCTCACTCAGAGTTATTTTCACTGAAAATAAAAAAGTGCCAGTTTGTCTTGTTATTAGCAAAAATCAATGTAATCTATAGAGTTGGCTTTAGGGGCATAAATAGATACATCAAATTGACATAAAAATATTTCTCACTCATAACTGCTCCAGAGTTATTTTCACTGAAAATAAAAAAGTGCCGGTTTGTCTTGTTATTAGCAAAAATCAATGTAATCTATAGAATTGGCTTTAGGGAAATAAATAGATACATCAAATTAACAAAAAAATATTACTCACTCATAACTGCTCCAGAGTTATTTTCACTGAAAATAAAAAAGTGCCGGTTTATCTTGTTATTAGCAAAAATCAATGTAATCTATAGAGTTGGCTTTAGGGGCATAAATAGATACATCAAATTAACAAAAAAATATTTGTCACTCATAACTGCTCCAGAGTTATTTTCACTGAAAATAAAAAAAGTCTAGTATGTAGAGTAATTTTAATTATATCAACTAATAGAGCTTGTCAAATAAAATATAGTCCCTTTAGAAATGTTTTTTGTAAGTACAATATATATAAAGTTAAAAAATATTTTATAAAAAAAAAAGTGTTTTTTGGCTCTCCTGAAAAGTTGGGTTTTGTCCTTTACGTCAATTGAAATTTCCATCGACGACATGTCAAATGTGTTTTATTTAATTGGCCCTACATAATGTTAAGCTTATAGAAGCTATCTTACTGATTTAATTTTCTCTGTGACCAAGGAAAATAAACACCCGTAATAATTGAATGAGTTCCGAAGCAATTTTCTCAACAAAGATGTATTATCAACCGGTTGGTTTATTTTTAAGGCCAACTGTTGCCAGGTTGTTTGTCGCTTGTTAAGCTTTGTCATTTGAACAATGAAGTAGTTTCAGGAAATGTTTTGCAGTATTTTAAATTTAATATATGAACTCTACAAGGTCATATCATATGGTATGTTTAACATCACCATTAATAATTTGTTCGATGCGTGAAATAGGGATGAAAACAAAAGTTTAATGTTTTTTGTGTTTTGTTACGTCTTGCTAAAACTAAAGTCAATGGTGGATTAAAGTACGCCCAGGGGTTGAACATCATGGTTGACCGTCGTACCGTTTGCACTATTGACTTGCACCATCAATGGTGCAACTAATTAGTTTTGTTTGCTCCATTAATGGTGCAAACGCAAGTTGCGTTTGCACCATTAACCTCTTCAACCTTAACCTCTTTGGGCATATGTCCATCCACAAGATGGACAGACACCGCAAGGAAACGCTGGATGCAGGCCGCTTCCAACCGGCCCTTTTGGAAATCGATGGGGATAAGGGTTTTTGTTGACTTGCGGAACCCTAAAAAAACGTACCATACCATAATACTGCTGTCGTATTTCCCACATTGATACCTCTCAGTTGTAATTTAATATTGTTGAAGTGCAGGTATTGTTTCTAGATACAAAAGGTTTCCGATAATAGTCAGGTGAGTGCATGTTTCGTTTTAACGACATGGTTGCAACCTTTGTTGCGAATGAGATGTTTTGTTGTTACGTTCAATATTAAAGCATTAAAATTTTACGTACTTCTGTCGTCATACTCTATTGAAAAAATGCGAAAATGATTTTCGTCGAGAACGTAGAAGAAAAAAGTTTCCATATGTTGTATCTAACATTGTATTTATGGTGATACCCTGAATCTTGAATGGATATTAGCGAAAGCAGAGCTTGCTACAGATTTGTGGCAAGTTTTGCTTTGGCCGGCCATGAGCATGACAAAAGGTATCTAACCACAAAAGAAATTAATACTAGTTTAAATTGATTTGGAGCGGTTTGGATTGGTTTGGATCGCTTTGGATTGGCTATCATCATTTATGCCGATGAGTGGCAACATGAATTGAATATTCAAATTTGTACTAAGAATGAAAACAATGTTATGGAATTTCGGTTAAAAATAAAACTTTACCAATAAAAAACGCCAGTGTAATTTATTATTTTGGTCAGGAATGTCGGCCTACGTTAACGCGTCCAGACTGCGCGACGCCACGCGCCACTGAAACTTCTAACTGCAGAACACATTCAATTCACGCATTTTACAACTCTTGAATGCGAAACGACAACAAAGAACGGTTATAGTTAAATAACTAAGTTTGAATAATTCTCCTGGTATAAGTGCCTAAAATAAATGTTTCAAAATATCGAAGGTTTTTTAATTTTAGCATTTTCTTGGGCAAAATTATCCTAAGTTACTTTTCACAATTTTTTTTTTAATGTTTCTGTGGCTATATGTGTGTGTGTGTGGATTTTTGTTACAAATAAAATATTGTCTATAAAAAAATTACAAAAAAATATCATCAATAAGCAACCAAAAAAAAATTACGAAGGGACAAACAGACAAACGCAGAGTTACTTTACCCCTTATGATAAAACCCTTGGTATTATTGTTTCATTCGTTTATGTTAGCATTTATAAATAAATATATAAAATAAATATCTGGGACATTATTGCACACATGGTCATCTGACCCCAACCTAAACAAAGCTTGTAATATGACTGCCAGAGACTGATATAGGTACATAATATATTTTTAAATACATACTTATATAGATATTAACACCCAGACATAGAACAAACACAAATGTTCATCACACAAATATTTGTCCTAGATGGGAATCGAACCCACGCCCCCAAGCACAGAAAGTAGGTTCACTACCAACTGAGCGACCGGGGCAGTCAATGCTAATTAAACCTATAATAGTTATGTGGAGTTGTACCCAAGCGTTGACGCGCTGCAATCTTGCTTAGGCTTGCTTCTCAATGACCAAGTATTTTTACAAGCTTTTACTTGCCTTGTCAAATCTTGTAACTGAATTTTAAGTTATCCCCAACTGATTGAGCTAAAATTTGGCATACTTAACATTTAGTTTGTATGACAATGCATGGGTAGCTAGATGACGTCATTCTAAATTCAATATGGCGGACTCCCAAAGATGGCCGACCAGTTATTTTTTATGATATGTGTATCAAATGAAAGGGTTTGCTGAGAAGGCTATAATCAAGGTCGGTCGAAGCCAGACTACTGTACCTATTTATTTTAAAAAGGACTGGCGAGGTTCGGGGCGAACAGCTAGGTTGTTAGCATTGTGAATAATTATCAATATTTAGCTTGGATGACAATGCATGGGGCATTGTCATCCAAACTAAACGTTTATGCAAAATGTCAGCTCAATTGGTAGGGGATAACTGTTTTAAACTTAGATTTGACCCATACTAACATAAAAGCATGTAAATATACATCAAATTATCTATTCAAACATCGATTTGTTCCCGTAAACTTTGAGACCTTCCATTCGCTCCGTCAAATATGTTCACAAAATACCCACCACTGAGCTCGCAACTTTACACAGATTTGTTCGCAGAGCAAAAAAGAGCAAAGAACAGCTATAACATGACAGTTTCGAATATATCGCACCATCCGGACTCGCCACGTGTGCGATGGCACGCCTTATTAATGTCGGAAATTAGTCTTGGTGGTCCATACCACCCAGCCGGTCTTCGAAATAGATGTGTCTGATTTCATCCTGGTGCATATTTTTGATGAAATTCGTCGAAAATATTTCAAGCAAATAAAAGAAGAAAAGAAAATTTTTACAACTTGCAATGTTTTTGTGTGTTTGTTTGTTTAGTAAGCTGAAATAGAACCAGTTCCTCCTGATCATTTTGCTGAAATTTTGCATATACTTTTAGTTCTGATGATAATGCAAAATAAAATTGGTTTATGCTTAATTAATTTGAGACCAGATAACAGGTACATAATTCAGGGAATTAGACGTTGTCAACCTGGACCAATATAAAGTAGTTA
Source organism: Agriopis leucophaearia (assembly GCA_949125355.1). Classification (NCBI taxonomy): domain Eukaryota; kingdom Metazoa; phylum Arthropoda; class Insecta; order Lepidoptera; family Geometridae; genus Agriopis; species Agriopis leucophaearia. Next base: position 9,323,499 of record OX421275.1, read on the forward strand.
AGATCATGTCATCGTTTTTTAGCTTTTTATTGAAAATTAACTCTCTTTTTTTTTTTTTTTTTTTTTTTTTTTTTACTTTTATGATACAGAGTGACGAGACGAGCGAAGTCGCTCGCCTGATGGCTCTTCACGCTTGCCCATAACAGCTCAATGCCACACATAATTTTGAACTTCAACAGTTCAAAACCCTGGATGGCAATGCACTGCGCTCGTCACCCCGAGATATAAGATGTCAAATCTCTGTGTGCCCTGTAATTTCGCTGGAAACATTGCCCTTCAATCCAGAACACAGTAGTGTTTGCACACTACTGCTTGGCGGTTGACTAACTGGCAAAGGTGTGGTACTTCTCCAGGCGGACTCTGCAAAAGAATCCTACCACTACCAAATCCTATTGACAAAAAATAAATAGGTACTTAGAAAGTTATACTGAACAATACTTGTCCCCACTTCGTATAATTAAGGTAAAGATTTCATACGAATATATAAAATCTTTGAATGTAGGCTTTTAGGTAGTACTCGTTAATAAAAAACTCTTTTTCTCAGTCTCAATAATTCAGATAAAAATATTTTCTTTGTGTATTCGTGGAAATTATTTTAACATTACAGAGAACTCGTTGAATATTTCCTTTGCACAACTTTAGGAGAAAATACTGGTGGTTTATCTTTTCCGAATCTAAAAGCATTTGACTTTGTCATTTGAAATGGGGTTACCAATGTTGCCAGGTAAGTACGTAAATACGCCTCCCAAAATAGGGATTTAATTCATAATTTGTTTTGGAGCAGACGAAAGATATTTTAATTTAATGTTTATTTATAATTACCTAAGTAAAAGAAAAGTTCAATTGGTTAAAGTTAAATAAGTCAATTAATGAAGAGTTGGTGAAAAACAGTAAACAGATTTTTCTAAGGATTATTTTAGTTATTTTGTAGTGTAGATGAATTTCAAATGTTAATGAAATCTGAAGAAAATTTACATAACTGTAGGAGTCAAATTAAAATTGTATGAAAATCTGTTACCATTTATAGCCATTGGCATAGCTAATGATCAATAATTATCAAAACGGACTTCATCAGATTTGGACCAAATTGAAATAGGACCAAACGGGAAGCACCAGCTTTCAAATAAAAAAAGGAATTATTAAAATCAGTTCACCCAGTCAAAAGTTCTGAGGAAACAAAAAAAAAACAATCGAATTGATAACCTCCTCCTTTTTGGATGTCGGTTATAAAACCGGCCCGAACAGAATCCGCAAACTCAATCTGTGACGTCAGCCGTCTGTTATTTTTCCCATGTTGACCTGATCTGGATGAAATTTGGCAAGTAAATACTATGTATACCAAGATATTTACCATGCGATATTTTAACCTTGCGAAAAAACACTTAAAATAAAGATTTAAAAAAAAACTGTGTATGTTAAAATGTATAAATAATAATACAAGCTGCACTTCGCAATTTCACCAGTGTAGGTATTCTTTCAGAAACCGTAAATTTCTTTAATAAAAACTCTTTCTGACCCTTCAACAATCTACATGCAAAAAAACAACGTCGATCCGTTGCTCTGTTGCTACGTGAAAGATTCACAAATAACACACATCTTTTATTCAAGATGATAATATTTTGAAATCTGGTAAAGAGTTAAAACCGAGGCGTGGCCATTAATAAATCAATCAATTTAAAAAATCTACTCAAACAAAAAATACCTCTTCTCCAGGTAAAAATCCGCCTCAAATTGGCGCGCGCATTAAAATCAAAATGAGATGGAAAGCCTAAAGAGTTGGCAACACTGGGGATTACTGCAAAAAGTATGTAATAAAAAGAAGTACATTAGTTTTCCAGCCAAGTAGTTTGGTAGATAGAGGTCGGGCGGGAGGCTTGTTAATTTCCCAGCTAAGCCACTACACTTCAGCCACAGTTTCAAATCAGTAAGGCTCATTCATACTTGCACAGTCTGTGAATGGACCCCACTATTATTATTTGTGTAATATCTCCTTGTTCATCTGTTTGCAAGATTATCGCAACAGAACCGATCTAGATAAAATTTTGCAAAGAAGTAGTGTGTTTTCGTTTTTTTTAATTAAATGGTTAAGATGGATTGATATTTCTATTGAGAATATGTAGGAAAACTTCAGGAAAAATACAAAGTACTGCAAAGATACAGAATGTGTTATTTATTATTCATTAATTAATCTTTTTGGACTTATTTTCATGGTTTTTCGTGTTATTTTGTATGAAAAACCAACCAACATTTGTAACAACCTATTTTTTCTCACACGAATCCCTCGATACTATAACTAAATTACCAGAATAATTAATTTTGTGTAAAAGTGTCCAAAATCGAAGCAGTCCAGTGCCAACTGCATCGCCTAGCGGATTAAATTACTATAGTGCCTAGGAGATCAGTCGTTCATGATCGTAAGTAAACATCTTTTACACAAGTAGGTATAAGATTCATAAACTGCCAAGCTCAAAAATCATGGCCTGAATTGGATCAAGTACAATACATTTTTCAAAGTATTTTTTTATTAATGCTTATACGCGTATTACGCGTTTTGTAGTGGTAGGACTCTTTTGCAGTGGTCCGCCTGGGGAAGTACCACACCTTTGCCTGTTATTCAACCGCCAAGCAGTAGACTGCAAACACTACTGTGTTCCGGATTGAAGGGCAAAGTTTCCAGCGAAATTACAGGGCACACAGAGATTTGACATCTTATATCTCGAGGTGACGAGCGCAGTGCATTGCCATCCAGGGTTTTGTACTGTTGAAGTTCAAAATTCTAAGTGGCGTTGTGCTGTTATGGGCAAGCGTGAAGAGCCATCAGGCGAGCGACTACGCTCGTCTCGTCACCCAGTATCATAAAAAAAATGTTTTAGTTGATGTTTCATATACTAAAATATGGTAAAAGTTAAGCTGAAATGAAATATTTCAGTTTATCTACTGCTTATTTCCTGTGATGTGACATAAAAGCTCACGAAGACATGACACGACCCCCGGCAGCAGTGGTTCGCCCACAGACCTGAAAATTCTATGGGTTCGACTCACATGTGACGTAAGCTTAGTTTAAATCTATATTTTTTCCAATCGAACTACCGAGAAACGTTTTTCCAATTTGCCATGTCGAGTAGTGGCAATCTGTAGAAACACTGAAAAATGAGTAGTATAGTAACTATGATCTGGACATGATATGAGTTGAAAAGGATGTAAAGCATTTAAGTCGTCACGTTAAGTCTACTCGAAAAAATAGGTGTTTTTATCTCTTCCGCCAAAATATAACAATCAACTTACATCAACAAACAACAAAATTACTTTAAAACGTTTGAAATTTTATTCTTAAAACAATGCTGGTTCGTTTTTTTCGACTAAGCGAATTTTTATGTATATTTTTTTTTGCAAAAGTGTAAGGTGAAAGTGGGTTTAAATAAGTTGATGATGAAGTTTGTGCCAGCGTTGAATTATATCCTACATTATTTTTGAGACAAAAGCATTGACGCAGAATATAGCGAGGTTAGGTCAATGAAAGAAGGTCAAAGTATCTTAGTTATCATCTTGTTACTTATTCAGGGCAAACCTAAATCAGGACCTTATCACGAAAGATCAATGGCACTAAAACAATATGTAAGAAGGAAGGAACATTCCGACCCTTAGGCTAGCGAAGTTTCCGGCCCAAAACTGTACTCGTATGTTTGCCGCGCTTCAGGCATGTAACTGAAATCTCGGTAAGGATAAAACTATTCAGTACATGAAGTTTCATCCTATACAATATCTATTGTACTATGTTTCAACCGCGCCCAATGTGATGTTTGGTGTTCCACAGCGCGTGGAGGCGTCACATTTTCTGTACACCAATAAGCTGATATAAATAACTGTCCAAGGACATATCAAGACACGCGTACGGGAGGGTTATGTAGCCAAAGATATATAATTGTGGTCGAATTCAAAAAGAAAACAATTAGGGAAACATTCTTTGTAAAGATCATTTTACGAAAAGGACAATGGCCTTTAAACAAGAACTTCTTAAGTTCTTCTTCTTATCTTCTTCTATAGGTGTTCAGAAAATTTTGATGCAAGGGTGTTCACATCACATCACATCACATTCTGAGCCAATTAACGTCCACTGTTGGACAAGGCCTCCCTCATAGAGAGGGGTGTTGCCATAATCCCCACGCTTGGCAGGCGGCTTGGGCTTGGCAGTACGTTCACCGTGTACTATTAGGACGCTGCTACCCATCCTCCGCTGGTTCTGGTCGCAGTTTTAGGACATACCCGGGTCCAGGGGTGTTAAGCACGCTTTAATGGTTGCCTGGAAGAGATCGCTTTTAGCGATAAGGTCGCCACTTGTGGCACTAGCTCATAAGTGTTTTCTATCTGTTTGTAATTTTTATTTCTGGTGTACACAATAAAGAGTTTCTATCTATCTATCTATCTTAATATTCGCACGCGCGGGGCGTTGCTGCGTGGTGAAACAAATCAGAAATATTATTTCATAGTTTTATCAATATAACTCAAAAAGTTGTGATCACAAAATATTCGAAATATCTTTGAATAAAGATTTTTTTTATATGACCTATCAGCATGGCAAGTTACAAGTTTATGTCTTATGAATAGCTTAGAAATGCAGGGGGGATATTTTTTTTGCCTCTTTGCCTATATTTTGCAACTGATAATTAATACCCATTCAATGATTTTCCACACGAGTAGATGCAACGCATTTCCCAATTTCACCCCATTTAACATGTAAAAGACCCACCCTTAAATACAAAAGATATTATTTTTGTACTAAGTTTTTAAAATGATGTCTTTACTAAAACTGTGATTTTGCAAACTTTAATGTTGTTACTAATAACAATACAAGTTATAAGGTTCTAAACAATTAGGACAGATGGACAGACGGACAGAAAGAACTTATACCTTAGGGTCTTTGTTGTACTATGGAACCCTAAAACTCCAGTGTTACTAATGTTCTAGATTCAATAGTTAATATTACGACTATATATGTCATTCTGTTTTGTCTAAATGAAATGACCGTGATATACAGCTTTATGAACAAACGAAACAATTAGGGTTCCTAAGTTTACTTTAGAAACCTAAAACATACACTCAAATTGACAGTCCAATTTTTAGTTAACGATAGATGAGACATACATTGGACAAAAACAACGAACAACCAGAACTCTTTCAGGCAACCTTCGTAATATTATTAAAAGATAAACTAAAACCCGACTGAAAAATGTAGCTTATGAAACACCGGAGATAAAAACGAATCTAACGACACTTCACGAAATGTATAATATGAAGATACGTAAATATTGTATTGCCGTCTTTAATTTTTAAGATAATATTATAATTTCAATATAAAATATTCTTAGAATCATGTTATAATTATCCTAGAAAATGCTGTTGTTTAGATACCGCCTTACACGGTCCTCAGGCTTGCTCAAGTCGTTACAAGCCAGATGTTGCAGGACCTTGTTATCGGTATTGTTACCTAACCTGTAATTTGAGTATTGTTCCCTTTGAGATCACTTTCTGGATATTTGCGTGTTCGTAGCTCTTAAACAAGCTCTAAGGATGTGTATTTCATGTTCACGAATGTAAAAGATAAAGATTATCATGACGATGAATTGAAAATATTGGCAAAAGGAATCTCAATCTTCTAATAAAAAAACATTCGAAAATATTAAGGGCCGATTTTTCAATCCTCAGTTAAATAATCAGATAAGATCTATTCCATTGCTAGCATGATTACGATTTTTTCAATAGTCATATAGTATCTGCGGAGTAAAACCTGTAAATTTATTAATAACACATAATTTTAATATTTCACTGAAGTATATCGAGTACCTGCTTCAGTCTTACGTTCAAAAACCTCGCGAAAGTGATCAGAATTTCGCGTTTTCCATTTAGCTTTTTATGATATTAGTGCAGCTGTCAGAACAAATAAACGAATGGAAATAGTTATCTACACTATGTATCTCTTCTTCACCTACTTTTAATGCGTATGCTTTTTCATGACATCTGGCATTTATTTTTATTTTTTAACTAGCTTTTTTGCCCGCGACTTCGTACGCGTAGATTTTCATATAAACCTTCAATCCTTTTTTCTTCCCTTAATCCGGCCTTGCGCAAAATAACATAGCCTATACTTCAATCTGGTCATAGCTAAGCATATTCGTGAAAACCGCATTTAAATCCGTCCGCATTTTCTTCCAGGGGTGTAGGAGATGTGCGTGAACAAACAAACAAAAATTCTAAAAACTGCCTTAACATGTTCAGCTGCTTATTTTAAGTCGCCCTGTGTGAAGTATTGATAGAAGCATAAAAGTAATAAATAACACCGTCAACAGTTTTCAAATAAAAAGATAATGTGACCACAGTGCAGAGCATGTTTTGAAATTTTCTTTTTGTCTAAACCATTAAAAGTATATCATGTCATGTCGGGATGATATACATCTCTGAAATTTGGCTGTCCAGTTTCGCTGGCCACGGAACCCTGACATAATGCTTGTCTTAACACGCTCTTGGCTAGTTATTTCTTATTTCGCGTGCATTTGTATGTATACCTTGATTAAAAAGCCATGAAATGGAACTACTCTATTTATCTGTTAAAATATCACAGTAAAATAAAATTATTTCTATATTCTTATTCTTATTGCAAATATACACTGTATTCTTCTAAAAGCTAAGTTTATATACCCTGCATAAAGGGTGCAGCAATGACTTATGTAGTGGCTGTTCACAAAACCAGACCACAGACATAAACATATAAATTTAAGTTTAGTTAAATCTATTACATAAATATTATATATACTATTCAAACTTAACCTAGGGTGAAGTAATTTTACAAAACAAAAAAAAAACATACTTAGTGTGATAGGTTACTTAATTATATATGAGATGATACAAAACTTATGACGCTACTTTCTTAACTATTTATATATCGATATTTATTTTCTAATTATAATTTTCTAAAATTTATCGTCGAATAAATCTTTTATCTCGTAATAACATTTTTGGGTTAGAAACTTACGAAGTTGGTTCTGGTTTTTTTTTATTATTTCTTTCTTTCTTTATTGCGTCCGGAATTTTGTTGTATAGGTTTATTTTCATGTACAAAGGGCCTTTTTTGAATATTTCTATTCGCGGGACTGAATTAAAATAGGATGCGGTATATTTTGTGTTTTAAATGCTAACATAGAATATAACCAAGAGAATGTAATACTCCTACTCCATGCACTGGAATGAATCACCAAAGAGATTGTAAGGCCTATAACATGCTTGATCTACACGTTCATTCGTCTAAGAAGGTTAAGGAACCTTCTTTAAATTTAAACTGACTAACCGAACACAGTGACAGTTGACAGATTCAAAATTTTAATGGCTATGTCAATAACATTCTCTTTACTTTGGATCTCCTTGCTTGAGGCTATGTGACGATCCTCATATTACGTTTCGGGTAACGAAGAAATAAATTATTGATTTTTATTTTCGTTTATGTAAAAATAAATAATTAAAATAAATTATATAAGATAGCCTATGTTTTAATCTGGTAATTTCTAAGCATATTCGTGAAAACCGCATTTAAATCTGTCCAGTGGTTTAGGAGATGTGCGCGGACAAACAAACAAACAAACAAACAAACAAACAGACAAAAATTCTAAAAACTGTCCTATCGTGTTCAGCAGCTTATTTTAAGACGACCTGTGTGATATTTTTTTTGTTATCTCGCAATTACAGATTTTTTTATCCCTACGTTTTTATTATATGTATATATTATAGATTATTTCTAAATGCGTCTAAATTTCGTAAGTACATCTTTTGTTATTTTTTGTTTAATTTTTCAGTTATATTTAACATTCATATTTGCATTCCTCTTCGGAGAACAAACATTTTTGAACATAGGTAAGTATAGTTTTGTAACAGTTGGTTTTCCTACATGTATTTTGGCAAATGAATTGAATCTGAATCCGACATTTTACTTCTTATTTCGTTATAAGTAAACCTTTTTTTCTCATTTAGTATGGCTATAGCTACATAATGTTTTGTCTTATTTACCTATCATTTAGGAAGAAACAAGACATATTTTTCCTTTTTGCTTACAAAATACCCATAAATATCGACGTTCAATGCGCCGCCTATAGAGGGTCAGTAACAGCGCGTAACAGCGTCCGAGATCGATACCGGAAGTCGCCCGTCGTTCTTTCCGGAAGTGGCGATGTCTGTTGGTGAATTTTTTTTTGATTGACAAGATGTTGGTTGGTGCGCGGTAAAATTCGATTTTCGTTTACTGAATCTTTTGTGGTTACTTTTATTTTTATACTATTTTTATTTTATATTTATTTAAATAAAGCAATCACTGTGCAGTCCTCCGGCTATCTTAAAAACATCGTTAAAGTGATAGGAAATTAGAGAGCTAAATTGACACAGGACCGGAAAAAATGGTGTAATGAAGAGGCAGACCGTAAATTGAAAATTTTGTTTTATTAGTGTGTTATAATTTCTTATAAAAAATATAGTGTGTTGAAGTTGGGACTTGTGTAATATTATACTGACACATGAATATGACACCATTACATTATTAAAAATTAAATGAAAATTATCATGTCAAAATTTTCTAAAAAATAAATTTTCTCAATGTTTGATTTGTGAACACACAGAGTAAAAATGTGAAGGTTACCATAACTAAAATTACAATAATAAGTAAATATAATTATATAGAAAAAATAAAATTACATAACACGTTTCAGAGACTCTTTATACTTGGTTATGAGGGTCTAATGATGGAGCCGGGATTTATATTGGAATTTTTGGTATGCGGTTAGAAAGAATCCAACTGCAGGGGTTGACTAGCCATAGTATCCATTAAAGAGTTTCACTATCCATCTCCTCATTCTGCCATCAGTTCAGTTTGATGGTACCAAATTATTGTATATTGTCGCTTAAATTACAAATCCTTGCAAAGTATCAAATCGATTCGACAATTAAAATAAGTTTAAAATCGACTTCTAAGACCTTGTTAGTCTGTTACAAATTAGTTATAAGTAAAACTAATATAAAGTGTATAAAATCATTTTTTAAATATAGTAATAGCTGATGTTTATAAATCAAATGTTAACATAAATCCCTTTGTGTTTCAATATCAATAAAAACCGATCATGAAAGCAGTTAACAGACCCATATTTCGCGCCTTTTAGGCGTATTGTTAACGCGTGACAATTGGTAAAAAAGTATCTAAAACAGGGCTGAAACGTCCTCTTGCCTGCCCTTCTGCCCTTCACATCGGTCCAACGACACTCGACACAAAGTGTGTTACAAGGTTTGAATATTAAAAACCTTTGTAACTTTTTTCATACGTTGGCATTAAGGAGTCTTAAAAACAGTCCTCTGGCGCTTCTCATCAGAACCGAGCGTTCAGAAACAGTCAAATTTTTATGAATATACGCCACAATCACTGCATAGAACTTTCAACTTTATTATGAGGTCGTTTAGGTTCATTTTCATACATTTTGTGAGTGCAGTTTCGTGGAAATGGTTGTCAAGAAGAACGGAGCTAAGTGAGAGAAAATGAGGTGCGACATTTGGACGTTGAACACCGAACGATACAAGCTTTTGACCCAAATTTAAGCTCTTGAAATGTTACCATTTGTAAGAACTAATTTGCTGGTTTGGCAAAGCGACAAGACTTTAGAATATGGATTTGTAAAGTTACATTTATTTTTAGAACTGCCGGTCTATTCTGCAAGCTAAGTGAACGCGCAAGTGAGGTGATAAGCTAAGTGAACGTGTATTTTTCTTGTCGATTACTATAGATAAATGTCAAAATGTCGAGTGTTAACCCTTGACTGTGATCCCTTACCCTTATAATTCGATGTTTTTACATTTATCTGCAGAAATAAGCAAGAAAAAATCACATTCACTTAGCTTATCACTTCCCTTGCGCGTTCACTTAGCTTGCAGAATAGACCAGCTGTATTTAAAATTATATAACATTGACAAATGGTTACTAAATTGCTATGGAAATAGAAGATAATACAACAAGTGCATAAAAAGTAATTTTAGCCGGGAGGTTTATCTAAGTCATGGATATTTAAGTCGACGATAAAATTAGTTTTATGCACTAGTTATCTCGGCTTTTCATTTTAATTGCGAGGAAATGAAACAGTGATTTTGTAAGTGATACCCATAGTAGACTTTACTAGAAGCTTCTATGGAGTTTTGGAAACAACATGAGAATACAAGTTTCAGCCATTGGATGACCTGTCCACACTCGAACACGGCCACGTTTACTATAGGGTCGGCAACGTTTTTGTGATGTCTCTAGTGTTACAAGTATCCATAGACGATGGCGACTGCTTACCATCGGGTGGCCCGTCTGCTTGTTTGCCACCTATGGCATAAAAACATACCTTATAAATAATAATCCAGCATTATTACATATTAACACTTGAAATAAAACTAGTAGTAGTATGCGGCATGCTGCTAGTATGTGGAATGCGCTGCCTAAATGGGTGTTCCTCGATAGTTACAATCTGGGTGTATTTAAGTCAAAAGTGAAGGTTTCTTCTAGGCAAGCGTGATCCATCGTAGGCTGCATCATCGCTTAACATCAGGCGAGTTGGCGGCCAAGCGCAAGCCTATTTTACAATAAAAAAATAGTTTAAGAAAATAATACAATGAGGTGACATCTTTAATTCACGTTGCCGCCAAAACCTCTTTTTAGATATTTGACAAAAGGTATTCGTATATCTTGATCTTTAATAATGATCTATGGTTATTATTAGCGACCGAAGCAAACTTCCTACATGAAATATATTACAAACTGAACCTCTACGAACAATTTTAAAGAAGTTCTGCTTACGCTCTAGTGCACAAAATAAAACTTTTATGCACTAGATGCCTAAACAAGAACTATACGAGTATGAGAAGTGAAAAATAAATTTGTCAGTTTGTTTCAACAAAACATCATTATCCTAGTTCTTAGTCTACAAGCTCAGGTAAGAATAAAAACGACTGGGTGATGGCTAATCTGCAGCTTCGCTAGCAGATATCAAAAAGGTTTTGTTTAATCGCCAAAATAACTTTCACAAACGAAAAAATGTTGTTCGAAAACTTATCTAGGTTAGAAAAAAAGCAATCGGCCGGTTAGATTTCTTAGTTTTAATGAAAAATCATGGTATCTGAATAACGGATAAAACTAATATACATACTAGAATTTTTAATTCTCACATAAATATTTGAATTTATTATTTGTCTCAATGTTCAATGTGAGTCTATCTCTACAATCACATAAACAAAAATTGGTATTGTATTTGACTAGCTATTGCCCGTGACTTCGTGCGCGTAAACTTTTATGTACCTAAACTTTCAACCCTCTTTGACCCGCGTAGTTCGGATCTTTCTTAATATCCTTAGTGGATCTCTACGCCCCCTATGAAATCTACCTGCCAAATTTCAACATCGCAGTTTAAGTAGTTTTTGAGAGTTTGTGATGAGTCAGTTATTCAGTAAGTGAGTGGTATTTTGCTTTTATACTTATATAGAAGATTGAATATGTTATACTTTATAGTTTGTGAGATACTGGCTTTTGAACAGATAACAAGAGATGGTCTGAAGGGCAATAAAACATGTCGAGAGTCTAAGTAACTAAGCAGAGCCATCAATTAGAAATAAATACTACTAAGTACCTCTATTTTCACAAAAACCTACAATAAAAGAAAGGGGAGACATTTTATAACACGGCTAGGCAAGGCACACATATGTACCTACTAATTTGTAGTGTGTTGTGGAAAAACAAGTACTTTGTTTGTCAGCAAACAATAACCACAAAATACTATATAAAATACCACGAAAACAAGCAAGGCAAACAGTGTCAGACAATAATTATCTATATAAAAAACCGACTTCATAAAAATGACAGAACTGGACCAAATTGAAGTGAGACTACAAGGGAAGCACTAGCTTACAAAAAAAATAATCCTCAAAATCTGTTCACCCAGTCGAAAGTTCTGAGGTAACAAACATAAAGAAAAAAACAGTCGAATTGAGAACCTTCTCCTTTTTGGAAGTTTTTTAAAGATGGATATTTTTTGTCTATGAGAATAACTAAGTTTAGTTACTTTTTTATGTTTGTTAGCTCAGAACTTTTGACTCGGTAAACCGTTTTTGATGATTATTTTTTTATTTAAAAGCTGGTGCTTCCTATTTGGTTCAGTTCTGATGAAAGTCAGTTTTTTATATTGATAATAATTTTTATGCAAGCTGAATGTTCGAAATCTACCTAAAAATCCGATGCCTAGATGCGTAGTTTTTCCAGGCTAGGCATATTGCTGGCTCAGTGCCAGATCAAATACTCCAGAGATGGAGGTATGTAGGGCGACACTTAAATTTTAGATTCTTCAACAAATGCGACCGCTCTTTGGATGGATACGAAGAATGTTACAGATACCTACTTTCTCCGATCACAATTTTGCTGGAATATAAAACGGATATGTTGGATCTGGGAGTTGTGTAACGCTTTATACAAATAACTTTTATAGTTATATAACGTGTTAAGAGGTCTTGAAAGTTTCTCTATGTGGTGCTTTATCATAGGTTTGCCAAATTATTTAACATAGATAATGCATAGATAACATTAAATATGGTAATACACTGAAAATGCAAAAAAGGTGTAAAAGTGTATACAAAACTGAATCATCATCATTCATCACTATAAACCTATCATGTTCCCACTGATGGGACATAGGTCTTCTCTCAGAATGAGAGAGAGAGAGAGAGAATTGGCCCTAATACCCCATACTGGCCGAAAGCTCGGAAGGTATGATTAACTTTTAATCATATCTTTCAAGGAAGCCTTTGCAAATTCAGGGGCTTCGTGGTGTAAAAGCGGTTAATTCTGCGGTAGAGCAATCAGTGCCTGATGTTAGTTATAACGTCCAGTGTATAATTCCAGGTGGTTGCAATTCACATAACTTGCGTGCGTGGAAACTGAAACATGTGAAATTTTAATCGTGAAATACTTATTGTGTTACTTCAATATGGTAAGCCATTGTGACAATGGTCATTTGGCTTGTGTGAAATAAACAAGGTATAACACGCATTATTCGCTTTACATGTAACTAATGAAATAACAATGTTTTCAATACTCAACACACATAAACTTATTGAGAAATAAAACCGGCCAAGTGGGAGTCGGGCTCGCACACTGAGAGTTCCGTACCACCGTAAAATACAATAATTATCAATTTAAAAACCCGAGTTCAAAATTTGCAACATATGCAATTTCGATTCGGTGAAAGAAATGATGAGGTCGTCCAAGTAACCAAATTACCTAATGAAATTGAAGCACTTTGCAGTGTCCGTGGGCAAAGGTAGACTAGATGACGGTTGCTTACAGAAATGTTATGAAATTAGTTACAAATATCTCCAAAAAACAAGGAAAACCAGTATGTACTAATTATGCTACGCTCTGATATTGAAAAGATCTAGATTACATCTTTCAGGCAACTATAAACAGAAATGTGTCACTGACTCGCACTTGGCTATTATATAAATAATAGCTTACTTGTTGTTATACTTTAGAGTGTGTACTATAATACGTCTGGTCAATTGACCAGACGTGATGGAAAAAACATGTGACCAAAATGCTGGCCTCCACTTTACTCTAAGGGTGAGCATTGCACGCCATAAAATTTGGCAATAGGGCTAGCATTTTGGGAACAGTTCCCATTTGTAGCGGTTTACTAAATTAGCTTTTTTTTTAAGTTGTACGTTAGTATTTTTGTCAATTTTTTTCTTTGTTCATAGTTTTTCTGTTATTGTAGATACATTTTATTTGACTTGATATTCTGATTTAGGTTTACACTGATGTTTCACCAGACGTTCACCTTCCAGTGCCACAATTTGACAATTTCTCCTAACTCCAAATAAATATTGAGTTATTTCAGTAAATAATATTCAAAAGTTATTTCAAAACATCTGACGCTGAAACGAATAGCGGCCGGAACAAAAAGTCATCGGGCACAGTTAAACAATTCACATTTCTGTCGCGAGTTGCGAACACTGTTTAATTTATTGTCGAAATTCAAACTGTGGTCCGACGCCTCGGCGTCGCAGTTAGTTGACTGATAGACGGTAGATTGAATCCTTCAAAAGTCTAAGATGTATAATAATTGCCATTCCACGTGGTAATGCTGCATGCTGGTTAATGGTAGTGGGTATGCGCATTTTGTCTTTCTCTAACAAAGACTGTATCAAAGGTGTATGTTACGATATGAAATAACGGTATTTAACAACGATATTTAATTTTAATTATAGTTAGTGTTATGTATTTATATTTAGGTTTTATTTTGATTATCTTCGTGTAATATGGATATTTTCCAAAATAAAATTAATATTATAAGGGCAATGAACAGTTTTTTAAATAGACTATGTAGTTTAAGTATTTAGTATTAATTTGTCTTTCGTATATTTAAAGGCACTAGCCCGTTAAATAATTCTCAATATATCTATATATATCAATAAAAATCCGACTATAATGTTAGCAAGACTAAAATTATTGCTATTGCCAAATTACCAGGCGCTTGAATAATATTATTCGTATTGTTAGAACTAGTTCAAAACCTGAGCCAAAGTCAACGACTTTTTTTTTCCTCTACATAATAGAATAATTATTACGTAAATTAGTTTACAAATGTCGGAGTAATTTGGTGCAGATACACACAAAAAATAATAATAATAACGGATCCAATTTAAAACTTCCCAGCAGAAGTCGGTAAAAAAAATTAGACGTTATTAGCTTAGGCGTTAATTGCGTCTGCGCTCTTTATAAAATCAAGGAAATTTTGCATTGCACCCTGTGATTGCCCAGCGTTCTCAGTCACCTCTCAGCGTAGCGGTTGAATGTCACTAGCCATGACGTTTGAATGTAATATATGTTTGTGAGTTTGTATATTTTTATATTTGTCGACAATCACTTGCGTACATTAATGAACCAATGGTTGGCAAGATATTGAACGTTTTGTGAAAATCACTTGCTGAATGATTATGCATCATGAAATTTTGTATTTTTAATATTTCACACCAAAAATATAAGCAAAATCAGTCAGACCTATGAATTCTAAGTCATTGGCTCCGATTTTACTACACCTATAACAAATTTAACAGCTCTTATATGACGATTGATATTTCACATATTTTTATAAAAAAGAGTTGTAATACTTAACTTAGAATTGTCAAATTAGTTCCGTTATTGAATAGTATGACACTAAGGTTATCTGTAGATCAGTCACTGTATTCTATCCCCCAACACGGTGGCCCAAGCTTGCTCTTTGCGGTACAATTAAAATTTCATGGCAAAGCTTTTCAGCTCTGCTTCAGTCTTCATAGGCTTCGCAATTAGGATGAGTGTGGAATTGAATTTCGAGAGAGTAAAATTAGTTATGGATGGGCTTTTAATTTTTCTGTCGCTATTGTGTTAACTGTTGTATTAGATAATATTAATTGTTTTTGCTAACGTTTAACCTAAACTGTTGGAACCCTTCCTTTTGTTGAATTAACCTAGGTTATCGATTATTGAAACATATCTATATTATAATAATCTGTTTCGTGAATCGGCAACTGTTCGACACGGTCGGAGTAACCGAGACAAAAACAATGTTGATTGCTCAAAAATTGAGCCTCAACCGTTGATTTTTTTAATATAAAAAACGGCATAGAGGCGAGCGATAATTTCCGCCTTTAGTTACTTGTAATACTAGCGGTGTTTGTAAGGCCCATTTTTATATTTTTCACATAAAAGCAAGTGTGTTTTCACTCGTCATATTAGTGACGAAACTTGGCAAGTGGATTTGAATTGTAAAAAAGAATTTCTAAACGATTTATTATTTATGAAACGTTCCAAAAATCTTTTTATTCGGGTTTTCAACCATATTTGAAAGTCTTATTGCCAATTTAAATGTCAATATATTTACTAGGTGTCATATAAATTGAACAAGTAGTTATCGAAATATTGTACTAGTTTTGTACAAAAAAAGTATGAAAACGGCCTGATGATTAGGGCGCCGCGCCGTTAGGAATCAATACTTTTTCCATCCTATTTTACACATTCAAACAATATCCACATGCATAATCATATCTGTTTTTAACACGCTTTTATGTGCTGGGTATGTATGTATGTAACGGAATCATTGAACTTGATTTTCAACTACTTCAAAACGTTGAATTAAATTGAAATTTTGCACACCTATCAAGGACCGATGACAATGCAATAATTTAAATAGTTTGTCTCAGTATCCTTGCCAGGATGTTTAGGGAAGCGATTTTAAAGCATGTTTTATTGGTTTATTAAACTGCAAGAATTGTTGTATAATATCCTGAAGTAGGTACAGTTCAGCCACTGAAAGAATGCGCCTGTCAGTTGCCATAAAATTCTAAAAATCTGAACGAAAACATTAATTCAGATCACTGTACCACCTTTTGAACATAAAATTGTAGCTGGTGACCAATAAAAAAAAAATACACTAACATATATACTGCAGTAAAATATGAAAAGTTGAGATGTTACCAGGGCCAGTTTAGCGAGTCAATAAAAAAAACATTCAGATTTTTTAAATTTTATTGCACCTGTCAGAAGCTTTCACTCAGCGGCCGGTCTGTAGTTCAAGTATTTATAGTGTTAATTGGCTTGTTTTTATTTAGTTAATAAAGCACTTGCCCGATTAAAAAAACATTTTTTTTGTTATATTTCTCTGCCTCGTCACCTAGAACTTGGCACACTGAGCACAATGGAAAAGTTTTTTAGTTTAAAAGTGACCCAAACAGGGGTTGCCTCGTCCTCTTAATATCGCAGTCACGTACTTCGCCCCTAATGAAAATTGCTTCGTGACGACTGAATTTCGGTTGTCTTTTTATTCCGTGAGGTAGGTACATAAAGCTTCTAATGTTTCTTGTATGTGAAAACAAATTCAAAGAATATGAAAAAAAGTTATATATATTCTAACACAAGAAACTTATAGACACCTAAATTAATATACCCAGTATAGGAGCCCAATCATAAGTTATAATTATATTGGCAGGTTGCCAAAGTCTGCCTCGAAGCATCCCTTGACCAAAATGCTGGTCGGTATCTTGCGCACTGTGCACTGACATTGTGCTGCCTGCACATGATCGGTTCCTGTTTCTACCTTCTATAACATCATCTAGCCAAGTGTCCTGCCTTTGCCCTACCTTCGAAATTTTAATTTTAATCTCCTTTAGATCGTTTCCTTTTTCTACCTTTTATTACAGCATCTAGCCAAGTGTCCTGCCTTGTGCCCTACTTTCGAAATTTTAATTTTAATCTTCTTTAGATCGCTTCCTTGTTCTACCTTTTATCTCATCATCTAGCCAAGTGTCCTGCCTTTTGCCTTACCTTCAAAATTTTATTTATAATCTTCTTTAGGTAGAAGTCCGAAAACGGTTCATTGCTAAATGTTTTATGAAGTCTATTAAATGTATTATGATATCAGATTTCCGGATAATTAAATTATTTAATTTCATATCAAGGAAAGCTGATAATGAGACTCAAGTGGGACGGGACTGAACAATTACAAATGTTCGATGTAAAGCGAGGTCATTATAATTAGAACACACTAGCAGGGATTATTGGAGATGGTAGTTGAGAGCGTAGTATTTACATTATCTTTGGTTGAGAGGTCCGGTCATTACCTACTCGTAGGTACTGTGTTAATTTGTCAAATATTTAAGTAATGTTGGTGAAAGCGAATTTATTTTTAAATGAAATGAAATTTAAAATATATATATTTTAAATTTCATTTCCAAACAACATTTACCAACCATAAATTATATAGTATATAATATGACGGTGACGATGACGATGATGAAAAGTAGCCTATATGTTAATCCAGGACATAAGCAATGTATATTCCAAATTTCATCCAAATCCATCCAGCAGTGTCTGCTTGATTGAGTAACAAACATCCATCCATCCATACACCCATCCATCCATCCAAACTTTCATATATAGTAGTAAATACTAGAAAATAGAGAGCCATTTAGAGCCTGCAAAAATTAGTTTGATCATGAACCTATACCTACTTTTTTAATTTTTATACTTATTATGATTTATGATTTTACTACAGCCCCTTTACAGCTAAATACGAATTCGTTTATAACTATTTTTTGTGAAATGACGAGATTGGTGTGATAGCCAGCTCTTAGTATTTAAACAAAGATGTTGAAAATCGACTTATCAATAAATTATATTATATTCTATTCTATCACTTCCCTATCTGTCAGTCTGTCTGTGACTTAAGCTGAAAAAAAACAGCTTTTTATCACTTTTAGTCCTCTCATAACATAATACATTACATAATTATGTTTCAGATCACAGTCTTAATCACCGATAACGTTAATGACCCAATATAATCTCACATAAAAAAAAACTACTATACTAAATAAGCTAAATGCTTAAATATCCAAGCTGAAACAAAAAACGTTAAGTTTCATACTACAAATCCAAGTAAGACAAAGGTCAAGAAGTCCCTCTTAATTACCACATAAGAACACATTACGTCGAAGCACCAAGAGTAGTTGTTTTTCGCCGGTTCTGCCGCAATGACGTCACCAGCCACTACCAAAGTGATGTTGCCGATTCTGCCACAATGACGTCACCACAGTAACGTCGCCGGTTCTACCGCACTCGCTAAAGTTTATCGGTCTATGATTGATTTGGTGTGAAGAATTGAAAAATATATATGGAAAGATATTTGGAAAGATGGTGGTATGTAATAAAAAACTGTTGAAACTGAAGAAAAAAACTTTAACTTCAAGCGTGGGACGAGCGCATGATGATGGTATTGCATATATATTTCCATTCCAGAACAAGTCAGTGCTACTCATCTTATAAAAATTTAAATGTACGATTTAAATAAAATTCGGGAATTTCACAAGCTGATGTTCCGATCACTGATATCAATAAGGACAATTAAAACGATAGAAAGACAATTTTGTCCACGGCACGTGCTAGGCCTGCTGCATCATCAAGGCTAGAAAGAGTATCTTCTGTGTCTACGTGCTCCATCTTCGGCCACACCATCGCTTTCCATCAAGTGAGTTGATGGGTGAGCGTCATCGAGTTGTATCTCGATGCCAAGCGTATATCTATAATCTATACTTATATTATAAATAGGAAAGATTTCATTCTTTGTTTGCATTGACATCGTCAGATAATTAGCTAATGATTTTACATTAGTTAAGTATTAGGTTGATTGTTTCGATCAGATAATTAGCTAAATATGTATAGATAATGATTTAAACTGTTATAAAAGGCTACTTTGTATGTACTATACTTATCATTGTTGTGAAGTGCTAACTCACTAAAGCTTGTCTATCTATGATTGATTTGGAGTGAAGAATTGAAAAATATATCTGAAAAAATGGAGGTATGTTTATTTTAGTTTTTTTTTTAATGTTGCTTCCTTTATATTATTTTGCGAAAGATGACTTTTTTATTTTATTTTTTCAGTATCCTAACAACCTAATCATTGATGAAGTGCAACGTGATGAAATGGATGAGGTGACTAAGAATATATTAGATCCTTATTATTTTACTCAAAACCCGTTACGAGACTATGACACAGACGAGGAGTCTATCAAGCCAATAAACAAAAAAAGGAAAATAGAACACAAAAACTCATGTAAAACTAAGAAAACCATCGATATGTTTTTTAATCAAAAAAATCAGTTGAAACTGAAGAAAGCTGTAACTTCAAGCGTGGGACGAGCGCGTGATGATGGTATTGCATATATTTCGATTCCAGAAGAAGTCAGTGCTACTCATCTTATAAAAATTGAAATGTATGATTTAAATAAAATTCGAGGAATTTCACAAGCTGAAATATGGAAGCACGCTGATGTCCGGATTAAATATGTTACTTCTAGTTCAAATGAATTGAAACAAGATTGTGACGATATCATCTTTAAGATAACTAAGTCTCTAGCTGATAACCCTAAATGCAAAAGTTATTTTTTTAATTATGATTTGAAAAATAAATAATACTAAAAAATCTTTTTCATTTTATTTATTCATATTCATAAAATATCTTATTATATAGGTAACTTATCATGTAATCATTAAACAATGTATTTACATCATCAAACAAGCTTAGAAGATGTTGTGTAGAATAATTTTTACTCTTGAAATATAAGTAAACTAAACAATATTTTCCACAAACTGATGTCAGTTCATTCTGAAGTGGCTTACTATTATACCTCCACACTTTGCAATTTCTAATCATAAAAAGCTTGTGGCTCCAGGTAGGCTTTCTTCCAAAGCTATCGAAATATTCACCAATATTATTACAATCAATATGTATCGCTACCCAATGTGAGCCAGGTTTTGTATCTGGATCCAAGTTAGAAATAATGTATGCTGGTTTCTTTACAAGTATTGGTAAACGGTTAGCAGCATACACATTTTTTTCATAATTTAAGGGTCCTAGCTTAGATTGTAATATTAATTGAATTTCCAATGTGTTCATTTTACATATAGAAGAGTCATGCAAATTAATGGCGAGAAGAAACGATACTGTCATTTGATAATCAAAGGTACAACTTTTATATCATATTTTAACTATTATAGTCAACTGTAATATTTCTATTCTTATCGATTTCAATAACGTTATCGAACTCAGAAAAGATTATACAGTTCACAGTGTTCTCTAATGCTTTATCGAAACGTACTTCTAAACGAAGACTGCCATGTCTAATTAAGTTCCAATGAGTAGCGACGTTAGCGGATAGGTCAGGTGTTAAATCAAAAGCTAACAAATAATAACCATTTGGGTATTCTAACCATGATATATCATCGCCATCATTATTGAAGTGTATTCCAGTACCAGAGAATAATGTATGATAGGGTAGAGTGTACAAGTTTTTATTTTCATTGAAATTAGGTTGAATGGGTTTTGATGGAATTTGTTGACCATCTATGTATATACTGAAGAAATTCATATTGAAATTATCAAAGTTAAATGGATTTTTGTTAAAGGTACCGTTAAATGCAGAATTTTCAACGAAACCAACTATACACCTTTTAGGAAGTTGACCTAGAAATATGTTATCCAATGTTTTTCCTTGAACACCCGAAGGTATTGTTAAAACTTTTACTTCTACGCGTGTAATAGGATACTTAGCAGTAGTTCCAGACAAAGCTTTGTTATGTGCTATCAAAACACTTGGATTTAATCGAGCTCTTCTCACCATTAATGTAGCATCCATAATATTAACTTTAGGTGTGACATTTTGTTCATCAAAAATTAAGTTGAATGTATCTCTAGAACGGTTTAATTTTATCCTCATTTCAACACCACTAATCAAAAACTTTTCCTGATTAAATATATCACCATGTAAATGACCTATCATTTCAACTTCCTTGCTTTCTTTAACAATTTGTGTACGTATCTTGAATCCATTGTTAGCATCTCCAATAGTGTCCATGTTGTTTGCAGTATCCTTATACCACAACCCACACGTCAAGTGAGATGACTTCGCAGCTGGTCCATAATTTAGAAGAGTTTCTATGTAGGCTCTATAAGCATATGTATTGTTAGGTGGTGAGATTAGTTTTTGATTCAAATAAACATCTAGTTGGCTAAAAAGAGAATGAAGCCAATTATTAATCGGGGCCACTACATCCGTTGGAGCTAAGTTGGTTGAATTTAATTTGGTTATCTTCGCCTTCACATGTAACAATGTGTGTGATAAATCTAAATATTCATCGCCATTTCCAGGAACTAAAAATTCTATCGGTCCGTCATCAGTTAAAGAAGATATTGCTTTATAATGAACCCATTGACCATTTTCAATACTTGTCTGTGTTGATGGTAATGCAAATAAATCAAGTTCTGACTTAACACATTCACAAGACTGACTATGTAAAAATGCCATATTCTTTAGGTGAATATATCTGATAGTTCACTAGTTCTAATTTTTTTGACACGTCCTCTTCGCTCAAAGGTTTGAGAAGGATTTAACTGAACTCGAACAATTTTTTTCTTTTTATATCCAGATCCTTTCATAAGACGTTCAATTTTCTCATCTGCCTTACGTTTTAAATTACCGGTAGCTTCTTTAACACGGTCTCTTATAGAAGCTTCAAATGGTTTTGCTTGAAACATATCACCAAAAACACCCACCCCTGTAGTCAACGCTTCTTTTCCTAAAGTTTTAGCTCCACTCTTTAATAGAGGTAAAATGGTTCTAAACAACCCACCTAGAAAGCTTCCGATACCATGTCCTCGTTGATTTGCAGTTCCCTTATAAATTGTTCCAATACCTGACCCAGCTTGTTGTAAATAGTAATCCTCATAAGGACACATGTTTTCATGTTTCCGGTATTTCATTTTGTTATACATTTAAAATGAAGTTTAACACACGTCGTTCCGAATTGAAATGGTATGATCTTCCCTGTGTCAGACCTTATATCTATTTCTAAAGTATCAAATTCACGTCTCATTACTGGAATATAGTAAGGTTTAGGAAATGTTTCCATTCTATTAACACCGAAAATATATTTTGAAGTGTCCAGTGATACAACTCGTAATAGTGGTGCCATTGCATCTCCAACTATTTGAGGGTTGATGATGTCACAATAAATAAACATTTGAGAAGGTAAGCCCAATTTTATATTAGCTTGATGTGTCCCAGTAGTTTTAATCATAATTTTATCATGAGGATTGAATCCCAATTGCAGGGATAGCTTAGATGCAATTTCAATGTCAATAATTTTATCACTAAATTTTTGAAATTTGACGTATTTTGAATTATTGTCATAAAGAAACTTTATTTTATTACGTAATAACTTGTGATCATTTATCAAGGACAAAATTGTTTCAATTGCATCGTAGTTACTAAGTGGAATATAAGCTGTTATTATTTCATCGTTGAATCCTTTTTCAACACCATCTATGACTACAGGTTTTCTTTCAATAATACGTACATAATTTTCGGTTTTCTGAACACTGTAAATAGTACAAGGATATTGAAACTCTACTACCCCCACATTCCATTCTCCATTCAATTTCATAGATTTCGGGAGCTTAGTAATAAAGTTTGTTGTAGTATTTCCAGGAAAATATTTCATTGAGCTATTACTTAAAAGTGTTAAATAAAACTCGCTTTCTAACATTTTGAACGACTTTCCTCTTTTATATGTAAAGACAATCTAAGTCAAGACAAATATTTTGTACCTAAATATAGTAAA
Organism: Agriopis leucophaearia; assembly: GCA_949125355.1. NCBI lineage: Eukaryota > Metazoa > Arthropoda > Insecta > Lepidoptera > Geometridae > Agriopis > Agriopis leucophaearia. The sequence goes on from OX421275.1 coordinate 9,346,756, forward strand.
AGAAATAGGAGATGAAAAAAATATAAACTCTATAAATTGTATTGTTATTCAGTTTAATCAATTTCTTAATATTTAATCATCAATGACATTTTTTAAATATATTATTGTATATGCTGTATCTTACATGAACATTTACAAATAAGATCCTTATAATCTAATTAACATAATTATCAATAATCAATTTACTCATGTTATATTACTAATATTTGAATAAGGTATCCAAGTATTAAATTTATTCGGATAACCTTTCCATTTAACAAAAACCTCCTTTTTTCGTCCTTTATACCTAGATTTTATAATATTTTCTATTTTATATAATGCATTTGTATTCATAATCACTTTTTGCAATTCCTTTTCATAAAATGTACCTTGTATAGTTTCTCCTTTTAAATCCTCTAATGTGTACACATGCCAAGGTTTTCTGAGTATAATTGAAGATATTACAAATATCTCATCACTCCAATTAGTCTCATAACCTTTCTCGAAAGTGTACTTCATCTTAGTTATTCTAACATGATCGCCTATTTTGAGACGTATTGTACATACTTTAAGTTTTTTAGTGCTACCTCTGTCATACAAGTTTTGCCAAACAGTAGAAATGTTATCTTTATTTACTTGACTAGGACACATTTTAATACTTGAATGTTTGGAATTATTATAAGATAAAATTAGACTATCTAAAACATCTATGTAACGGTATGTGTTTTTATATGTAAAATATCTCCACATTTTACCTTTCAAAGTTCTTTGGAACCGTTCTACAATGCTAGCTTTTATATCAGGATTATTAGTAACATAATAGTTTATATTGTAACATTTGAATAAATCCCTTACTTGCTTAGAAGTAAATTCGGTCCCTTTATCTGTTTGTAGGTGCTCAGGTTTTGAATTATGTTCATTGAAGATAGATTTAAATGCTTTTATGATACTAGTAGAATCTTTCTTTTTCAAGGCACGAGCATACGCAAATTTACTAAAAACGTCTATTACACACATAATATAGTTATATCCATCGTTATATTGACTTAAACTTCTCATGTCACTTAAGTCTGCCTGCCACAAATAATTGATGTTTGATACAATATATTTGTTACGTGAGAAACGTTTTCGTGCACTTTTATGAAGTGTATAAGTGTCTTGTGACTGTAACCAAGTTTTTACTTGTTTTTTTGTAAATTTTTCAGAAACTGCATCTGCCAATTTGTCTGCACCGCTGAAACCTCCTGGATGCGAGGCTTTGTAATATATCTGAGATAAATCATTCAAGGACTCCATTTCTCCCATTTTAATATCTTTCTAGCTTGTCCTGAATCAGGAGTCGATGTTTTAGGAGTAGAATGAATAGAATAATCGCTTAGAGATTTTTTGTGTTTCTCACTTTCTGTCGCGAGGAGGTCTAATGACTTCTGGTGTTTGTTTAGATCTAGTGAAGGTGTAGTTTTCAATTGATTTATATGCTTTTGCATGTGAAGTTTATGAATATATTCAGTACGTTTTGGGTTACCGATACATTCAAGGGGTAAATTTATTTCATATATTAATTCCAGAAATTTACTAACACCTACAGGATTACTCCTTTTCAATGGTCTTACAAGATCTCCTATCATATCGGCAATATTGCTTCCAAAAATTTTCTCACCATCGATGCTTACTACACCTTTGTTATCCCATCTTATACGTTCTTTGTGGTTATCTAATTTTTTCAGAAGATTATCTCCCATTCTTACATAAGATTTTGGTAGAACTGCTAAAATATCATTTTTGGAGTAACTTAGCATATTATTATTTTGCTTACCACTTTCAGTTATTGACGTTTCCATATCACCTTTATCATTATTAGATTGCTTTGTATTTGTCAGGGTGCTTGTTTCAATATTAAATAATGGGATTGGTTGGCGATCTTGTCTTGTGAAATGAAGATATCTCTGAAGCGTCTGTTGATATAACTTCCACTTTTCAGTATCATCTTTCTTAGATTTTAGTATATCCTGCATTTGATGATCTAAAGAAGATAAGGGTGATACCGTATCAACAGGTCTCCGTAACCTTTCCATAGCTTCCGGTTCAATAAGTAACATTTTTTGCGCGTGTTCCATTGTATTAAAATATTATTAATTAATTTCTATTTCATCAAACTGCTTAAAACTCCACTTAATAAGGTACTTAAAATAATAGGTAAGAATGCACCTCCCTTTTGAACAATTATTCTCTTTTTTGTTTTTAAATTCCCTTTTTTGACTAGTTTACGTAATATTCTTTTGAATTTGCTTAATTTTGTTTTCTCATTATTAGAAATTGGCAAAGTGCCTCTTAAAATGTTAAAAACACATTCACATATGCAGTTTATTGTTGAATCATCTGCTGCTTTTAATAATGCAATTTTATAATGTGGTTTCAATTTATGAAGTGCTTGCAGGAAATCACGATGGGACCGCACGCTATCAGTCATTATTTATAAATAATGGCTGGCATAGGATTACTTTTATATTTATGTCCTTTTTTCGGTATGTATACAGTACAGTATTCATTAGGAGGTAGAATATTTGTTTTGAATCTACACCAATCAGGTGTGTTTTGTTTAAGATCAATAATCAAATATCCATAAGGTAGTGCAGTTGCATCTTTATAAGCATCTTGTACAAATTTAACGTTTTCAGGGTATACCTGTCTTCCCATGTACTGTATTTGTGTTTTATCTCTAGGGTTTTTGAAACATATAATATAACTAGCATTCAAAGAAATGTCTCGCTGTCCTCGTCCTTGATGAAACATGTTTTGAGTAATATAAAATACGCTTAAGTTTCTATGATGACTACCTTTTGTAAAAATGTCTACTATTCTACCATCGGTTTCGCGCATCAAATCATCTATTATAATTAATTTCGAGCTATCTCCAGAAAATAATGACAAGTCGGGTATACCTTGATGGAAAGTAACATGTTCAATTTTTTGATATAAAGTTTGCATTTCATCATAGCACCAAATTATTTCTGCAAAAGGCACATCACATATTTCTTTAATACTTTTCAAAAATCGTGTAATAAAATAAGTTTTACCACACCCACTAGGTCCAGCTATAATTGCAGTAAACGGGTGAAAGAAATGTAACATATTTGAAGTCTTACTTTAAGGAATGTTAGCAGATGAATGAAAAAAAAATGCGGTACTGCAATTGGTTATTGTAGGAATAAAACTATTTATTTACAAAAAAATAAAAAAATTACATATAAAACCATACATTTAACATAAATATTATAACACTTTCTAAATATTATTAATGTTAAAAGAACTAATTCTATAATGTCCCCATGCTAAAGTGTTTGTTGTATTAGGAAGCAAAAATCTTTTCGTATCATTGGATGATAAAGCATTTTTCCTGAGTTTTTGAGTATATATAATATGTTTTATCGATTTAAATCTGTACATTTCTTTAGAAATACCCTTTTCTGGATTCATCAAACTTTTTTTGTATTCGTTCATGGTGAGTTTTCGAGTGACACATTTGTTTACACCTTTGGCTTTTGTAATTAATTTATCTTCATCATTTTGAACATCTATTGCATACATTTTTGACCTCAACCCCACAAATTCTTTGACTATTGAACCATTGAATTCATCTTTAAAGAAACCAATATCCTTTTTGTTAACTAAAGGAAAACCAAATTGATTATTGAAATCGTAGTCTGATGTATCAAAACGTGACGAAATATCGTTTTTTATGTCTGCGTAGAAGTCATGAGTGTAAACATGGTAAGTAAAAGAATCTGTGTCCATGTACATTAGCTTAACATTTTCACCATACTTCTTTTTCATGAAATCATAATGAAAATCATACATTAAGGTCTTAGATAATTCTAAAATACAGAACCCTAAATATATTGGTTTATTGTAGACCAATTTTGTCTTATTTAGTTGAACTGCAATCAAATTTTCAGAAAACACTGACCTACTATGGAATTCGGGTTTACATATTAAACTTGTAGCCCCTCTTTTTTTTCCAATATTTTCAAAATGAGTGACAAGTTTAACATTCACCCGTTTTTCAATGTTTTCCATAGTCTTGCCGTAAACGGAATTGTTCATCAGCTTGTAAAAATCTTTATCGAATGATGATTTCGATTTTGTTCGCAAAGAAGTATTTAAATCTATATAGTTTTTTAACCATGGTTTTTGTTTGAATTGAAGTATGCGATGCACTTTTGTCAATGTTAGACCGTGTTCTAAGCATTGAATCAAATTTCGATAGTGAATGATATACCTTTCTTTATTATTTAAATTGACAATTAATCTGTTATCTTTGCAAGTAGGAGTTTTAGTAAGTTCAGGGCAGAAAGGTAGATCAGAATGATAATCGTGAATATCAGTTGGATATGCTAGGTCAACCTCAAGTATATACCCAACGTCAGATGTTTCTGGAACATTATAATTTGTGTCATTATCAACCCATTTAAAGTCACTGTACGGTAAATGTTTGGACATAGCCCATCCATATAAATTGTTTGCATCTAAATATGCAATGTACGACTCTGGTTTACTTGAATCAAATGTTGGTAAATACTTGTTATTAGCCTTTGCATGACGACTAGAACATTGCGATATACCTCCTCTGATACCTTTTTTTATGAAAGATAGCATTTCAAAATCTGTTATTAACTCAAGTTCTATTTTGGTTAATTTCAACATTGCATCCCAGCTGAGCCCGGGCAAGGTGAAGTAGTGAGCCGGATCTAAGCTGTATGTTTTCAAACAAAGAGATCTAAAATTTTCAAAAACATCTGTTAGAAGCAAAACGTCTGTTTTCAGGTATAAGTCAGAGTACTCAGACATATTTTTGCATTTGAAATGATTCCAAACCATTAAAGCATGATTATATTCTTCATTACTAACAGTTGAATCTGTAAGATGACTATAAAAATCGTTTTGATCTGGCAAAGATGTGATATTTTCCAAGTCTTCAAAAGACTTAATTACCTCATAAGGATATATTCCTTTGCGAATCAAAAGATTAAAATCATTATCTTCTGGAAATAATTTACGAAGCTCTATAAATTTTTCGCGTTCTAAATTTTTTGCTAAACTGTCTAAAGAAGAGCTCATAAACCTAAATGAATCTAAAAATCGTAATTTAACTGTTTTACCGTTCACTTTTATGTTTTTTGTAAACGATATATATTTCTCTTTATTCAGCGGAATCACTTCTATATCACCATCAACAAAGTTTAGTTCATGAACAATGAAATGTGCATCGTAGTTTGATAAATTATGGAGAAAGATAGGAATATGTTGTGGGACTTTATAGTTTAAGTTACAATTACTATGTGCTGCTCCTCTATATTTTCCTGTAAGATGATCATGATCTCTGACAGAATCACCATTTAAAGAGTCGTTGCAAATATGACAATTTATAGCTTGCATATAACTATTTAGTTCTTCAGTTGACAGATCAGCCATTTGTGTATTATTGTGAAGTGCATCACATATTTCATTCACGTCGGAACTAAGGATTTCAACAAACACTTTAGCACAGTCTATTCCAGTATAAGTCCTATACCGAGAAAGTTTATCATCATATGAGCATTTGATGTAATAACCAAAACTGTAAACACCATGTTTTTGAATGTTTTTAGTATACGATTTATCTTGGTTCAGAGAATCATTCTCAGTATTCAAGGGAGATAGAACTGCTTCAAAATCTGCGTAAATTACAAAAGGGACTTCTAACTGCTTGTTGTGGTTTTCGAATTTTAAAATATTTGCTTGCACCACTCGACCTTGTCTATCTTTTTTCAAATCTGAATTAGGCATATCTACTCTAATGTGAACACAATCAAACTTCATATGATCATAAAGTTTCTCGGCAGAAATAAAATTGATTAAACATCCATCACACAAATACTTTTGGTGTTCGCGATTATTTAGTTGTGAACTAATTAATCGACTTAAATTTTTTATATAACAATAATGCCCACTACCATTATTGGATAGAAAGAGTAAATTGACGTGTTTGTCTTTCCTGTTTTTAGTGTGATGTATGGGTCCGACAACAATATTTTTTTTTGAGTTAGCATCATATTCTAGTTTAAAAATGTTAATGCTAATATTATTTAATTTTTCTACTTTATATACGTCTGCTAAGGCTACAGGATACTGTATACTCCCCATATTGATTTCATTAAAATGTTGTTCATAAGAACTAGTTCTGTTAGCAACTTTACTATCAACTGGATACAAAGCAGATAAAAGTGCCCATGTAAAACACATATCATCATCATTTTTTACATTAATAACAGCCTTTTTGTGCTTTATATCCACTGGTAGATCAATAAAGAATGATCCAGACAAAGGATTATACTTATTGATGTTTACATCAATATGTAATAAGTTTTCCAAAGACCATCCACTGTCCTTTTGCTCAAAATCTTCGATTTTAATGAAAAACATATCACATAATGATTTGTAAAACGTTTCAAGATTATCGTCCGCACATACCACACTGTTTATAGATTGAAAATCAAAATTATTAATCAAATCTTTTGTTGCTTGTACAAAGGTACCAGATAAAATAAAATTCACTTTTATAGCAGTATGTCTTTCAACCATTTCATTCAACAAATGTAAGAAAGTGTCTTTGATGTTATCAAAAAATACGTTGGTTGTTGCAAACGTATCAGGTATGTTTGGTAAAATCCTAAACGTGACAATCCTTTGTTTGAATGCTGATTCTATTATACTCACATTTGGTAAGTAGCTAACAGACGCAGCATTCTTATGTTTATTTGACATCAAATGACTAGTCAAGTATCTTTTTGCTACCTGAATTTTACAATTTTCACAATATACAGAATCATTATCATTAGAAGACTGACCTCTTGAAGTGGATGGTTCAACCCTGGAGTCCGGCACACTGACGACACCATAGCCAACTTGTTCACCGCTACCACCAGAATTATTATCATTGTAAGAATGATCCCTTGAAGTAGATGGTTCATTCCTGAAGTCTGGTTCAACGATGGAAGCATAACCAACTTTATCATCACTAACACACATTTTGGTTTTTATGGATACACACTGTTCACGTTGATCTCTTGGTTGAGTAAATGGTATGTCAAATTCTTGAGTTAAGTGACACAAATTTTCTTCAATTATTTCAGTAATTGTAACCATCTCCTTGTCTTCACATTGATCTCTTGGTTGAGTAAATGGTATGTCAAATTCTTGAGTTAAGTGACACAAATTTTCTTCAATTATTTCAGTAATTGAAACCATCTCCTTGTCTTCACGTTGATCTCTTGGTTGAGTAAATGGTATGTCAAATTCTTGAGTTAAGTGACACAAATTTTCTTCAATTATTTCAGTAATTGTAACCATCTCCTTGTCTTTACATTGATCTCTTGGTTGAGTAAATGGTATGTCAAATTCTTGAGTTGAGTGACACAAACTTTCTTCAATTATTTCAGTAATAGTAACCATCTCCTTGTCAAAATTTACATTTTCAAAAACCTCGTTTATTTGTGAATCACTGATGGTCGACGATTTTTTTTTTCGGATTTTACTGTTATAGTCCGATTGTATTACAACACGTTTATTATTTTCACGTGAGAGAAGGATGAATTCTTCTTCTTCCCAATCAATAGCAGCCACTTCATCAAATTCCAATTGTAAATTATCCAACAACTCACACAAATCAGTATTATTTTGACTACTTTCAAAGAGTATAGGAGAAATATCAATATAGTCCACCATGGTGCGCACTGAATGAGCATTTATTCACAAGTGATTTATTATAAGGCTAACACAAATGGTTTTATACCCCATAGATCAAACTATTATTAGTAATTTACCACACGTGCTTACACTAGTGAATTCCAAATACTTACTTTAATTTTCTTATCTCATCAACTAAAGATCCATCAACCTAATACTTAGCTAATATAAAATCATTAGCTAATATCAAAACAATCAACCTAATACTTAACTAATGTAAAATCATTAGCTAATTATCTGACGATGTCAATGCAAACAAAGAATCAAATCTTTCCTATTTATAATATAAGTATAGATTATAGATATACGCTTGGCATCGAGATACAACTCGATGACGCTCACCCATCAACTCACTTGATGGAAAGCGATGGTGTGGCCGAAGATGGAGCACGTAGACACAGAAGATACTCTTTCTAGCCTTGATGATGCAGCAGGCCTAGCACGTGCCGTGGACAAAATTGTCTTTCTATCGTTTTAATTGTCCTTATTGATATCAGTGATCGGAACATCAGCTTGTGAAATTCCCGAATTTTATTTAAATCGTACATTTCAATTTTTATAAGATGAGTAGCACTGACTTGTTCTGGAATGGAAATATATATGCAATACCATCATCATGCGCTCGTCCCACGCTTGAAGTTAAAGTTTTTTTCTTCAGTTTCAACAGTTTTTTATTACATACCACCATCTTTCCAAATATCTTTCCATATATATTTTTCAATTCTTCACACCAAATCAATCATAGACCGATAAACTTTAGCGAGTGCGGTAGAACCGGCGACGTTACTGTGGTGACGTCATTGTGGCAGAATCGGCAACATCACTTTGGTAGTGGCTGGTGACGTCATTGCGGCAGAACCGGCGAAAAACAACTACTACCAAGTTCCTTATTAGAACAGCTGAAAGTAATTGGAAAATACGGCACGAGAAGGTTTCATAACACTATTATTACCCCGGTGTTAGTGTTAAAAACTAATTTAGCGAGCGGAATGGAGGTCGGACTACACCAAGTCAGATAATGTTTACTCAAGTCCAAGTTACTGTGATAGTAAGTACATACCTTTCTCTATTTGAGGTGTACTGACTGTACGTGATACGATATGTAGCCAGCTGTCACGTGCGTAGCGATTTACCCACGATGAAGGGTTAGTTTCGTTTGTTCTTGTTCTCATGACTTATGAAATAAGTATCACGATGCTAAAAATTAAAATAACTATGTAGTCTTACATCTTTCTGAGCGCCTGGTTAATGTGGCGCGTGACCAAAATACTGGCATGTTTCGGGCTCACTGCTCAAGCATTTCCATTCACCGTGGTAATGCCGCCAGCATGATGGGTAAGATGCCAACTGGTAGTGGCTAGAGTAGGTAGAGCATTTGAATTATCCTTCTAAGTAGTACTGTTCAAAATGTTATTACCATAGTTGTTAGCGACCGAGACGAAGCAATTAAAAGGCTATTTAAGGACCTCAAAATGCGTTTATTGAATTAAAGCCAAACATTCCAATTGGTTTTTATAAACTTATTTAGATTATTTTGTGACGCGCCGTGTCGGTCGTGCTCGCCAGCCTTCTGCTCGCCCATGAAGGCTTCACTCTACCGAGGAGGCTGACGTAGGAAGATTGGCTGCATCCCTACGAGGCCAACAATAGTGTTATTTTTTATTATTTGACATCCAGACAACCAGAACGACATCCAGACATACAGATTGTATCTGTCAGAAATCTAGTTAATTTAGGCACCACATTCCAGCGCAAGTTGCATTTGCAAGTTGAAGTGGCAATGGGCAGGCCACATCGCTCGAAGAACCGATAACCGATGGGAAAGAAAGGTTCATGAGTGGAGACCATGAACCGGAAGACGCAGCGTAGGTAGGCCTCCCACTAGATTGACCGACGACATCGTGAGAGGCGCGGGCATCCAGTAGATGCAGATGGTAGGTTGTCGTTCAGTGTGGAGGTTAAAGGGGGAGGCCTATGTTCAGCAGTGGACGTCTTATGACTGATCATGATGATTCCAGTGCAAGCGATGGAGTACCCGAGGATAGCGTACGTTGTTGATCTGGAAGAAATCTCGAAAATGCTAAATTTATGTTTTAGGAAACAAGAATAATGAATGTTTTGTACCATAACATTGTATTTCAGATCATTATAAGCAAATGTTATTAATCGGATCGTAACTTGTGAGTCTGGCCTTACATAAGTTCGGGAGATCCGTGAACAAAAACAAGAACCCCGCGGCGTTTATCGTTACGAACTCATCTATTATACATAGTTATCTTTAGATATTATATTATATACAGTTATCCTTCGCATATTAATTTTCCGCCGCGGTTTTTGAAGCAAACTCCTCTCGAATGTTTGGCCTATTATGTTTATGGAAGGTAAACACTAATGGGTATATTTGCTTAGGTTATTTAGGTCCATTACCTCTTTACTGTACTAAATTTAATATTTTCGGGTTTGGTTGATTTATGTGTTTTTAATTTGTTTGTTCTTGTAAAATACACAGTGATTGTTTGAGGGTTAGTTGCGCATAAGTCAAATATATTACTTCGTTGAGTGTTAATTACGTTTTTCTATGAAATAACTGTTTTTTTCTAAAAGTCTGTAAAATCTGAACTGTTTTGTCCCAAAGTAAAAGTATTGTTTTTAAAGTTTCGTATAATGATATCCTTGAAAATGCTTTTTATTTCCATTTACCAAATAATTCTTGCGACTATTTGAACACGTTTGAACGATGGGGCACATATCGCAAGAGACATCAGCATGATAGTCGGCATGGTTTTGACCAGGGGTCTCCAAACTACGGCCCGCGGGACAAATCCGGCCCGCGACAGAAATTGAAACTCGCTGAATTGCCGGTGATTCAGCCCTGTATATATCATCTAATAAAATTATCCCATGATCTGATAAAATTAACAACTAATATGACTGGTCTTAGAAATTCAGACAATTCGAAACATTTTCCGCACAAGGACTGAAGACTGTAGCTGAAATAGATAGTACCTAGAACCGTATATAGTATCACTACTCCACACTAGATGTAGTTACGTGTCACAATACACAATCAATAGTAATTGAAATGCAATAAAAGCCTATGTTTGCTTAGGTGGGCAGAAAAATTAAAATTGTTACGGCCCTTGCAACATACCGAAAAAAATATTATGGCCCCAAGGCTTCAAAGTTTGGAGACCCCTGGTTTAGACCATTATTACCATTATGACTATTATTTTGTTTTAGATACCTAAAACAAATTATAACTGATCTCGATATGTTTGTAGCCGATATTATTTTTTTGATATATTTGATGTATAAAATTACATTGTCTATGTTTTAAAAATGTGCTGTGATCAAAATTTTATCAGGTTAATATTTCAAGATATTTTTGTTTTATTGGTACCGGTAAAGAAATTATTCCCTTTACTCCCAGGAGCTGACTTGATAGTATTCTCAATCTGCAACACTACCACGCTCAGAGAAGGAAAATCGGAATAAGCCTGGAATACATCTATAACGCACAAGACTTAATCTACAACCGACTCGGCTCCACACGTCACGTGCGGGATGTCTCCTCCTGATGGTTAGAGGATGTTAGAGGATGGCGCAGATTCTGGACATTGTTGCGTTTTCCAAACTGCGTTCCAGGCAATGTAGCGTCCGCTCCTGTTGCTCCTGGATAGGCAATATGCCCGAGGGCAGACATCTGGAACGCTACTTAATCTTGTATATATGAATATAGGCTAATGATGTTGATGAAGTACGTGAAGGTTTAATGTTAATTTAATTTATATAACAATCATCATCATCAGACTATACTAGTCCACTACTGGACATAGGCCAAAGGCACGCCACGCAACTCGGTCTTCAGCCTTTCTCTTCCAGCCAGTGCCAGAGCTGTCTTAAGTATATCGTCACTCCAAAAATAATTTGAATAAAAATACTTTCAATTTTTCATTTATTTATTTATAGGAAAACCAACAGCTTTTTACACTAAGATATACAATGAAAAAACTATACTATACGGTTCTCACGAATAGATGTAAATTAGATAAGAAGTTAAACATGTGCAAACACTAAGAGACGTTGTGGTAGTATAGAATATAGAAAAATTATACAAAAAAAATTAAAATAAATAACAAGGTAAGCAATAGTTAAAAATAAAATACAGATATTAGATAATTATATTATCAATGGAAATTATTATATACATGAAAAAAATTAGAAAAATAAACAATAAAACATCATAAATAAATAAGTGCCTACACACACACACTTGCACACTTCGTATATCTCGAAAATAAATGCCAGAGCATAATTTACACGATCTGCCAAGAAATCGTCTTAACAATACTAATGAAGAGAGAAAATCCGAAAGATCACAACAAGCCATTATATTCTGTTTTCCCTCTCATTAGACATTCCAAACAAGGAATGATATCCCGACAATTATGAGCACAAATAAGTGTTTGTTTGACGAGTTTCTTGTTAAGCTTCGGTAAATTGCAAGATTATGTTTGCCTCGGAAACTCTGGGTATACAAAGTGCCAAGAATAATAATGTAATTTGTTTTACTTAGACCGTATACAAGGTTGAGAGGAGCATTGTTCCTAACATAAAACGAATGAAGAACTTAAATAAATATAGGTAACTTACTTTTCTCTCCCTGTATTGTGAATAATTATAATTGTAACCAAGCTGTTGGTCGTCCTGAGAAAAAACACATATAATTAAAGTAAATTTGTTTAAGTTAGCAAAATTGTAGTTAAGTATAATAAAAGTCACGGAACCAGGTGTCCGTGAAGTTGCATTTTAAATAAAAAAAATATAAACGTCACACGAATTCATTGCACATACCATACAGGGTATAAGGGAAACGCTCCCGAAAACGAAGACTGGCGATAATGCTGGTGATAGCTGACACGAAAAAAAAAATACTACGTTTATTTAAAACTAGTTTTTTTGCCCGCGACTTCGTACGCGTAGATTTTCATATAAACATTCAATCCTTTTTTTCTTCCCTTAATCCGGCCCTTGCGCAAAATAACATAGCCTATACTTCAATCTGGTCATAGCTAAGCATATTCGTGAAAACAGGATTTAAATCCGTCTGCATTTTCTTCCAGGAGTTTAGGAGATGTGCGTGAACAAACAAACAAAAATTCTAAAACATGTTCAGCTGCTTATTTTAAGTCGCCCGTCGAAGTTGGTTCTGGAAAACTGCTATTATTTCTTTCTTTCTTTATTGCGTCCGGAATTTTGTTGTTTAGGTTTATTGTCATGTACAAAGGGCCTATCTTGAATATTTCTATTCGCGGGACTGAATTAAAATAGGATGGGGTATATTTTGTGTTTTAAATGCTAACAGAATAAAATGAATTGGATTGAATTACTAAAGAGGTTATAAGGCCTACGATAGATACTCAAAGGGCCTATGTAACATCCTTGATCTACATCGTTCATTCATCGTCTATGTACAGTCTTACTGTTTATTTAGTATTAGTTTTAGCTAGTATTTTGTTTAGTTAATACAAGCTGTAATATAGGGATATTTATATTTCTGATAATTCTGTTACTATTGTTAATAACGTTAGTTTGCATATTTGCCGCTTGTTGTAGCTTCATCTAAGAAGGTTCCTTAATTTAAATAAAAAGTTTAATCTGGCTGATTATCTGAATGACAGTTGACAGTTTAAAAATTTTAATGGCTATGTCAATAACATTCTCTTTACTTTGGACCTCCTTGCTTGAGGCTATGTGACGATCCTCGTATTACGTTTCGGGTAACAAAAAAAATAATCATTGAGTTTTTAATTTATTTTATGTAATAATAAAGAATTAAAATAAATTATAAAGAATAGCCTATGTTTTAAACTCGTAATTTCTAAGCATATTCGTGAAAACCGCATTTAAATCCGTCCAGTGGTTTAGGAGATGTGCGCGGACAAACAAACAAACAAACAGACAAAAATTCTAAAAACTGTCCTATCGTGTTCAGCTGCTTATTTTAAGACGCCCTGTGTGATATTTTTTTTGTTATCTCGCAATTACAGATTTTTTATCTCTTCGTTTTTATTATAATATATGTATAGAAGATAGATATGTATAGAAGATAGATATAGATAGAAGATAGATACCGTTTGCAATGTAATGCAAATTACATACAAGAGCCCATAGCGGCTCCAGCAGGCGGTAGTTGCAGCACGGCCGTGCTCTGTGTCGCAGTTGCGCATGTAATTGCATGGCACCAGAAGACGCATCTTGAAGACGACATCACACTCTGGTTGTTCAGTTTGTGGTAAAGTACCAAATAATAGTATAATAAGTTGCATTGTCCGACTTCATTTTAATGTATCATTATTATCAGCTTACCATGTTCCCACTGCTGGGACACAGGCCTTCGTCCATAGAGAGAGAGAGAGGACTAATCTTAATCCCATGCTGGGCCAGTGCTTGTTGGTGATAGTCATAAGTCTTAGAACTTTTGAGGTTCTTAAACATGCCGGTTTCCTCATGATTTTTCTTGAGTTTTCTTCGCAGTTTTTGAGTGACGGCGTCGACTGCAGATAATTTATTTTAATACTTTTTTATTTATTTATTTATTTCATATGTATACATAATAGTTTAAACAATAAGTACCGAAAAACTAAGATGTTTGTATCGATACTTAGCTTCACTTCACGCACTGACATCATATCTCAAATTTAAATAAATCTAAATCTATACTTATAATTATTTACAAATAAGTAAGTACCTGAAATAATTTGCCGAGCAAGCATCTGTTTATCTTGGTAACATAATCAATACTAATACACAAAAAAGCATAAATAAACATAAATAAAAAATTAGATCAGTGATAAGTGTTACCTTCCTACCTCATTCTACGAAAAAAAAAAACATGTAATGTGAAGTCAGGTACAAATCGCTAGGATTCGGCCGCAGTGCACGCTCGGAACCGGTTCTAGTCTAGTACATCGGCAATAACAACACATATACAGGTCGCTGTTTATCATATGAATAACTATGACTTAATGATATCCATTTAGAATTTTCGTGGCTGTGTGCAATAATTCTGAAGGATCCCGTGTGTCGTGTGTGGCTCGATTGAACATGTATGATCTTTGTTTTTGCTGCATTTATCACTAGCCCAGCATCGTGCGACCACATTGCAACTCGAGTGAAGTCGTTTTGCAAGTACTTGATTGCATCGTCTAGATTGTCAGCATAGGCTAATAGGCATGTATCATCGGCATACTGGTAAATAGAACAGCGATTTACAACATGTTCCATGTCGTTAACATACGATAAATAGTGCGTGGGACCAAGCACAGAGCCTTGGGCCGTGCCTTCAGTAACATCGATAGCTTCACTATAATCATCTCCTATTCTTACATAAAATGTACGACCTCTTAGATAGTCTCCACACCAGTCCAGGATCGGGCCTCGCACACCAGTGTTATTGAGTTTTTGTAATAGAGTATCATGCCTAAGCGTATCAAAGGCCTTGCTGAAATCAATGAAAAGTAGTATTACATGTTGCTTACTATCGAGGCATTGGTTAACTTCATCTGTAAAATTTGAAAGTAAATGAGCTGTGGATTTATTTATCTGAAACCCGTATTGCACATTAGACAATACGTCGTTTTTAATATAGAAATCTTGAATCTGTTGGCATACAAATTTCTCGACTATCTTGTCTATGACGGGCAAGATAGTGATTGGTCTGTAATTTCCGTATTCTTTATGGCTACCTTTTTTGTATATCGGTCTGACGATTCCGGTTATTAATTCTTGAGAGTACTTTCCTTTAGCTATACTTGTGTTGATGAACTTTACCAAGGCCCCTAATATGTTCTCGGAAATTAACTTTATATCAACACATCTAATATGGTCTATTCCAGGTGCTTTATTTGTATTTAAGTTCTTAATAATTTTATGCACATTTTGACACGTCGCCTTCTTAAATAACATTGATTTGTCTTGTGGATACGTATATTCAGATTCATCTAAAAGGCGTTTGCTACACTTAGGCATAATTTTTCTTACACAGTCACTAAACTCTCTGGCAAAATTATCTGAGATAGATTTTATATCGGTGTTGTTTTTACTAAAAGCTTTGATGATAGCCCCATCTACCGGAGCTCTATTTCTACCTGTGAGAGAATTTAATATTTGCCACAGTTTGCGAAGATTTGTTTTATTTTCGCGTATAAGATTTTGGTAATACGTATTTCTCCAACTAAATAAGCCATTGGTGCAGGGATAAGGATCGAACCGGTTGTCGTCAAATTAGAAAGCACACAAGCTACCGCTTAGCTATCACAGCTCAATTCTATTTTATACAGTCCTACTGTTTTGGATATAAAGAGGGATGGGAAGAATTAGTACAAATAGCGCGCAAATTGCCGCTGAATTCTTTTCACCAGGTCATCCAAATATTACCAACCTTACGCCGACTATAAGCTTGGTATGTTCAAATCCCGTGACGATATTGATATTAATTAGACGACATAGAAGCCGTCCTGTGGGGATCGAAGAACAGATTAATAAAATAATAAAAGCCAATCTCGAGTGTAGGTATTGCCTTAGAGAATTTGGAGATACGCGCCTCTAATAAATCTCAACGACAAAGAATGTGCAAGCGTCCAGCTACTATGTATACACACACACACATCATCATCAGCCGATTAACGTCCACTGTTGGACAAGGCCTCCCTCATAGAGAGGGGTGTTGCCATAATCCCCACGCTTGGCAGGCGGCTAGGGGATCGCAGTACGCTACTATGTATAGTCTGCGTTAAATTAATTTTAGCGTTCAGAGTAGTCACAACACATAAATAATAATAAAAAATCGAAATCCCGTATATGACACCTAGTTTTCTATCTACTCTAAATGGCTATTTCTATAGTAAAATACTGTGTATTTTATAGGACTATCAGCTACGCACCAGGGTACCACCCAAGTGTATTACCCCTTATATCGTCAGTTACCTGCCAGTGAAAGTCCCGTGAAAATCAGTCCATGTTACTTAGGATAATGCAATGATTCTAAAGATACCACTCACATATAAATCGGTTTAGGAGTTCAGGAATTATAGTGGAGTTAAGAAACCCACATACAATACATACTGATAGTGGGTTTGAGCATTTGGATTGTCTTTAGATCTTCAACGGTCTATGGACAGTCTAACTGTTTATTTAGTGTTAGTTTTAGCTAGTATTTTGTTTATTTAATAAAGGCACTTGCCATACATGACCCTGTTTCTAGACACATATTCCTAGTCTAGTAGTAGCACACTAAATTAACAATTTCTTTTCTAAAAAAATTGCCGTGAACATTTTGCTCCATTTACCCCAAGTTATGCACTCCAAGCTAAAATCTGTTCAATGCATAGATGTAGGTTAGATATGGAGATCAAGATATGCCCAGAAAATGTGCGTCCCAAATATCTAGCATTTAAATAGCGTCATCTGTCGGTATATAATATACGGTATATAGTATTCTAATTATGTCGCTTCGCTCTACATATTATAGTACAACAACCGTACTTAGCAGCTGAGTTCACACTGGTATGCGCTGTATGCTTGGACTCTCGAACTCCACTGAGTCGGTTCCGTTTAAGAAGTTTAATTGGGCCGATCCTCATAATTGTTGTTATTATATCAATGTTTCTTTTTTTATTTAGAATCCTGACTTTATTCAGAGTAAAATTTTATTCATAGTTTATTCATTAGACGTCATAGATTTACTTATATCTTTACATCTTTACCTATATTATCCAACGTAAGTACCTATCTATCTACGAGTATAAATTATATCATTCACAAGTAAACCGCATCGATGAAAAACGGCAGCTGTAACTTGAACGAATGCTCCGTTTTTATTTTTATTGGCAATTAAACAATTAAGCCATTGTGAAATGAACAGGAGAGCTTCCCCTCTATACAGCGAAATTTTATACTCATTGATGTGGTATTTTAGGGTTTAATACGAGAGGTTTTAATGAATGAACGCAGAGATTTCAAAAACAAATTGAGGCACTCTCACAGCGGGGTAGAAGGGTTAAAATAATATTAGCTAGTAATATTCTAATTTCCGTGAGAGATATTCTAAATGAGTTGTACAATGTACAATATTTGAATAATTCAAATGTCTCATTCCTATCTTCATTTAAATTTTTATGCAGATGCATATTACAGAAGAGAAAAAAATATTAAAGTTTAACAGAATTCAGCCGTGGGATCTAAATTTTTCCGAGCAGGGGCAAAATCTTGACCCCCCCCCCCCCCGGAGATCCGGGCCTGGCAAAATTTAATTTTGGATCCTTCTCGTAGAAGTCTTCATTGACCTTTTCACAACCTAATTTGGTAGAGAAATTAAATGACACAATCATTTTTCACGATTTATTTAATAAAAATTTCTTTTGACTTGAACACGATCACTAAATTACAGACAAAGAAATATTTTCATGTGTAACATTGATACTAATTACGTCGTCAGTCGAATATCTTAGAGTTGTAATAGTTAGACCATTGTATCTCACTGATTGACAGAAACAAATTTAATATTACACTGAAGCTTAACTATTTACATTAATTTGTGACTTAAGTATTGATAACATTAATTTAGTGAAAAACATACGAAAAAAATAGGGCAGAAAAATTGTTGTATAAAGTAAAAAAATATGTGAGGCCAACCTGATAGGCGTAAGCCCAAACTCAGATCAGACAAAGAAGACATATATGGTAAGGTGGCGTGGCGGGTGCGAATGCAACAGGCCTAGGCTTGATGTTTTAGTCGAGATCACCCAGACGACCTTGCTGCCCTTGTTTTGCGTGTTGCCTATTAGTTTAGTTAATAGTGTTGCACGTTTCTTAGTGTGCGTGAAAAATGAGTGTGTGAGGCGTACTTAGTTTTTTGTTAAGCTGTTTGGCGGTATAGTGATATAATTATATTTATGAAACGATGAATTATTATGATTTATGAAATGGAGAAATTCGAGCACCAACGATTATTGTACTCAGGCATATCTCCCTTGTTTGTCTGATCTGAGGGCCCAACGGTGACAGAGTCGAGACAGCGTCGGGGCGTACAAACTCAACGCTTCGGTGTACCACAAAATATTATTTATTTTTACTATTTATTTTGTAGGTGTACGCTAGGTTCAAATTTTACTAGAGTTTAGAACAATCGAGTCTTGGCGGGGAGCGACACAGAGCGGTAGCGCGGCAGGACAATTTGAACCTTAACTTGAACTTAGAAGGGTTACATTTTCAAGACCGGCTTGTATGCCACGATGCCGTCTCATCTCTACGGTTGGGGTTAAAACTTTCTATATGACAAGCAAAGTACTAAAGACGAGATACTGAACTATAAATTGAGGTATGCTATAATTTTGTTTAAAATTATTAACAGTCTGGCTTAAATGCCTTTAGTTTATATATCTTTACATAATTATTGAATAACATTGTTTCACATTAAATTAAACTAGTGAAATGCAAAATGTGATTGTATACATACATACGGTTCTATTTACATGAAAATAACTAAGGAGTGCACCATTTTTAATTATGTACATATAATATACAACTATATCCTAACAATTATTAACAATGACATCATCTTAAAAATTTCAGACTAAGTTTTATGCAACAAATATTTTACAAAAGACAAGTAATAAATAAATTAGACCTTTTAATTCCTAATTACAAGGGCGTAAAAAAAAGTAGGACATGTGCCCAGAGGACTTTTTTTTTCGTAAAGACTATATATCGAATATTTGACAGATTTGGATATGGCAAAGTTGTGAAAAACCGTTATCCCGAAGTTGGTGGATAAAGCCCAGAAACACAAGCTGAGGTGCCCAAAATAAAGCCGGCACCAAAGCCATACACCGGCACACGATTTGAATAAACGTTACTAAGCCGATGCATGGTAAAAGATCGCCGGTCTATTCTGCAAGCTAAGTGTTTTTTTTATTCGGTAATAGGCTTGCGTTTGACTGCCAACTCGCCTGATATTTAGCGCGATGCGGTCTACGATGGAGCACGCTTGCCCAGAAGAAACTGATTCACTCGAGATTTGAAGACACCGAGATTGTAACCATCGGGGAACACCCATTCCGGCAGCGCATTTCACCGACTAGCAGTTCGCACAATAAAAGTGGAATTAAAGCGCTTTTTACGGGTTTTCGGAATATCAACCATGAAGCGGTGTCGATTTTTCGTGCCCGCTCTGGCAGTCCGTTAGAAAAACGCGCACGTGAAAAAAGTGAATGCGCAAGTGAGGTGATAAGTGAGCGTGTATTTTTCTTGTCGATTACTATAGAGAAATGTCAAAATGTCGACTAACCACCCTTGACTGTAGTCCCTTACCCTTATAATTCAATATTTTGACATTTATCTGCGGAAATAGGTATGAAAAAATCACATTCACTTAGCTTATCACTTCACTTGCGCGTTCACTTAGCTTGCAGAATATACCGGCAGCCTATGTTTCAAAGGCAACATCCTATTTTTTTAGCGTCCTTGTCTCATTATTTGATCGAGTTTTTAGCTGAATATTTAAAGAAACTATTTATTTTAAGGGCATATGCAGTACGTACATTTGGATTGTCGAAACTAAGATAGGCACTATCACAAACAAAACCAAGAATTAGCATTTTTAAAATTGAAATCAATCTACGTGATAAAATCATCATTAATAAGCAACATTGTAAATTAAAATAATATTATTTCATTTACTAGATATTATTTTGATACCATACATTATTAAAATTTACAAACAGACAAATGCGCAGATGTAGAAAAAGTTCCAAAAATCGTATTAAAAAATCATTCGACTAAAAATGGCAGCATACTTTTTCTCATACAAAATCCTTTTCACCTGTTATCAGCCTTTTCATCACCTATCACCTACTAAATTTGATAAGTAACAACAATTATACTGAACGTTGAAGGAAATACGGCATGTGGCTTTGAAAATAATGGTTTATTTTAACCCAATGCAGTGTTTTTTATTAAAAATATTTTCAGTACCCATATTGTTTGTAAATGATTACAAGATTATTGAACGACATCTAACGAGTTAAATTTGAACAATTTCTTTTAACAAACAGTGAAAATGAGTTTTTTTAGGGTGGACAATCATTGTATTATTAACCCTAGCTAAAACTATGGCTGAAAGTTTTTATCTTTAAGTCAGTATTGAAATATATTTTTTTCTGAGCTTTTACATTCAGCAGGTATTTACCTCCAAAGTGCCATACTTTTTTCCAACAAGGTAAACGTTTCTATGAAACGATATTTGTAACGATACAAATAATTAATTAGGCTTTTCTATCACTTCGACGTATACTCACCCCTTTTCATTCAACCCTATTTACAAACGCTGCATTACAATGTCTTTTAGACTGATGTTACTGAACTCGCCATTATAGAAATTAAATGGAATGTTACATTTCCACGCGTGGCTTTACGACAAATATTTGTTTGATAACATTATTTGACAAACAAGAAAATTTCTGATGAACAAGTGAAGCCCAGCTTTATAATAAAGTGATCGAGAAGTACAAACATCAAAACCATACTTTATAGAATGACTTCACTTTCGTTTACACACAACAATCTTCCTTTGTTTACGCTCGCTACGAATCGATCTGTAGGCTTTGTTTATCAGCATCTTTCCGCGTAAGGAGACCCTCTGAAGAGTTGGACGAAGGAATCATGAGGGGCCTCGTCCCCTCAGCTCTGTGCTAGGGAATCCAGCGGCACCACCAGTTTTCCGTTGGAGTAGCTACAACAATGAAAAAATTTAATTAGTATGAAATATGAATTAATGGGGTATTTCTTTCTTGAAATTCCAAAGCATGACGAATGCTAAATATTTATAAGGCAGTTAGTATAAATACATGTAAGAAAATGTTATTAACCTGTATGGCATAGTAGATGTTCTGGATTTAGCTCTGCTTTGCCTACAGGACTCATCTGTAACCAAGACATTTTAATTTAAACTATCTAATACTCGTAAACATCTGCCGTGGTATAATTAGTGTTTGTCTTGGCGGATTAATTCGAAGTTCCCGGCTGTTCATAGTTTATACCCTATCGACGGGTATAATTAAGTGGTAGCTCACGCTATTGTCTCGGATCTTGCGGAACAATACTTATCTCGAGTCGAAGTTGCAGAAGTAATATTGGAGATACCTTAATGAGGGAACTTTGTATCGACTTTGTTAATCGCCTGACTCGACCGCACCGCGTCGCGATCATATCACTTTTATAACACAATTTTAACAGTTCCATTTTACGTATTTACTTTGTTAATAAACGAAATGTTTATAGAGGATGAAAAAAAACATGAAATGACTCGGAAATCTTCAGTAACGAAACTGAGAGATGAAAATTTTAATGGACGCGCATTTGCCAATTGAAGATAAAAATAAATAGAAATAATGTTTACTGGTAGAAAGTAAGAAAGGCTTTAAAACACCTTATTTAAAATGCATGACACCATTTGGTTTGAATTTGTTTGTACTTTCTGCCAGCAATCTGTGAAGTGTGAGGGACCCTTACCATAGTGCGGCTAGCACCGTTGTGAGAGGCACGCATCGCATTTGACGGGCTCGGCACGCCGCTTGCCCTGAGAGCCCTGCGAGCCGGACTTACGCCGGAAAGTGTACCTAACGAGCAGACCTGCAATGCAAAACGCGGTACCGTTAACAAAACAAACAAACAAAAATGAAAACGACAAATACTGAGCCACGCGCGCGCGTCCATCTGAAAAACGCCTAGGGGCGGACGAAAGCGGGCGAAATAAAAAAGAAACGATGCTTTCAAGGTTTTCATGACTTGATACCGCTCGGATTTATACACGTTTTATGTGAGAATGGGACTTAATACTTTGCGCACTGTTGCTCGAGATTTATTTTGTGTGACGTGTGATAAAATTGTGGAAATGGTAGCCTAAATGACGAACTTTTTACTTTATACTCATAGGTATGTCATTTTGTTTGAGCTAAATACAGAAGATGAAAATAGCTTGTTTTTTATGAAGCGAGATTTGCATTATATAGGTATTGTTTATAGTAGTTGAGATGCATGCAGGAGATAGATTATTAGGGCAGTTTACCCACCTGTGAGACCAGCCTTGTTGATGCTATTTGAGCTCGAGAATCCGGATATTTTCTTCCACGTCTTTTTGTTCCAGAATCCGTTGTTTTTGGCATCTCCGCAGCTAGAACTTCGAGGTGAAGTCGCATCTCGGCAACGAGCGCCGCACTCGTCAGCGCCTAAGATGCGGACGTTAGCCCCTCTAGTCCCGTAGGCCACTGCGGGCAAATGAGGCACGGATCCAGTGGGTTTCCGCCGCAAGCTGCCCACGTAGCTCGCGCCGCTACTACTTCCACTGAATCCACTATCTAAATCCGGCGGGTTACAACTCGCCGGGGATAGCAATTCGTCCGTTGGACCCACCCGTAACAACTCTTCGATGTTGTCTCGATCCTCGGCTCGCTCAGAATCTGGTGACTCACATTCGGGCATCAACATCGCTTCTACGCTGAGGTTTAGCTCTCCGAGTATTCTTTTGTGCCTCGATTCCACTCTACGTACTTCTTCTTCTACGACACTCCTATCTAATGACACGAGTGACTGCCTTGGAACGTATCGATGTTTCGGACATGTTCTGGATCCATCTGTGATTTCTTCATAAATATTTTCTTCAGTGCCATACCTCGTTACATAGTTGTGACGAGAAGTGCGTTCCCGTGGTAACCCACCGCGGCCGCGTTGACGATTTGATTTTCTTGATGATGATGGCATAGATAAATGGTGATCATAGTAAGCATAAGAATAATCTACTGGTTCGAATCGTTCCATGGTCGCGGCGATGTTACTTCTGTTCCATGTCTGCGGAGGGGGTTCTCTAGATAAATTGACGGCTGCGAGACGAGCCGGTAGAATTTCATCCAAATCTCGAGCGCATCGCTCGTCGAGTGACTGAGCTCCGTCGTCTTCCTCCCGCCTGTGCTTCCTATGCGGTCGTCGAGATGTTTGCGAGCGATGAGCTCGATCGCACTCCGAGCCATGACCGTGATTGTAATCTGGAGTATGGCTGCGATTGTAATCTCCAGGCCGATGCTTGCAGTCTATCGTGTGGTGGTAATCAGGAGTGTGCCTGAGGCTATAACTGGAAGTTCCTTCGTAATCGGACCGATCGTAGGAGGGACTATCGTCGGCGTTGCTGTTGTGTGGGTGAGGACAATCGGCAGCTATGCCTGACTCGGACGAGGGGTAGTCTACGTGTACTTCAGCCGTGGTGAGCACGCGGTCGTCAGGGCGCGCGGGCTCAGAAGCTGCGTGGCGATGGTTTGGTCGCGGGCGCGTCGTCTCACGGCAGCTGGCGAATGTCCTCTGCAGCGTGGGCTGATGCGGAAACCGTCCGCAACGAGAGTCGAACACCGCCTCCCCCGGGTCGTCGGGGCTTGGCGGCGCGCTGCGTGATTCCATGGCTCATCCTCTCATACCCAATTTATACCTGAAAGAAAGAAAAAAGTTTTAAAGCAAAAATGTGCGATAGAAATATTTCTTTTAATAAAAATGGTCGACGCGGGCGGTGCGGTCGGCCCGAGGGCAATGAATCCGAAATTACATGCTCCGTGATAAGGGTAGGGTAAGTGACGATCAACACAGCAGCCGACGTCGATATATCATCATCAGTCGCCGGGTAATAAATCGGTGACTCGGCTTCGTGTTTACATTTTATATTATGGCACATTTCGACGTTCTGTTGGTTTTGGGTGCAATATTGCGATAGATAAAGGCAAATATAGGGATCGCTCGCTACACGTTAAGCAAATAGAATGAAATTGTTTCTCTTGTGAGACGCATAAATTTTGCTGTCATTCGAGCAAGACCGACTATTAACATGAGTCTAGACGAATTTACACGAAACTATTAATGAAATAACAATACAGACGCCACATAAGGGAATCAAAAAGTTACGGAGACAAGTTGCGGGCGTCGGGAGCGATTATCATAATATGGCGGTACTACTTCATAACTCATAGACGTTCCATCACAAAGGGATACCGCATCAACATTTTTATTGCGTATCCCCAGAAAGTTATTGCGAGAATTCCAGACCAATTTATTACGATAACGATAAGTGTCCGTGAACTAGTGTCATGAGGGTGAGCCCTTAACCGTTGCTAGGCAACGCTTGAAACAGGATGTGTGGAGACATGCTATACGTGGTGTATTTACATGATTTGTTAGGTGAAATGAAGGTTACAGTATAAGCGCCATTATATTACTCGAGTCCTCAAATAATATTATGTAGACAAGGGTTTTAAGAAAAAGGCAAGACGATATTTGCTGTTATGCCCATATTTATTTATTCTAATCAATGGTTAGCAGAAAAATATTATACTTATACATATACTAGCTTTTTTGCCCGCGACTTCGTACGCGTAGATTTTCATATAAACCTTCAATTCTTTTTTCTTCCCTTAATCCGGCCTTGCGCAAAATAACATAGCATATACTTCAATCTGGTCATAGCTAAGCATATTCGTGAAAACCGCATTTAAATCCGTCCGCATTTTTATTCCAGGGGTGTAGGAGATGTGCGTGAACAAACAAACAAAAATTCTAAAAACTGTTCTTTACATGGTCAGCTGCTTATTTTAAGTCGCCCTGTGTGAAGTATTGATAGAATCATAAAAGTAATAAATAACACCGTCAACAGTTTTCAAATCAAAAAGATAATGTGACCACAGTGCAGAGCATGTTTTGAAATTTTCTTTTTGTCTACACTATTAAAAGTATATTTCCGGCCAGTTTCGCTGGCCACGGAACCCTGACATAATGCTTGTCTTAACACGCTCTTGGCTAGTTATTTCTTATTTCGCGTGCATTTGTATGTATACCTTGATTAAAAAGCCATGAAATGGAACTACTCTATTTATCTGTTAAAATATCACAGTAAAATAAAATTATTTCTATATTCTTATTCTTATTGCAAATATACACTGTATTCTTCTAAAAGCTAAGTTTATATACCCTGCACAAAGGGTGCAGCAATGAATTATGTAGTGGCTGTTCACAAAACCAGACCACAGACATAAACATATAAATTTAAGTATAGTTAAATCTATTACATAAATATTATATATACTATTCAAACTTAACCTAGGGTGAAGTAATTTTACAAAACAAAAAAAAACATACTTAGTGTGATAGGTTACTTAATTATATATGAGATGATACAAAACTTATGACGCTACTTTCTTAACTATTTATATATCGATATTTATTTTCTAATTATAATTTTCTAAAATGTATCGTCGAAAAAAATCTTTTATCTCGTAATAACATTTTTGGGTTAGAAACTTACGAAGTTGGTTCTGGAAAAATGTTATTATTTCTTTCTTTCTTTATTGCGTCCGGAATTTTGTTGTATAGGTTTATTTTCATGTACAAAGGGCCTTTTTTGTATACTTCTATTCGCGGGACTGTATTAAAATAGGATGCGGTATATTTTGTGTTTTAAATGCTAACATAGAATAAAACCATGAGAATGTAATATGGAGCTTGGAGCTTCCCGGTGTGGTACTGGATGTAGATGCGACCTGGGCTATAGGGACAACGTCATGTATGCGGTCGGCTAGGTCTGCCAGCACATCGAGTGATGACGTCATCTGCTGCGAAGCAATGATGGTCTGCGTGCTGTTCGGTAGGCGGCTGGTCCAAATCATGCGTAAAAAGTCTTCTGGAACTCCGGGGCCTGCTAGGTGTCGTAGATGACGTCAGAATTGAGAAGGCTTACGATCACCTAGCTCCTCGTGTGTTAAAAGTTGCTGTACCTTTTTTCTCTTGATGCGGACAAACGTTTAATTAGCTCCAGCTTGAGTTTTTCGTACTTCTCGGTCACATGCGGATTGACGATGATGTCTTCGACTTCAGCTGCGTATTGCGGGTCAAGTTGTCCAATGACATAGTAGAACTTGGTGCTATCTGCAGTGATGTTGGAAATCGCGAATTGGCCTTCGATCTGGGCGAACCAAATCGCCGGCTTCTCGGGCCAAAACGGTGGAATTCGCACGCCAACTCGGAATAAATTGTCATCATCTTTATTCTTCGTGTCAGCCGCAGTGGTATCAGTACGATCTAGCGGCATTCTGACCTTTGTCGGTGGTGTACGGTCCATTCAGGGGTCACCAATTATAGTGGATTTTTTCTATTTATATAGAAGGAGAGGGTTAAGCTACCGACAATGGAAGAAAATAGCTGAGTCCGAAAGAAATTATAAATTTAATGCAAAGAAAAATCTTAGACAAATCGTAGAAAAAGCGAATGACAATTCCATTTGAAAATCGGCGTTTTTTTCTTTTTTTTTCTTTTCGCGCCCCAGCGCCACACGTCGTGGAAAATTGGAATGAAATTCACGAAGGTTGGCGCAAGGAGTATGAGTACGCCACACTCCTACTCCATGCACTGGAATGAATCACCAAAGAGGTTGTAAGGCCTATAACATGCTTGATCTACACGTTCATTCATCTAAGAAGGTTAAGGAACCTTCTTTAAATTTAAACTGATTAACCGAATGACAGTTGACAGTTTCAACATTTTAATGGCTATGTCAATAACATTCTCTTTTCTTTGGATCTCCTTGCTTGAGGCTATGTGACGATCCTCATATTACGTTTCGGGTAACAAAGAAATAAATCATTGATTTTTATTTTCGTTTATGTAAAAATAAAGAATTAAAATAAATGATATAAGATAGCCTATGTTTTAATCCGGTAATTTCTAAGCATATTCGTGAAAACCGCATTTAAATCCGTCCAGTGGTTTAGGAGATGTGCGCGGACAAACAAACAAACAAACAAACAAACAAACAAACAAACAGACAAAAATTCTAAAAACTGTCCTATCGTGTTCAGCTGCTTATTTTAAGACGACCTGTGTGATTTTTTTTTTGTTATCTCGCAATTACAGATTTTTTTATCTCTACGTTTTTATTATATGTATAGATTATCTCATGATAATATAAGCACCAGAAGCACGTTTAGAAAGACATTAAACAATGTAAAATCTTATCTCATTCCTCAACGTTTAACAAAACACTTTATAAAATAATTTTTATTAAACAATTAGGTAAATTAAATTAAAATTTACTTTAATTCAATTTTTACAATATGAAAAAAAAAGCATAAACATAGGCTTAGGTACATACGATTTATATCAACTAGGAACACACTGGCTTATGTCTATGAAAGCTGTGAAATCCTGCGATTCTTGCACTAGGCTAGGCCTGTATCGCAGGAAACAAGTTACATGTATCTTTAGTAACATTTTATAATTTCATTCAAAATATCCGAGCCTGTCCATACAACGACCATAATTATTCCTCAACATATTATTTTTATATGTCTTCAGATTCTCAGCAAAATATCTCAAAGGGCCGGAGAAGGCCGTGACAATCTCCGCTCTACACCATAGGGCGACAAATTGCATCCTCCGGACCCTTGACGGTCAGCGGTTTACGATCTGTTCCCAAGCTGATGATGATTTAGATGCAAAGGAAGCGGTAAACAGTGATATAACTATATATGAAAAGGATGTAAAGTAGATATGTAGTTACGTCTTTACTACACAGAAATATGCAGAGTTGAGGCCATTTTTGTGACACAACTTCACTA
Source organism: Agriopis leucophaearia (assembly GCA_949125355.1). NCBI lineage: Eukaryota > Metazoa > Arthropoda > Insecta > Lepidoptera > Geometridae > Agriopis > Agriopis leucophaearia. The sequence continues at coordinate 9,375,222 of OX421275.1, forward strand.
CCTATAAGGACCATATTATTATATTCGTTGTTTATGTTAAGTTGTTACAAAATAATTATTTCTTTCTTTCAATTAGGCGGAAAGGGTGTACTAAGCCGAAAAGAGTTGTTTATAATACCTATTATTACTAATTATTAATACATCCACCAACCCAGAAATCGAAAATAAAAATATTACAGAAGAAAATAATAATATTAGCTGTTAGGTATACAATAGAAAACGGATAGATCAAAGGGTTTAGTTAAGTTATACAAGAGCTGATATTTTTTCGCGTTTAAAACAGGGTTAGTGGGTACCAGTACAAGTTGTTCTTAAAAAAAATATGACTGAATGCGGAAGATTAGGTAGATTTTTTTACGTGATTAGAATTAAAAAAACCTGTGTGTAAGCGTTAAATACTTTTGTTGCATTAGAATTAGAATAATCTATAATAAAGACAAATCTCAACAATAATGTCGTTAGCTCAAAAGTGCTACCGCTGCTTTTCTTAGAGTTTTTATACTTTGGTGGTCTTATAGTAACGCCTGCGAGAACTCAGACTAATCATAATCATTTTATTGGTAACATCAATTACAGGTCATTTGTGTTATATTAAACTAGGAAGTATAGTAAAAAATATACCTATTATATCTTCTGTGGAACTACTCACAATAACCTAGTACTAAGTTAATAAGAATTTACATATTATATTCACCATTAAAGGAAAAAAAAAAAACAATAAATAAATAAAATAATACAACAAAACAGAATAAATGAATTAACATGTCAAAATAAACTAATGACAAAGTATTAAATAAACTAATGACAAAGTATTAATAAACTGATGACAAAGTATTAATGTAATTATAATTTAAATTTAATAAATTCGTCATAGCTGTAGAACGTCTGCTCAACAATGCCAGCGTTTGAGTCGTGCTTTGAAACAGTTTAAGGCGAGGTATTCCCACTTTTAAGAAACGCTTATTACTATAGATGACCATAATCCTTGGTTTATTGTATTAAAGTCGCATTTAGCGGAGCAAAATCATGGCTCTTACACACAGTCGTGCGTTTCGCTACTTCTATTTTTGGGGTTTTTCCTCATATTTTTCGAAAAGTATAGCTGTAATGTAAAATGTATCTCACCGGTTTCCTTAATAATTATGAAATCTATATATCAAGATATCGCAGACATAATTTAATAAAAAGGTAATTGAATGAATCCAAAAAAAAAAAAACAGAGATAAAAGCGCAAATCAGTACTACTTTGATAGTTTTTTTCTATCGAGCGAAATGTCCTTAATCGTGTTTCGGTCTCATGGGTTTCCTAGATAAAACATTCAATTTTGTTATGACACCATTTTTATAATTTTAAGCTAACCGTGGAGGTATGCACACTTAATCTAGAATGACCATAATTGCTAAAAGTCGGAAAAGGCTAGGTGCCGCTGTTCGCTACTTCTTCCCTATGGCTTTCTACGGAATATGCAAAGATATTTTATAATGAAAATCGAGAACGAAGAACAACCAAGTATTTCATTAGAGAGCTCTTGCGACTTTTTTTTACTCAGAATCAAAATATTCCAATTGATTGCTGGAATTTCTATTAACTGTAGACGTTGTCTTATAAAACTTTTATTTTATTTATTTTGTATATAAAAAAAAAATACGAACAGTATTTTTATTACAATCCTAAAAAGGCAAAAACGCCCAATATAGAAATAACATTCCACGACCCCCCAATACACTTATCTAAATTTCATTCCAAAGAAAGCCGATTGCATTTTCTTGTATTCGCAGGGTGCATGATATCAGCAAATTTTTGCTCCCCTAACTCCGTCCCCTAATGTTCACGATAGGAATATATTACGCATGCTGAGGGCATAAAAAAGCATGCAATGGCGATAATAGTGTCGTAATTGTAATAATAAATTGTAACAGCAGCGCGGTTGTGACTTTGGAGCGGATAAACTTTTTTTTTCAATTTATGGCACCGCACGCACGTTTGGCGCTGAAAGAAAAGCGGAACACTCGGGCATGCGTGCGCTTTCCGTAGCAATATACATGACTTAAGTAGATTTTGCGTTTGTGCGAGCAAAGTTTATTCCGCAAATCACAATGAATAAATGAAATTTGAAAAGATGGAAGCATAAATAGCAGGTTGTAGTATAAAAGTAAGCGTGCTTATAGGTTTAAAAAAACACGCCTTGTGAACTTAACGCGCGCGTGTTGATATAGGGCGAAGGGGCTAACAAACATATATTGCAAACTGTTAAGCTGAGAAAGAAGCACTTAAATCGGTTCACAAAATAGCAACGTAATCTGTATACTTATGTATTATGTATTGTTTTTATGTACATAATACATAAAAACAAAAATAATGAAAATAAAAATGAATTGAGGTCCGCCCTAAAAAGCAAGGTTATCCCGGCATTCGCTTTATCTCGTCCTACTGTTGCGGTTTGACGTCAATATAAGTACCTACGCAGTTTTTTAGATGTTGGTAAATGTAGCGTCTATTTATAAAACGTCGGCTTATGTCTGTGTATCAGTGTATCTATGTGTCAGTGTGTCTGTATGCCTGTGTGTCAGTGTATCTGTCTCGTGTGGGTCTGCGCGTCTGTGCGTCTGCGCATCTGTGCGTATGTATGTGTATCTTTGTGTCTCTCTGTGGCATCGTAACTCCTAAACGGCAGAACCGTTTTTGATGTTTTTTTTGTTCCAAAGGGGATTTGATCGAAAATGTTTAGTTACTCTTCAAGAAAATCTGTTCAACCGCTTAAATATTTAAAAAAAACTTCAGTAAAATTAATACTTATTTTTTCACGTTGAACATTCCAATGAAAATTACAATCGCTACACTGGTATTGTAACCAATGTAAAATCCAATAAAACAACCAATCATCGTGTGTCCAATAATGACTAATGCCTAATCCTACTTACATCATACACATGTGCCCAACAAAAAAGCTATTATCCAATAAGCGACGATGTGGGGTGCATAGAGAATGAAAACTCTTATTATTTTATCGCCTCGTGATTGATGATGATTATCGTAATGACGTGGAATGGGAGAAAACTTCTGGCTTTAATTGGTATGAAATTAATTTTAAATTGATAAAATGGCTGCTTAAAGAGGAATTATTATTATTTCATGTTTTTTATTGGATTATAAATATGTTTGCGCTTGACCGCCACCTCGCCTTATATCGAGCGATCCTGGGTGTTCCCCGATAATAATAAAAAACTTTGGTAAATATCAATCAAAGGTAAAAAAGTTTTCTAATACAAAGGCTTGCCTTACTGCTGATTGGGTGACACGGTTACATTTTACACTACTAATAAAAAACAAGAAATTTTACGGATCTTTTTCGTCGAATATTTTTGTAAATATTTGATTGACTATAATTTATTCAGGCTGTTTTTCGGAGGGAATATTAATATAGTCTGGCACGGGTCAGCGGCTTTTGTACTGTCGATTGAAAAAGTGGCTTCAGTGTCAGCTAAAGTTTATGAGTACTTACGCTACTTTGTAGACAATCAGTGAAGCAGAAAAGCTTAGTGAACTCGATAGATTTGTACTATGTGCCCAGGTCCATTGACTGATGACTTAAAAAAAACAGTGTTTCAAAGGCCCATAAAACAGAAATATTACCCCAGCTTTCTATTTGATTGATTTCTTTTACAACAATGATGAAAACACTCGTGCAGCATTATTGCTATTGCCAAATCAACAGGCGTTTCTACAAAATTATTCTTACTATTGTAGCCAAAATACTGATAAAAAATTAGTGAAATTTTTGTGGGATCGCTTAGAAAGCTTCCTCTAAATAATAAAATAAACCAGTTAAGTATGAGATGGTTCCTCACGCAGTGAGGGTACCTTGCCACCACATAAAATACAATAATTCTCAATATAAAAAAACGACTTTATCAGAACTGAACTAAATTGAAATTGGACCAAATGGGAAGCACCAGCTTTCAAATAATAAAAAAACTATCAAAATCGGTTCACCCAGTAAAAAGTTATGCGGTAACAAAAATACAGACGAATTGATAACCACTTCCTTTTTGGAAGTCGGTAAAAACTTTATATAAAACAAAATTAACTTTTTTTAAATTTAGCTTGATTTCTCAGAGATATAAATACGATTTCATTTATAAGCTACTTAAATTGTTAACTTCTAAGGTACAAAAAGACAACATCAAGTAACCGTACAAGTAGTGACCGCGCCCGACGTTGCTTAACTTCGGTGATCGTACTAGACCGGTGGTAATCATAAATTTGCACCGACTCGCAGATGACCATTATTATTTGTTGTTTTACTTTAGAGTGTTATATAATCATGCCAAGTTTGACACTTGTACGTATTACCATTTTTACATTATGGCAAATACATACAACTACAACAACAATACGTTACAACTGTTGACTTCGGAATTCAACAGTTTCTTGCGTTTACTTTTTACTTTTTGACTTTATTAATATTTCTTAGTTGATACACCGTAATTATAACATATTCTGTGAAACTTTCAACTGGCAATTTACAACGGTTCGAAAGATACAGCCTGTAAAAGATAGGACGGACAGACAGACAGCTTAAGCTTAGTAATAGGGTCCTATTAACACCCTTTGAGTACGGAACCCTAAACAAGAATAACGTAAAAAGATTCACAAAATAATTTCGGAGGAATTGGTGTACTTAAATAAAAATTTATTATTAACAACAAGATTTTGTATTCTTCTCAAAAAACCCTTTCATTTGATACCCATACCAATAAGGTAGATATGGCCACCCTCCGGATCCATCATCATCATCCCTGGTCATAGTCTAGGATCTAAGTGATTAGAAAGGCAAATCCAACGAATCCAAACTCACCGAGGTTACGTCGGTCGTTCCGTTTAGGTGTTCCTACGGTCACCTTCTGTCTCCATCATCAGACACTCGATGGTAACATAGCATTGTATTCAAAACAGCTCTAATCAATTTACTTGCCGTGAAAGCTTATTATAGTATAGATGATTTTATAAATGACAAAGACTTAAAAGTCACAAGTAAGAAAGGCAAATAAAATAATAAAAATTACATTTAATATTTCTTATAAGAGAAACCAATTCCGAAAATCTATATACATTTACATAATATTATATAATTGACTTTTTCCTTGTTTTTTTAAATTATATTATTATTAATAATCTGACATGACATAATATTTGACATATAAGTTTGATGTTTTTATTTTTAATGTTTTGAGATAAATTATATTATAATAGATATGATAAAAATTAAATTGCATGCTTTAACAGCGCAAATAGAGTACTTATTTTAAAATTATTTAAGATCACAATTTATTGTTTACACCTATTTTGCAATGAATAAATGAATTATGAATTATTATGAATTATGCATTGTCACCAAACTTACATAAGTATATGCAAAACTTCAGCCCAATCGGTTCAGGATAACTGGTCTAAAATTCAGTTGCAAGATTTGTCCCACACATACTAACAGGGCAAGTTAAATATAAGCTTGTAAAAGGACTATATAAGGAGAACCTCCTAAAGTAAGTTGAAAATACTTGTTCAGAAATACAGTTCTGCACAACTGTACGCGTCAATAAATATTTCATTGTAGTGCCAAGATAGGATTACTCAACCAGTCACAATTCTTGTCACGTTTTAATTGTTAACTGACCTACAATTGACCCCTGCTGGTTACACTTACTTACTAAATATGTACAAGGTTACGCATATAGACTGTACTAAGCCAAAAGGAAGCTATTGTACTCATCATTATAAACAACTTTTACTATGAGATCAACCATAATTACGTGGATTTTATCGCGCACAGAAACACCGAGCATAACTCTCTCCATTGCCCGTTGTGTGACTCTGAGTTTTTCCAAAAGGTCAACAGTTAAGGACCACGTCTCAGTACCATATGGCATCACTGGCAACACACGCTGGTCGAAGACCATTGTCTTTAGGCATGCTATGGCACGAGTATAATGACCTCCTTTTGGCTTAGTACAGTCTTTATGCGTAACCCAGTATAGTAAATATAATGCACACAGACAGCCCTAAGGGACAGGCTCGTCCTTTTCATATTCAAGTAGATATGAGTTTACTCCGAGGAATGATATGGACATGAAGATAATATGACCAATGGTTATATCGTCTTTGTATGGACATGTGTCTATGTTTGAGCTTTGTTTTATGATATACTAGCTGCGTCGCACGTTTTTACGCGCCTGGATATTTGCTCAGGATCCGTATATTGTTAGGGATAAAAAGTCATACTATGTTACTCTCCGTGTTAAAGCTTGTTTGTCAGTGGAAACATGAAAGGATGAGAATGATGAAGATGTTACTCTCCGGCATTTCAAATCTCTAGAAATATCAAAAAAGGTCAAAAAGGTCAATGATCTGTTTGACCTTTTTTGTTTGTTTGTTTTGTTGATTCACAAAAGAGGAACAAACAAATCAATAAACAAACACAACAACACATTTATAATATAATAGGTCGGGGAAAAAGTCTTTTCGTATTTTGTATGTATAAAGTTGTAGTAAAAATCTCATCGGTTGTACTGTTTCTATGTGACTGGTTTTGATACCATTAAAAATATGACATTTTAAAAAAGGAACACAAAAAGTAAAAAGCAATTTCCCGCCATTTTTCAATTGTTTTTTGTTCGATAAAATGAGTGAATCTAACGAAGAAATTCGAGATATTTTGAAGTTTTATTACAAAATAGAGAAAAATGCGACACAAGCCACGAATAAAATTTGTGACGTTTATGGACCTAATCCAGTGTCATCAAGAGTAGCACAATGTTGGTTCGCACATTAGTAGTTACGACGTAGCTGAAGAATTGGGGATCGACCACAAAACAGTTTTGACCCATTTGAAAAAGACTGGGTTTACAAAAAAACTCGATATTTGGGTGCCACACGAGCTCACTGAAAGAAACCAAATGAATCGTGTACTCATTTGCGAATCTCTATTGAAATGTAACGAAACAGAACCGTTTTTGAAAAGATTGATCACTGGTGATGAAAAATGAATCACCTACGACAAGAATGTGCGCAAACTATCATGGTCAAAGGGCAGTGAAGCACCACAGACTGTGCGAAACCAGGGAACCAGGATTAACACGTAATAACATAAGGTGATGCTGTGTGTATGATGGGATTGGAAGGGCATCGTTCATTATGAGCTTTTACCGCCGGGCAAAACCATCGATTCGGATCTCTACTGCTAACAGCTGATGAGACTCAAACAAGAAATTGAGAAAAAAAAACGGCCGGAATTGATCAACAGAAAGGGTTGTGGTCTTTCATCATGATAACGCCAGACCGCACACATTTTTGGCCACTCAGCAAAAATTTAGAGAGCTTCGTTGGGAAGTGTTAATGCATCCATCATATAGCCCTGACCTTGCACCCTCAGATTTCCACCTGTTTCGGTCTCTTCAGAATTCTTTGGGTAGTGTTAGATTAACATCCAGAGAGGACTGTCAAAACTACTTGTTGCATTGTTTTGATCAGAAGTCCCAAAATTTCTACAGCAACAGGATCATGTCACTACCTACAAGATGGCAACAAGTTATCGAACAAAATGGCACATATATATTATAATTAAATGTAATTAAACTTGAAAAAAATATGTCTTGAATTTGTTTATAAAAAACGAAGAAACTTTTTCCCCGACCTTTACGATATGTACGATTTTTTTCGTTCCTATTGTAGATGCACAGTTAGACAAGGAATTATATGTATCTAAGACAATGCCTGTAACGAATACTTTGTAGGGACTACGTAAAATTCTTACAAAAAGAGAAATGTACGTATAAAATATAAATACGGTAAATTTCATGTAATATCCGGCGAAATTATTACAAAATTATTATATTTAAACTCCGAATCGACTTTTATAAATGGCAGCCATTACTTTCTTAATGCTTCCTCAAACACTTTTAATACAGTTAGATTCAATATGTATTCAAAAGGTATTGATTCAATATGGAAAAAAAAGTGTAAAAACGAAGAAATGTTCCATTTAAAATTATCGTTGCTCTTAAAATTTGTCCTTAAGGCTACTGCATCAAATCGAAATGCACTTAACATATTCCGCTTAGATACTCCATGAAATTTGGAATATTCGACAAAAATAATGATTACCGTTCTGTATAGGTACTTGATCGTACAAGCGTAATCGTTCCAAATCGATACTTTCCGAGGAAGATATTGGAAATCCATTAAGGCTTGGAATCGTATCTCCATAATAAAAACGAAGTAAAGGATAACTGCAGTTATTAAAGGACGTAGGTAAGGTAAGTAACGAAACAAACATATTTTTATAATATCATGCATTATTTATTTTAATTTGATTTTTTATGTCATTGTTTTTATTTATTTATTGTTTTAGTTATTATATATTGTTTATTTTATTGTATTGTTAAAATCGGTATGTCCAAGTACATCAGAAGTTCAAAGATATATGACATACAACAACATGTATTGGGTCAGCATGGTGGATTAAGGCCCATCCTATCTCTCTCCAAACGAAGACCTGTGTCCCAGCAGTGGAATGGTAACGGCGAGACCAAGAGAAGGGTATTGTAGTTAGCGTGTATATATGTTCTTCCCCAAACCTTCTTCCTTTTTCATTGTAGCTTCAATGCCTCATTCGGTTTAATGCCTGAATGGGTGTTCCCCGATGGTTACAATCTGGGTGTCTTCAAGTCGACAGTGAATCGGTTTCTTCTAGGCAAGCGTGATCGTAGGCCACATCATCGCTTAACATCAGGCGAGTTGGCGGCCAAGTGCAAGCCTATTTCTAAATTAGAAAAAAAAAATAGGGTGTCGACAGATTTGTGTATAGGTTCAGGGACGGCCAGCCGGTTTATTCTGCAAGCTAAGTGAACGCGCAAGTGAAGTGATAAGCTAAGTGAATGTGATTTTATCTTACCTATTTCTGCAGATAAATGTCAAATTATCGAATTATAATTCGAATCAAGGGTGATTCGGCATATTGACATTTCTCTATAGTAATCGGCAAGAAAAATACACGTTCACTTAGCTTATCACCTCACTTGCGTGTTCACTTAGCTTACAGAATAGACCGGCAGTAGATGGATGTACACGATCTTATAAGTTCCCATGTTGTTTTACGGAAACCTAAAAAAAACTAAAAGCAACTTGGTGAAGGGCAAATATGTCATTTGGTATGCTGAGATATTGGCCAAAGTAGGCGCCAGGATTTTACATAGTAACTAGTGTATTTTTTAAGTTTTGTTTATAGTTATATGGTTGTTATTTATTATGGTAAGGTTCTGTGTTAGTTTTGTTTTGTTTTTAGGGTTCCGTACCCAAAGGGTAAAAACGGAACCCTATTACTGAGACTACGTTGTCTGTCTGTCTGTCCGTCCGTCTGTCTATCCTATCTTTAAACGGCTGTATCTTTCGAAATAGATAGCCAGTTGTTTTCACAGAATATCAATGTAGTGTTGCGGCGGATTAATTAAGAAATAATAAAAAGTTAAAACGAAAGGGCAACCCATACAACAAATGGTAACGTTAACGTATTTTTGTAATTGCTCTAATGTAAACACGGTAATACGTATACAAGCGTCAAATATGGCATGATTATAGTAAACACTCTAAAGTATAACAACAAAATATGATATAATAAATAATGGCCAAGTATGAATCGGTGATAAATTTCTGTTCATTACCAAGTTAGAACTGGTAATTTCGTTACTTTAATGACCTTATAATTTCTTTCACCGTATCGAAATGCCACAATATACTAATTTTGAAGACAGTTTTTTTATTGATAATTAAAGTATTTTGTGGTGGTACGCAACCCTCAGTACGCGAGTCCGACTTGCACTTGGCCGGTTTTTATTTTCTTGTACATTTTATTTCTTGGTGCTGTTATAATATGTTTCGATATATCTTTATTTACATTCATACAGACCGCGGGACAGAGCTACGTGTTTTCTAAAGGCATCTTTATGACTTCCCAATGTCTTATCTTAAGTTTTTGAATGGATAATAAGAGCTTTTAAAATAAATGTAGCGCCATGGTAATGATTTCTAGCTATTCAAATGGGTAGACACTGTCTATCCCGCTGGGTAGAAATTACGAACTCGCTCATGAATAACTTGATTCGAGCTTCAATACTGTACAAACATTGAATTGATTTGTTAGAAAACAACAATTATTACACACTCAATTTCGTTGAACAAATATGTAAGCTATCTGTGTACAGATATATAAAGTCGAGTTATAACCCGACTTTCGTTTTATAAGTTACACTATTTATAATTCAAGAACGGCTGGACCGATTTTCATGATCTTCAATTTGTTGGATTCCTCTCCGCTCTGAATAGAAGAATAAGTATTGAAATATCAGAAAATTTACGAAAAATATATATGAAGAAAGTTCATTTTCCCATACATTTGGTTTGGTACGGCAATAATTGAAATGTATACATTGACATATTAAATCATAGAAAAAAAAAGAAATCGTCGTCTTAGTCAAAGAAGGTTGCTGTCGCTAACAAGGAGGTTCCTTCAAGGATAGCGGGGCGCAGCTTGTTTTATTTATAAAACGTGAATCAATTGAGGTGTTGATGCCAAAGAATACTGTACCTGTATAGAGTATTCAAGCAGTAACTAAGCATCGGAAGTAATTTTATTATATCTGAAGTTTTGTTCCGCACTTTATGATTTACTATTTAAATGTAAACACACTTAAAAAATAGGGTTATATATACGAGTAATGCACTGCTTTAGTTACCCTGTTTGATTTGAAATCTCGTACAAAAAGTTGTAGTTTTGTTTTTTGTATAATAGTCGTTGAATGTCAGCTACTTTCATGTTTAATCACATCAAACCATTCTCAATTATAACGTGTGTTAGTTGTAGTGAATTTTAATGATCTTCCAAAATGTTACACGAAATATCTTGATTACAAATGGAGTGAGCGCCGAGACGTTTAATTCTGTTAAAACTTTGAAGATGCTTGATTGAAGATGCTTTGTTATGTGTCAGACTTCGCAGTCACATGAAGATTAATACATATTAATGACTGCATTACATTATTGCTTGTAGTGAATTAAAATGATGACACAAATTTATTCAGTGTGGGTTGTATTGTGTGGGCGAGTACGAATTCACGTGTGTGAAATATGTATCGAATTCTATTCAAGTTTTGAATTTTGTTATCGAATTTGTATGGGACTCGATTCTTACTTCGGCCACTGAGGGCCTTACTTAAAAATGTTACTCTAGTTGACATACGCTTAAATATGTTCCGTCTTGTTTTCGCGTGTGGCGATTGCCGTCAGCGAGAAGTTGACAGAGCATTTTATGGCAAAGATCAACTTGAGTAACGTTTTTAAGTAAGGCCCTGAATGACTAGCCGTAGTGACCTAGTGAATGACCGCGAACAAACGCTACTGCATGCTAGCGAACTAGTTTGTATCAGCGAATGCACGTGAACTTAGGATTCGCTCGCATGCGCCAGTGCTCTCTGAATAATAATAAATATCTGGGACATTATTGCACACATGATCATCTGACCCAAAACTAAGCAAAGCTTGTAATATGGCAGCCTGAAACTGATATGCATACATATATATTTTAATGTACATACTTAAATAGATATTAACACCCAGGCATAGAACAAACACAAATGATCATCACACATATGTCACACAAACGCCCCCAAGCGCAGAAAGTAGGTTCACTACCAACTGAGCCACCGGGGCAGAATGTCAGTGGATATAATAGAGTCCTTATTCTCTAACTTGAAATTCCTTGCCATAAACGCGCAACGTGTTAACAAGAAAATACAATTGGAAAATGGACTCTGGGCCCTTTGTCTCTATGACCACGTAAACTCTAACGTGATTATGTTCGTAACATGCTCGTTTTGAACAGTCAAAATAATGTGGCGAAAACTAGCGTGTTTCGTGCGAGTTTGTCAACAGAATGTAGTATCCAAACGGCGGATGCGTTTAATTCGTTTGATGCGATTGAATTTTGTAACCATCGTTACAATGTCATTTGTAACCATGTTTCCTGGGTTACAACACGTTTGCGGCGTGTTATCTTCGACGAAGCGTGTTAATTGGCATGTTTGTTTGTGATTTTTTACGGAATTAGGGCCCAGGCATGGCAAATAATAATTGTGCGGTGTCTAGCTGCGCATACGCCTATGTTTGCTTGTATGCAAATATATGCTTGTTATTATTAGACACAAAGTTCTTTCTATATCTAATATTAGTTACTGTATATGGTGATCTGTGGTCGATCGCTTAGTCTGTCGGTAGTAAAAAACAAGTTGGCCAAAAAAAATAGTTTTTTTAATCTCCTCCGCCAAAATAAAAAATATCAAAATTAAAATTGCTTTGAAACGTTTGCAATGTTATTCTAAATTCTACTTTATTATTTTGATTATAATTTTTTTTCAAAATGTGTGATTAAGACAGATGTGGTGGGAAGTAGGCTTATCGTTGCGATAGTAGCTTTTTCTAAACATGATGTGTTAAAGGACAATTTACACGAAGACGCACGTTCGAATACGTGGATACGGACAATATCTTTACAATAGCTTAGTCATAAGTCATAAGTAATTAATTGGTAAAATGGCAATTTACAGGTCATTGGAATTTCTCTAATGTGAGAAAATAGAGCATAATAATTAAAGATTAATATAAAATTATATTAATTAATTAATTGCATTACAAAATATTTAATACCGAAACAAAAATTAAAATAATAAATAATAAAACATGTCAAAGAAATTGTAAAAATTATATTATATTATATGGTATGTTCATATGTCAAATTTTTAAAATTCTTTAAAATTATAAAACGACTGCTCGATGAGCCATTTTTTTACCTATTTTTGTAGGACTGCATACTCGTTGCTGCCGTTATTTCTTCAGGTAAGTGGTTATAAACCGTTGGAGCCATGACGTGCGTCAACTTGGAGGACTTCTCGAGAGAGCGTGGCACGGCCAAGAGTGTGTGCCTGTTGCGGGTGTGGCACCCGTGCATGGAGCCCCGCTCGGCGTACTCGGCTAGGTTTACCCTCGCGTACACTGCCACTTGAAATATCAATATGGCAGGTAACGTAAGGATTCCCAGCTTCTTGAAGTAAGGGCGAGCTGGAGCATCCCATGGAACGCGCGCCACGCACCGCACTGCACGCTTTTGCATGCGGAACGCTCGCTCCCAGTCCGCGGCTCTAGCCCATATTTCAGCTCCGTTTAGTTCTTCGTTATTTAAGCTGTAATTTACAAATTGTTTCTTTGATTTACTAACTTTCTTCCTATTTCCCCAAATTATTACGTATACGATATCCAATAAGTATTTCTTCACATTGCCAAAGATTACGTCACATATTGATAAAATCCTATAAGAGGAGAGAAGTTTTCTAATATCAGGATACGCACAAACTTTTAGGCCTTCGCTCCACCAAAAACAAAATTGCGTTACGATGATAACCCTTACATAACGTCAGTGTAATAAGAATATAAACATAGGCTTACCTATAATATTATGAAGTACTCTCACTTTACGATCGAGATTTTGTGAAGGTGTACGGTACGCGTGACTTTACCGCCTTTAATATCGGTTGGGTCTCCAATAACACATTTTTAAGGATTTGTGTCAGGATCGTTTTATCCAAAAGGGAAAATATTTTCGTAGTTGAACGACGAAATTAGGCTTTAAGAAATGTCCCTTTTCATCTTAAGCGACAAATTGCTTTCTGGAAAAACGGTGGCTCCATTGAGGACTTTATCAAAGAACCTTGATTTAAGTTTTGATACAGTAACCGGTAGAGATGACTGAAGTTTAAATCTACTAAGGTACACATTGCAGGCAGGTACAATTTCGTCTTAGTTTAGTAGTAGATACTTTTATCTATTCGGTGTACTGCAATTTTAGTTACAGTTAGCTGTCCTTTACAACTACGGTAAAAACAAAAATCATTTTCACGCCAAATTGGCGTTGAATTTTGCCTAATTAAGTGCAATGATTCTTAACTAATTTACTACGTATATATGAAAGAGTTATTTTACGCCAATTTAGCTACAAACTTCTAAATTACAACGAAATAAAAACTTAGCTACTTCATAGAGATAGAGCTCGAGTAAAAAACAGGAGCCAAATTGCTAAGTCACGTCAGGTAGCCACAAACTTAGGAGACTGTAACTGATATAGATATAGTTCAGCTCTTCGACCAAAATAAAATGAATGGACGGGCCCTAACCATTGAACTTGATCAGTAAAAACGAGTCCAAACCGTCGGACATATACTTCAACACCTAATTATAAAAATGTACAGTATATTTGTTACACAAAATAGAAATCGGTTTTATTCGTGTATTTACACTTCGGTAAAGCATACGAATTCATAATTTTGTCAGATGTTTCGTTATTGCGTAACAATAGACTCGTGTTTCACTTCCTACGGCTAGAGACCGACTGAAACGAAGTGAGCGCTGGCGCTCATTTTGTAATCTTCAAAAATGCGCTTCTACTAGGCCCGTCCAATCATTTTATTTTGGTCGAAGGTTCAGCTTCGTTCTGCTAATCACACTTAAGTGAGTCAGCGTACTTCGTCTTGAGTATTTTACATATTTTATGCTAAAATATATATCATTTAGTTTCATAATGAAAACAGATAACATAGGATTCCTCAAAAGGGTGTGATGCCCCTGGTGTTACAGGTATCTATAGGCGACGGTGATCACTTACCATCAGGAGGCCCGTTAGCTTGTTTGACACCAGTTATTCAACCAGCCTTTGCCAGTTATTCAACCGCCAAGCAGTAGTGTGCAAACACTACTGTGTTCCGGATTGAAGGGCAATGTTTCCAGCGAAATTACAGAGCACACATAGATTTAACATCTTATATCTCGGCGTGACGAGCGCAGTGCATTGCCATCCAAGGTTTTGAACTGTTGAAGTTCAAAATTCTGAGTGACGTTGAGCTGTTATGGGCAAGCGTGAAGAGCCATCAGGCGAGCGGCTTCGCTCGTCTCGTCACCCAGTGTCATAAAAAAAAAATGCTATGGCATAAAAATACAATTGTACTCATATATAGACATATATTTTAAAACCTAACATATGACCCATTTTTAAACCAATATAAATTATTGGGTCATTCGTTGAGTTTGGTTCTTGTTGAATATTAATTATTGGGTCAATGTTAAAATAAGTATCATCTATTAGCATAATGTGCAATCAATGATTTGACTTTGAATATATTACCTCCTCCTTTTTGGAAGTCGATTAATAATTATTTAGACATACAATTAATCAACTATAAACAAATCAAAATTAAGCGAAAGTCCAACGTTTTTTTTTTTTTCAATTTACTCTAGGTTCAAAATTGTCCCTCTTTTAATTGCATAGCTTTACCGGGAAAATGTGGTTCAAGGTAAAGTAAGGTAAAGTCAAAGATCATTGCAATTAATATCACTAAGAATTTAAGTGTAGGACATACTCTGAAATAGCTATTTCATAGAAAAATGTCACACTCAGGGAAATATATGGGAAAATTGATATCATTTTCTCCATTTAGTGTTAATCTAACAATAATAATAAAACTGTGACAAGTATACCGACTTCCTTTTGGCTTAGTATAACCGTTCAGTGTAACCTTGTATATTATCTGTGCTTTGCTTATATCTTACTATCCTATGTCCAAAACAGAGTTCATGTGAAGCTTACTATATTAAAGTCTGAAGAATACTTTTAGTGATATTTTATATGTTACTTAAATGTGTTTTAAATAAAGTGATTACAAAAATCATTCGCATTTCTAAGTGAAAATTTGCCGTCATCTCCTAGGAAACGAGCCGGCGAATTGGCTACCAGCCTATAAAACGTAACGTCACA
Source organism: Agriopis leucophaearia (assembly GCA_949125355.1). Classification (NCBI taxonomy): domain Eukaryota; kingdom Metazoa; phylum Arthropoda; class Insecta; order Lepidoptera; family Geometridae; genus Agriopis; species Agriopis leucophaearia. The sequence goes on from OX421275.1 coordinate 9,391,130, forward strand.
TTCATTTGCAATTCAAGGGTCCTCAGCCTGTATTATGCCTAATAAAATTTACATATTTAAATTAAACTGAGAAATAACAAGACACTGAAGCCATCATGACGTTTACATTGCTCGGACTTAGGCGTTTTATTTTACCATGTCCTTTTGAATAATCTGAATAATACTTGTAAGCATTTTAAGTTCCGGGAATTGCAGTTTCTGAATGCGGGAATTAATTCCAAAACTGATGTGTTTATTGTCTATGGAAAATTAAATTTGAAATGTATAAAAAAAACCGGCAACGTGTCTTTGGAATACGGCTACTTTCTGCTTCGATCAAATAAACAGATCTGCTTAGTTGCAAATCTGATGTGTTATTGGCTATGGCAAATATAGGTTCTAAATGTCTTTTAAATATGGTTACTTTCTGATTCAATAATGATTGAATATATCCACTTTCACATAAATAAATTCAATCATATATATCATCAAAAATATTTAAATTCCCGAGCGAGATACAAAGGGGACATACAAAGGCCTAATGGTCATAAAAATTTGGTGTCGTTAATAATTAAACGCCTAATATCGGTTGTGAAAATTGTTCGTTATTACAAATGTTATTTATAAACCCTTTGAGAGTTATGCGATAGCAACACCAACAATTTTTTGTTACAAAATTACTCATCCAATGACATAATCTGTGAAATGTTGCCTGATAAACGGATTCTGTGTGAGGTGACCTTTGACATCCATCAATCAGTCACTGATAGTGCTCTCATAATGCATATCGGAAAACACACAAACAAACCCACATTTTAATCATTATAATGCATGCCTTTGTTTCTGTTACACGGGAATTTTCATTTAGCTGAATATAACTTTTTTAAATGGCATAAATATATTTCACGTTTAACAGTTACATAGCAAAATAGACCAGACACGTTTATTCAATTTATTATCTATAACCAAGCTCTAAAAAAATCAAGTAAACATTTTACGACCACAAAACCTCATGATAATGTAAACGAAAAAACTTCAAAATCATTTATGACACTTTTGTTACACAAAAACCTTAAAAAGGTCTTAAAAATATTTCACCACACCTTAACTAGGGAATAAAAAGTGCGTATCCAAATTATGAACCAATGAAGATTGGTATTACAAAGGGACATTTCCAGCGGGTGAATAAAATAGTCATAAAGCAAGCCACTAAAACTGGCTACAATAATTTTACAGAGTTTTATGATCCAATTACGAAATGGTGTGATGAGGGGCCAATTTTATTGCACCAGTCGAATACATCCAATCAGAGGTGTATGTAACCAAGAATACAGGATGTGCACTAAGACATGGATCACCAGCAGGATTTAACCACTCGTGTGCTTATGGGGAAGACAGCTAGCCAATTATTCATGTTCAGAATTTTCTGTTGGGTTTCAATGCCATTAACGTTACTTTAAAAATAATTAATACATTTATTTCAGGGTAAACCCCATTTAAAGCAAGACAGTTAACGAATAAAATAATAACGTATAGCTTAATTATAATACGTTTTCATTTTATTTACACCCTGTATATAGTCAGACCTATGTTTTGTTACTCGTGGAATGAAAACATGAGGATACTATTTTGTTAATTAATTAGGAGGATGTGTGTTTTACCGTAATTGCGTTGGGCATATAATGGTATTGTAGAAATTTAGTAGAACTGGCCTGTTGTAGTTAAGTTCTTTAAGTCATATTCTAAATTTTGGCGGATAATTGTACTGACTCTCATTTCCAAAGACTTATTAAATGATACCCCATTGAGCTGCGGTACATTTTTTTCCATCTCGAGTCAAATTTACAGTCGCCACACTAATATTATAAATGCGATTTTTGTGTGTAAGTGTGTATGTTTATTATTACTCTACTTAATGACAGCTGAACTTAAGGACGACGCTGGAGTGACTGCAATACTGCCCAGGCCTCGATGATATCGAAGGCTTTTTTATAGTCGATAAATAGGCGATTATACTCCTCGGTCTTCTGTTTAACTATGTGGGCTATGGTGCTCCAGCCTTTACGGAAACCGGCTGGTTCGGGAGGCTGGAAGTCATCGAACCTGCTTTCGAGACGGTTCGTAATAACTCTGAAGAACAACTTGTACACATGGCTCAGGAGTGAGATGGGTTTGCAAATATTTAATGAGGTGTTATCACCTTTTTTTAAGAAGATCACCACCACATTCCTGTGCCATGCTGCAGGCGTAGTACCTTCTAGTATGACAGTTGTTTAGTAAACCATATGATTTAACACTTGCGTATGATTTTTAACGACTTTTCTGCGAGATGGCTCTGTCAGTAGGTAATTAAAATTCACTCCAATGCTTTCCACATCCTAGCTAATAATTTTTATCCCGAAAAAAAACATGGTTCCTGCAATATAGCAGGTGAAACCGCGGGTCTCAGCTAATTGTATTTATGATGACGTCATCTACTCAGTGACCATTTCTGAACAAGAAGAATCCAATCGACACCTTACTTATCAAAATCGGTTAATGCTTTTATGCTATAGGTTGATGATAATAAAATTATATTAATTATGATATGATATGTATGTTTCTATATACATATCATACATAAATTAATTACGACACCTACCTCCTTGAGTTGCCTTTGTCGGGTAAAATCGAGCAGGTGCATACTCAAACCATTTCGTATTTTACTCTTGTACTTTTTTATATTAAATTTTCTTCTTTCCTTATAAGCTTTTATTTAACTTGACTAACAGGGCAAGGTGTGGGACAAATCTTGCAACTGAAATTTAGACCAGTTATCCTCAACCGTTGGGGGTTGGAGGACCACGACTCAGTACCATACCCCCCAGTATGGTACTGAGATGTGGTCCTTAACTGTTTTGGCCTTTTGGAAAAACTCAGAGTCACACAACGGGCAATGGAGAGAGCTATGATTGGAGTTTCCTTGCGCGATAGAAACCGGAACGTGGATATTCGCCAAAGAACTAGAGTCACCGACATATCTATTAAAATTTGCAGGTTGAAGTGGCATTGGGTAGGCCACATTGCTCGAAGAACTGACAACCGATGGGGTAGAAAGGCTCTTGAGTGGAGACCACGAACCAGAAGACGCAGCGTAGGTAGGCCTCCCACTAGATGGACCGACTACATAGAAAGAGTCGCGGGCATCCAGTGGATGCATATGGCAGGATGTCGTTCAGTTTAGAGGTTAAAGGGGGAGGCCTATGTTCGGCAGTGGACGTCTTCTGGCTGATGATGATCCTCAACCGATTATAAGCTGAAATTTGGCACACTGATGTAAGTTAGGTGACAATGTAATGTTATGGTACCAACGAGCTAGTCTGATGATGGAGACAGAAGGTGGCCATATGAACTCCTAAACGAAACGACGTGACCCCGTCGACTTTGTGTTCGTTGGATTTGTCTTGGATTTGATAAATTCAATATGGCGGACGCACCAAAATGGCGGAAAAAGGGTTTGCTGAGAAAAATACGAAAAAGCTGGTATTTAAAAAGTATTTATAAATTAATAAAGTTTAATTTAACAAATTTTAATACGACTCTTGTTTTCTATTAAGACTCGCCAGACAGTTAACCCAGTTAAGAAAATGTGCAGGCAGTGACTTTGATTCAACCGCCACTTTGCCCTCTTAAACTTTTCAACTTAAAAGGCATCCGCCAGTATAATTTTTATAGTTTTATAAAATTATATGATGTTATTAATTAGTCGAGAATTTTTATGTCAATTTACAACCTTTTATGGATATCTCGGCCGTCGAAATGGGTCAATTTAAGCAGTTTAAACATTTATGAGGGTAATAAAGAGTCAAGAACAAACAAATAAAAGCACGGGTCTAACGTAATTAGAGTAATGCAGTCACTGAATCTCGGGTAGCTGTTTTTAATGTGGTCGCTGAATAGGGGGACGTAAACCGCTTCTGTAAGGGAGAGACAGTTATTTAGTTTGGTCAAGGACGATATTTAGACGTCAATTCTGCTTTTCCATTTTCTAAACTAAACTAATCTGACACGACTAAAATAAACCGCGTGTCTTTTCATTACGTCAGAAAAGGATGGCAGCAACTTAAGAGCTATCTAATTTATATTTTCTATGATATAATATACCTATAATTATGGTGAATTTTACTGGTGAATTAAAATTTGGGTTTAAGAATCTGAAAACAATGGTGCTATTAGAGAGTTTTCATCGCCATCGTTAATAAGTTTTTCTGATTATATAATTTAAATATATTTTTCAGGGATACAATCTAAATATTGTACATCCATATGAAAGTATGTATTTATGTGTGTATGACGTATGTTCCCTATGGACTCTGAAATGCCTGGGCTGATTTTGAGGCAAGCGTGATCCATCGCAGGCCGCATCATCGCTTAACATCAGGCGAGTTGGCGGCCAAGCACAAGCCTATTTTACAATAAAAAAATACACTACTAAAACTTTCACTAAAAGGTAGCTGATGCTATAAAGAGTAATAACTTACGCTATTATTTATTGTCACCATCACCACGCGGGTGAAACAGCAGGGCGCAGCTAGTTTATAAATAAGATCCCGTGGCAGGCCAAGAGATAGAAACATGAACTGTACGTCCAATGCAGCGGCTGAATTACAAAAGCTTACTCCGAAGAGTGGAAAAGGGGAAAGTTAGCTTTTGCCCTGCAGTAAGACGATTCATGGCCAAAGTAATAATAATAGGATATATACCTAAGCACAAATCATACAGTATTAAACCAATACTCATACAAAACCTTATACTTCATAGCGTAACGGTGGTGACCAGTTCGACTCGAGGTTGTCGATCATTCAGGCGGCAGTATTACCGAGCTACTGAGCTTGTTATATCGCAGTACGAAATTCTTTTACACCTCCTTCAAAATATTTAAATCAAAGGCCCAGTCGCCCTTATTCTCTATTTCACATAAGATTCCTTTCCGTAAACGCGTGAAATCATAACACAAAAATGAAATTTAAAATCAGACTCTGTGCGCTTAGATTCTATGACCACATAAACTCTTAAAGTTATCTACGTGTAATTGACAATGTCAAGTTTGGTAACGCGATGAGGTTCGTAAAACGCTCATTTTGAATTATCAAAATTACGTGGAGCAAGCTAGCGTGTTAAGTGCGCGTTTTTCAAGAGAATATAGTATCCTTTGATAATATATAGTTTGGACCTGTCTTTAAACTCGAGCTAGTACCGAAAAAAGTCTGTTAAAAACTGAAAGGGGCGAGTTAAACATGTATTGCACACACTTACATATTCTTACTAGTTCTACAAACGCATACTTTAATATTGAGCGCACACAACTGCAAATGATGTGATCAAAATGTATACGAATGGACGACCGAGGGGACGGGAGGACGGGTGTAAATGCCAAAGGGGAAACAGTAGGTATAACGCTTCCATTTATTTATTTTTTCTGAGATAGTATCCAATAGAAATAGCCGTGTTATTTGCAACCATGCTTACCGTGTTCAACACGTTTACGGCATGTTATTGGCATGTTTCAAACAGATTACAGAACAGAATCAGGGCCCAGATAAACGTTCGATGACAACGTCACCATCGTTATACTTACTAATATTATAAACGCGAAAGCGTATTTGTTTGTTCCTCTTTCACGAAGCGGATCGACATTTTTTTTGCCTAGCGATACTTTTTATCTCGGAAAATGTACGGACGATAAGGACGCGAGTGAAACCTCATGGAGTACTTATGAAAAATAACAACCTAATTATTGGGTCCGTTCTATTATGAATGGGCTATGTAATATACAAGGATTCTCTATTGTGTAGAGGATACGAAATAAGGTCAAGTGTTGAGCGGCTCTTACAATCCAGAAGTATAATAAAAAAGTTGCCCGTTCTCCTAGGTGAATGAATTCCAAGGTGAACAAATGACACCAATTAATGTCAAATCACTTCACCTATGTGATATCACCAAGGTGAAATGATTCCTAAGAGAAATAGAGAAACCATAGTTTCCACTTTGTTCACCCAGGTAACATAGTAGAATAAACCTTTTGAAGGCACAAAATTGCATCTTTATGAAAATATGTTTATTGTTTTGACAGCTAATATACTAGCTTGGTAGGAATGCAAAAATGACCGACGTGCCACAAAGAAGTCTTATATTATGTTTGCGACGCATCATGTCTATAGACGACCTTAGTAATATTTTAGGTAAATTAACAGAAAGAAACATTGACAAATGGTTACATAAAGGGGTGAGCTTAACAACTGATTGCAGATAAACCGTATGGGAGCGTCCGGTGACACTCACTTTTAGCTTTTGCTCTTGCAAGTCACGTGTGTTAATGAATCCACTCACCTTAAAGTGGGTTAGCTTTGTAAATAATTAAATCAATCTATTTACCTTGACACGTTACAAATTAAGGAGTAAAAGTGAGTCTGAAAGCCACTTTGCTGGAAGGTGACAGGACTTCTGGGTTAACAAGTTAATGTTATTCAAACTTATTAATGTTACGTCTTTTAATGGGATAATTATTTTTATTTTTACTGAAGGGGACTGAGCGATAGAAACGCTGTCCATAACGTGGATCGAAGACAATTGAATGCAAGAAGCATTCTAAAAATTATACATACGGCAGTTACTTTTTGTGGGGCAATGTATTGTAACATAATATCAAAGACATTTAGTTTATGATATCCATAGTTATAATGATTGATATTATATAAAGATAAACAATTATACTATCAAGATTATCAATTGAATATGTAAAGAAATGCATTGCAATAAAGAATAGTTCGCAAGTTAACTGAAATAAATCACAGCGAATTTTATTCAAAGTTATCTAGTACGTAACTGAATTACTCCTCAGTTCTTTCCCATAGGACCATTAACCTTATTGTGAGGACGGCTTGCAAGTCACCATAGTAATGAATTCTGGGTTTGTAACACGTGAGTTGGCAACAGCTGCTTTATAACAGCAGTAACTAAGTTTACAGGGACTTGGGGCCTTATTCCATAAGTCTGGTAACACGCCATGTCGTTCGCACCATGATCGCGAGCGGAACGATACGCGTTCACCATTTCCGCCAGTCTTACACAATAAAGCCCTTGCTTCACATGGCCTCCTAATCGTTTAAATCGTGAAAAACATGCAGTTGAAACCAGAGATGTTCTTTCTTACGAAAAATAATTTCAGTCACCTTATGGTAAGACTGAGCAATATTTGTAAAAAAGTAACTAGAATATACACACTAGTGTTTTTATTAATATGCTGGGATATTAGTGCATTATTTATAAACTAAAATCAGCTTTTAAAAGCAACGATATGTATATACTGTACAGGGCAGGCGTCACGACACAGCCCTGAGGTACACCTCTGCACATCACTGCAAATGGCATGGAATGGTTGTGGATGAGCTTTCCGCTCTCATATTGGTTAATAATTTAGCCACTAAGCAAAGTGTCCTTAGCATACAGGCACTGTTTAAATTGTCTGTTATAATGTATTTGATTATGAGACAGAAAAGTGACATCCCTTACTACAGTTATTGCATACGGCGCAGTTACTAAGGGTTAGGTTAAATTAATGGATTCCTGGAAAAACCAGAGCATTGCTTTAATGAGTATAACACGGCGTGAGCACGAAGCCGTTATAATGTCTGGTAACCTGATAAATCTAAGGGTTTTCTATTTATGACTAGTGTGACCTATTATGTGCGTAAAATGAGAAAAAGTATTTTGAACTCGTAAGTAATTTTGCGGCCTGCGCAATTCGGCATCGAATCCGGCTGGTCGTCAAAATTTTAAATTGTCTATTAGATTTAAAAAAAGTGTTTGGAAACTGGACTCACTAATACGTCATCATCATCATCATCAGCCAGAAGACGTCCACTGCTGAACATAAGCCTCCCCCTTTAACCTCCACACTGAACGACATCTTGCCATCTGCATCCACTGGATGCCCGCGACTCTCACAATGTCGTCGGTCCATCTAGTGGGACCTACGATGCGTCTTCCGGTTCGCGGTCTCCACTCAAGAACCTTTCTTCCCCATCGGTTATCAGTTCTTCGAGCAATGTGGCCTGCCCATTGCCACTTCAACTACACTAACTTCACTAATACGTAGTTCAAATTAATTAGCACAGAAAAGCACTCATACGCGAACCAAAGTCTAGTGAGGTGAGCTAAATGTGCGGGTTTGTACTCTGGTGCGCGAAGTGTTCTCGTTAGTAATACTTAGGAAGAGGTTAAAATAGACCTCATTCACAAAAGACGTGTATGAGATCACGTGACCTCACATCTGCCATTTGAAATGTTATTGAAAGTTTTAAACCCAAAGATAACTATACTTTTTTAGTATTTAATGACAATGGATACAAATGCCTTCAGTCAGAATAATAATAAAGTTTACGAGGTATTAAAATAACAAGTAGAACACGGTCAAGACCACGTCATGCCCTAGAAGTGGTAGAGACTTTACTAGAGGCTTCTGTGGAGTTTTGGAAACATCACGGAAATACATGTTACTTGCCTACACACGAACAGGCTTAAGAGCACATAATAAACAATCCACCATTATTACACATTAACACTAGAAATAATACAAGTTCAGGAAAATAATATAGTGAGGCATCATGAAGGTGAGGTTTTGTCACGTTGGTGACAAAACTAAATTCAACTTCTTTTTCCCAAAGATTGCCAGTAACTTTTGTCTAATTTGTATGGAAAAAAGAAAAACTGGCATTGAAGAATTCTTTCAGATCTTTCGGAATGGATTTCAGATGTTCTCGAGTTCTTTCATCATTTTGACAGCATCTGTCCTCAACAAAGCTTTATAAAGCTGTCGACAGACGGACAAGCGCGACTGACAGAGAAACGACCGCGACCTATCCGTGACTGGAGAAAAGCTAAAATAGGAATGAAGCCAAATTTTTGTTGCCCAATTTCAGTTTTTATTTAGAGAAGTTTGAAGGTACTTAGAGTCACAACATATTTCGTTATACAGATAAATTCACATTTCAATATACTAAATGATGTGGAGTTTTTAAATCCTATTAAAAACAGGGTTTACCGGAAACTAAATTATTATATAATGTACCTACTTATATAAAAAAAAACTTTATCACCAATAAACCATTATAACATCAAAACAGAAACATTAACATAGTTACAACCACCGTCTCCAGAATGCTGGCAGCATTACCTCGCCGGATTGCAAGGCTAAAATTAATTACAAATTTTGTCGACAGACGATGGAAACGTAAATATGTGTTTACGTTTCCATCGTCTGTCGCTTATGTAGGTAGATAAAAATCCTAATCACACTGTTATTATAAATTTGATTTCCACTTTGACTTTATGTTACGATTTTGATGAAATTGGGCAAGAATGTAGTACAACACTATGAAAACTTGGATACTTTCCGAAAAAAAACTGGGAAATTGGGGTAAATGCGTTAGCTTCAGTTTGTTTTACCATGGTTTTACGACACAGCAAGCTAAACTGCTAACATCAAAGACGGCACAGAAAAAAGAAAACGTTTTTTTTTTCTTTTCTCTAAACCGAAAAGAGGTTATTGTACTCATAATTCTGTTAGCAGTTTCATACATTTCAATTGGTCTGATTGACATTTTTCTATGGAGCAGCAGATTTTTTTGTGATTTCATGGTTGATCCTACAATAAAATTTGTTTATATCAGTTCCGTGTAACCTCTTGGGAATGTACGTAATTAATGTACCAGATATTGGATTAATTGAATTATAATTTAATTAAGAATCACTTAATGCTAATCCCATATTAATCCTGAATGGACAACGTCGATGACTAATTATAGTTTTATATCATTTTACTTCTTTTCTTTTCTTCTTCTTTTTTGCACGAAATAAAATTATATAATAATAAAATATAATATGGTATATTATAATATATATTCTTCTTTCGAGTCGATGTTTCGTTTTTTATTTTAATTTTAAATTAAGTTGTAGGACCAAAATTTTGCCACTCCAATGGCACTCTCCGTGGCTTCATTCATAATATATATTGAAATAGATAGATAGAAACTCTTTATTGTGTACACCAGAAATAAAAATTGCATACAGGTAGAAAACACTTACGAGCTAGTGCCACAAGTGGCGGCCTTATCGCTAAAAGCAATCTCTTCCAGGCAACTATTAATGAAATGTAAGTGTGATAAGATTATAATGTTTTCTTTGAATAATTAAAAGGTTAGAAACAATTACTATTACTTACAAATTATAATTACTTTAAATATCTATAGATAACAGGAAACTAAGAAAAATAAACCTAGAAATAAGGACATAGTTTTTTTATTTATTATTATTGGCGCTAAGAATATTATATTCAGAAAAATTAAAACAATCAAGGCCTACAAACCTTACATTAGTAAATCGTAATTTCTATCGGTTCCAAGCTTTTTAATAAATATGAATGAAAAGTCTTACTTGTTTTAAAAGAGAATATAAAAATCTTGCAATAAAATGCTCAAATTAATTTCAACCTTTTTAAAATAGCTGTTCTCTTCAAAGACTTGAATACCAGCAGGCGGCCATACAAACTAGTAATTAATAAAGGATAATCGAATTAACTTAATAGTTGCCGTCCCAAGCCTGGGGAGTGGTTGTGACATCAATCATTTTCTCATCCACTTTCTGTCACTTCGAATTTTGATAGTGCGATGATGGATCACCGCTACATTGTTGCTGTTGGTTGAATAACTACTTATGTAGAAAGAATTGGGCACTATCCATTAATTATACTGTTATTACGTCTTTCATGAGAGTAAAACACAGGGCTTATATTTTTTTACTATAGTGACTAATAAAATAAAATGGAAGTTGGTTTTAATCTTCGATCATATAAACAGAGGATATTGTCCGCCGCACATGAACTGCGAAAATGGTGGCATTAGCTTATAATTTTTTATGGCACGTAATGTTTAGACATCTCTAGGTAACGAGTAACTGAATGTAAACTGCTGCGCCGGCGCGTTTTGGCGGAGATTTACTTTCGATCTGATTCAATGATTGAGTCAGGAAGTGGATACTGAAACTCTTTAAACCCCTATAGTCTTTTGGTTAGTTTTAACAAATCATATGAGCGTATTTTTATTTTTTTTACTATTAATTGAACGTATCTACCAAAAACTAGAACATCGTTTTTTGTTAAATGGGTCTTAAATGCGGTCCTTCACGATGTGCCAAAATGACGTAACTGTACAGTCAATACTTCACTAATTCAATAACAAAATAGTAAAAAAAAAAAAACGAACTAGAACAACGTATCGTAACTTGAATACCGGTACAAATTAGTTGATAATATAGGTAATGCATAAACAACGTATATAGACAAAAGTCTTTATTTGAATCCAAACTATTGCTTGGTTGTAAATTTTAAGCGAGCCATAACAACGTATAAGTACTAATTAACATTTTAAATAACGTATCTTAATATGTATAGGTAAATCAGTTTAGAATACGTAAGAGCCAAGATAACGCATGTCAACCGATTTTTGAAAAATTATTAATATTTTTAGCAAGAGTGTTTATTTTTTATTTATTTTAAGCTTATGAATTCTCTAATAGTATTAGAGAATTTCTGTATACTTTTTTAATTAGTGAAATATATATTATTAAGAATCAAACGATACTTACCTTGAAGTTTGATTCCAATTATACTTCGGGTCTCAACCGAAGACGATTATATTATTTACATGCAGCAGTACATGGGGTTGTGCTGTCTTCTTCACACTTTTAGATATTAAACTACTATAAAAACAAAATTCCATTTCCTGTCTCCCTCTATGGCCGGAGGATGGCGCCTGCAACTTTTCATTACTTTTAGAGATATAAGGATGTATACACTCTATAAATATATATAATGTTTTGCTTTTTGTTTGTCTGTTTACTTGGGGCTTACGTTTTGGGTGGGTTGGGAGTGTAATCGTCTTCGGTTGAGACGCTCGCATAATTGGAATCAAACTTCAAGGTAAGTATCGTTTGATTCTTAATTATACTTCGGGTCTCAACCGAAGACGATTATATTATTTACATGCAGATGTTTAGAGAGCTTTCATCCGATAAAGAAATGAAAAGCAAAATATGTTTAATGTATATACATTCTGGCATTTATTTGTATTTGTCAATCAATTTAATAAAGATATTATATTATATAGTAATGCTTTAATTTTAACCAATAAGTATTATATATATATATATATCTATATTATATAGTAATCATTGAATGAATTCAATCCTATAAATTTATTCCATATAGTCATGTTAGCTTATTATGATATACATATTCAGCAAAAAATATTGAATATAGTAATTCCCGCAAATCGCAAATTCATTATCATCAGGATTGGTAACATATCTATTATAATATTTTAAGGATATAATTATTAGAGGATTTTCTCCAGTCTGCAGCCTTCCGAGCCACTTCCAAGATAAATCCCAAGTCGATGAGCTGTCGATGCGGAAGCATAGCAAGTGGGTATGCGGTCCAAATATCGATATGTCAATACCGCTATCGTACAGTTTGCCTATCTTTTTATTCGGTTTTCGAATGCTAATAAAGAGGTGCTCATTTAACGGCTCACACATTAGGGGTAACGTTTTCTCAATATAAGCTTGTTAGGCTAACGCAGGTCATTATAGACGGTTGTTCTATAATAAGAGGTAATCTACTAAGTCGTTGGAAGGCTACAGGTTGCGAAGATTTTTATTAAATCTTTAACTTTAGTCATAATTTTATAAATTCCTATATGTAGTATATATTATTATGTTTTTTAATATTATTAAACTAACGTTTGCATTGGTTGCAGAGGTAAATTGTTTGAAGAGAGTTGGTTTTTGACAAATATTCACGGGTAATATCTGTATAAGGATATAACTTTGAGACAAAATTTAGAACTTTATTGGTTGTAGGTAGTTTTAACCGATAGACACCCTTTATAAATCTGTTGACACTATTATCTAGTGTGATTTCAGATCCTAACGCTTCAGACAGAGCCGACCTATGTGTGTTAATTAAACTATAACTGACCCTTTGATCGAATTTCATTGTTAGAAATTACATTAGTTGAGTATGATTTGCATTAAACACATTGTACATAATTATTTTCTTCACAAAAGAACCATCATGATTTGATAGACGAATCGTATTGCTTTAATGTTTGGTTTGCAAATGAGGCCATGACAATACATAATGACGCCCCTGGAACATCTAGTTTTATCATCGACTGTCTGATAATCTCGCTGCCACCAGGGTAAGGTCTACACATAGTGGGTGGCGTGTTCTGAAAGGGGAATGTCGCAAGTATTTTATCAGTTTAAATTTCTGCGTAATGATCGATCTTCCATGACACGTATCGATCACATTTATAGCTTTGTGAACTTGCAAAAAGATCGATAGCAGGTACACCAAATTATCCAGTTATTTCAGTAAATGCGTAATCGGCAAGCTCCCATTATGTGTTTACCACGTTTATCTTATGGGATTCATGATCAGCAACAGTGTAATCAGATGATGAAAATACATGAATGTTTCTAAGCTCACACTCTTGCCAAATAGTGCAAGCTAAGTCATTTAACTGTGTGTTGCACACCTATTCGATTTGTCTAGCAATTGCTGTCGTATTATCTACTATAAGAAGTATATCGCAAGATTGAAGCTCAGAAAAAAAAAATAAAAAAATTTCAAATATTAGCCCATAAAGAGCGGCTTTAAATTCCAAGATATCCATACTGAGCTCCAGTCGGTCCAATTGCCGTGTGAACTTTGACCACCACAAGCTACCCTCCAACCGGTACTTGATGCATCACTATGTTAGATATCGAGACAGTAATCTTTAGTGCGTATAGGGCAAAACGAGTTATTAATCTTTAAATTCCACCATCTCAACTCTTTTTAAAGTGATTTTGCTATAACCATCTTTTTGTTATAGTTTTTGAAGTTACTAAATGTTAAAATCTTCCTGTTCAAACAATTTAGTGTACATCCATCTGTATCTAACAGCTAAACACGAAGAAGTCAAAATGTTTATGAATTTGGCAAAGAATCTTATTACATTTGTTGTTGTCTTAGTACATTTGTTGGTTCTTAAAGGTTCTACTGTTTTATCGATTATGCACTGTTTTTTTTTTTTTTTTTTTTTTTTTTTTTTTTCATTCAGGTAAATAAAGAGTCATATTTTCGGTATTGAAAATTAACCCTAGGAACTTGCATGCTGTGTTTTGCGTTAAAGAGCTCTTATCGCGGTTTATTTTGAAGCCCAATTATTGTAAAACATTAATTGTTGTATTTATATTATGAGAGCACTCCGAATAAGACTGTCCAATAGCAATAAAATCATCTAAGAAATTTACAGAAATCAGACCTCTGAATTGTAGGTATTTTAATCTGGCTTCGACAGTTTTGTAAACACAAACAGTGCGGAATAAAAACCAAACGGCAAAACACACACGGCAAAATTGGTACATTTGTGACTTCTATATGAAACGTATAACTTCTTTTTATCATGTTCATTTATAGCCAGTAAAAACATGCCATTTTAAAGTGCTCTAATTCAATGAATTTATTTAGGCTTTTGAATCGGTGATCGCCGTTAGCTTTTGGGTATAGTAAATATAAAATGAACTTGACACGACTCGCATGTCGATATGAATTTAGACAAAATAAATCTATGATACAGTGATCAATGATTATACTGTCAGATGCAGACTTACATAAGTTCTGGGGAGGAGTTATTTTGTACCAGTTGCTCTTTAAGTGGTATACTGTACCCTTGTATCCAAGATAAAACAATAGGGTCATTTGTTATGGTACACCACTAGTCATAAAAAAATTGCATTCTGCCGGCAATAGGTACCTCAGCTATCGGCGTTACTGTCTCCTGGCTCCTCTGCGCAAAGAACCGTTCCAGCGATTGTATTTCTGGTGGCGATCCCACGACACTGGTGCCTACCTCCGAGGAGCAAGGTTCTGGCAGGACTCGTGGGCTTACAGCTCACGTTTTCCCCCTCGCGTTTAAAGCTCTCCGCAGTCATTGGAGGTGGTGGTTTGAATGGAGCGCGACACGCTATTCATCTCTGAACCTGACTTTGAAATCGCCTTCGAAGACTTGAGGTGCTCGGCCAGATTAGTGCCGAATACAAACTTATCGATTTAGGTGTTTTTAACACTATCTCAAGTTTGTTTATTGATATTGTTTATAATTGAATATCGCACCGCCTGTGATTCTCTGTAATGACTTGGCAAGCGACGATTATATTATGAGCATATTATTATATTATGTGCTTGTGGGAAAACTTCCTTGACGATAAATCCCAATTAAGGACGTTCCCTATCGCTGCTAAACAACTAGACTATGTATCTTACTATGTAACTAACTAGTTATGTTTTATTTGACTAATCAGGTATTTTTTCACATTAATGGAAGACAATTCCGTTTTGTATTCTAAATTAAGCTTCGGTGCCTTTATATTAACGCTATTCTTAGAGGGCAAATACTCTTTCAGCAAGTCTGCTTTGCTCTCTTTATATAGGCAAGCCATTACATAATATAATTATCTAGCAGCAATATCCTTATGTAAATCGTCACTATATTCCATTTGTGTGGAAAGGTTCTCTCCAAGCATCATCAGAATTACAGGGTCGAGCATTTCTTTTTGAGAAAGTCTCATCGAAGAATAAAATAAGTTGATATATATCGACGCGATATACGCAATGAAAAACTTACACGATATACGTGAAGTAAATGCGCCTCAACACGGTTTACGTGGAGAATATATTACCTCAACACGATTTAGGTGGAGAATATGATGTTACTTCAACACGGTTTACGTGGAGAATACGTTACCTCAACACGATTTAGGTGGAGAATATGATGTTACTTCAACACGGTTTACGTGGAGAATACGTTACCTCAACACGATTTACGTGGAGAATATGATGTTACTTCAACACGGTTTACGTGGAGAATACGTTACCTCAACACGATTTACGTGGAGAATATGCTGTTACCTCAATACGATTTACTTGGAGAATATGATATTACCTCAACACGATTTACGTGGAGAATATGTTACCTTAACACGGTTTACGTGTGAAGATAATTAAAAGTATCGACATGATATACATAGAGAATAAGTAGCCATCAACGAAATTATAGGTATATACTCTAAAGAGGTAAAATGTCCTTGGTGGTCTATTCCATTTTAATCACCTGGGTGCTAAAAGTCGACTCTTTAGTCGACTTTGATCTCCTGGGAATATAATCACCTAGCCATAACACGTTTAAAACGTCATGGAAAAAACTACGTTGAAAAAATAAACCAAAAAGTATCTACGTAGGTATTAAGTATGTTTATAATAAAACGTTTTATTCCATCCTTCCGACTGTGCCATGCGCAGAACTACCCACCTTATTTTCGTGAAAATTTCCTTTTGTTCATTATTAACTACTTATAAATTCTCATTTAGATTCACACGCTAAATTATCTTATGAATTAATTACTAAATTATGTAATTATCGGGATAAGTTTGGTAAGAGGGTACATAGAAAACTTTATTTTTGAACAAACTATTCAGTTCGTCCAAGGTATGCGCATTTGCCTAATACAATTATCATAGACTATGTTAGGTACCTGTTTTCTCTCGATATACACCATCCATGTAAGGCTCGTAATAACCATTGCAATATGGTGAATCATCATGGTGTTGGCGGGAATGTTACTTCGCCTGTATTTTTGGAGTATTGTCTCGAATTTCTTCACTTTGTTGCACATATTTTCGTATTTACTACAGTTAGATCGTAAACGTTTTCTTCATCCCGTATTTAAATCAGGCGATAACACTTTTTTCACTTAATCAATTAATTACAGTGTGATTCCGACGACACAAAAACACGTAATGAAAAGTTGCAGGCGCCATCCTCCGGCCATAGAGGGAGACAGGAAATGGAATTTTGTTTTTATAGTAGTTTAATATCTAAAAGTGTGAAGAAGACAGCACAACCCCATGTACTGCTGCATGTAAATAATATAATCGTCTTCGGTTGAGACCCGAAGTATAATTCTCTTCATAACAGTCTAAAGTTCAAAGAAGTGAAATATGGTCAGTTTTTTAGATCTCCTGTAAAATTCAAAAAAGTAAATACGCTGATTTGGTTCTTACACCGCGAATTATTGTTAGGTTATGAGATTGTAAGAGAAACAATTCATATTATTTTTTTGAAATCATGTAGAGTATGTATGTTATAAATCATTGTAACTTATAAATATAAGTTATTATGACTTCCAAAAAGCAGAACACTCAGATAATCGAAATCTAGCTCTGCTCTACAAAGAGAGTTTGTTAAAACAAGGATTTTAAAATTCATGACACGGAATCTAGCCTAGCTAAAGTAATGAAGAAAATTGCCATAATTAATGTAAAATTAAATCAGGAACTGTCATTTGCTCCCCTCGTAACGTTTCGTATAAAAATGTGAATGCACTCATCTTTTTGTCTGGGTTCCTTTTGAGTTTCAAGCACCAAGACACGGTTGTCTGGAGGCAGATAGATAAATTTAATTTCGACGACTGCAAATAGTATCAACGTACGAATAAAGCTCAGTTTTTTTAAACCTTGGTTTGCGATAAAAAAGGAGTCTTGTCAACGTTACTGTCTGGTAAAGCGACGGCGCAAAACGAAGAAAATGAAGTTTCTGCCACCGTCTGCAAGTACTTAAGCTGAATTGTTCGAGAATTGCGCAGTGTTCGGTTGTTATTTATAAATAAATCTTGTACAGTTGTGTTGGGAAACCTAGACAATCATAGAAAACAAAAAGCTGTTACCTACCTACTGTAACACTTATACAAGAACTCAACGTAAAAAACTTCATTTGCAGGAAACATTAAAAGATAATACATTTGCATAAATAATAAAACCGGCCAAGTGCAGGTCGGGCTCGTGAACTGAGGGTTCCGTACCACCACAAAATACAATAATTATCAATTTAAAAACCGACTTCAAAATTTGTAAAATATGCTATTTCAATTCCGTGAAAGACATAATAAGGTCGTCCAATCAACCGAATACGTTGCGTAACTTGGTAATGAACAGAAATTTGCTGACTCGCACTTGGCCAGTATTTGTTATTTGTTGTGATACTTTAGAGTGTGTACTATAATCATGGCAAGTTTGACTCTTGTATATACGTATTATCGTTTTTTACAATAGAGCAAATAGAAAAAAACGTAAAAAATTATACGTTTGTTATATACCCCCCTTTAGTTTTTACTTTTTATTATTATTTCTTAGTGCATCCGCCGTAACATTTCATATTCTGTGAAAATTTCAACTGGCTATCTATTACGGTTCGAAAGATACAGTCGTTAAAAGACAGGACGGACAGACACCGTAGGCTCAGTAATAGGGTCCCATTTTAACCCCTTGGGTACGGAACCTTAAAAAGCATAAAATTAACATTACAACTCCAGTCTCACAATGTGTTGTGACAACTGACACTACTGACAGAAAGACGCAGTCAGTTAATCTGCAAACTTTCTTATTGCACCCATTCTGCAGTTATGGAGAGTATAAGTTTTATCTAGCTATGTCTACTATTGTCCACTGATGCGTTTTATGCTTGTGGATTACAGCCAATGGTTTCGGTAATCGGACAAAACGGTCAATTAGTTGTGAAATTGCGGCTGCTGCGGCCAATCTATTGACGGGCGCTGAACGCTCTGCGCACACTAGATACTTTTTTTTTATAAACGATTGACATACAGTTTTCTTTTTTGCTAATGAAAATATTTTTGCTTTTAAAGTCATTAAGTGCTTAAAACAAAGGCCTAACTTTCACAGAACTATGACTCGGCAAAACACGAAAAGCATTTTTTTTTGTTTACTGCCAGTTTGATATAATTGTGTGTGACTCTGAAAGGGTCATAAATGTGTGAAATTTAATCGCCGAGTCTTCAAATTCAAAATAACTTTAAAGTCAAAATATTTACCTTCTGACTAAATTATTTCTTGTAACATAAACGCAACACAACATTTGTACACGTGTTTGTCGTTCTTTATTTTTGTAGTTAACAAGCAGTATGCAGAGTGTATGCAGTAATATTCACTGCTACATCAGGTAAATCTTATTTCCACAACTTTCAACACTGCTTCATTAAAACTCATGAAATTTCCAAAGTTTCTAACTTAGTCGTTTGCAAAAAAGTGAAATAAAGAGTCAGTATGTTGTGAAGATAGAGCCGCTCAACATAGCTGCAACATTTCTTGTCGCCAACAGAAAGTTTCGAGTGTGCAAAGGATGCACTCGCCAGCTGGAAAAATGAACCTCTCATGAAATTTAATGTGGAAATGTCCTGAAACGACGCCAAACCGGAGTTTGAATTATTTATGGTCTGCTATTTTAATGGCGTAGTCTTTGGTTCATTACTGTAAAAGTGTTTCGTAATTTTTGACGCTTACGGCTACGATTCCATCTTGTGTATGCAACGTTTAATAATTCGTTATTGTGATGCTGATTAATTCTATCGCTAAGTACTTAACTATCTATATATTAAAATTTATGTTTATTTCAACCGTTAAGCCCTCTTTCGATTACGCTGTTATTGATCGAGCGAAGACAGGAATTCTAATGGGATAAGTCAGCGTTTCTATGTAGGTTTGTACATTCGATGATCACTTGCGTATCGTTGATCGGATCTTCATGAAACTTTGTCGGCAAGTAGTTCATTTCAATACAATTTTTATGAGAAAATATGGGCAAATTCGGTAGAGAGGTTGCGAAGTATGAGATGAGGGGAGGGGTAAAGGTTCAGTTCGGGGCGACCAACTAGTATATTGTATAGCTTTGCAACTTTTCTTTAACTGCTTCTAATTACCTATTTTGAAAGCCCAATTTTCGCCGCACGACTAAGCTGCAAGGCAAAAATCACCAATGTAAATATCAAATCAACTAGACTTGAAATGACTAAAGTGTGCAATTAAAACCAACCATGAAAAAGCTTACTCCTAGTATCCAAAAATGACCTAGTATTAAAAAAAAATTTGTAAGGGCAGTCGGTAAGCAGTAAGGTGGTAAGCTATAGACCTATGATGTGATTTATTACATTGTAGTCTAAAGAGGCCGCTATTTAGGTGGTTCTTTACCATTTTGTCATAGCAGACCATTTTGCTCTTAGACTACAAAGTGACCCACTGTGACGTAACTATCCACAGACCGATAGCCTATAGGTTAAAAAGGAAAAGCTACCAAATCAAACACTCGTATTGCTTCAATAACTCGAATAAAAATAAACGGTGAACAAAGCCCGTTCCTCAAAGAGTCAGGGCAAGAAGGTAATAAAAACAAGGACACGGGAAATCCTTTAAATCCAACGCACAGATGATGCAGTCAACAAGCTTTCCGGGATTTTCCCGACTGACAACCGAAGCTATTTTAGAAAAGACCGGTAAAATTTAGACATAAAATTAAGTGTTTCTTTTGGAATTTATTAGAGTTTTATGAAAAAAACGTATGATTTTAATCAGATGTTAATCAATAAGTTCGCAATGGGATACACGTTATCTGATCTGTCCAACATCAAATACACCACCATAGGTCTTCTCTAATCCATAGAACTAACCTAACAATGGTTTTGATTCTACATAGAAATTTAATAGTTACAACTTCTTGTTTGTGTCAAGGTGATAAAGAGTTTAATTCCCATATAAAGTCATACCTTAAGTACTTTTCCCCCAAAATTATTCATCAAATTTGATTTATTCTCATAACCTTGGTTATCTATGTAGTAACTAAGAAGATTAAATAAAATAATAAGGTAACGGATTGTTCATTATCTTACGACATTAATGGTTTGGCTGACCTGACGCGACATGTCTGGCAACCTTATAATAAAAACCGTCATAGAGAAAGAAAAAAAAAGAAAAAAGGTAGGAAAGAGTGGACCAGGAAGATCAAGGAGAAACAAATATCATATCGTGCATGGGCGAAAACTAGTAGAAGACCGTCAAGCCAGGAATTTACTTCACCGACAAGAACTACGCTCTGAATAATTAAAATTTATCATCTTTAACTATTTAAGGCCTTACTTAAAAACGTTACTCAAGTTAACATACGCTTAAATATGCTCCGTCTTGTTTTCGCGTGTGACGATTGCCGTCAGCGAGAAGTTGACAGAGCATTTTAAAACATAGATCAACTTGAGTAACGTTCTTAAGTAAGGCCCTTAAAGCTAAAAGTTAAGCAACTCAAACGGAGAATATTAATATAATTTATAGGTACGATCATAAAATTGATTTTAGCTATCTTCACCACGTGCAGGGTAATATTGCCCATTGTCGGAAACTATCTACGTAAATCAATCGCCTACGCGACTGGCTACCACACAAATACAGTACAAAATGTACAAATACACTCTACTGGAACATCTGAACCGCAGCTTTCTCATAAACCTTTCATTGGTAACTTATAAACTGCACAAAGGCGCAGGCGTCTATGCAATAAAATAAATAAGCTTTTATCAGCCACGAACGCAAATACAGATGTCAGCTATTCCAGAATACTGTCAAACATCGAGCTCGAAGTTATTTATACGAAAGTGCAATGTCCAGTAAGTTATGCTTCGAAATTATGTAGGAGTTGGCAAATATATCGACGCAAACAAACGCTATATTTGGCTGCCCTACTAAAACTCGCAAACATACTTAACTTATAGAAGCTTCTTAACTTTATTCGTCTCAATATAGACTTTTGGAGCGGAAACGAAAAAACGAGTTACAGAAACTCTTAGCGTATTATTTCTAAAGTACGAGTAAATAACTTGTTTACAATTTGAGTTTGTGGAAGCGCTGTGAAACCGAAACAGCTACATGAAAGCTTTTCAGACTACGCCACAGTACAATGTGATAACGGCAAAGTACAAACCTCCCGTAAGAGGATCGTTGTCCTCGTTATTATGGACCACGCCTTAGGAAAAACAAAACAAAAATTTGCTGTTCCATAGAAGGCCAACTGAGTTCAAAGTTCAAAACAAGAGTAGAAATTGATTCAAACGAGTACAATAACACTCTTTCTGTTTATCGTAATACATTCTGCCTAGCCGCGAACGTTGTAGTCTGAAACAACCCTGCTGGTGGCACGAAGATGTTGTGTCAACAGCGGGTCATCTCTGAAGTCTCAACCCTGGTCCGAGGTCACCCTATACTGAATAAATAGAGCTAAGGCAAAAGCAAACTCAAACAAAAGTAAATTTATTCACCAAATACGACGATTAATACACGATCTCGTGACAGATTTATATTTGGCCGGTGTCGGGGGAAACAAATACGTTTGTGTGCTACAGTGACTGTCTGTAAAGACAGTGGACACTAAGCTCTATATCGAGAGAAGATACATAAACTCAAACAGGAAATTATAGATCGGAAACAAATAGTATTACTACAGCGACAGGCAACACAGTTATGTATTACGTGAAAATGTGGATCTATTTTTATTGATTAATAGCATCGAGACAACATCTATACAGTCACAAACGTGCAAAAAATGACCATACCAAAACTCGCCGAAGGACACGCATTGCGCCGACTTTTTGGTTAGCTGTAAAGCAACCGCAATCCGACTATAACGCCTCGCGATGCCAGTGCTATGATGACATAGAGCGGACAAGCAACGTTCAACACTATGCAAGCGACATACCGTCTAAATTGCAGTAAATGTGGCATTGCGAACTATATAATTGATGTCTAGGTATATACAACGATCGCCGGATGATTTTTAACTGTTTTTACTTAGATATTGGTACTCTATAGGTGTCGTATCTCGATGGTTTATGGGCTTGTGCTTGACCGCCATCACGCCTGATGATAAGCGATGCGGAATACGAAGGAGCTCGCGACTTGAAGGCACGTGATTATTGTGTACATGCATAGTCGAGGCCAGCATACGTGAGTCAATAAATGCCCAGTTGCCGCCAAGGCTTGAATAGTACTTTTCTCAAACACTGCTTGGATATTCATGAAGATATGTACCCGCATAACTGTTAAAGAGTAATGTTCACATTACACTAAAACGTTGCCTAAAAAGGAACTTCACAGATGACCATTGCTGGTACTATGAGACAATCACAAGATTTTAGCCATATTATCTGGAAATGTCATAATAACATTTTATTGCAAAAGTGTCAAGATAAAAAAGATCTTAGCATATTGTATGAAACTCTCAAGACCATAATAAAAACAAAAAATAGAATTGGAACACAGACTCAATAAGGTAACGAGGTTACAACAACTTTGAAAAGTAACTAGTAACCTGATTACCAGATGGAAGTGGTCGTAACGGGTGCTTCCGGCGTGCGCCAGCGCTTCCCTGGCGGCGGAACTTCAATTTCCTACCCTTTGCTGTTTTCATTTTATCATATTATTTCATAATTTCTAAACTCATTTTTGTAGATCTTTGGATTACATTACAAGTCCGCCATCCACCATCTCCTTTGTACGTTTTAAAAATGTTTGAATAAAAAAATACCAAGCAGGAATTAAAAATATATTAACGGATATCGTTCCCATCAGAAATGCGAGTTGGTGCAATCTACCCACTTAGTTTATTTTATTTTCGCCTTTATTTCAATCATACCTAAGTTCTATTTGTTTAATCGTTTGACCGTTTTTGCCTTGCCTCGCACGTTGCTTATTTTAGCAGTTAGAAAGTATAGCGAAACGTTGCGTGTTTTTCATTTGCTTTTGCAAAAACTAATGCAATTACACACACAATATACCTATTTGTAACGAAATACAAAAATATGTATGAAATTATGGATATCCTGAGAAAATAACAAACGCAGTAACGTAAAAACCAACGGTTGTTTATACCAACTTCACAGGGTAGAACTACAGAACAAACTTTATTTGTTCCGAGAAGAATAACAAATTCTAACAACCACGACCGCATCTGCGGGGCATGTTATTGTAGGGGCTAAAATAAACATTATTTTTTAAGGATCTGCAGGATGATTTAATCACTTGAGAAGTGACTTTAATTGAAAATCAACAGCATTCTTATTAGTTTTTTTTTTTTTTTTTTAATTTACTAGAAAGTAAATCAAAAATTCTGTTTTCTTATCTAGGTAACTGCAACATTGAACCAAAGTAATCATTTATAAGTTAACAAGCTGCGTCTTGCGGTTTCACTCGCTTTGACAATCCTATAGGTACCGTTAATTTTTCCGGGATAAAACATAGCCTTTGTCATTTTCCGGCCCTCATGCAAGAAATAACGTCAAAATGTTGCACTGTTGCTATGAAAAAGCAAAACAAATCATCAACCACTTTTTTTCATTTATAATATTAAAATGATTTCAAATTTTACATAAAAAAAAACATTAAAGTTTATAGTTTCTTTTTTCATCTTCTAAAGAGTTTTTACACTTTTTACTCTTTATACATCAAAGTGGCGATATATATTTGATAAACTTACATGGAACGTAACGGGAAACTAAACAGTTACTAACAAAATTGACAAGTGAATTAATAAAACACCGACTTCCCGACTACAAAAACTTAAAACAGGCATAATTTTAACAGCATGTGTTGTTATTTTAATGAACATTTATTGTTGTTTAACAAAATAAATAGATTAAACATTCCATGAATTTCACATACTGTACAGTGTACACGTGCAGTCAAAGGTCATTTAGGTTTCATTTTGAATAGGAATACTAGAATAAGTAGAGGAAATGTCTCCGGCAGGAATACATGAGCGTCGTGTTTAGAATCTTCACGACTTTACGCTATAACCTATGTCTTTTCTGTTTATTTATTGTAGGTTTGATTTGTTTAGCAAACAGCAGTGTTATTGGTACCCATCAATAGTTAGTTTTTTTTTGTTGAACTCCTTTCGTTGCTGTCTCAATGTCGATCGTCATAAATGGCGTCACTGAGCGTAGTGTCAAGATGCTGACACACCTGCGCCCAACTCTAAACGCGGGCTCGAATAGGTGCAGTATGCAAAATCACGCGACTGCAAACCGTATCTCGGCGCGTTAAGGTTCACGTTTGCGTGATTTTGCAAGCTGCACCTATTCGGACCCCATGGATTCGGATTCGACCATCGTTTTGGCTCCGACCTTTTAATTTATTTTCTTTTTTATCTTTCCTGGGTTTATGTTTTTTTTTTTAATATATATTTTAAATATATCTCTTTCGACTATTACCTTTTTGGATAAAGAAAAAATTTTATTTTTTTAATACACTTGATACTTTACATTTCATATTAGTAAGTTGTCTTATAATCTATGTTAGATTTAACTAGACAACTGATCTCGGTACTTAAAAATACAAATCTATTTTATCATACTACCTACATTGCACAAAACGATGGGCACGATCACAAAAAACTTCTGTTGTAGGCATAACTGTATCGCGGAGTAAAACCAAGAGCCTTACGCCCAACTCTAAACGAGGGCCCGAATAGGTTCAGTTTGCAAAATCACGCGAACGCAAACCTTAACGTGCCGAGATACAGTATGCGGTCGCGTGATTTTGCAAACTGCACCTATTAAAAACGGAATGATGTACCTACTTAGACTCTTAGACGTTCTTTTACCGTAAGTGTTGTTAAATCTAGGCAATAAAAGGCTTTTGTTAGCGATGTTAGAGTGACAACGCTGCTATTTTTCAAGATTTGAATTTCAGTTCGAAATAATTGTTCTAGTAACAAGCTAAACTCACTTTTTTACTTTTTTTTTATTGATCAATGACAATACCTAAATCATTGCAGAAATACCTCCAGAGCCCGTTCTAAAAACATATCCAGTCAACAATATCTTATCTACAAATCTCATTTAAGTTTAAAATGATCAAAGCCAAATATAGACAAAATCACACACAAAATCCTCTTACAGCACAAAATCAGCTCTTTAGGTATAAATCACAACACAAAACGCAAGACGACTAAACTGAAATGCTCCTGAAATCTAAGTAAACACAACAAATCACGATTTTAGCAAAACGTCCGGGCTTATAGGGAGCACTGACTTATACAAAGAAGAGGATTATGCCTTAATCTCGGTCGGCTATGCCGAGACACGCGTCTCGTACCCACATTAAACCCGCATTAGCTCTCCATCGATTACAAACTTGACATTTTGGGAAAAGATTCTGTGTGATTTTCACGGGAATATGTCATTGGAATTTGCAGGGAAAACAAGCATGAACGAATTTTAAGCCACGTGAAAGTCTGAGTCGAATGATGTATTAGTTTTAGGTTTTAGCTGAATGACAGCGGCATTTTAGACGGTATTTCAACATCCAATGACGTGACATGAAGTCATTACAAATACAAGATGGAGGAGGCATGTAAAGAGTGGATAAAAGAACATTGCTCATTCCTCATATGAATGAGACTTTGAAAATGAAAGTTAAGTTAGGTACATTTAATGTTCAAATTTCCATTTGCAAAATATGATCATTTGAAAATACCGTCATCGCGTATTTTGTTTCTTTCAATGTTGGAACAATTTGGCAATACGGACCAAAAAATTGTTAGATATGTGGGTATAAATATGTGGTACATTATTGCACACATGGTCATCTGACCCCAAACTAAGCAAAGCTTGTAATATGGCTGCCAAGGACTGATATACATACATATATATTTTGAAATACATACTTAAATAGATATTAACACCCAGACATAGAACAAACACAAATGTTCATCACACAAATGTTTGTCCTAGATGGGAATCGAACCCACGCCCCCAAGCGCAGAAAGTAGGTTCACTACCAACTGAGCCACCGGGGCAGTCAATAACAATACACCACGCACTGTTTTATTGCTTAGATGGACATCGCAGCAAATGGATCTCAAGTCTAACGTAAATTTTGTTACGTTCCTCGTCTAAGTACAAGACTTGGCGGTTTTACACTTTAACATCAAATGGAAATGACCCGAAGCTCTTCCCTTTTATCTGTTACGAAAGCAAATAAATAGCCGCCAAGACCTTTCTCAGAATTGGTCAGTTCGGTTCCAAAATGAAATTTGACAGATCCCGTATTCAGCAAGTCTTTGCCTATTCACTAAGAACTGTTTATTTTAGTGATTGGCACCTAGCCTGTTTCAATATCATCACTATTATCTTACAAAATGTCTACTTTAGTCGAATTGAAATTGCTTGTTCGGTAGAATTTTGAGTAGGCATTTATTCAAATAAATATCCTTTCGTTCAATATTGAAATTCAAATACGTACACGACTGCGATAAAGAAAAACTGTTCTTAACAAAATTGAAATGAAAAAAAAACGCGGGGAAAAAATACATTTACTGTACCGAACAAAAAGTTTCTTATATACAATTATAATTATGATTATTATCGGAATTTTTACTATGATCAGATTTTCGATGGAGCTCCTGGTATTTTAGCGCAGTTACACGCACCATTTTTACGGGAAGACTGAAGAATGGATGGTTGGCAAAAAGGTTCAAAGTTAGGTGCAGATAAAACTACACATGGTGAAAATAGTGCATGTTATGCGCAGTTAGCGCCGAAATATTGGGATTTCTATAACACGGTAAATATACCGATAATCATACCTATAATAATTGTTATGCACAACCGTGATAGTTCAAAACACCGTTTCTAAGAGTAATCTTCTAGTACAGCTGATTTTGATCTACCTACTAGACTCAAATGCGATTTCTTATATTTTTTAAATTTTATTATCCTTTATTTCATAAGATTCTCGTGTAAATATTATAATTATTAGTTAGTATAAAACGTAGGTTACAAAATATAGTGTTTTGTAAGTTTTTTGGAAATAAATGTATTGTATTGTATAAAAGTAGTAATTAGCTATAACATACAATTTTAATAGGTGATAATAATTAATAACTAATTTTATTAGTATCTATTCGTAGCTGTATAGGTGTCGTACAGTAACCTAACGCAAATGCATGTCTTTAAGTAGAATAATACATAATACCATCTTGTTCATGACTCGCTCTCGCTCTGAGTACAAAATTTCACGGAACGTTGATACTATGTCAAAATGAGGCCATTGTAGACTTATAATATAATAATTATAAACAACTTATACATTTTTTAACCGACTTCCAAAAAGGAAGAGGTTCTATGTTCGTCTGTATGTTTTTTTTTGTAGATAGTATAGATCTACATTTGGCCTCCACTTCAACTATGGAAATACTTACCCTTAAATGGCGAAAAAAATAAAAGTATTTTCAATTGGATCAATTTTAAAGCCACGAACAATTTTTTTGTCAAACGTGGTCTACGTTTGACAAAAAAATTGATCCAATAGTAAAAACTGTTCATAAGCACAATTACCTTCCTTATTATCACCATTTCTTTTGACCTTGTTAAGTATGTCCAGGGGGCTTACGCCCAACTCTAAACGCGGGCCCGAATAGGTGCAGTTTGCAAAATCACGCGAACGCGAATCTTAACGCGCCGAGATACGGTTTGCAGCCCCTGGCGTCGTCAATTAACTTATAAAATAAAAAAAAGATAGTATCACGTTTTTTGGAGAAATAGTTAAGAACTTTCAAGTTTCAAGCTTTTAAGGTGAAATGTTTCACTTTGGCGGGAAAATCAAATTTCAAACAGTCTTTTTGTCCTTGTTGCTAGGCCGGGTAATTATTGTGAGATGGCATAGTGTTCGCGAAAATTGTTGATCGTTCTTTACATTATCATGTACAGCTATTAATCAGTTACTCACCATATTACTTACATTTGGCAATAAACCGTTTGAAACAGCATAAATTTGTTTATTGACCAATTATTATGTAATAATGTGCATTTAGATAAATAACTTTACACGAGTTTGTAAAGAATAATAATCAATTTTCGCGAACATCATTATCGTTTACAATAATTACTCGGCCTAGCTACAAGAACAAAAAAACTGTTTGAAATTTGAATTTCCCGCCAATGTGAAACGTTTCACCTTAAAACGTGAAGTTAAGCTCGGAGCCTACGACAACAGATTTGGCCGGCACTTGACTGGCAGCGAGTCCTGCACAAAGCAATGAAAGCGGCTTAGACCAGAGAAAGGGGATTAAAGTATAATCTGTAGGGTGACACACGCCCGCGGCTCGCCCGGTTCTGCGCTGCCTTAGTTAATAGTGCTACAGTGACTGGGACCTAAGTTTTCCTATTTCACGGCCAACATTTTCTATTTTTAAATCGAGTGGAAACTATTTATATTCTTCTTTTTCTTTTAGTCTAGGAGCGGTTTGCCTCTTATTAAGCTAAGGATGCTGACCTGATTTGGTCAAGAAAGGAGGTTTGTTAAACGCAAAACTCTTGAGTAGATACTTAGATTGTAGATTCGTTTTTTATCAGAAAGTTTTTACATCTTTTTTATAATAATATAGTGACCGACAAACAACTTGAGCAAAAAGTAGCGAGGGACGAAGTAAGGGAAGTGACATGAGTGAAGGGATTGATTGATCCATCGTAGGCTGCATCATCGCTTAACATCATGCGAGTTGCCGGCCAAGCGCAAGCCTATCTTACAATAAAAAAAAATATATTGGCACATCTACATGAACACACTACAACCAGTCGTGCAAGCTCGCGCGGTTGAAATCCCTTCGTACATTAGTCGTTCCAGAAGAGACCTAAAACCTCGACTATTGTAAAGGTATTTTTTAGAAAGTCAACATCTGCATTTTGTAATTCGTAATATAAAAAACTTAAAGAATAGTGTACCTTATGACATATTGAACGTGTGGTCCTTGTTAGATTTTTCTGTGATCTGAAACAATGGAAACACTTTATTAGCATACATAAATGATGATCAGTTGATTGAATCAGGCGTTACTTTGCGGAAGTCCATTTTCAAAACTGTTTTAATAATGCACTTTGCAAAGTGCACTAAGGAAACGGGTATAATTTATTACTTTTTTAAATTCAATTAAAATACATGTAATTTCAATTAATATATATTTTATGTTTCAGAATTAATACATTTTTGTTTTCAGATTATCATATTTCATGTGACAGAATTAATTAATTATTGTTTCAGATTACTTTAATAATTTTTTAATTAAAAATAATTCAGAATTAATTAATTTTTGTTTCAGGTTACGTTAATTTTCAATTTATGTAATTAATATTTTATATCAGGTTAGGCAAAATTAAACTCAATAAAATTAACATTATCAACAAATATTTATCACAAATTCCTTATTGTACTTGAAGCGACGTAGAAGCGGAATTACACTAGAAATTCATCATTAAAACAGTTTTTTTATAAATGATCATCACTTTGGAATGGTCAACATCGATAAAAGTCGTGTCGTGGGCATCCTGTGGATGCAGATGGCAGGTTGTCCTTCAGTGTGGAGGTCAAAGGGGAGGTATATGTTCAGCAGTGGATGTCTTCTGGCTGATGATGATGATGAATCATAGTCCATATATCTAAATGTTTAAATTCGGAGGAGCCTTCATTCTTCAAAACAAGAAAATAAACAATGTAAATAAGTTTTCTAATGCTTTGTAGAAGGTTCTTACGGAAAGAAAAATTAAGAAAACTGGAAAACTTCAGAAAACTTAACGATGATGTAAGACAGGACAACGTCTGTTGGGTCAGCTAGTACGTGTATAATTCTAGTATTTTTTTTTTTACTGTCGGAGCAAAGTCCTTTCAATTGGAGTTAGATAACAATAGATAACTCAATAACGGAGCGATAAAATAGAAATAAAAATATCGTCAGTACAACGAGGAAGGCATGCGTCAACTGATTGACTGAGTCACCGGTCAGCCGTGAGAGTTTGACCAAACACCAAGTTAGGGCTGACTAAGTATATTGAGTTGGGTCTTATTCACAATTTTTGTTATGTTAGAATTTGACATCCATAATAATTATAGCAAAACTTTAAAAATTAGTTAAACATTGATAAGAAAAACTAACCGCCAAGCAAGTAGCGATCTTCTAGCAATGTGAGCGGCAGCATTGCTTGAGAACCAGCTTCCATTTAAAGTTAAGGTCTCTTAACTACAAAAAAATTATAATAATATAACAAATAAATAATTTGATTTGATTTAAGGCGAGGTTTTCCCAAGTTTAAGCAACGCTTGTTAGTCCAGTCGGGGCAGACATAAAACTAGCCTGAAATACAAAAAAAAACCGGGGAGCGATTTTTTTTAAACATTGGGGGAAGGTTGGAAGTATAAATCTCGATTTTCTAACTAATCCCGGTAGAGGATTCGCTGCCATCTTGTTTTAAAGTTCAATTTTTTTCGTTTTTCTTAAATAACTCGTTAGTTTTCAACTTTAGAGCAAAAATGGCTGTATCCAAAGTTGTTGGAAATTTAATTTCTCACAAGTTTGGTCGTTATCATTTTTCGCTAGAATCAATATTTGCAGAGTTATACTATCAAGTTTATAAAAAAAATCGTAATGGGTGGAATTTTATTTTCGTCAACTTTGGTTCTCGCACTTTTTTTTACTCCACGATCAATATTAATTATTCTTGTTTGTTACCTGAGAACTGCGTCATTTATAAACCGATTTTTTTTTCTGTGTAAGGATATACTTTTACTGAAATGGCCATCGCTATGTGTTTAAGCACTAAAATAATCCGCCTCTTTTTAGTGGAACAAGCATAATCAAATAATGAAACCTCTTTGCCCATTGAAATATTATACGCACGTCCAGGACACATGTACATGTTATGTATGTTACAAAAAATATATTTCAAAGTTTAAAAAACTAAATAAACACGCTTTAAAATCGCTAATCCTGAAGATCCTGGTAAGGATATTGAGAAAAATTATTTAAATTATTGCATTGTCATCGGTCCTTAATAAGTGTGCAAAATTTCAATTTTACTCGACGTTGTGAAGTTGAAAAACAAATTATTGTTAAAATCTGAGGTGGTAGCAACCCTACTCTAGCGACAATTGTCTATAATAGGACTCCACCCACATACGGGAGTATTGACTTACAATAAAAGTCACATTTCTCTTAATGGACAAACACCTTTACAAACTGACAAGACAATTGGTTATGTAATTATAGCCAAGACAATTTAAAGCTAAACAAGTAAGTAACTGACAATACAATTTTATGTTCAAACTACGCTCAATCATTGAAGTAATTACAGCTAGGGCGGACGATACGATCAAGTCTGCTATCACAAGACTACTCAAAAATACAGTTTAGTTGAATTCAAAAATGCCTACACAACTTTTTGATGAG
The DNA here is from genome assembly GCA_949125355.1 of Agriopis leucophaearia. NCBI lineage: Eukaryota > Metazoa > Arthropoda > Insecta > Lepidoptera > Geometridae > Agriopis > Agriopis leucophaearia. Next base: position 9,423,364 of record OX421275.1, read on the forward strand.
TTTCGTTTTTTTATTCATTCCTCTGTGAGGATTTTGGCGTCGCATTCTTGTGCATTTACCAGTGTCAAGTATTAAATTATTATCAAGTTTAATGAAATGTCGTCAAACAAGGCAGTCACAGTCAAAGTCAACGAAAGTATATCGCGGTCAAGTCCAAGTCATACCGTCAAAAATGCCGTCTAAAGTGGAAAAGACTTACATATTAGAAGCTTCCATGGAGATTAAGAAAGAAACAACGTAAAATGACAATTTAGGATTTTCGTTGTTATGGGTACCATGGTAACTTACATTCGAGGACGTTAATGAATACACAATCAACCATTATAGCACTCAAAAATACACAAGTTTAAGAAAACAATAAGTTTAGAAAAATACAACACTTATACAATAAGGTGAAACGATTTTCGCACGTTGACGCCAAAAACTTTGTAGGTAATATTACATACAAATGAGGTTTTCCCTTCTGCAATCCTTACTTTGGTAGGTACTTGCTTACACTTATACTAAATACTAAATGCACTAAAAGTTTTATAGATTTATAGGCACTACATTGTGGCGAATTAATTTACATACACTGTTGTTAGCTAAAGAGCCACGAAGGAACAATAAATTGCGGTACGTGATAATTTTCCTGACTACACAACGTCAAATTACTACCTTTGTGGCTTGTTACCCATTTTCCTGACACTGACATGTCAGAATATGGAAAATTGACGTAGATAATGAACGTCATTTTATAAAATTGAGGAGAGATATTACGTAAGTCCCGTCTGAAATTATTGGTGACAGCTTATAATTTATTTTTTATTTCGGTGTTTAGAAACCTATTCTGCTTTTTTTTCGGCCATCATGCTGCTTTTACGGGCAAGCGCCTTAATTATGTTAGCTAACTGATACTGAATAACAAATCTTAAACGTTATTGAAAATAATTTGCTTGTATTTGACTGCCATCTCACCTGATGTTAATCGATGATGCGGTTAACGTTGGAGCACGCTTGCCATGAAGAAACTTATTTACTCGTGCCTTGAAGGCGCCCAGATTATAACTAACATTAAACACAATATATTCACAAATTCAGAGATCACAAATTCAGTCAAACACTCAAAATCACTCAAAGTCAGTCGATAAAGTACATTCTTAAATATTTTTTACATACTTAACATCAAAATTCATTTTTATTGTTTTCTCAAAACTATGTTTCCGCAGCTGTCCCCCTTTTAAGTTTGAGGTTCCCTCTCCCCCCACCCCCAACTTTGTACTATTTAACTACACAAATTGGAAAGCTACCAAATAATTCGAAATCAAGTTTAATATTATTTTCACATCGTAAACTCCATAAATACTTCGATCACGGAGCGTAAGCCAGATTGGCACCAGTTGTTTCATTATTCATATCTCGCCAGACGACACGCTATTAACATTTTAGATCGAGCAATGGTTTTAATGGAGAACCTGGACTGGCGTCTAAAATAACCTTCATTCTAAAGTAACAAAGTAAGTTTCGTCGCCGTTTTTTGGAAATAAAATTTGACTAAAATGTTTCTCTAGATAATGGGGAACGTAGGTACATAATTAATGATTCAAACAGCCGTGCTGGTAATTGAATTTGGGATTTCTTGCTCGTGAGACAGACGTGCTGCTGCTGAGCCAAATTGGTCGTCATATTATTATCAACAAAAAAACCCAATGTAAATAACAAACGTATATATAGTTTAAACGCACGCCTTCTGTTGTATCAAACCCTACTATAATGAATTGCTAATGGAACTTCAAAAATGCAGTGCAATGATTGCAGGTCAAACGTCACTGCAAAATGCCTTTATTAGCTTAATCTTTGTATCAGTATGCATGACAAATCAAACAGACGTGAAATCGATTCAACATGCCGCTATCGATAAAGTACTCACTAAAACGCCTATTTTTGCTTCGAATTATAAACGTATTCATGCCCAATGCCAAAAAGGTGCCGATGCTCAAACTACTTTATATTCCGAAGTATTTAGCTGATAAAGATCTATCGAGGTGTTTGCTCAGCGTTCTAATTCGTTGTAAAAACGCCCGTCACCTGACTTGCGGCGTTATAATTATGTGTCAGATAGGTATAGATAAAGCTTTCGGGTTTTATAAAGCGTCGGAAAGTTTTGTTCGGGATAGTAAAGCCAGAGCGAAACTTTAAAGCAACGCAAAAAAATATATGAATTTATAGTTTTATGAGTTAGAGAGTTTTTATGAGTTAAGTGTCATTGACTATAAGGCACATTTTAGATTACTCGCAGAAGCCACAAATCCAATAAGTCAAATGAAGGCCTATATACCTACTGATCAAATATTAGTAGATATTTAGCTAAACTGTTGAAATTAAACGTCTTTCTATCCATATTCTTTCGTTTTTTTTTTTCACAAAAGATGCACACATGTTATAAAAAAGGGAAAAATTGCTACTACTATGAGTGCCAATTTAGGTATATTACGCCCATGGTGCCAAACACTGAAGTGAGAATTTTTTTCGTTTAGATTAGAAGGGCTGTCAAGGCATTTTTGTAAGAATTCCGTTGTAGCCAGTTGAACACATGCAAACGATACGTCAAAATATAAATACGTAGGAAGGACTGCAGTAATTCGTCAAGATTAGTATTATTTCAAAAGGTTATAAACACCATTTTAATAAAGTTTAAAATTGACCTTCTCGTGGTGCAATACGGTTCAGTTCCCCTTGAATTTTGTGCAATTATTTTGGTAAATGTTGCTAGTGCAAAAAAACTGCACGATTATTGTGCGGTTTATAATACTAGTAGAGAAATATAGACCGTATCGTAAATTAACGTACCTCATTATTAAAACAGTTCTACCTTAAACTGCACGAAAAGTGGTTGGTAAAAAATTTGAGTTAAAGAGTTTTTCAACAATTTTGTTTATTTTAATTAACAAAAGTTGTGTATTAACGCATGTAATTGTGTTATACTAGTGAATTATTATCCTTTAAATACTATTAAGGTAAGTTCGTAGGTTTGCATGAGTGTGGGCAAACAATAGGAAGTAAAAAAAAAAAATTTTCGGTTTTGCCCCAAAACTCCGCACAAACTTAGCTAGATAAGTTTCCATGACCTTAATAGGTCATGCTTTGACCATGATATCGATTTAGGCTATGTTTAGAGCTCGTTTTATGTGACTTTAAATAGGTAGAAAAATAAATATTATTTGATAAGGTTAAATGCAATATCCATGCGAAGCCATTGAAAATAAAATGATATTATAAAATTTAGAATGTGGTATCACAGCTAGTGATGGGACAGTTTTGTGTGCAGTTTTGATTTTATCGATAACCTGTTATTGTATACCTTATAAAATATTTTATGATAAAACTTGCTCTAGTCGTTTAAAAAAAATTACAAACTCTTATTTAACTTGCATCGTTGGTATGTCTGTCAGCTTCCCGATTCAAAATTTGTAATCCATTTTTCTAAGCACGTTTCAGTTGCACTAAGTAAATTTGATGTTTGTAAAATAATATGGTGGTACTTAACTGGCCTGATGATGGAGCCAGAAAAGTAGGCCATAGTAACCTCTCTACTACATACTTTTACTTATTACTCCGTCGTGTTTGGAATCGTTGAATTCATTTTGATAAGGACTATTAGACCAAAAAGACAAAAACAATATTTCACATCACATCATCAGCCAATTAACGTCCACTGTTGGACAAGGCCTCCCTCATAGAGAGGGGTGTTGCCATAATTCCCACGCTTGGCAGGCGGCTTGGGGATCGCAGTACGTTCACCGTGTACTATTAGGACGCTGCTGCCCATCCTCCGGTGGTTCTGGTCGCAGTTTTAGGACATACCCGGGTCCAAAACAATATTTATTGTCTGTCTAATAATTCATAGATTTACTGACGACTTGCAGCGCCCCGTGGTTTCACCCGCTATCCTATAGGAACTGCTATTTTTTCAGGGTAAAAACTATGAGTCAATCCAGAATATAACCTACCTCCATACCAAATTTTATTTTAATCCATTCACTTATTACAGAATTCAGTGAAAACAAACATATTAATACGCAGACTTTCTTATTTATAATAATAGTGTGATAATGTTGTTGTCTACATCTACATAATAAGACAAATGAATAATAACACAATAAAGTTTAATCTTCAAAAAATACTCCTAAAGTAGGTATTGTAGGAAATGTTGTAAGAAAAATAAAAAAATATCGATATCGATAAAATTATGGTAACCACTATTATTGTCAACGGCTTGTCAAGGGCTTATAATTTAAACACGGTGAAATCACAAAATTATCAACAATTTAGACTATACCGGAGATAGGAAATTCCTCCTTTTTTTTAAATTAATATCCATTCTAGCTCTACCACACGTAATTACAGCGCAAGACGGCATTGTGAATAAATCCGATGGAGCAGCATACGAATTCGAATTCAGTTAGCAACTGCGATGCGGAGTTTGACGCGTTGACGTGCATACTCATGTTCACTCGTATGCCTCGTAACAAATGTTACATCTCTCTTCCGTTCTATACCCTTCTCTTTTCTGTGGTGCCAAACATGGTGCCAAATATAAAGTGACAGTGACAATTAAGACTAATCAAACATCAACAAATACTGAAATACGGCGCTAATATTTGAATTTCATCATAAACCCCTAAGCCACAGATCGCAGTAAATATTGGTAGTAGCTTTTCTATTGTTTGTTTTTTTTTTAAAGCGAGGAAAAAAAGAGTTTTACCTAGAATTTAAGGACAGCATCTGTTAATTTAAATTACACAAACCAGTTAATTAAAACACTGTTTTAAACTATCACGGTTGTTCACTAAAGTTATATCCACAACCTTACCACGGTAAATATCCCGAAAATAATCATATAACTTTAGCAGTTAATTAGTTTTTGCTTTTGAGGTTATATAGAAAAATAAAATGATTGGGTACACATAATTATCAAAACTGTATTAGATATACGAAAGTGTTGTTTATTATTTAATTTGTGTACTGTAAGTGTTTCCTGGCAAAATAGTAAGGCACGGAGAAAGGAGAAAGAATATTACAGTTATATGATTATTTACGGGATATTTACCTTGGTAAGGTTGTGGAAGGAACATGAATCCGTGAGGGTCTTCCCGTGAACATGGTGCATGTAACTGCGCCGAAATATCGGGAGCTCCTTCCACAACCTTAACACGGTAAATATCCCATAAATAATTATATAACTGTAGTGAACAACCGTGATAGTTTAAAACAGAAAGAATATTAGTTGAGTAATTTGAGTCTGTTTTTTATAAAACTTAACTGATTTTAGATAAAAGAAAAATCCTTCAAAGTAATGTTGAAAAGTAAATCACGAATCTATAATTTACATACAGAACACAAACTTTATAAAAATCTAACTTGATTATTTTAATCTGGGCTGGCGTGCGACTCGATGAATTGTTGAATTCCGAATGAAGGTTAATCCTCGCCCACGCATGTTCACGATATTCTCTAATCGTTCATTCGGATTATTCACCATCATGATGACGGTGTAAAGCAGTATCCAAGACTTGGTACCTAGAAGTATTATAGTCAATCACACTAATATTGTAGGAGTGCAATAAAAACACAACAGTCATAAAACTGCACGTCAGAAGTGAAACCTTAAGTTGTAATTCACCTATTCTATAAGAGATGGCGCTGTTTTAAAATACACGGTACAGCATGGCGATGACGCGAGTTCCATGATTTTTGTTCACCCAAAAAGTGCTTAACGTGCCTAAAGAAGTTATCATTTCAAAAACTAATTTCGAAATTCAAATTTGTAAAGATTATATACGGACTCTACGTCTACGTACGTAATAATTATTTCTTTGCCCACAGGGTTCATGCATTTTGAGGGATAAAAATTAAGTGTTAATTCAGTGTATAAGGTACCTCAACACCAAATTTCAGTCAAATCTGTTCAATTGTTTTGTTAAAGACATGTGTGCAAACGAAAGTTTAAATTTGATATGGAGATAGCCTACCAAGTGTCATTCTACATTAAAACTCTAAAAATTACTATTTAAACTCTAAAGTGTGTATGTGTGTTTGTTGAATTTTTAATTGTCTATAACAATTAAAACAACTTAACAATTAATTTGCATTTAAATAGGCAAATATACATATACTAAAGATTAGAGATTAGATTGTTTCTAGTTAATTAATTTTCGAACTGCTATGAGTTACATTTATCAGACCTGTATAAATCTATGAAAAAGATCAACTTTAAGTACTGTATGAATCTACACATAAGTAATTCAATGATTATCTGAACGAATATGCATGAGGACGCTATCTCGCTATTGATTGGTTAACCGAATGGGATTACCGTTGAGAAAAACCACCGCCTATGATGTGGCGACTAAGCCATTCCAGTCGAGACAATGTGTAGTGGTCATTGTTTTACATTTTTTTTGTATTCAATATGTTGATTCTATCTTTAAAAGCTAATGATCACATACACTTTAACACTGCTTTAAAATCAAGTGATAAATTACACACACGAACTCTTAAACGATTAGGAGAAAGAGTTCAATTCAAAAATGAGGTTTTTAGTCAGCGCCTATCACAAAAATTCATTCTGCCAAAACAAGAAGTATTCATAGTTAAAAATGAATAAAAAAATATTTATGTATGAAAATTATGTTTAGACGATTATGACATTTTTGTTGTTATCACGGAACACTATTACTCGCGGAGTGTTGTTATTCTCTAGGTCTTTTGTTTCTTAGATTTTTCGTAAGACATTTAATCATATAATATCTTCTGAAATTTTAAAATACGCGAGCGAAATATTGAACGTATGAGGCATATATTTTAAGTCCTGTCTATTCTCTGATTAGGAAACCGAACTACAACACAAACTACCCCACCTTCACCCTTCTTCAATTGCCTATCACCGTTCACCACCGCGCATCGCACTCGAATGGCCAGGAATTTGGATTAGACAATTGCTAGACGTCATTTATCTTCTCGCCGTTGTCACTTTCAGACCTCTAGCACAAAGGCCCCCGCTACATGTGAACTTGTCTGAATAGGTGCGGCTATAGCGCTCAAGTTAATTACGAGTGAACAAATTTAAAAATGTTGTAGGACGTTAACATAAATAAACTAATAAGGCTAATAGTCTAGAAAGCCGGTTGAAAACGGCCTGCATCCAGCGTTTTTCTGCCCTTTCACCTTAACAAATTTTAATTTTATCGCGTGTATTTTCATTATTTTCATTCCTGACGTTTCGAACACTATGCAGTGCCCTTGGTCACAGGTAGACTAGATGACAGAATATGTCTATAGAGTTATGTTATGTATTAAAAACGTACAGTAATTGTAAATCTAAATCTCGGAAACTTCTTTTTAAGACAAGTTTTGACACATGAAACCTGCCTTACTTAGAAACGTTACACGTCAGGTTTTCGCGACAATATCTGTGGACGAAGAGTACCTAGATATAGCAATTCTAAGCATTGTTTCATTTTAGTAGGTAATGTTTTTATGTAAAGCAAAACGCAAAACTCATTTTACATCACTGCGTCAATCTTTAATACGTACTTACGCATAAGTTAAACCGTGGTGTATCGCTAAGAGTAAGCTACTTTTAAGTCAAGTCATAATTATTTTGATTTACATGAAAGTAGACGACGTGCTGAAGGGGAGACCTACACCCGACAGTGATGGGTAGATAACGGTTGATGATGATGATACTGAAATATGCCCCTGATCTTACACTGTATTTCGTAAGGGTTGAGGAGTGAACATTTTTGTCATTAGCTCGCAACAGACCCACAATAGCAAGGGGTCTGACAAAGAGGTCTAAAATTTCACCGTTCTTCTGAGGAGGGAATACTACTATTTATTCTGCGACAAGGATGAATTGAGACCATTATTTTTGGAAGGTTGCGTGTCCCTGTCGGGTAAATAATTGAGATATTCATGTTGATGGATAGACATGAAAACTAATAATTTATATCATATACAAACTGGTGCTGTCCATAAAAAATTGCTATCTAATATATGTTATGTTAATAAAGACGATATCAATGGATTTAAATAAGTATCCACAAGAAAAATATCACTTACATAGTATAAAACAAAGTCGCTTCCCGCTGTCTGTCCCTAATCCCTATATATGCTTAGATCTTTAAAAATACGCATCGGATTTTGATGCGGTTTTCACTAACAGTTAGATAATTTTTCACGGAATGTTTATATATATACCTATAATAAAACATATACCCGTGCGAAGCTGGGGCTGGTCGCTAGGATACAACAAATAAATATAAAATAACGGAAGTTAAAACCTAGAACTACTTCAAATTATCATACAAAAAAACAAACTAAAAGACTTGTCTAAAAGCTCCTTGGTGAAAAGAAAAGTGGCCAGAATGCTGGCAGTTTTGGCATGTTGAACAGCAAATATTTTTTTGGCTTGAGTAGGCGTCAGCATTCCTATTTAGAATTAGGAAGAGACAAACTTATGCAGTGTATGGATTTCGCTGCCTTTTGTTGAGTCAAATCATACTAAAAAGTCATGCGTTACTTTTGTTTCCACAACTTGTGAAATTTCCCCAAAAAAATCAGCAGTTCCATTAAAAAAAAACATTGACTATTAATTCATCATTGCAACAGAATATTTGGAAGAAGCTGATATTTGTTTTTGGGCATTTAAAAAAAGTTGTAAAACCAAAAGCCGTTTGTATGTACAGAAGAAGAAGTGCCATTTAGAGGTGGCTGGTTAACCCTGTATAGAGCGCGAAAGTGTGTTTGAAAATCACGGATCAACGTGATTTTTGCATTATATGGTTGGATTCGGAGCACTCTCTCTCTCTCTCTCTCTCTCTCTCTCTCTCTCTCTCTCTCATTTTCTCTCTAAGTTACTACGTAGCACACTTTTACCCCGAGAAAATTTACTCCACTCCACAATGTCCACGCGTATGAAAATGTGCGACGCGACGCAGCTAGTTCAACATATTTTATAGATCCAAGATTCTAAGCCTATTGGAAAGGTAAATGTACTTTTAAAAGTACTTAAAGCTGTAACTAAAACGACAACTAACATAGAACCTAAACAATAGTTACCAATAATATGTATCTAAAAGGCATTAATTGATAAATTCCACAAATTACATATGTGCCGAAATGATTGATGTACAGATTCTGTTGCATGTACATAATCGCTAGTAATCAATGTGTTATTAACGCTGACTAATAGCCTGACCTGATATAGGAAATACCGGCTGTAATGCCTAATAGCTGGCTGGAGTTAGTACAATATTAACAAATTTGATGCGCTAGGCTTAGGTAGGTCAACCACAAATCGAAGGTATGCTATGCGATCACGCTGTGTCGCTCATATTGGTGATCCAATCACCGTCCGTGACGTCACAATTTTAGAAAAAGCGATTGTGCGTCCACTGATCGCTACACCCACTGAAGTGAGAATTTTTTCCTTCTCTTTTCTGTGGCTACACCTATCGCAACGTATAGGTAATGATGACGCCATTGCGCCGGTTCATGAAAAGTAGACAAGAAACATCGGTAAAAATCGGACATAAATCAATCTTTCTAAATATAGATTCAATTTAGCAAAATGATGTACAATATTTCTGACTGCTATTCCGGATTCCGTGAACCAATTTAGTGAACGAGAAACATCGGAAATCAATATGGAAAATACTCGAGTGCTTATTTCTGCGTATATATATTAGTCTACTTGGTTCGATTGTAGAAATCGTTTTTACAATGTTTTTAATAAAGCTGTCGCGTGTCGTTGAAATAATTATAAATCCATCAGGAAACATTGACTCGATGAGGTAGGAGAAGACGTAAGTACACGGAAAAAAAGATGTCTTATATCAAGACATTGGTCAAGCCAAATTTAATATTGACTCTTATATGGCGAAAACTATATAATATTATTTATTAAAGTATTCAAAGTTTTCAGTCAAAATCAGATATATTCCATAATTGACTTTGCAATAACCTTTAAACAATATTTTTTCTTATATCAAGAAAAAATTTAGATTGCAATAATATTGAAACAAAATATGTTCTTACATCAAGAATAATAATAAAGACATTATTATTCTTAATTTGAGTAAACAGATTTTCTTGAATGGAGAAAATTTACTTATGTTAAGAAAATATTTACTTGGATTGAAATAATTTTCCTGAGAATATTGAGATTATTGATAGAAGAGATCTTTTTTTTTCCATGTAGAAGATGTAAGTAACGTTTTTTTTTTATTTTATTTAATACCAAAAATTTACAATATTTCACATCATAAATTGCCTTAAAACCTAATTAAGGTAGGTTTCGAAATAAGGAAGTAACTATTAAATTCTTGACCATTATCATCACCTATAGGTATTTTCAGATCCTGTAGGTTGCAAAAGCTGTTGCAATTACGATCACACGACAAGTGCACTCTGAATAAGCGATACAGTGTCAGTCAATTAGTGATTGGCAACCGTCTCGCTACATCGGCCCGTCTGCTGTCGATTGTCAACTCGTCGCTACAATTACCTGGCTATTAGCCAGAGCACCATCCATATGAATTCAGCACTATGCTCCGATGAAACGAGATAGAATTTTAAACGAAGCTGAAAATAATTAATGGAGTCAATTCTTATTACTCATTCATTGTCTTATATTATGTATAAAGTCCGGGTCAATGGAGCTTTTGCAATAATACTGCGCCCAAGTATACACCTGTGAGAACCCTTTGCACGTCGACTTTGTTGGTGAGTGGTTATCGTTTGAGAGCAATGCGACATAGTTCTTACGTGTCTAGAGGTTTCGACAGATGGTGCTTATTTTTTAAGTTTTGACAACTGGGATGGAATGTTCTTTGGAAGGTAGAGCATTTTTTTAATTGTAAAATAGGCTTGCGCTTGGCCGCCTACTCGCCTGATGTTAAGCGACGATGCGGCCTACGATGGATCACGCTTGCCTAGAAAAAACCGATTGACTCTTGACTTGAAAACACCTAGATTGTAACTATCTGGGAACACCCATTCAGGCAGCGCATATTTTGATATCTACATCCATGTACCCATTTTTTCTTCATCCCATGGTTTTAAGTTTAAACATGTGATTAATTAATTACGTTTCTCGTGTTTCTGAATCTGTACGGGGTTATGCGGAAAAGCTGTTCCACACATTTTGTCTAATGTGAATGACCGTTTTCTATGGTACAGCCTGGTACAGCAGTTTTTTTGCGATTTCGGAGTTGCTCCCACAGTAAAAGATGTTCATAATGATGGGTAGTATGGACCCCTTTCGGCTTAGTACACCCTTTCCACTAGCAGCCACTGGCACCCGACACACAGTCCCAGATTAGTTCGGGAGTCTATGGAAAACAACACAATGTGAAACTAAATTTTGTCAAAATAAATTACTTTGTTTGTTTGTTTTCCGCATGACCTAGTATTAGACACAAAATAATTCTATACGTTTCTTGTTATAATCCCGTATAAAACTTCAAAATATGGCTTACATTTCGACGAGTAACATTTTTGGGGTTAAAGATATAAAGCTAGACGTCTTCTTACGCTGATGTTGGTCATATACAGGTAAATACATTTATTTTTATTAAAAATAGGCTTGCGTTTGACCGCTAGCTCGCCTGATGTTAAGTGATGATGCGGTCTACGGTGGAGCACGCTCATCGCATTCGGCATCTCTCGGCATTGTGTTCTTGTAAAGCTACTCACTGCAATGCTGATGATTAGCGATGCGGTAGTTTGCAGTATCTGACGTGCGCTAGCGTGAGGCCTAACCAGCCATATCAACCAAAATGTAAACACAAATACATATTTTTGCTAAACAAACTTACTAACCTATTTGGTATTTAAAATTACTAAACATGATAGCCACAAATACATTTATTAAACTTAATATCATTTCATTTAATACTACCTTATCATTTCTCATGTGAATGAAATAGATTTCTTATAAGAAATAAACGATCTTAAACCTTGTTGAATCGAATGTCTTCATTGTTGATCACATTTTCACTTGTTACACAAAATAAATAATAGTTTGTGAGGCTGTGCCGTAACTAGCCTTTTATGCGCCCGGTGCGAGATTCTATAACTGCGCCCTTAAAAACAAAACTTGGTCCTGGTGTGGTCATATATGCGCCCGTCCAGAATCTGCGCCCTGTGCCTGGGCACCGCTGGCACAGCCCTATTTACGGCACTGTTGTGAGATACAATAACATACTAACTAAACTGTAGGCTAACGAAATGTCTCAAAGCCTTTGTATCAATCATAAACATAAAATGCGTAGTAAGTACCTACTTACTTAAATTGGATTTCCTTTGCAAGTTCTATCTTATAGCGATAAGTATTCACCGTACTTCACGTTACCTTACTTTGAGTAATAATTGAAATAAAACAGGTGACATTACGGCGGGCGGTCACGAACCGCACGATGTATCGCGCCGGGTCGTAACGACCCGGTAATTCGCGTGCACACCGGAAACCAGTGTCTAAACTTAGGTTTATTCCAACTTTGTATACGTAAGATAAACACTGTCTATAACCTCGATAAATCAGAGTGATCATAATGACAAAACGTATACCTACCTATTTCTACCTTATTTCATCTATTTCTTGGGAAGAAGTTCGCTGAAGAAACAAATTCCTTTCCTCTAACAGATTTAAAACCGGGGTCGGTATTTTGGTGGATTATATTTCGCCAATGGTACACATGAACTAAGAACGATGTACCAAACTACACTTTCATTTTAAAAGACCTATTTAATTAATTATCACATGAGAGGGTGCAATCCGCAGATAAGTCACAAACAAAAGAGATAATAAGATATGCTTTAATATAATTTATCGTTCGTGTTTTTTTACTATGGCGCTAAACCGCTTAATGCAAAAAATTTACAATACAGCACTTACATTTTTTTACACACACTAAGAATCTTATAGCGACACCAATTAACTAATAACGCACGTAAAAAGGTGCTGGGTGAGTTTCGAGTAAAGGCGTCAAGCCTGATTTAGGCCTGATGTTTTCGCACCCACCACGCCTCCTTACCATATTTCACTTGTTTGTCTGATCTGAGGTGCAATCAAACCTTTTTTGTCATTTCCACTTTATATGCCATCTTGTATTTATGATGACGTCACCTTTAGTCACCATCCCAGAACTTGCACGGATCTATAATATTGCCATTACATCTATCTAAATTGATTAATCCGTTTAAGCCTATACTTACAGATGTAGGGAACTAGGAAAGATACAAACCTACGCGCTAATTATATTACCCTCTTTATAGCTTTGTGTAATCGGGTAAAAAGATAAATTTTTCAGCATTAATTGAACTTCTTCTTATGAAGCTTATAAACTGCTTTGTAGGTATCTTAGTATCACACCTCGGCATGGGCTTGGCGATTCGCAATGTCGCGGTGTAAAGGGATTTAGGGATTTAGTTTCTAAATACAGTTGTTATGAGATAGATGAAGGTAGCTTTTAGCAAGCTTTTAACGAGATAATTAGAGTTATTTTATGACATGAAAATATCAAATGCGGTAAAACATCTCTAGAGAGATGATTACTTCAACATAACATTTCAAATGTCATGGAAATACTTAGGAAAATAAAAAGCGAAGCATTTATTATTCGCATTGGATGACTACTTCTAAATGTTAATATTAAAACAAAAACTAATCCCACCAACAAAACTTAAGATGAATATGAAACAGACACTCACTCTGATAAAGCTTGACATCGTTAGTGCAGTCATAAATCGTGTAGTCAGATCCATTATGAGTAATTGAGCAACCGAATATCTATCCACATGCAGTGTATATTTACCTACTCGCGTACTGTACTGTTTCTCTTGTATTCTTAGTTAAAGACTTGACCTTAACTCAATCTCGAAACGGTGTTCATTCATAAAAAAATTTAAAACGTTCTTGAAACGTTCCAGAAATTCTGAGATTAAATTATAATATGGGATATTTCAAGTGTTCAATCATTTTCAAAAACTTTTTTTTTAAAGATGTCATCACGTCTGGTCGATGCAACTCGAGACCAAAATGCCAGCCTCTACTTTGCCCAACGGGGGAGATTTGCCATACAACGTGGTGATGGGGTCAGTATTTTGGGAACTATTCCCACTGGTAGCGGTTTAATAGATTAGTTTAGTAGTTAGATATTCATTAGTTGTTTATTTATTATATTACGCAGATGGAATGTTATTTAAGTTACAGAAATAATGCAGTAAAAATATGGAAATACTAAATTTTAATGGATATACTAACAATATTTGGACTATCTAAGAAAGCCATTAATTATGAATTTAGCCATTATAAGCCCTGTTAACATTAAGTACTAAAGAAAACATTTGAACTGACAGTATCCATCACAGAATAAGGACTAGTAGCTTATAATCAAAATACAAAGCGTACAAGGTCGTCTGTCAAATAATATGTAGCCTTTGGAGCCTTTCAGAGGTCTTGTCCCAATCCCTGGAAAAATAAAAAGTGTACAACCCTGCAATTCACTGTCCTGTCAAAAATATATCTGTTTCGTTCAGGTAGCACCATAGATTTAGGATGTCATTAGTTTTTGTTTTTTCATTTTCATTTGCGTAGCAAAAAAAAATATTTAGTCCGTGGGTAGCACCCATTTTGGCATATGAGTAAAGAATGTTTAATTCGTTAATGCTAAATTAGCACTACTTATAATGCTACTAGTCCTTACTACTTCTGAGGTACCTATCCACCCTGAGCTAAACATGCATACGAGTGAGAACGTACGGGTATGAGTGGAAATTAGGCTCTTACCAAATAGTAAGAAAACCATAAAATACCCATGTCATTTATGTGTTTCATGTCTTTCGTATCGTTCGCGCAAAACTTTATGAGCCCTCTGAAGTTAGGCCCAGTGGCTGCGCAGTACGCATATTATAGGTATCCGAGGGACTTTACAGGGCGTCGGGGAGGCCTCGCGCCTAACTTCAGGGGGCTCATAAAGTTTTGCGCGAACGATATAATAACTATTAAAACACGATTTCGTAGTTGAGTTGGGGTCGACTGTCGAGTTTACAACTAAGAATACAGGGTTCTGAGTAGGCATATGCTGAGTAATCTCGAAGTAATAATGAGTAGGTACTAGGGACTTACTACACATGGCGCCTACTTTCTGAATTTAATTATCTGGTAGATATAAAAAATATTTACAAAATTAATTTTCAGAATTTATTCAGAGTTTCAGAATTCTAAGAAATGAATTTTTGCTACCACTTTTTTACGTAATGTTTAAATTTGTAATATGAGTAAGTATAATAAAAATTCCAAGAAAAACGTAGAGTGTTTTGGTAGGTTACCTACAATCTACATAATATATAATATATACCTACCTACATAATATAAAATGAAGGTACATAACAGACCTGACCAGAGTGCTCCCAAGCTATTTTTCCAGTGCATATTTGGTACTGAATCGAATAATAGATACAAACTATTATGATTTTTTATTTATAAAATTATTTAAAATCCTGACAAAGAATAATAATAAATTTTATATCGAAAATGACGTTATTTCTGTTCTGACTACGATGATGTATAATGTCTAGTTTATAGGATGGTATCTATACTTACTTATAATATTATAAAGAGGAAAGATTTGTTTGTTTGTTTGCATTGAATAGGCTCCAAAACTACTGAACCGATTTGAAAAATTCTTTCACTGTTGGGAAGCTACACTATCCCCGGGTGACATAGGCTATATTATATTTTGTAGCGAGGCCGAAGGCCGAGCTTACACCCGTGCGAAGCCGGGGCGGACGGCTAGTATATATAGTATATAGTATATTTTTATGTAAGGACTAATGGCTAGACTAGTAGCATATAATCAAAATACAAAGCGTAAAAGGCTGTCTGTCAAATAATATGTAGCCTTTGGAGCTTTTTAGAGGTCATGTGCCAATCCTTAGTAAATTAAAAAGTGTACAACCCTGCAAATCACTGTCCTTTCATATATATGTTATTATAATATGTATATTATAATATATATATATATATATGTTATTATATATAGTTTAGGGTTAATAGGTAATTACTAGGCAAACGTGCTCCATCTCCACCCGCATCATTATTTTCCATCAGGTGAGATTGCGGTCAAACATTAGCCTAGTCCAACGTAAACAAAAATTACTCTACCGTTGAGTTAAATTTAAAACAACATAATCATCAATTATATGTCAAGGTCAAAAGTAAATCAATAGTATATTATATATTTAATTTTAAAAAAATGCTTTTTATATAGAAAACATATAGCAAAAAAACTAAATTTTAATATCTACATAGTTATTCCTCTTACATATACATGTAGTAAGTAGTAGGTATGAAACCATACATGTTACCAGTACCAATAGTCGTGACCTCATTTTGCATTCCCCAGCGAGTGCGGATCCAGTATGAGCCAATAATAAAGTCTGAGCCACTTCAACCGCGCATCGATGGCCCTCCAGCCTTTCAACAGCCCTGCTTCTCTGATGACGAAACAAAATGAAAAGCGAATTATTTTTATTACTCACTAAACAACCTTGCATTGAGGGGGCCTTTACCGCCTCCGGCACGCCCTTTGTCGTTAAAACAAAATGCTTTGAAAATCACCTTTTAAAATCCGTCCGCACAATTTTCGCGTTATAAGACTGAATAATTAATTTATTATCTTTTTAAAGTACCTACTCGTTGGAAAGTATACACTTTGTCAGGTCCGGTCGTGGTCTCAGTCGAAAACGCGAATCTTGGCAAATTCAAACTTTGATCCAAATCATGCATTACCCCGCATGCATTTTTATTTGGTCCCGGGGATGTCCAGAAACTGCAACCAGAACTACCGGAAGATGGGCAGCAGCATCCAAGCCGCCTGTCAAGCGTGGAAGTTATGGCAACACTGCCTTTGTGGACGTTTAATGACCAATGATGTGACGATGCATTATCAAATCTGATTTAGTCAGAATACTGATGCCAGAATAAAAAATTTAAGACACTCTCAAACTTACTAATTAAATAATGGTTAATCTGTGCCCACCCTTCTAATATACTCTATTCAATGGTGCGCCCCTATTTAAAACCGTACGTAATTCATGTTACCGCGACAAAGTTTTTGGTTGATAGTCAGTCTGAATCATCATGTACTAAATCTGCGCAGCCATTCCATAATTTATTCATCAAATCATGACCATGATTACGGACTGAACTGACAAGTGCCATTGGCTTTACTTTGCTGGAGTAACTATTTGGATTTTCATGTTGCGGAAGTACAAATAATGCTTTTTGGATAAATATACTAGCATAGTACGTACATGAAAGATAAAATCTACATTGAAAAATCTCATTGAATCTACAAAGTAGGAGAGCACTTTAAATTGCATAAAAAACCTACAAATTAAGAAGTAAAATATATTAAAACAGCAACAAAAATTGTCATATAAAACAACAAACAACAATGACTACAACAATATTACACAAGAACACAACAATACAAAAACAACACACAACATAACAACACAAACAGAACATACAGAAACAACACAAGAACAAAATACATAATATTTTATTTTGAATTTAACAAGGTAGTACGACTAAATCATCGTAGACTATTTTATTTGGTTTCTTTTAATTAACATTTCATTATCCTTTACCTTTGTTTCAGTTTTTATAAAACGTAGTATTTAATTGTAAAACTTTATGAATATATTATCTTTAGAACCAAAGGGAATATATTTTTTGTACAATAAAGATGTTTCTAGAGGAACCTAACACCACCCACTTGCTTGCCACGAAGACGATCTGAATACAGAGTAATTCCGTGCCACGTACGCATGTCTATCTAAAAAAAATCAAGAGTATCACAACAAACCGTTTTAGAATATTCAATATGAAATATTATATCGGCTTCTAAGGAAAAATGTGGACCCAATTTGTCTTCCAGCTCACGTCTTCCACAATTTGGAGAATGTGGAGTTACGTAATTCATGCATATTTCTATATTGACACACATACCGAAGTCAGTGTTCGAAGAAAGGGAGATTTTGTGTAAATATCTATTCCTGCTGTTTGACTAGTGTAGATTTCGTGAGTGACTGGCAAACAAAATATCTTTCTTGTTCTTTCTGAAACATGCAATCTTGCTTCCGTGCATTCATTCCGTTCTTCAGTCATTTTGAACATTCTAACGAACCATCTGATTGTTTAGCACCTATCAGCTCTTTTCCTGTAAAAAAACTAATTTCTCCTAGTTAAATCTTCGAAGTTACTTTATGTTTTATAAAAAGAGTTTCCTGGAAAGTAATTTCGTCCAATTTTCTTTTTAATCCGCGGCCGGAATTCGCAAACAAAATCCGACTAATTGTTTAACTTTTATCAAGAAATTACGGGTCTTAAAAGATTATAATTTGTTGCCTCTAGAGTTAACGGCGAGACACCTAAATCAGCACGGGGGAGAAGGTAGATAAGGGTCAACTGCATGAAGTGAGGGGTGGTAAAAGGTAAGGGCTGAGACAAGACTTTTGTTAAATCAGCTGCCACAGCAAATAAATGCTAGGACCAAGTTTAGGTTTTTATTTGTTAGAGTTTATATTTGGTCTGTATACAAAGTTACACGCATTCGTGGTACTAAGCCTTTATGAACGACTTTAATTATGGGACCAACTCTAAAATCGCGAAAAAATATCGGCGGTTCTATAGGAAAGTGCAATTGAAACTCAACGAAATGTATGGAATAAATTATGAGTATAATGATCTCCTTTCGGCATACTGAGTATAATCGTTCCGTGTAATCCCGTAGACCTGCTTCCAGCTGCCTCTAGCCTTCATATTCAGTAAACGTTTAGTATTTTTTGTTTGCATTATCTGAAATTTTCCTATTTACATTTTAATCCTATTGAATGCCCAAGTTTTCAATGGAAATTAATTTCAATCGAAATAGATTTTTGGATCACATAATCTCGATTTTTAACTTCTTCTGACGGAAACACGTAATGAATCATTAAGTGATTCTGCATTATAATTTGCCTTCTATTACGAGTAATATGACTCAAGAATTCCAATTCATCGAAGGTGTGTTATGTTTTGATTTAACCGTTGAAATAAACCAGCCATAATGATTCAGACGCAAGTTATTTAGAGTGGTTTGGATTAAGAGTAACTGTCTGTTTATAAGTGAACTATGTTCGCCTTTTTAAATATCGCGGTAATTTTAGTTTAAGTAAGTAGTTGCAAATTCCTTTTTATGTAGAGTAATTTTACACTGGTATTATTAATTTAAGCTGTAAGGGTTTACTCAACTGAAAGAGGTCCATAATATCCATCATTATGAATAATTATAACTATGGGACTAAATAATGTAATGACGAAATAAATATTAACTGTTCCATAGAAAACGGACATTTTATACTCGATATTTTTTTTCGCAATTTCAGGGTTGGCCCCATTGTAAGTTGTTCATGATAATGAGCGAAACGGACCCCTTTCAGCTTAGTACTCATTTTCTGCGTAACCCTGTAATATTATCTACCTACAATTAGTATAGTATTTCTACCCGACAACGTAAACTAAAAGGAAGGGTATTGTACCTATTCGAATTGTACCTATTTATGTACGTTTCTATGTTCCTACCTACAACTTAAACGCGAGTGAAATTAATAATAAACTTAAGAGAACGTTCAAATATATTAAACTTCTTCAAATCGCAAGTTGCTTCTAGCGTGCTCCATCGTAGACCACATCACCGCTTGATATCAGGCGAGGTGGCCGTCAAACGCATGCCTATTAATTAATAAATTCTCGCAGTATAAAAAAACAAAAAACACTCTTTAAAATCGCTAATCCTGAAGGCCCTGGAAGTATGATGGAACAAACTATTTAAATTATTGCATTGGCATCGGTTCTTTTTAAGTGGGCAAATTTTCAATTTAATTCGATGATTTCAACTACTTGAAATCGTCGAATTAAATTCAATTCAAAGAACATAGATACATACCAATTTAATAAAAGCGTGTTAAAAAAAACACGCTTTAAAATCGCTAGTCCTGAAGGCCCTGGAAGTATAATGAAACAAACTATTTAAATTATTGCATTGGCATCGGATCTTGATAAGTGGGCAAATTTTCAATTTAATTCGACGATTTCAAGTAGTTCAAAGAATCCGTTACATACATACATATATACATACATAGATACATACCAATCTAATAAAAGCGTGTTAAAAAACGCCTTAACCGAACTTTTAACTAACTAAACAATTTAATCAAATCTTGGAAGTCGATTCTAACCTACTTCTAGTTGTCGTGTCTGTTTTAAACCTTGCAAGTATTATGTGATTTGGATGACAATATAATAATTTGCATTTTTAATGCCATCGCAGATAATCGTTGCCAACCCTTAACGACTCATTTAACAGCCCTTCATCAGAGCCTGAAGATGAAGCCAGAAGATGGACAGTGAAACTTTCCAGTGAAATTTTTCAATCGTGTGAATCATTCTGCCACAATCATCTGGCAGGAATGACGCCAACCATGTGCATATGCCACGCGGTATCTACTAGCAAGGAGGTCGACAAAAGCTTGTTTTGTAGTTTCATAACCTAAATAATTTTATAAATAATTATTTTAAAAAAACAACTTGCTTTCGATTACATACGACAACCTCTGAATAACCCATGAAATTTCATGGAATTACATGTGATGTTGTTTGTGAATGATTTGTTCCAGTTACGAGAACCACAGGACATTCGTAATCACAGCCGTTAAAATCAAACATTAGTGGTAATGTAGGGTTGCACCTACGTTGTGATCGACATGCAGATACGTACAAAACGTTTCCGGTACGCACAAAGGAAAAAAGAAAAATGGACAACTGTTGATGTTTTTAATAAGCGGCGTAGAGGAAGAAATTATAAAAATAATGGGTTTTTGAAGCTTTGGTTTTAATCATAATAAAACTACAAAAATAACAAAATAATATCTTGTTATAACACCAGAAAGTAGGTACGTTAATCCTTATTTTCCATGACTATATTACGTATCCCAGCTGCTTTACGTTATCTGCGTAGGATTGGCCATGTCATGTTTGCTAACGTAATTAAGTACGTAAGTAACTTGCTGGTTTTGAACTGTCAAAATAACGTGGAACAAGATAACGCGTAATACGTGCTTTTGTCAAAAGTATCTACTATCTCCAAATGGGAGACGCGTTTGATTACTTTAATTTTGTTACCATGGTTACGCGAGTTTTCTGGTTACATACAATCTTACAAAAGATTACAAAATTATTTGAGCGTTGGGCAGTTTTTACTATTTTTATAGTTGTCCATCTGTTCCATTCTCTTCTGTGCTTGTAGCTAGTGATGATTCAGTGCACACAATAATTATGATCTACGCAGTGGTAGAGATCGAAAGCAGATTAGGTATGATTAACTATGTTAGTTTTCGTAATGTATCGGGGTAGCTGGTGCGTTGCTCAATCGATTGTCATCAGCAGTCCAAGGAACACTCGACTTAACAAGCAGTCAAGAGATATATCGAACTGCTGACTTTTTAACAATCAAGATATTCAAATCTTTGGTGTACCTGCAAATACTACAAATACCTTTTTGAGGTCCAAACTTCCCCACCACTGTTTTAAACTGTCACGGTTGTTCCTTGTAGTTACATGATTATTTACGGGTTTGTGTTATATCTACACATACAAGATGTTCCTTTCGTAGGAGACCTGAACGACCTCATTCGCGACTTATTTGCAAGCGTGGTGCAGATACCGAGTTTGCATTCTGGTTTGAGGGCTAACTTCGCGTGGTTTGAGGTTGATACTGACCTCACGTACACATTAACGAGTTCACGAGGGTCATGTGACCTCACCCGCCCCAGTTGATAGTCTCTAGAAACTTCTACTGCAATGAGAATATACACTGTACACCCCGTCAATACCACCTCGTGTATATCCTGTAAGTTCTAATTCATGTTCGGTTGATCTTGTCAAATTCTATTTAAGTATAGGTAATGTTAAAAATACTTTTAGTTTCTAAGAACAAATCTCAATACATTAAATTAATATACAAGAGAACTTTCCTAAGTAGTCTCTTCCGTCTCAAGTTTCCGTATATGCATAACGGTAGCAATTTGTAAGTTTCATACACCGAAGATTTATTGCACGTTCGTGTCATTTCACTGAATCAGGATTACGTGAGTGTTCCCGGAGTCAGGGTTGCCTAATACTTCCTTTTTTCACTACAAAACTCCTCTTAAAATGCTATAAACTAACAAATTGCCATTCAGAATGGTAATGGCGCCAGCAGGCTGGGTACCTACACTGCCAACCAGTGGGCTTGAGTATTTGGATTGTCTTTAGACCATTTACGGTCTATGGGCTTCCAAATGTTTCTGTAGTGCTAGTTAGCTTGTATTTTGTTTCTTATGGATCAATGATCAGTCCCAATCAGTTACTTCCTGAATAATCTGTCGTCATTCGCTGCTTCTATCATAACTATGCCTCACTAAAATTGTTTTATTCTGTTGATAATATTTCCAATTAATCAAGCTTGTGTATTCTGCTTTACCTGTGCATCTACTTACATTCCACCTGGCCCAAGGGGACGTTAGAGTACACAGAATACCTACTCTACGTTTGCACAATCACATACTCTAATAAGACAAACAAGGGAGATGTACCTTAGTAAAATATACCGTTCCTGTCTAAATCTCTGTGTTTCATAAAAAACCGCTTAACGCAATAACTGTAAGTACGGCTCACTTACTAATTTTTAACTCACGATAAGAAACTTGTAGCAACACCAATGAACTAACTAATTGTCTACATGAAAAAAGAGATGCTGATCTGCTGGGTGAGTTCGACGAAAGGTAACCAAGCTTGATTTAGGCCAGATTTGTTCGCACCCGCCACGCCACCAAACCATATCTCCCTTGTTTGTCTGATCTGATACCATTATCTATTTTGTTGTATAAGATAATCCTTAGTCTATTATTGTTAACCTGTTTACTCAGTATTTATTCGTAAAAATCAATATAATAAACCGACTTTGTAAAAAATTACCGAACTGGACCAAATTGAATTAGGACCACAAAGAAAGACCAGCTTTCAAATAAAATAAGCATCATCAAAGTCGGTTCACCCAGTCGAAAGTTCTGAGGTAACAAACATAAAAAATAAAAACAGTTGAATTCTGAAAACTCCTCCTTTTTGGAAGTCGGTTAAAAATATCAGTTATCATATACATACAAATATAAAATTTGTATATCTGCTTGTTTGTCAAATAGTTATCTGTCAAATCATCAAAGTGCTCGTCGTGATTAACTTTTATTTTACTATTTAACCCAGATTTTCTCACGTGACATTTTTTTCTGAATGTATTCTTATATTCTGGCAACCCTGTTCAGCACGCAAAAGTGTTGCCTTCTCAGCTGTATTCGGTTAAATATATTCGTTTAGCCCCTGGCGTTAAGGGGTGATGATTAATGAAATATTCCCCTAGGTGTCTGGCCACCTACCCCTCACGTGTAAGTAAAACTTGGCTCATAAGACATGGTTTGATTTGGTTATAGGGATAGTTAAATTTGAATAACTACATAATAGAATATATTTTATGCTAGCTGTGCCCTGTGGTAATACCAGTTATTTTACAGGGATATAATTTTTTTTATTTAAAAAGTTGACTGATTGCAAATTAATTTATTTTATTTGCTCTACACACACTTCATAGCAAAGTTAGTCATTATATTGTATTAGTTGAGTTGTAACCAATATTCACAATAAAGGCCCTCAAAACTTTGGAATCTATACGCTGAAAGGAGGTAATTGTCTCATCATTACGAAACACTTTTACTCAGGCAACAACACTGAAATCGCAAAAAAAAACAGCTAAAAAATCTTGGTTAAATAGTTTTAAGCTAATAAACTTAAAACTATTTATTTGAAACCCGAAATAAGCATTTTATTACAGCAGTTGTAATATTTACTGTTAAATGTTTATTTTGATAGAAGAAAAATGTTGTATGATTTCTTCTGTTGAAAATGTATATTGGGCAGCAAAATCCAGAAGAAATCTGCGCGAGACAAGTTCGCGCAATCTACCGTTTAGGCAACAGTGGTAGTCCGCAAATTAACTATTGTTGCCTACATGACATCAAATGGAGACGAAACATTTATTTTTCGATATGGTACACACATTATCAATTATTGATGTGCCTGAATTATTTTGTGGTGTGCTATCAGGAGCACGTATGCCATTTAGTTCGTCGTCACTGCTCTAAGATCTAGATCGTTTTTGACGTTTATGAGCCAACGACAACCTAGGAAAAGTTGATTTTCTTATGGCCGCTTTGTACGCCGTGACTCGCACTTGGCCGGTGTTTATTTGTACTCATTGAATTCGATTCAAACAGACATACGGCGGAGTAACTGTTCCACGGGCCCCTTTTTTCACAATTTCTATGATAACAGATTTTGACAACTTTTGCATAGCAAATCTGTCAAAATTTGTTGCTAAAACATCGATACAAAAAATCTAAATAAGGCTCCAGTTTACTATTAAGGTGATAAGTGATCGACATTTTTAACTCTTACTTTACTATTTAACCGACTACTAAAAAGGAAGACGGTTCTATGTTCCACTGTATATTTTTATGTATGTTCACCGATTTCCCCGCCAACTGTTGTCGATAAAAAAAAAAACTTATCTTCTACTTCACTTACGGGTTTACTTCCAATTAGGTCCCATTATCACAGTCAGGATCTGATGATGGGATCCCAGGGAAATCGAGGGCAAACCTCAAATGAAGAATGATGAATGCAGTTGAATTAAAAATTCTGAGTGGCGATGAGCTGTATGGGTAAGCGTGAAGAGCCATCAGGCGAGCGACTTCGCTCGTCTCGTCACCCAGTACCATAAAAAAAAAATGGGCACTTATTACGTTTTTCATATATTTTTGAAGTCGGATTTTAATGTGATACAGATTTTTTCATAAATTAGTCTTTTTTTCTTCTGATTATATAATTACAATTTAGCAACCCTGTTAAAGGCTCGGCGGAGGTTTGACGAGCCGCGGAAATGCGGCAGGACAATTATGAACCTACGGCAAACTAATAAGAGTTGTGTTTTCCATAACCGCTTGTACGTCGCGACGTCGTGTCTAGTAGGCATTGCGATTTAAAGGCAATATTCATACCGAGACACCTGAAACTGTTAATGTTCCTATACATATAACTACGCAAACGAAGTCATCCACAAATAATTAATATTACGACGGTAGCTCAACAAATATATTGCTCGTCAAGACGGTGACTTAGAGCCGTTGTACACCAGACATTTAGTCGAAGGGCGATCTTTTTTTTAAATTAAATAATAGTCTTTCCTTTGACCCCCACCTCGCCTGATGTTAAGCGATGATAGCGTCTACGATGGAGCACGCTTGCCTAGAAGAAACCAATCCATTCGTAATTTGAAGACTCCTAGATTGCAACTATCAAGAAACAGTGATTCAGAGAGCGCATTGCACAGACTACTAGATCGCCCAATAAAAGCGGAATCAAGGCGCTTCGTACGGGTTTTCGTCGGAATATTAGCCATGAAGCGGTATTGCTTTTTTGTGCCCACTCAGACAGTCCGAAAGAAAAATGGGCAGGAAGGAATTAGATTATGCAGATCCGAGGCACACTCTCCGAAATGTATACGATAAAAAACCAATAGACTAGCAGTGTGATATAGACTTTCCGGCAACTAAAAGTCTGACGTTTGTATTTCGCCTTAGGCGTAAGGGCTTGCCTAAAATATTTCTCCGTAATATTTTTATCGCGTGCATACTAAGCATAAGAATTTGTAACCCAAATGCTTCTTCGGTTGCTGTCGCCATCCAAATTGAATACGATTTATCATGCAATACGAAGGAGCTCCGAATTTATTATCATAAGATGGCGTATTTTAGTTAGCGCTGCGTTTATGTACTTTTAAGAGCTTGCACATAATTTCTTTATGGTAAGAACCGTTATTAAGATAAACTTAGCTGAGCATTCGCGAGCAGTGAAAATTCTGGCACATAAATGATTCAATCGGGCTTAAAGCAAGGTTTCAAAACTGTTCCTTAGATGAATTTCTTGTGTATTTCCGCTTTGATGTACAAAATTTAATATCGGATACGTAACGGAACTTAAATTTGAAACATCGATCACATGCAAGGCCGGCAAGAATAACCGCTAACGTATGGCGTGAAAAATCAAATAAGATTAAAAATAATTTAACATTCAGGAAATGAGTTTCATTTTAAGATAAATCTAAACAAGAGCATTATGTGCTGTACATTTACCAACAAAGCAGCACGCTGTCCGTTGAGACTACACAAGAGAAACCTAAACGTGTTTTAAAATTAAGTTGTAAGTAACATTTTCTCCGAGAGAAAAATAAAGACAGAATCTATTTGTTCTCATTCTCTTTAGTGATTTACAAGATAACGGCTTTAGATTGTGATACAGAGTAAAAGTACATACTTCGAAAACGAGAGAATATAACATAATGTCCCTATAATTGTCTCAAATGTGTTTTAATCGTAGTTCTCAAAGACAGAGACTAATGGTCAATATAAATAACGAACTCATAAATCGTTGTTAATTATTACTAATTAGGATGACATGAAGAGAACATAGTTAATATCAATAATAGTCAAGAATACAAATGGTTACGGGTGGTCCCATAAAGTCTCTAGCTTTTATATTGTTTGATAATAGCTAAAAGGTAACCCACATAAAAATTAAGATAACAGTGGCATTTCTAGAGTCAAATAAAACCGTCGTTAATTCTACTTTTATTAAAATTCGTGAGTCGGCGACATAAAGTGGATCGATAAGCGAAATGTTTCAGCTATTTATGGGATAAAATACATGAGTTGTGTAACCGCAGCGTTGAAGTTGGAGATACAGAGAAATCGCCGATCAAGTTAATCGTAGAGGTGAAGCAGCTTAGTGAAACCCTTCATTAAAGTTATCCGGGAATGTAAGCCGGAATCCGTGTAACTTAATCGATTTTGAAACGGGGAGCCGCGAAGGACAAAGTGCGGTCACAAATTTACATATAAATTCGGGATTATTTTAATTTTAAACGCATTTGGAAAGTTTATTTGCATTTATATGAGGAGCCATTACCGTTTCTTTGTCGCGACTAATATAGCAGTTCAGTGAGCTTACACATTATGGACTGGAAACGTCGAGGGTCGAAGAGAGAAGTGATTTACAGCGGGCTTCATTGAAGAATCCAATTCCGATCCCCCGTCTCGCTTTCACGTTTAAAAAGCTGCATTATGCAAGCGGGATGGATGTAGCCCATTAGTAAAACCCGACTTTCTTTCGAGTTGTACTTTTGTAAACAAACTAAGCCGATGTGGTACCACTTAATACAATTAAGCAATTTATTAATGTAACGTATTTGCTTAGGGCGGGGATTGTCATTAGTTTAATTCATTAAGCAAAGCAAACTTCTATGGATAAAGTTACGAAGCAAGCATTATATTAGATAGAACAGTTTATTGTAAACTTCAGTCCATTAGTTCATTTACTAATTAATCTATCACTCGGCTTAGTAGATACTTTGATCTTTGTTGTCATGTTTAATTAATTTTATTTGTTGGCGACAAAATATTTATTGTATTACATTTCCTTCCCGGTCCTGTAATTATCGCATCATACTAAAGCGTGTATCGTTTCAACATCAAAGGCTACGAAAATACGTGAATATTAGACATGTGGCGGTAATTAAACGGATTTAATCCTAAACCAGTATTAAATCAGTCGTTTGTTAGGTGAAGTTTGTGATCCAATCCTTGCATGAATATAAATATACTAGCGACGCGCCCCGGCTTCGCACGGGTGTAAGCTCGGCCTTCGGCCTCGCTACTATAACCCGCTTCAGGAACACAAAATTTCATCAAAATCGGTCCAGCCGTTTCTCGCCGTAAAAACCATCGTTGAACTTCAACGAACATTTTAAAAAAAGATTTGGCCAAATTGGTCCAGGCGTTGTTGAGTTATGCGCTTACCAACACATTTTGCGATTCATTTTTATATTATAGATTTGTTCTTACACTAATAGCTCGTAAATATTTCAGCGCAAGCAGCGGACACACATGGGCCTCTAGACAAATGGTCTCATATAAAATATACGTCGCCGTCACTTCGAGCATTCCCATTCGTTACGTTTCCGAGGACTGAAATAACAATACCGAACCATTACTGAAGTCCCCGTTTTAAAATTTCAAACGGAAATGTTCCTGCCATCCATCACTTTTGGCCAGCAAACAGCTGTGGGCCATCGGCGTGGTATTTTAACAATACCCGTAATGAAGTCTGAATGTAACGTTACACTAGTTAAATCTTTGTTTGGTGAGTTCATTAGACTTGGTTAATTTGTAGAGAGGGATAATGCTGTAGTTAGTGCGAGGTTTCAATGTCAGCCAGATGTCTTAACTCTCGCCTAATTGATCTTTGGCTTTTGGGTTTTTGTTTCACGCTTTTATGTGTATCTTGGTATGAAATAAACAAGATACTTGTTTACTAATTTGATCTTGTATTTCTTTCTATTGAAGCACAAAGTCTTATGGTGTTCCATGCATCTTTATACACTTACAGGCATGCTGCCGATTCAGAAATTATGCTGAACGCTCGAAGTCAGCTCTCGGGATAACGGTCTATAACATTGTTGATTTACCTGAAACAAGGAAAATATTCTTAGTAAGAAAGTTAGTGGGTATACTCGAACCTACTTTCGTAAAGGCATACGAAAAACTGATAAAAATAGTGTATTTAGGAAAAAAGCTGAAAAAATACAGAACGGAACAAGATAGGCGTCGCCGGTCGTGCTTCATTCTGACAGGCTCCCAGGCGGGGTGTTCCTAACAGATATTATGGAGACACCTTACGGATTAAGCCGTGGATTTTTCGTCATTTGGATGAATCAGGTCGCGTGTGGAATTTTCTCGACATAACCTAACTCTAACAGTTAGGTATTTCTTAAAAATATTTTTGTCGTTTTTAATTTTATTTAATTTTTACAGTTATGATTATTTACGGGATATTTACCATGGTAAATAACTAGTTACTGCGCCGACATATTGGGAGCTCATTCCACAACCTTATCACGGTAAATATCCCTTAAATAATCATATAAATGTAGTGAACAACCGTGATAGTTTAAAACAGTATTTTATTTTTTGTAATAGGCTTGCATTTGACCGCCAACTGGTCTGATGTTAAGCGATGATGCAGTCTATGGACAAGCTCGCTTGCCTAGGAGAAACCGATTAACTCGTGATTTGAAGACACCCAGATTGTAACTATCGGGGAACACCCATTCAGGCAGGTCATTCCACAGACTAGCAGTTCGCACAGTAACAGTGGAATCAAATCGCTTCGTACGGAAAATCAAACATAAAGCGGCAGCGGTAAAGCAGTGGGATATTATGTGTTTTGTTATTATATTCATTGATTATTATTTCTTCTTTGAGCGATGCTGACCAGACTTGTGCGCTTTTCAATCTGACGGCACCCGGTTCTATACTCAGCCCTGAATCAATGACTTATTTAGTACTTAAGTAAATTATGTGCAGTTTCGATGTCATCACCCAACAATGGTGAAGTAAAACATCAAAAGTTCAAAAACATAATATGACATTCATCAACACACAGTGGGCCAGCATGGTGGATTAGGGCCCATCCTCTCTCACTGAGAGAAGGCTTGTGTGCTAGCTATGGTAATGGTAACATGATAAGTAGATGATTTTCTTCATATTTTTGAGTGTATTACATG
Source organism: Agriopis leucophaearia (assembly GCA_949125355.1). Lineage (NCBI taxonomy): Eukaryota > Metazoa > Arthropoda > Insecta > Lepidoptera > Geometridae > Agriopis > Agriopis leucophaearia. The sequence goes on from OX421275.1 coordinate 9,453,225, forward strand.
ATAATTTATGGTTTAATTCGTTCTTGTTTATTTAATAGGCTAGTATCTCGTAGTCCCATACAAATTTGAAGTAAATATTCCACCCCTAAGGTTGGAAAGGTAGGGGTTGAATTCTGTTTATTAAACTTCCAGTAAAGTCGGTAGATTTTTTAAATGTATTATTATCATCGAGGGACCCTATCTCACCCAGGGATAGTGAAGCTTCCCACCAGCGAAATAATTTTTCAAATCGGTTCAGTAGTTTTGGAGCCTATTCAATGCAAACAAACAAACAATCAAATGTTTTCTCTTTATATATTGGTATAGATATAGGTATATTACCGACTACAAAAAAGGAGGTTCTCAAGTTGGCAGTTTTTTGCGTGTAAATTACGCAATATTTCACGGATTATGAACTGTTTTGAACTGACGGCCAGCAGTTTGGAAACGATGTCTGCGGGCAGCGGTCTTTGAAGTTCGTTTTGATTCCAAATATGTATTATTTCTTATGTTAATTAATAAATAACGTTGTTAGACATTAACATTTAAAAACGTTAAGTAAGTACTTAGTTATAGATAGAAAAAATTCAAAAAAAAATTACTTAATCTTCGATGGTCTTGGGTCAAGTAGGTATCAAATAAATGTATCCATATTCCATGTTTATAAACCCAACATTCCGAAGTCAATATTGCCGAAGAAATTAATCTGAAGCTAAAAGGGGCAGCCCTTGAAACTTATCTGCGAAGGAAGCCGCGTGACCTCACAATCAAATGTCGAAGAAAGTTTTATCAGAAGAAAGTTGACAAATAAATCCCTCGTCCCGATGGCGAAGTTTTCTCATACTCTACGCAGTGGTACGTGATTTGGCCAAGTCTATCGGGTTCTTATTGTGCTCGGGGCATCACTGCCGCACTTTTGCATTACAATACTCTCACGATGTGGGGAATTTTGATCGAGTTTGTGAAATCAGAGATCGGTGCGCATTTTCAGGCATTTTGTTGAGTTCGTTGAAAGTCAGTTGAGATTCCTATGGTCGAATTGTAGAGCAGTTGGCATTGTTTATGGGACATTAACTCTTTTTACTTTCATGTTTATTTAATGACAGCGAAATGTAACAGAAATAATACCTACTTATGGGCTTATATAGCGCCTAATTCTCACAGAGTTTTGTACCGTCAGAAAATGATAACTATACATTTTAATTTTATCATACGATTAATTGACATGTGAAATCTTAAAAATTGTTTTTTAAAAAGATACTATAGACTTAGTAAATGACCAAGTAAATTAAATTGACTTTAATCTGAAACAATAAATAAATACTGCATTAAAGTCGCTGGAACTTCATGCACTATTTATTAACGAGGTTCATCTCCTAATTTTCCACCGAAGGAGGTGAAATATTTTTTCAGAATTAAATGGAACCTCGGACTATTCAATAAATAAAATCAGTTCACAATCCGCGAAATATTGCGTAATTATTGCGTATTTTTTTTTTTTTTTGGGCAGGTCACATCGCTCCAAGAACTCATAACCGATGGGGAAGAAAGGGGCTTGAGTGGAGACCGCGAACCGGAAGACGCAGCGTAGGTAGGCCTCCCACTAGATGGACCGACGACATTGTGAGAGTGGATGCAGATGGCAGGATGTCGTTCAGTGTGGAGGTTAAAGGGCGAGGCCTATGTTCAGCAGTGGACGTCTCTGGCTGATGATGATGACACGCAAAAAACTGTCAACTTGAGAACCTCCTTTTTTGTAGTGGGTAATATATATTATCTAGCACCTTAGCTTCAGTTCATACTACACAGCACAGTTTTTAATGGGTATAAATCAAAAGTAGGTACCAAATTACATCAGGTTACGCCCACAAATTGCATACGTTTAATTTATTTTATAAAAGAAAAATATTTTCTTCATCTATTTTCAACAAGAAGATAAGCTATAGGTATAACTAAGTATTTCGTGCTAAGTCATTAATGTATCTCTTTAGCAAAAAATTATTCTTGGAATGCTTAGCACGGAGACACGTTGCTATCCGAGTTACTGTTGAATTATGGTGCGTTCACGACTCGCATTTTTCATAAAGTAAAATAGTGCGATTCCACAGCCAAAGATACTAAACTATAGATGACAGCAGGCCTAGCACGGGCCGTGGACAGATTGTCTTTCCACCTTTTTTATCCCGCTAGAAAGAGACAAACGTATCCATATTCTAGCTCTGTCGCGTCTACGCGCGGATAAAAACAGTGGAAAGACAATTTTTACACGGCCCGTGCTAGGCCTGCTGACATTAGCAAAGAGGAAGAGAATCGCATAAAAAAATGGTGACAAGCAAAACGTAAGCTTATTACCATTTTTACGCGGTCAATTAGTGTTAGTGAAAGTGCAGCACACCTCTCGACACCCTAAGCCACGTCACGCCAATGTCGCCCCTCCGATGTCAATATATGGCAGCTTTTATGGGGGGGCCATTTAGTGGGTGACAAGTCATTACCCACCAAAATATTTTGATATGAGACGTAATTTATTGGCGGGTGCCGTACCTCATACCATAGACCAGTCAACACCATCAAGAATTCATCACAATAGCCCAGTTTTTTAATGCTATACTACAATAATTTTATCATTTCCATTCACACACATCCCGTCATTGTATTTATTACTCAACAAGGCTTCTTGGTGGAGCCTTCGGCCCCACAAATGCCTCTCAAAGTCCAGGCTAGACCCGTGAATTTAAATAAATACAAAGAAATAATACGAATAATAATATAGATAAAAATATTGAGTGGAACATAGAACCGTTCTCCTTTTTTGAAGTCGGTTAAAAAGTAGTCTATGGTCCTCCAACTATCTCTGTTCAAACAATCACATCAAACCGTTGCCCTGTTGCTTCGTGAAAGAAAAACAAATCAACAAACAAACACACTTTCGCATTTATATTATCATAAAAATATTTCAGAATAATGCCAAACACTGGATACATTTAAACTTTGTCTCAATAAACGTTTCAAGAAGCAAAACTTTGCAGACGAAATAAACTTGAGGTATAAAATCTAGAGAACAACTTTTCAAAATTTTAAAATGCAAATTTATTTGTCTCATGTCCATACAAATAAGGGTTGACAAACTTAATCCTAGATGAAAAAGAAAGGAAAATAAGTTAGGAGATTTACCTATTAAGTTATAATAAAAGTGGAGGAATCGCAACAGAGAGGGTCAGAAGTTTCATTATAACATGGAACCAGTTCCAACTGCGACCAGAACCACCGGAGGGTGGGCAGCAGTGTCATATTAATTAGTACACGGTGAATAAACTGCGATCCCCTAGCCGCCTGCCAAGTGTGAGATTATGGCTGCACCTCTCTCTAAGAAGGAGGCCTTTATTCAGCAGTGGACGTTTACTGGCTGATGATGTGACGTGATGGAACCAGGTTTGATAGAATTGCTGAATATGAAAACGAAACGGCACGAGAGAAACACCGTTATATCTATCGCAACACATTTCTCCGCAGGGTGTGAATACGCCCTGTCATCATTAACAGCCTATAATGCTCCCGCTGCTGGGACACACGCCTTATCTCACAGAGAGAGAGAGAGAGAGAGGAGTAAGAGAGAGATGAGAGAGAGAGAGGAGAAAGAGAAAGAGAGGAGAGAGAGAGAGAGACGAGAGAGAGAGAGAGGAGAGATAGAGAGAGGCCCTAATCCACCATGCAGGACCAGCGCATGTTGATGCATGTCATATGTCTTTGAAGTTCTGAGGTTCTTGGACATACTGGTTTCCTCACTATGTTACCCTTCACTGTTTTCGAGCATTGGCATCGACACTGCACATAATTCATTTATTTGAGAACTAAATAAGTCATTGGTGGAGGGCCGAGGATCGAACCGGGGTTAGAGCCCATATTTTATTAATGTACTAGCAGCACTCCACAGTTTCACCCGCTACTTGTGGAAACAAGAACTGTTATTTTTTACAAGCTTTTATTTAGTGTCTGTCTGTCTGTAAAATTTTACCCACTTCTCGGTGTTCGATTTAGGTAAAATTTGGCACCTCACTTTTATAAATTCAAATTTTCAAACCAATCCATGATGTACCTACCCGCATATTTTGAATTGCTGAACGCCTTGTTAACACAGTTTGCCTTTAAACTCTAAATTAGTGCATTGTGAATTCACTAACTGAAGTGGGTGCCTACAATGTGAAAGTCTTTACCAACTTATAGTTTAAAAATTAGCAAGGTACCTACAACAAATATAACTACAGTGAATGTATATTATATTTAAAAAAAAATGTTAAACATATTTTTCTGTTTACCTACATAAGTACCTAACTAGTGTTTAAGTTAAGTATTATTCGAGTTTAACAACATGCATGTATGTAATAGGTTAAGATTATTAAATAAACGATTGATTGATTGATACTTGTCAAGTTCCAATGACAATACAATATTATGGTGTCAGCGAGCTGATTTGATGATGGTGTCGGTGGACAACGGCACTCCTCTATGGATAATAGTAGACTGGCAGTGTTTGGGCTCATTTTGGTTAGCACACCGTTCCGATAACTAATTTAGTAAAAGCTTGGTTTGAAAAATATATTTTTCAATAAAAACGTTTTTTTCTTATAAAGACTAACCTACCGACCGATGGGCCAGGATCGTCACACAGTGGGTGACTGATGGACGACACAGTCAAGGAAGGCCTAGGAAACGCTGGCGTCACGACCTTGACTCATTCCGGAGAGGTTGGCAAGAGGTGGCGAAGGACCGAGATTTATGGAAGGAAATGGGAGTACCTGGGAGACCTTTGCCCAACAGTGGGACAGTATAGGTTAAAAAAAAAGACTAACCTATGTGTTAATTCAAAGTATAAGCTACCTCTATATTAATTTCTTTCATCTATTTAGCCGTTATAGAGTTGAGTGCGGGAAAACTTTAACGTTTATAATATTAGTATGATGTGATGAATTTATGTATGATATTACATTGTTTTTCAAAATTATAAGCTTATGTTTGAGTGAGCCATGATCTTAACCACAGAAAAAAAAAATTTAAATTAGAACGGCTGTCAAGGCATTTTTATAAGAAATTTGTTGTAACCAGTTGCACCCATATAAACGAAACGTCAATCATACAAAATCAGTTAGCAACTGTGACGCGGAGTTCGACGCGTTGATCTAAATAAGAATGTTCAATCAAGGTTCTGTCATAATGCCTGGCGACAGATTTTCCTTCTCATTTCCGTTATATTTACTTCTCTTTTCTGTGATCTTCAGTTGTTGAATTTCTAGACACATCAAATAGGTGGTGGTTGTCAAACGCGGTCTTATTTGCGAAAAAAATAATAGCAAGTAAGGTCTAGGTTGATATAGGTTTGTGATTGATGAGGCATTTTTTTTTTATACTTATAGAGCAATCTAATATGTTTTACTTATCATGGTGGTCCAACCACCAAAGGAGTTCAAAACGATATTTCACAGATTGTTAACGATCTTACACGTGACATCTTGTTCTTTTAAGAGCGCACCTCAAAGGAATGCTATAAGGGTTCGGAAGTTGACAAATCCCCGATGTTATTTCTGTACTAATTAGGCGAGAGGTGGGCGTCTTCAGAATGACAAACGAAAGGCGACACGTACAGAGTTCACACAAATAAATTCATTTGTTGATCGACTCACGGTGTTTCAAATAGTGACGTTTGTGAACACTGTCATTTGTTTTAGATGTCACGTCGACAAGAAATGAGTGTTGATCGAAGCGACTGAACGTGGGTGGTGACGGCCTTCCGTCCATTAATGAAATGGTGATTGGTTCCTACGACTATTTTTGATGAATATTCATTGCGGTATTAACGGATTTGGTGCAGGAGCTTTGTAAGGTCCCGAAAGGAAGTTGACTGCACGATGAAGTGCTTACTATAAAGGACCGCCATGAATATTATTGATGGATATGATAATAATACTTTGCCCTCAATAGTAAATGCCTGGAATAATTGTAGATATTGAATGATATCAGCGCTATCTATGTCAATTGTAATGCTGCAAAACTTTTATGTTTTGATTTCTAGGCTCTTTTGTTTTGGTATTGGTATGTTGTATAACATTATCATTTAGACCCTAAATCGATGTATAGACCCATTATTTCTTAAGCCTAAATATTATGTATTTCAAATGATAATACACTTTATATTCTAAACCTTATCTCAAGTTAAATACAGCTGCTGTATAATATTGTAAAATGCTGAACGAAAACAGTAAAAATCGTTGCTGTGGATGCAGGCTGTTGATCAGTGTGAAGTTCTAATGGTCGTTTTCTGGCTGATGATGATCATGAAGATGATTGAAGCTATCAGAGGCATTCTCTCAGCGGCGATAAGAGTCGGTACATGTCATGGCAAAACGTAAAACGGGCTATCATAACAAAATGCGTAAACAAAATTTCATATCTATGCTGTTGACCATTTCTTTATCTGGAGCTGATCCTCGATCTCGATTCAGGGTTCATATAGGGATATTCAACTCCGTAGGATAAGAACAAGTGGTTCTAATTCAGCTTTCAAGATTTGACCTCAGCAAACAAACGTAAAAAATGGCAAGTTAATAAAAAGCTTGTGAAAACAAACAACCATATCGCAGTTATAAGTTTGCTTATTTTGAAATAATTTTATAAAAACACAGTCGTATATTTCCCGTATTTCCAGCGATACCCGTTGTCGTTATCGCTGCAAAATGTCGTAGAGGTGAATCTGCGTGAGCTTCAAGTAGGTGACCGGCGGCTGAAGACCGTTAGACCGCGCGAGACCTGGGGCTCTATTTTTGAGTCGCTCGTAGGATTTTTCGTATTCGCATACGCCAATAATTACCGGTGACTTCAAATGCGAGTGATTCTATTTTTGCGTATTTTTAAATCACTTGATTTCTGGGTTGCTATTTTATACAGAACACTAAAAATTATCCATTTCACGCAGCAACTCTCAGATGTGTATACTATAACTGATAAACCGATAACTTCCGCAATGCCATAAAGAAATTCAATTTCAAAAAAGACTGATGATTATTTTTGTAGTCTGTGTAATTGTCAAATGTCAACCAAGCAAAGAAAATGTAAATACTACGTAATACAACAAAACACAAATTGACAGATTTTCTATTGATAGAAAGCAAATTTGAATGATTCAAACCACCCATTGCGTAGAGTGGTTAATATGACTAATTTCGAAAATCATACTTTTGGGACTTCGTTCGCAAGTCACTTCGCATGAAAAAAGTCCTACGAGCGATTAAAAAATAGAGCCCCGGGAATGATAGCGTTCTCTATAGGGTTAAGCGAAATGGGTGTAGTTAGCCGCAAGGGGTTCAAAGAATCCATCATTATGAACCATTCAAAATCAGGACCAGCTGTTTCATACGTTTTGCCGAGTGTGAATGACCGTTTTCTATGGAACAGCTGATATTTTAACTGCGATTTCAGAGTTGCTTCCTTAGTAAAATTTGTTAATAATGATGGGTATCATGGACTTCTTTTGGCTTAGTAGATCCTTTTCGCGAAACCCAGTATAGTTTTGAAGGCCCAGACCCACTTCTGGCCGCTGCTCTACTCTAGCGAAATAAGTAAATACTCAGATCGGGGGCGTGGGTTCGATTCCCATCTAGGACAAACATTTGTGTGATGAACATTTGTGTTTGTTATATGTCTGGGTGTTAATATCTATTTAAGTATGTATTTAAAAATATATATGTATGTATATCAGTCTCTGGCAGCCATATTACAAGCTTTGCTTAGTTTGGGGTCAGATGACCATGTGTGCATAAAAGTCCCAGATATTTATTATTATTATTTTTATTATTATTTGCTTTTTGTCATATTGTAAAACTCGTTTTAAACAGCATTAGTGTAATATAAATGATAATTTCAATTTATCTCCTTCGTTTATCTCTACTATAAAATCAACTATAAAAACAACATATATACTTTTCACGGACAATTTGTATGATTAATAACGGGATATTTACCATGACTAGATTGTGGTTGGAGCTCTTAATTTACAATCAATCAATTTTAATTCGGAAGAATATCCATATTACACTAAATTAAAAACAATGTCTAAATAATTACATGTTAAAAAAATTATTAAAAATATCAAAATACTAATAGCTACGAACATAAAAAAAATTAGGTAATACATTAAAAATAAATTAAATGATAGCTTCTCGCCCATCATAACATGCATCCATTTATTTTGGACGGGGCAATCCAATCGACGACAACCATTGGCAGTATTTAACTGTTTACTGCTGGACATAGGCCTTTTCTATTATTGCACGCCACTTAGCTCGGCTTGGTGAGTTACATACACCATGTCAATAATCATACAACAGTAGTCAACAACCGTGATAGTTTAAAACAGTGTTTTACTTTTCACGGATTTTGTATCATTATTTGAATTTTTGACGTATCGAACACTACCGTGGCCAATATAATTGTTTAATTTCAATGAGTGATAATCACAAAATTCTAAGATATTACTATGAAAGCTAGTGATAAATGAATAAAAGTCCTCGTTATATAAACCACAAGAATTCTGAAATAATTCACATTGCCACAGTGGCAATTCTTGATTATGTTCTCAGCAAAATAATGTAGGATATTCACCTCGATGGCAGAGAACAAAGGGTAATTTTTCATTTATTACCAGCCTTATTAACAATGAGTTTGTTTTCGGCCCACTGTCTCAGACATTACGAAAACAAGCACCATTATACATAGCTATTAAACTTATTAATAAGTTAATAACAATATGTAGGAATGGGAACGTCTACTCGAATAATATCGATGTTATTGAAGATTTCGCTATGTTATTAGAATTACTCATAATAGTATTATGTTCTGCTTGAGAAATTTTGATGTAAGTTGTTATGAGTATGACATTACGTAACGTTTTTATACTTTTTGTTTCAACAAATACTAAGAAAAGATTTTTTTTATTTCATAACAATTTTAAGTTAGATTTTGGGTGTAGAAGACTCGGGTTAATTATAATGTATGTCTTGAAACGCGTCACTTTATAGTCATCAATGTCATCAATGACGCAAAGCACGAAAAAAGTACAAGGTTCCAACCAATGAGTGTAAGATGCATTGTAGGATCATTGGATCAAACAAACCTTCCGAACAAACTCTGTCAATTACTGAATTAAAAGTGAAATACAATAATTTTTTTCTTAAATAATCAACTATTTTTATTGACACTGTCGATAATGTGAACCGGAGTATTTATTCATCTTTATGAAAAAAATCGGATTACTTCTCCCACAACAATTATTGTCTGCGAAGGTCCTACCTATATTTTCAATTTATTGCTCTAGATAGAAGCAAAATTAATACTTACCTACGTTTTGTGAAGAACCAAATAATAGACTGTTATTACGCGTAACGTGAGCTGATTGAAGACTTTTGCGGTCTTTTGTGATAAAAGAAAATTACTCTTGAGTAAATATTTTCTAAGCAGTGAGGTTTCTACATAATTAATTTTAAATATCCAGTAAAGTTACTTTAGGACCAAATATTCTCTGATATTTTCTTACATACGTCTAAAGTAAATATTAATTGGTATGGTATTTATTTGAAGATAAATAATTAATTAATTGTGCTTTTTGAACAAGATTTTTCGCTAATGATTTGAAAGCTTATTTGTACCATAAAATATTGGTTTCTATATAACTATAATTAATTAAAAAATTCCAATAACTTAGTAACTTTAGAAATAAATAATTATCTTATGTTTTCTTACAAACGTCTTAAGTAAATATAAATTCGTATTTTATTTTTTGAAGATAATTTGAACTAGATTTTTTCGCTAATTTGTAAATTTTCATATTTATTTGTACCATAAAAATATTTCATTATAAAACTTTTGCAACGAATTTCAATTATTGTTTTAAATTTCAACGGTTTAGAATTAAGACCTATGGTTGGGATTAACTCGTTCAATTAAATGATACTTACAAAATGCAAGAGGAAAGTCTAAAACATGATACGAGTGTTATATGAGTCATTTTCTAAAGCAAACAAATGTATAACATTTGGAGTAGAAACAAATAAATTAAATTATAAACAAAATATACCCATATTGTTAAAATAATAGGTAAATGAAAAGTAACAGCGGCGTGCTGCGTACCTATCTATATCTACTCGTAGTAGATTCAGAGCTCTATCATACCGTTTTATCTCGTAAACTCAAAATCTGCAGAGTGAACTCTACATAATGATGGCAAAGTTGACTTACTATTTTTCCCTCTATTTTTTTTTTTCGCTGACGCCATCTTGAATTCTTTTACCCTAGATGTCATTCCCACTATTAAAACGATTGAAATGACACCTCACACATCGAAATACATTAAGCCGTTTACGCTGTACGGCGTGCAAAGAAACCATCATACATACATACATACACTCTAAAAACATAACCCTCCTTCTTGCGCAGTCGGGTAACAAACATATCTTCAAATCGAGTGAATTGGTTTTTTCCTGCTCCATCGTAGACCGCTTAGCATCAGGTGAGGTGGGTGTGGGGGTGTGGTGGGGTCAAGTGCAAGCCTATTATACAGAAAAAAAATATATAAGGCATATCTCCCTTGGTTGTCTATCTAAGGATGTAACTAATCGTGAATAAACTGGAGAAACATTGATCGTTACTTAGTAGATACTTTTTAAGCTTCAAAAAATTTATGATAGCGTTAGACACAGACACGAGTCGCATATAAGTATGTTAAATATCCTTCATAATCCGTCTTTGAGACACCGCAGCCAGTTTTTTCTATGCATCTAATTAACTTTTTAACCACCGAGCCAGGTAAAAATTAAAATAATCTCACTAGGATTAGCATATTATAAAAATAATAGGTTATATATTATAACAATGAGTTCGGGAAATATTTTATACGATTGGAGAAGGGCGTTATTAGTTTTCTTCTTTCCTCGTGAGAGGAGTGTTGCCAACTCGCCTGGTATTAAGCGATGATGTGGCGTACGATGGATCACGCTTGCCTAGAAGAAATGATTCACTCTTGACTTGAAGACACCCAGATTGTAACTATCGGGGAACACCCATTCAGGCAGTGCATTCTACAGACTAGCAGTTCGCACAATAAAAGTGGAATCAAAGCTCTTCGTTCGGGTTTACGGAATGTCAACCATAAAGCGGTGGCGATGTTTCGTGCTAGCTCTGGCAGTCCGATAGAAAAATAGGCAGGAGGGGATTAAATCATGCAGATCTTATGCACACTCCAAAATGTATCCGATAAAAAACCGATAGACTAGCAACTTTGCGCCGATGCTCAAGACTAAGAAGTTTAGTCTGAACTGAGGCTTCGTTGCTGATGAGCTTCTTGGCACGCTTCTCAATTGACTCCAACACGCTGAGCTGGTTGTCCATTTAACAGTGTCAAGTAATGAAACATTTTATAGTTATGCGAATTAACTCATCACCAACAGGAACGAAATATATTCCATAATTTTCCGAATCCAACCTATTTCCAGTGAAACAAAAAGCCATCGAGCACCAAGCAAGGCTTCCAGTAACGCCGTGGCAAAACCACGGCTAATAAATGAAGTGTATGGCCGGTATGAGTACGAATTAGCTGCTCAATTAGAATCACATTACTTGGAACAATTTACCGCTAACCGGTCGTGGGGAGCTCGATGCGCTCGGAATAACAAAATGGCTGGTCAGGCGGGACGGATGCAGGCCTCCGCAGGGGGTGTTGCGTAACACTAGGCCTGATTGGTGGAGATAACAATATGTGGTCAACCGATGCAATGTATGGGGGCAAAATATTGTATTGAACGTCGAAACATCGAAATAATGAGAATACATACAACATTCAAACATACGAGTATCATAGTGAATATCCCGTGTGTACTAATTTAAATGTAATCAGTTGGTGCTTTGCGTTACTGGTTACTTGGCCTGGTGATTGATGGAATATTAATGCGAAAGTATGTTTATTAGTTAGTTTGTTTATTCCTCTTTCACGCAACAAAAGAATGGTGTAACATTTTGCATAGAAATAGTTGGAGGGTCAGAAAGTGACATCGGATATTTATCATCCCAAAGAAACGTACGGTTTGTGTAGAGTTATCTACGCAAGTAAACCGCGGTGTACAGTTAGTATTTGATAAAGCAGGCGCCAGCAATTAAAATATTTAACATTGGAATGATCTTATATTTGTCCGCGATTCTTTCATTTCTACCTTAGAGCGTTTAATATTTTTTGAATATAATTTATCTATTGCTTGACAAAAACCTGTGCGTATGAAAATTTACGACAGATTAACTAAATTGAGGGCACTATTTAAATAAGTATGTATAATGTAAAGTCACGCGAATTTTTATCTCCTGTCAGTGAATTGACAGGGCTTAGAATCGACGGGGCGCTAAGCCCTGTCGATCACTTTACCTTAGTCCGTAACACCACGCCCTTGCAAGCTCTCTGCTCCACAGATACGAAGATGGGAGCTTGTAGAATGGACGTAAAACTTTATTGGACTGTTGTTGAAGTTTTATTTGCAGCGAGTAGCGTGATACCTGAACATGAGTCATGCCAGGTGCACGACAAAGGTCTGCACTTGCAGTTTCTGACTGTAAAATATTCTATGCAAAAGTTTTTAGTATTTATGAAAATATAAATAATTTTTGCTTCGTAAATGAGTCCGTATTTGAACACTAACTCGCCTTATAGTAAACAACGATAGGGTTGAAGATGGAGTACATCATTTTCTGAAGAAATTTATTTAGTGTTACTGTTGACATTTAGGTTAATAACACTCAGAAAACAACGAAGCCAGCAGATATTTTTACGTAGATTATTTAATAATGACTAAGTTGACGAACGATAAACAACAGTTTCGTTTCAGAATTGTTAAAAAAAAGAATAGTAGAAGAAAAAAAACATTAGTAAATATAAGTAGTATCTTTATCTTAGGACATGACACGTTCTTAAGCTAAAGATAAACACGCGAAATTTCTTACTACGTATATACCTTCATCAAAACTGCCTAAAAATATTACGTAGCTATTCACTAAAAATAAATCAAATAACAAAACTTTTATCGCAAGATATCAATGTAATAACAAGCGTTAAACGTTTAATCTCACTCACCAGCATCACATCACCAAACCGATTTCTAACTCTACGCTCCAATCACTGGAACTCATTGGTCGAACATCGAAAAAATCGTGATCAGACCACCCACAGCCTCTGTGAGAAGGCAAATAAAATAAAAAGACGATAAATAACAGTGCCCTCGCATAATTGATCACAAATTAAAACTCGCTGCGCGTCCGAAATGTTAAACGAACGTTGCCGAAAGCGAAATTAGTATCTGCATATATACACGAAAACACGCACACAAATGTAAAGCTTTGGCTAGGGTTGCTTGACTATGATTTTTTTGTACTGAGCACTTTAATTCAACTGCAATGTGTTTACGTGTAAAAAAAAAGACAGTCAAGCAACTTTCAGGTTATGATCTAAACGTCTGTGTAGTAAAACGTCAAAAACATACCTAGAACTGGTCTTGGACGTATAAAATAAATATGTCTTCCCGTGAACATGGTGCATGCAACTGCGCCGAAATATCGGGAGCTCCTTCCACAACCTTACCACGGTAAATATCCCGTAAATAATCATATAACTGTAAATATGTTGTGATAGGATTTACATTGCTACCCAAAATTTCTACCTAAATGTGGTAGGAGACAAAATAACAGTTCAGTTTCAACTTTTATTTGTGCCTTCCGCGGTGTTGCCGCAACTTTACCAATGTCTTATGGAAGTAACAGTTATAAAAGCGACTACAATGGTGCTTTTGCTATCAGCTGTCAATGTCACGTGTGAAATGATACTCCTAAATAATATCGATGTCAACTCGACCTAGGGCCTCACGCCCAAATCTAAACGCGGGCCCGAATAGGTGCAGTTTGCAAAATCACGCGACCGCAAACCGTATCTCGGCGCGTTAAGAGTGGGCCTAAAGCAAAATCTTCAATCTTTGATTAGATTTTCACAGTAGTAAATCATGTCCAAAATCGAAAAAAAAATACGTTAGGAAACTTCAATATATAAGTAAAGGTCGACCCTGACGAAAACATGGTAGGATAAAATTTTCTCGATAGAAAACCATCACAAAGTTACCTCTAATTTTCAACATTTTTGGTTTGCATTCTGTTTTGGTACATATTATTGAACAATAAATTATGTAAATATTATCACTCATGTATAACCTAGAGCTGACTCTGGCAATTTTTAAAAATATTGTCTATTCTATAAGCTATGAGAGTAGAAATCACTTGGCGCTTACAACATTTTTAATCAGCGCAATACGCTGTCTTTCGTATCGCGTGACACAAGCTTGAGGCATCGGTTTGTTGCACCGATCAGTAACCATCGCTCTGTTGAGACGGGTAGTCCATGTCAGTTCAGACGTCGAGTACGCAAGCTTGGTTCCGCGTGTCGTCGCGCCGCCCGTGTTTGTTATCCGTACATTCGCTGGGTGTGGCGAGATGCGCGGGGGAAATCAGAATTTATCCTGCCATTAGGCCCACTCTTAAGGCTCGCGTTCTGATCTCATTTCGTTGTCCAAAATGATAAATTTTCTACAACTCTACTTAGTATGAGCAGAGCGAAGCGTCAACAAAAAAATATTACTTCGGTCATTTGAAATCGTTTAACCCCAATTAAGTACGGATTTAAAAAAACGATAACATTAAGACTTGAATTCAAATCAATTTAAATAATGACTTATAGATAGGGTGGTAACCCTATCCATTTCACATCATCACACACATAGCCTGTTTACAGACTCAGACAAAGGACCGCATTCAGTACAACGCGCTACTAAAATAAATTGTTTTAATATTACGAGCGTTTAAGTAAAAAGCATGTCATTGTTTTTAAAGATAAAGAAGTATTAATATTTTGTGAGAGTCATAACCTTAAACATAGGTACGAACTGACATAAACCCAAGAATAAACCTCTATACGGATAACGTTTTCTTTAAGTTTTTATAACTTTAAAACTTGGCTAGGTTTTATATGACTTTCCACGTCTTAAGTTTGTTTTTATTTCTTTGTGATTTGATAAACATTCAAGTTTTTAGTTTATTTTCAAAACTAAGAACACCATAGCATAAAAAAATTCAAACAGCTTCTTAGTCTTTAACATCGGCGCAAAGTTCGTACTATATCGATTTTTTAATTAGATTTCGCAGTGTGCATAGGACCTGCATGATCAAATTTCCATCCTGCCCATTTTTCTATCAAACTGCCAGAGTGGGCAAGAAAACTCGACACCGTTTAGTAGTTGACATTCCGAAAACCCGTACGAAGCGCTTTGATTCCACTTCTATTTTGCGAACTGCTAGTCTGTGGGATGCGCAGCATGAATGGGTGTTCCCCGATAGTAACAATCTGGGTGTCTTCAAATTACGAGTTAATCAGTTTCTTCTAAGCAATCGTGCTTCATCGTATACCGCACTATCGTTTAACCGCATATCTCCCTTAAAGGCATATCTCCGTTGTTTTTTTGATCTGAGGATGTAACAGTACGTGAAGAGTCTGAAGAAAGTCTGGCAGTCAAAAGCAAGCTTATTTTCTTCTTCTTTTTCTTATAAACAAAGTGTTACAGAAAAGATGTAATAATACTTAAGGGAGTCGCTCTAACCATCAAAGTGAACAATTAGTAGAAAACAAGTTGCTAAATTTGAGAGGAAAAAATTGTGTCCTCAAGTCCTCGTACAAAATGACTGAACACGTGAACCATTTTGTATGAAGACACAATTATTTTCATGAAGTATGAAGAAACAATTAAAAGTAATATCAGAGTTGTGAAGGTTCATGTGTCAAAATAATATTGTCCATTTCATGTTCTCTCTCGCATTGCAATTGTTTTCTTCTGAATTTGTTGTTTGAAGGGAATATAAATAGAATACTAACTATTGCAGGACTTATTATAATATTTATGAACAATGCTTGTCATATGAAAAGAATTACATTTTGCCTGCGAATTGGATCATTTTACACACATAGCTGGACACAAGATTATCTGTGTTGGGGCGCTATATTATGGAACACGCAAAATGACACTGACTGTAAAATGGACACCGACATCCAGAACAGATATTTAAAAACATAATTTAAATTATTTAAATCTATAATTGTGAAAAACAGAAACGAAACTGTAAACTGGAACAAAACGCCTTTCCTTATTTATTTGAAAAGTGTTTGTTCTGACCGGCCAGAACAAAACAAAGTAGGCACAATAATCTACTTTTAATAAAAAATATTTCGAGGTAAATAAAAGAGAGAATTCTATCGAATTCATTAATAACATGAATACTAAATGTATCAGGTCATCTCTACAAAGGGAAAAACCTTCAGACACCGGATTACACACCTTTATCTAATTACGATCGTAGACTCCAATCTGTAAAATATGTTCTTGGAATATCTTAGCCACCATGCGTCAGTGTAAACAGCGATAGAGATTTGTCTAAAGTAGAAGTTAGCTCACCCACATAGACATGGGACAAGTAAGATGTTTGGACGTTATGAGTATGCAACTTTGTTGATTAATCTGGCGTTATGCTATTTACACATCATCAAAAGTCATACACATTAACAAGTAGGTACACATTATCACGCTTTTCATCAAAAGCCATTTTTTTATCACGCTTTTCACTTTTTAGCTTCACCTGTAACTAACAATGTAAATAATAAATAAATATATTTTAAAGAAAGAAACTTGGAGCAGTTATATAATTATTAACGGGATATTTACCGTGATAAAATGGTGGATGGAGCTCGCGATATTTCGTTGCAGATACATGCACTATGTTCACGGGAAGACTCAACCGGCGAAATATCGAGAGCTCCATCCACAACCTTATCACCGTATCTTAAAACAATGTTTTAGGAAAGTAACAATTACACTTTTATATGTACACAAACAGCTTTTCAGTTACATTTTTAGTCAGATTCATTTTCCTATACGTACGGTTAAGACGCGGCGATAATTATAAATCTCTTCGACGAAGACAAGATAATTAAGATCGAAATTCACTTCAGGTAAGTTTGTTTGATATAATACATTACATTAATTAGTATTTCAGTATGTTGTCATCTTGTTTAATTAGATACGTCTATATTTCAATGTTTTTCGTAAAAATACCGCATGTCATAGCTTGAGCTTCGATACTGTTTGCAGTGTTTACATTATTATTCTGTGTCTCAGCTGACTTACGAGGCTGGCGCGTTCCTCGAAGGCGTAATATTAGGTACAATAATTCTTCCAAGGGAAAGATTGTTACAACGATAACAGTGCACTTCAAACAACTTACTGGTTTTACTTGGAATTCTCGCGTATTTGTGTCCGGAAACATTTCATAGGTAGAAACTTGGGATAGGTAAAACCGCAATGGTATTACAAAAATGTAGATGTTTAGTCACATCTATAAAACCAATAAATATTATTAGCTGTCATGTTTTTTTTCTACTTAAGCAATGTTGGACTGTTTTAAACTATCACGGTTGGTCACTACAGTTATATGATTATTTACGGGATATTTACCGTGGTAAGGTTGTGGAAGGAGCTCCCGATAATTCGGCGAAGTTACATGCACTATGTTCACGGGAAGACCAAATATAAGAAATATCCCGTAAATAATCATATAATTGTAGTGAACACCCGTGATAGTTTAAAACAGTGTGTTACTAAAATGTCTGTCCATGCGAATGTCTCAGAGAATGCGAGAACCAAACCTCGTTTGTTTATTTTATTCGACGATTACTTTTATAGGCATATGTGTAATAATTAGTATTTACATATTACACATAATTATGGTATAGTGCCGTTCATTCGATCTTCGTGAAATTTTAGCTCATTTCAATATAATTTTCAAACTAGAGTATGTGCAAAAATGGTTTATGGATTGTTTTAGTCATATCTCTAAAACCAATTGATTAACAGGCGTTAACACATTTTAGGGCGTCCAAGATACAGGCTTTGCCTAGTTTGGGGCCCATTGGCACAACTGTTCTTGCGGGTAGTTAATTGCTAATTTGTTATTATTTCTACGATTGATATGTTAACTGATTTGTAATGAATAAATAAATAAAATAAATAAAAAAAACAGACTATATGAAAGGTTCTTAATCAAACCTGTTTTTTTTAAAGTTGCGGTTAAACGTTTGGTCTTTTCAAATCTTTCATTGACCACGTAAAGATGTCATAAGTATACGAGAACCATAAACCACGTTTGTTTATTTTGTTTACCGATCACTTGTATAGTTTTACCTTTAATTCGATTTTCATAAAATGTTGTATGCAAGTAGCTAATAACAAATATCATTTTTAAGTTTGAATATGAGCAAAATTTCGCCCCAACCAGAATTCGGAACATTATCAGTTTTAACCTGCTTGTCATGGCACTATTCTATCACCCTGAGATACAACCTTTCAAAACAAATGAAACGATGAATAATACACTTAGCACAATGAAAATAATTGTAGCTATAACAATCATATCAAAATCAATAAATATACAATTTCAAATGTCTCGTGGGAGTTGAATAAATCAAAGCATTCGACTTCAATCGAAAACCGATCGTAAACGTTCCCATAATTATCGTCAAAATGTATAATTATTAAGTTAGTGTAAGGCATTATTGGTGGAATAGATCAAAGAAATAAAAAAATACGTTCTCATATTATATTACAAAAAACTAAGTGTAGAGTATTAGGTTAAGCATATTGTAATGTAGGGTAGTTAGGAAACTTTAGTCTGGAATATATCGAGTACGATACGTGTCGTCATATTATTGACTAAATAAGTACATTCTGCTTAATACTTTTCACTAAGGTCAATATCTAAGAATGTAATAAATATTTGCCCTCACTTAAAAATGTTGCTCAACAGCAATGCTTATGATTTGGCGGAAGTTCATAATCATAACGACAAAAACAAGAGAACATCAGAACTAGCTACAAGCAATTCTTATCACTAACTACAGCATTAAAAGCCGGGGACGAGATAACAACATAGAATAATTTGCAGTTTTATTTTAGTTTTGTCCTCGCGGTCGACGCGAGCGTCATTCGGAACCCTATCGCGACAACAAATCAGTGCCTCTGTAGAACTGCCAGATAACACTTAAAATAGGCAGAACAGACTTTAATCCAATGTGATATGATTGGTTTTTTAATACCATAGGAAAACACTTGCGGAGAGCTTGCTCTATGCAGTCTGCCAAAGTGTAGTGCAAGATGAATCAGTACACAAACTGAACTGAAATCAAAGTTAAAGTTAAGTGTCAAAAAAATGTGACATTTTTTTCCCTATAAATCAGGTTCTCTATTAGACCGTATTTTTAGTGTATGTTATTTATGTTATGCGTTATCTTCGCCGTTTGTGAACCAATTTTAGTGATGATTCTTTAATTGAAAATATTCCTCCTCTCAGGGAGGACAATTAGGAGGATGAATCCCATTTATTGAACTTTCCGTGAAGTAGAATTTTTAAATGTATTTATTATTACAACATCATGTTAGCAGAATATTAAGCACACAAGACATAAAGGAAATAATTATTCTTTGTACTCTTGGTACCCTACGTAGGAATCATTGTTACAAATAACATAAAAAAATATTTCAAATGTTTAAAACGTTATTCTTAGGTTAATGCCTAGTCGGTTTTTATGGACTTCTGCTTAGTGCTTAGCTGAGCGATAACTTTTTCACCGAATTCAAAAAAAGAGGAAGGTTCTCAATTTGGCCCGTATTTTTTTTGTTCCAAATCGTTTCTGACGATGAGGCGTGAAACACAAAATAGTAGTAAATTTTATATTTCGCTAGTCGTGAATTATTTAATTGAATGATAATACATTTTTACAAAAAAAAAGTACATCCGGCTTCTTAGAAACTTCAATAAACGGGATTCAATCCCCAATTTTTCATCCATGGAGGTCGAATATTTTCTTCAAATTTAAATGGGACCACCCTTGAAGTATATAGCCTTTTCAACAAAAGAATGATTAAAATCGGTTTTTAATTCGTAATAAAATCGCGGAACAAATACACGCAAAAAATGCAGTTGAATTAAGAACCCATTTTTTGGAAATCCGTTGAAACTACAAATTACTACGTGCGTTATTTTTTATCAGCCAATCAGTATTGTTATTGGAACTTATTTCACTCGTTTTTTTTGTTTTCTATGATTAGACCATATAATATTTGTGTTTGATTCCTATTCGGCCACAGAACAGATAAACAATTTAAATATTTATGAAACGTTTTTAAAACAAGCTTTTTGTCAAAAACTAAAGGTGTACGCAAAAATGTATGTTTCATGTCAATCGGAAACCGGAAAGAGGGTAAAATTTAACTTGCAAGATTTGATTACAGACAGGCAAATAGGTACCGGGACAGGTGAAACTGAATAAAAACTTGTTAAAGTACAAGGTTCAGAACTGATAGAGAAGGGTGGGTGAACGACGCGCGGGCGGTACATCGTTATTTTAACATGTTTCAAAAAGGGTGGAACCAAAATAGACGGGTCATTTTATTTTTAATGAGCTAGGCGAATGCAAAATTACCGGAACTAAAAAAAAGATACTTTACCTCTAAATAAGTAACCCTGTATTTGATCATAATCATCATCAGCCAGAAGACGTCCACTGCTGAAGTTAGGCCTCCCCTTTAACCTCCACACTGAACGACATCCTGCCATCTGCATCCACTGGATGCCCGCGACTCTCACAATGTTGTCGATCCATCTAGTGGGAGGCCTACCTACGCTGCGTCTTCCGGTTCATGGTCGTGGAGACCACCTCAAGAACCTTTATTCCTCATCGGTTATACGTTCTTCGAGCGATGTCGCCTGCCCATTGCCACTTCAACTTGCAGATTTTAATAGCTATGTCGGTGACTCTGGTTCTTTGGCGAATATCCACGTTTCATTTGATCACAACCATTAAATTCACGTGTAGATTCTATATTTAGATTCAGTACTGTTTTCCAGTACTCTGGCCAAGGCTTATCGAGCCATAGCAATCTACGAGCACCATTTCGTTATTTTTGCAGAAGTAATGTAGATGAAGGAGGAAATATTACCCGCTTTGCCATTAAGCGGGTATTTATGGGCTGTACAATGTTTTCCTTGGTGGTGTTGAAATTATTAATGGTAAATTGCGCCGTGGCGTAAAAAGTGTGGGTGTAGTACATTAAAGCCGGCTGGAGTGTCAAAAGCTAAGCTTATTAAGAATCCAAGAGGCAGCACTTCCAGATTTTTTTCCGATTTTATTTTCGTGAATGTAATTTTTTATTTAAATTGAAGTTGTCTATTTAAGAGTTGCCTATAAAAAACAGACACGAATCGATGAAAATTGAAAATATTTTACACAAAAAAAAATTACCACCGATTTCACGGGAAGTTTGATAACGGGATTTGCCTTTAATTTTTCAATCATAAGATGTGAAATATTTTCTTAAAATATGAAATAGTAAAATATTATCAAATATTTAAATAAAATCTCTCTCTCTTCCCGACTATGAATCCCACGTGGTGGTGGGGTCAGGCTTCCTTACTTTTCTCCTCCACTTCGCTCTATTCTCTACATCGTCTTCGGAAACCTTACACTCGCTCTATATATTTAAGGTTGGGTTTTCCTACTTTTAAGCAACGTTTGTTACTACAGATGACCATAAGGTTTAATATTGTATTTCGCATTTTTCGCTGTGTGTAAGCACACAGTCGTGCGTTTCAATACTTCTATTTTTGGAGGTTCTGCTCATATTATAAAAAAAGTATAGTTATGATGTAAAATGTACCTTTACAGATCCCTCCATAATTATGTAATCTGTATATTAAGATATTAGACATCATTTAGTAAATAGGTATTTGAATGAAAAAAGGGGAAAAGCGTAAATTACAGGTTGTAATTAAATTAAGGAGTGCCTTTTACAAACGCACCATAAAAAAGCCCACCATAAATATGCGGTTCTACTAATAATGTCCTAACTAATCTTCACACAGATAAAACCGTGCGACGGAGCTAGTTCTCTAGAATGTGTTGTAAATTGGATATGCATAATTATCAATTTAACTGTCATAATAATTTTAACAGCTATTAATAGTGCCCATTAAAATTAATAACCAATAACCGTAATCGATAGAAACTAAATTTATTCATGAACTAATATCCAAACGATTGTTTAATGTAACGATAGAACCCAAATAACTTTCATTACTTCATAAGAATTATTAATAAAATACGAGACAAAGTTTTTTAACTTAATATGTATGTATAATAATATTATAAACGCAAAAGATTTTGTGTTATGAGAGGTTGTTAGTTTCCACTTAATTCCGCAACGCTTAGAGGATTTACAATATATCATTAAGTTATATCATACAAATCCGTTCAGCCGTTTCAGCGTGATGAAATAACAGACAGACATACTCACACACGAACTTTTGCATATAAAATATTGTAAGATTTACATAATAATAATTTCTCGTAACAGCTGTAACGATTCGTTACATCGTTATTCGCCGTTAGCTCGGTACGTTACCCATATCATCGTCTATGTTATTAATTAATTTGTCATGAACTTTGTAATTTCATTCCAACCGATGAGTATTCAATAAATTGTGTTTTAACAAGTGTAATTAAATTTAGTGTGTTAAAAGTACCTAAACATGCTGGCGAGCAGTTAATTAATTTGATAGCAGTACCGTATGTATTTAATAAATTGCGATTTGATAGGAAAATTAATAATATTAAATATTAGGGAATTTCATACATTGATTAAGGTTGCCTGGAAGAGATCGCTTATAGCGATAAGGCCGCCAATTGTTTCACTTGTTTTTTATGTACGTTTATAATTTTTGGTGTGAACAATAAAGAGTTTTCTATCTATCGATCTATCTGATTAACAGTTTTTAAAGGTTCTAGAAGGGTACAATAGGTTAAATCTATGTTATTTACAATACATAAAAGCAAAATATTAGGTGCTTACTGACTGGCTCATTACGTAATCTTGAAAAGTAATAAAACTACGAAGTTGAAATTTGCCAAGTAGATTCCTTATGGGATATAGAGTTCCGTTAAGAGAGCATTTTGAAAGTATACGCCTACAAAGTCGCAGGCAACAGCTATTAAATATCATTATAATCATCGTCAGCCCGAAGATGTCCACTGCTGAACATATGCCTCCCTTTTTTACCTCCACACTGAAAGCCGGCTGGCTTTTATAAATGCTATTGCTATTATAAATATATGTTCAAAGTGAATTATGAAAATATACGCGTAGGTAGGTACGACGCCACGGGCAAGATCTGGTAGTTATGGAACTACCAGATCTTGCCCGTTACAAACAGGAATTCATATTAGAATCTGTCATACTGTTAAGGTATCTTAAAACATGTGACCAGGTCATTGAATTGATTAAGGCATAAGCATTGTGTTGGATCATTCAGCGTGGTAATGCCTACAATCACATCAGCCTGTATAATATTATGTAAGTAATGCTTATTTTACCGAGAGCTAAACAGACCAGTCTATTCATTTCTACCTATAGTATTTGGGTCATTCGATTCTATGTGTTCAACGCCTAACTCAATCAATTGGACATCTGGATGTCCTAGTTTAGAAGCAACTCGGTATTATTCAATTATAAAAGCTAATATAAATTAACTCTCATAAACTTTTGCTAAACAAGATGAGTAAAGTGTCGAAGAAGTGTGGTCACGGTCAAGCGTGAGCTATTGATTGTGTATTGTGACACGTAACTACATCTAGTGTCGAGTAGTGATACTATGTACGGTTCTAGGTACTATCTATTTCAGCTACAGTCTTTAGGCCTTGTGCGGAAAATGTTTGGAATTGTCTAAATTTCTAAGACCAGTCATATCAGTTGTTAATTTTATCAGATCCACAGGGCTGAATCACCGACAATTCCGCGAGTTTCAATTCCTGTCGCGGGCCTGATTGATGGCAGCGGCGGGCCGGATTTGGCCCGTGGGCCGTAGTTTGTAGATCCCTGTACTAGAGGATTTGATATTACACGTGTTTAAAAAGAATAAAATTTGATTTGTACCCCAATTTAATAATTTTTACTTTTTACTTTAATTTGATACCCCACATCATGATGTAGATATGAACATTTTATCCACCATCTTGGGGCGCCCGTCATATTGAATTTATCATCTAGGACCAAAGTGCTTGGGATGACAAATCCAACGAACCCAAACTCGACTTGGCTACGTCGTTTCGTTTAGGAGTTCTTAAGAAGGAAAGTAGCCACCTTCCGCCTCCATCGTCAGACCATAACAATGCATTATCACCGAACTTAAACTCTATCAGTTGAGGATAACTGGTCTAAAATTTAGTTGCAAGATTTGTCTCACACAAGAAGACACCAAATAAAAGCTTATAAAAAGCTTGTGAAAATCGACTTAATCTAAACAATTTATTCTGGATTAACTTAAATACCTATCAAATTGTGTGTTCTAATCTTTAGTTTTTACATGTCTAGTGACACCATGCTAAACCGTTTTTTGCCTATATTTAGATCATTCGATACCAGACAACAAAAACTACAGTTAATATGATGAGAACATTTTAAATAGTACTTAGTAACTAGGTACGTATTGTCTAGGAAGTGGATTTTGTTTTTAATTGTGATAAATTATGCTCGTGAGACAATTGTTAATGTATACCTACCTACCTACGTATATTTTATATCTGTACAATGCAGATGATGTCATAGGGTCACACGTTTATACATATTTGAAAAACACTTCTAACCAGATTCTAACATATTTTGCAATGCGTATTTTTTGATAACCTATATGTTTTCTGACATCGTCTCTAAAGACGTTTTTTTATTGGTACTGAGTGACGGGACTAGCGAAGTCCCTCGCCTGATGGCTCTTCACGCTTGCCCATAACAGCTCAACGCCACTCAGAATTTTGAAATTCAACAGTTCAAAACCCTGGATAGTAATGCACTGTGCTCGTCACACCGAGATATAAGATGTCAAATCTCTGTGTGCCCTGTAATTTATGTATAAAGTAAAGCTGACGTACAATAAAGCCAAAACCACATACATACTAGGTAAAGTTACTACGTACGACAACACCGTTCCGTTCGTTTGTAAACATCGCTCCTCATCAAGTCTCAAACAAGATCAAAATATTAGGAGTATGATTGTATAAATAAATCAAAAATTGACCTCGTGGCCCCGAGTTGGACGAGAACTGATCTTGAGATTATTTTTTACAGTTCACAACTCGTTCTTACCGTGTCGGATATAAGGCCGATAAAAGATCGGATCATATATTGCGGGGCAAACATTTGATATTTTTGAAAGATTTTATTTATCCGTCGTAGACCGCATCATCGCTTAACACCAGGCGAATTGTTGACCGCCAATTCGATCGCTAGATGTTAATGCAAGCCTTTTATCTATTAAAAATATATTTATACAAAAGTTGTTTTTTTTTTACTTAATATACGGAGTATTGTCATATCCAAAGTTTAAATTGTGTTGAAAAATAATTTCAAAACACAGCTATTAACCTGTTAATTTTTGTGAACTTATTTCTAATAAGAGTTTTTTATCTAGATTATCTACATTCTAAGACATCGTCGTGTTATTTTTGCATTAAAAAAAAAACTGCTCTAACTAGGTTAATATGAAAATAAAGTATATTTTCAAATTAATAAAAAAAAGTACAAAACTAACCTTCTTGCATAAACGCTTGAAAAACCAATCAAAGTCGCATACTCGAAACTTTATCTGTCAACTTCTCGCAAACAGAAGTATTACGCGGGAGAGCGAGACAAAAATATGAAACTGATTAGCTTGTAGAATGTTCGTGCATACGAGCACAGAAGAAGATCTGTGCATACGAGGGTAGGTTTATTTCAAAAGAATCTGTCGGATAGTAATGAAATTACAAACAAAACGTAGGATATTCTTTATTATTTTAGACCGAAAAAATATTTTACCAAGACTAATGTATTCTAAGGTAGGTAAGTAATATCCGTGAAACAAAAGCCCTTAGGCACTTACAGGATTTGTTTTACTATGTTAATGGAATCAAATTACAAAAATTAATTCAGCAGATTAAAACAGACTGAGCTTGTAATGATTAAAAACCGCTCACTTCCTGTCTCTTTTTACTTTTTTTTCTACGCAAAAAGGGCGTTCAAAACTTTTATCCTGGCCCGAGCACCGAGTGATTTTAACGAGCTTTTATTCTCCGATTTTTATTCGGAGCTAGGGCGGTATTTTTATGAAACTAATGAATGTCAAAGAGAACTTAATTTACTCTTATTGGCGATCGATAGACAATGTTATATTTTGTTGGGTTAGGTTAGGTTAGGTTATTAGGTTTAGGTTATCAATTTTCCCGCTTAAAACGGTACTAGAATAATAGGTACTGGCAACAAATATCAATAAATCTTATGCAGCAAGTGACTGTAAAACAATTGGCTTGATAAATGTTTAAAAAATCATATTAGCTACTTTAAAGATATTAGATTTTTTTACGTTTCAATCGGTATTGAAACATTATAACAGAAAGAGCTGTGAATATTCTAGTTCATAAAATTTGTATGCTATTTTGAGATACCTTTGGAAAGTCCACTCACAAGGATTGCGAACGTATAAAAAGTGCAAATCAAGAACAAAAAAAAACTGTTCTTTTGATTAAAAGCCAAACCTCTTAACCGATTTTGATAAAATTTCTATGGGACCAATCTGAAAGTATCTTTCAATAAAAAAAAACAATTTTCCAAAGCGATTCATAAATGACGGTGTTCTGACGTACCAAAGATTACAAAAACAACCGAATTGAGATTCCATTTCAAACTCGTGTTTCAACGGAGACTGTTTGTCCGGTTACTGTACATTAGGAATAATTCTGTGTATATATCTATCAAACATAGTAGAGGAATAGCTATATAATAGGTATCTAAAAAGTTCGCAGTTCAACAAAAAGAAGTCGAGCATCGATCTAATACAGCTCCCGAATCACGTTCCACTCGCCCCACGCGGCGTCTATCCGAAACACGATCAAAACTCAATTATAATCGCATTATATGGCGTCTTACTAAACCGTGCGTTAAAATTTAATTACAAAATTACGCTTCCGAAATTGGCCGGATCCCAAGATATTATTCAAAAGTATAATAATAAGCTGTGATGCGCGTGGGCACGTATTTAGTCACGGGCATGGTCCATCCCACCGTAACTATAGCTGTTTATTACACACTTATACTTTCAAACGCTGTCCATCATAACCATCTCTATTTCAATCTTCATAAGAGTCAATCCATGCCAGTAAGGAGTCCATTGTACAGTGTTCACACTGGAAAATATTTCCCCGGTAGAACCGGTTTAGTAGAATCGACCAAAGATACTTAAGCTCTACACTTAGTGGGAACATACCTTTACTTCTTACAAGTTCTTTACGAGGCTACGAGCAGCTAAGTTTTGTTTTATGTCGCGTTTTGTCGATTGCTGTGTCGTGGCTACATTAAAACCTGAATCAGATACATAGTAGTTGACAATCAGTAAAATTTTAACTGGCTCTTGGATGGGTGACTGCCAAAGAGTTCCTATAACTGAATTGTATTAAACCTCAAAAATATTCTGGCAAATATACTCTGTATAAAATCAGGCACCATGGTCATCTATTCACATTTAATCAACATCTAGATCTATTTAGCGAACGCTATAAGTTATTGTTCGGGCTCTATCTTTTATAAATTTGGCAGAAGTGTGTTTGAATATGTTCTAAGTTAGGTGATTCAAGTGTGATAAGCAGTTTTTAATAATTTTTTAATGGATAAGTTAAAGAGTATTTAAAACTAAGGTATTTATATATTTGCAATTTAGCTAGCAAAGATTTATCAAAAGTTAAAATGTCAATAAGTTTAGGACTTACCAAAACTATACTAAAGTTCAAAAGTTTCATAGTTAAATGAAAACTGTTTACGACAACCAATTTTGAAAAAAAAACGTTAATCTTACCGGTAATGATTTTTATTGCGGAAGCTTACATATAAGAATGATCTTTAACTTTCAATTACTCATATCATTTCATGTTCCATAAAACTTTGAATCGGCCATTTTTTCAATTTATTCGAACTAACCTACTCCATCATCATATCTAATTCTAAAACCATTATAAATCACGGTTTCTACTGCATCTATCATCTTAACCGGGTATCTATTGAACTGCCGCGCCGCACACACCACATGCACATATAAAACAGTACATCATCATACTACATTCACGTAAAGCAAAATTACACACATACACTTGTTACTAATGACACAAATTCTAGCATGATGACCCTGCGAGAGTTAACACAAGACAGAGACACGATTACATAATAGAAATAGTTCCAGCTGACTAGATAGATGGCGGTTAACTGCGACTATCAATACAAATCATAACCCGTCTTATTCGGGTAGGTGTCGGCGCATGAGGGAAAATACACAAAAAAAATTACACTGCACAAACTGGTGCCACGGTGTTGACTTAAATTAAGGATAGCTGATTCGGAAAGTTAAGCTATGTTAGCGTGTGCATATTTTCTAGCGCTTGTCAGAACATTTATTACAATTATTAAAATATAAATTAGCACTACCATAAATACCACTAATATAAATTACCTTTAAAAGCAAATAGCCCTAAAAAGCTCTCGTTAGAACGAAGTTTAAAAAATCACAGAATTTGTATATGATACTTATCCAAGCTTCAGAGAAAAACAGTCGCGGAATAAAAAGACAATGAAGTTTTTTTTTGTCAATGACTTGCTCTACCTTTGAATGTTGAATTTTTCACATATTTCATTTTGTTAGAAAATTCGGTGACAACTTCTTTTTCTTTATCATCTAACGAGGAGCTTTGTTTTAAGATGTAAGTGTAAGCGTTTAAATAAAGGTCCAGTTTGTCTACTGGGTACAATTCCAATGCTGCCATTTAAAACGCGCATGGCTATTGTATCCACTTATACCCGGCGGTAACCTCTACTTTCATGCAATTAAAATTTATTAATTTCAGTCTAAAGCTTTTATTTTTGTCGTTAATGTGCAGCCGGGCGTTCCATACGAGGCAAACCCTTTTTTATTTAACGACCTTCTATTGGAAAAATAAAATCTGAAATACTAAAATGTACAAATGTAAGGGTTATTTAGGGAAGTGCCTTTTAGTTTGGTGTTTTTAGTGGGGTATTGCGCCATTGAGAATCGTTTTTAAGTTTAGCTAAGAGCATTTTGGATCCTTTTTATAATTTTCGTAAGTAGGTATATATTTGTATTTGTTTTTAGAAACTAACACCTTTTATTTTGTAGGTACTAAAAACTATAATTAGGTACACCAACTCAGTTTATCATAAATATTGATATATAAGTATTAAACCTAAAGACGTCGAAGTAGAGTCAGTAAAACAAAATACAACCAATTGTGCTCTACTTAAAAATAAATTGAATGAAAATAAATTAAGTTTCTTACAACAACAGCGAAGCCTGTTTGAGTGCCATTGTTGTCAAAGTTCAACCGTAGCCTTTGTAACGTTAAACTTTTCTCATACTTCGGTCGACCATAAAAACATAAACAGTTACGAAGTTAAAAATACTTGAGAGTTTTTTGTGAAACGTTCATAATAAGCGGTAGGATGACAGCCGTCTGGCTAAAACGTTCTCGGAGAAGCCATCCGTACAAAAAGCAACCTTTTTTCGTTGCCTGAGTTTTTTCAAGTACAGGTGAAGCAGCAAGCCCACACTTAGTCGGCGTTAACCTGTAATCTAAATTCATTTCTCGATCCGACCCACCAGAACCATATCTCTGTTTTATTATATGCCTTGAGCCCATTTGCAGGTTTTTTATTCTAAACAAATTACCCATTATTCACGTTGCCCGTCGATCTCATTATCCGACGATGGACGAGGCTTTTTGTTGAAATATAGCAGTTTATAAGTTGAAATTTTCAACAAAGCCTGCCTCAGTCGTAAAGCATCCGAATCGATTTGCGTTCATTGAGTCGAGTAATTGCAATGATTCTTCTGACGTGCTCGATTTTATTTTCTTCTATCACGAAAGCGGTTGAGGACTAACAGCCACCGCGTAATAACTGATAAACAATTTATAAGTACAACAGTTTGCGCAACCTTACTTTTAACGAAATTGTCAAATATTTTAATCGGACCTTTTAAAGTTTTTTTTACTACTAATCACATTTTTCTGTACCATGTTTTTGTGCCTGCATTAATTGAAGAACATGCTACGACGAAAACTTGACCGTTGCTGTAGTTCTTGGTGGCCAATTTTGTCCCTCCATGTCTTCTCTGATTGTTCCGCACAGTATTATTTCAAAGTACAAAGAAGTTTTATTACGTTTTTTCTCTAAAAGAGGCATTTGCCTCTTTTGTTTTTGTTGGAATTTACAAACAAACAATAATTGGCCGTCAACATCAAACTAGCGACTTACTCATTTTTTCATTTAGTTGTATAAAAAACTTATGCCAAAAACCCGAAAACCCCAAGAAGTTCAAAGTCAAAGACACAAAACATGCACTGGACCAGCATGGTGGATTATAGCCTAGCATCTATTTCTCTCTCTGAAAGAAGATCTGTGCCCCAACAGTGGAAACATAGGCTGATAATGATGGAAAAAAACCCTATAATAAACGCACTGCATAAAACCTATTTTATCACACAACGACCGACGTGATAAGATTATGATTTCAACATACAATGAGATTTAAACATTCTCACAATCGAACTGAATCGTTTCCAAAGTCCAGTGGGTCCTAGCCCTCGTTGTCCTTAATATTGGGGTAAAGGCTTGTTAAATATTTATTAGTCGACGACGGCCTGTCTCATACCGAATAGACAGAACGATACCGAATGAATTATTTAAAAAGTAGGTATATGTGACATAAAATATTTATTTATTGATGTGTATTTCAGCGTTGAATCGACGAGTTTATTGACATCGTCTTGAATATTTTGTTGAACTGTGGCTCAAACAGCCAAGCTACAAATTAATTCGATCGATGGAAACGGTTTTATGGTTGAGGATGTATTTGTTTTCAGTGTCGCCATTCAAAAAAGTTCCAGCTGACTCCATACGCTATAGATGGCATTACAACCGCAATAATAGCATTATTATCTTTGTTAACCGTCGGAATTTGTTAGGTCTGCAGATATCAGCCTTTGATATTGCGAAGAAAGTGGCCCCATCGCGCTGATATAAATCTAGAAGAACCAATTCAGGTTTAGCTTTGTTTAAGCGTGTTATATACTCGTACACGCTAAAGCAATATTCTGTGGATTAGTCTAGTAAAGCTTAACTGAACAAAAGCCTTAAAAAGCTCTTATTTATATCACAAACCAATCTATTGAACTTGCTTGCGAAGAAACCGAATATAGTAAAGATATACATATACATAACCCTGCATGTGCAAGATCTTTAGTGCAGAATTATTCACAATAACTTTTCATTAATATGTGGATACCTCAAGTAAACCTGCGTCTAAAATATTCAAAAAGTAGATGAAGCAAACAAAGGATTTGCAAAGGATGAGTCAAGCTATCTGCATTCTTAGATGCTTTTGTATGCAGATGCGATAGTTATTCAGATAAGGAATTGATATTCAAATGATCAGATATTTTGAAGGGATTGATAACATCAGTGGCCTTAAACAAAACAAATAAAGTACGAGAGATCTAATAGCCAGAAAGGTTAAAACGTAAGTAATCGCGTAACAACGCAAACAACGATTACTTCTATTATGCAAAAAACATATAGTCAAATTTAGAATTCCCTCCTTTTTTGAAATCAGTTTAAAAGTAGCATACGTTTTGGCACAATATGTAGTAGAAAATATTAAAACAGCCAATGAGTATTTACTTACAGAACGACGATATTTGATTCATTATATACAAGATTTACCTGAAACCAAGAAGAAAATTGTATGGAATAAGTTTTATATCCATAAACAAAAGCTTAACACATCGACAAAATATTTTTTCTTAAACTAATGACAAAGGTTAGAGTCATCTTCAAATGTATAATGACCCGTGACGACTCCGAATCTCCCTAAAACTTTACGACTGTCGTTATCCAGCACGTCATCAGCTGTGAAGAGTGTTTTATTAATTTATTGCTTAGATACCACATCCTTGCGTGATAAAGATAGATTAAGTACTTTTGTGATGGATCACTACTCTTCATTTCACCAATATTTACTGTTGTTGGTCCGAGGACTTTCTTTCTACAAAACTTTGTGGAAGTAAATTTTGTTAGCTTGGCATCAACATTAAATCATTTACAAAAATATATATATATATATACTAAAGTAGCTAAATAAATACCTATCTAAATTAAATCTAAATTAAACTACTAGTTCGGGAGCTT
Source organism: Agriopis leucophaearia (assembly GCA_949125355.1). Lineage (NCBI taxonomy): Eukaryota > Metazoa > Arthropoda > Insecta > Lepidoptera > Geometridae > Agriopis > Agriopis leucophaearia. The sequence goes on from OX421275.1 coordinate 9,485,702, forward strand.
CTGGGATCAATACTATAACCTACCATAAATTATGCCCGAATAAATGATTTGATTTGAAACTACCTATCCTGATCTATCCAAAACTATAAACTATGGATAAAAAACTGCATTAAGATCACTTTCTTCGGGCAGGGTGCCTAAAAAGCTAGCGACATTACCACGTTGACACATTAGCGACATTACTAAACTAAATAAATTATTCATTAAAAAAAACTTTACAGGGTTACCTAGTTACTCATTAACACATTGATAGGTAAATCTCTAAAGACTGCTGTCCGTGCCGTTTGTCCTAATAATTATACCTAATATTTAATTGTGTTTGATTATGTACTTAACAAATTTATTTCTGGTGTACACAATACTTTCTAATATATGCCATTAGTTTTTGGAACATTAATAAACTCGTGTTAGATTATGTGCACAGAAAAAGGTGTGAACCTGCTGTTGGTTGTAAGTTACTTTATTTTTAGCAAATAGGTAAATAAATATTTGATTTGATTTGATATTTGACGTACCTATTGTTCTTCTTTGATGCAACAACAGAACAACGCATTGCCTTGATTATTATTGTAGAGATAATGGAGTGGGGGCGGAGAATGACATTAAATCCACACTAATATTATAAATGTGAAAGTAACTCTGTCTCTCTGTCTGTTTGCTACATAATCATGGCTAAACCGCTTAACCGATCTCGATAAAATTTTGTGAGGTAATAGTAAGTATCATGAGGACAGACATAGGCTATTTTTTTCTGAAGAAATCGCAGACGAAGTTGCGGGTACAGCTTGTTCTTTATATTTTAGAAAATTGTACGGTAAAATATCCACGGTGAAACACCAAACTCATTTGAACTCAAATGTAGTAATTTTGAATCTTGTACTTTATTTTTCAAACAATCGTCTTAGTAAAATTAGAACCAATCAGCTTTTTTTTATAAAACAAAATGAATAAGCTCGTAAAATTAATTACCAACCTCGAATTTACAACACACTCATACTACCAAATTTACTATGAAAAGGCGGCGTTTATATAAGTTTTCTGCATATCAAAAGCCACTTTTCAACTTTAATAGTGCTTTGCGATTATGATTAGGCGAGTAAACGAGGTTAAGTTTTATGGTAGCACAGCCTTATGAAAAATTTAGACCGGCTTCGCTATAATATTTTTTGGTTTTACAAAGCTGAAACTTTAATGCTTGGAAATGTCAGTACAAATTAATTTAACTATCGGGATTATAGTTAGATTTTAGCAAGTTATTTTGGTATCAACTTTTTCATAAAGGCGCACTTGAAACTATTCTTTTGTTTATAAGTATTTTTTGTATAAAATATTTATGTGTTTTGCCAACAAGTCCCCTGATGGAAAGTGATGTTGCTAATGTTTTACATAAAAAATATTATTTACCTAACTATAATGACTAAAATTATAATAATTGAAACCATTACTCACTCAGGTAACTTTTACCGTACCTCCATAATAGTTTAGAAACGTATCCTAAAACTGGTATTTATAGTCCCTGGAAAGGAAGGTCAGAATTATAACTAAATATCTAAATAGAGATAGTTAGGCTAGTTTATCCTCATTACATGGAGTAATAACTTAAAGTAACCCACATCTGTTATGGCAAGTCACATGCGTGCGGCACGCCATCCTAAATACGATTTTTATAATTGTTCTACGTCATTTGCCACTTTCCTTGAATATGAATTGAGGACAATTCGTATTCGTAACCTTTCTTTTTACCTTTTTGTTATATTTGTAAATTTGATTTATTGTTGACGTCAACTATCACAGGGATATTACAACACAGTACAAAAAACAGCTTAAAAGTGAGTAAAGTTTAACTTGAATGACAGATGTGGGGACAGAGCAGGGGGATAAAACAGAATAATCTGCTGTTTTTAAAATTGAGATCTATATTTTAACTGTCATTTGGCAAAGTTTCATGCACATATCTTAATAATAATTATAGAAGTTAGAAGGTTCAAAAAAAATCGGACGGACGGGCAGACAGACAGACAGACAGACACATACATACAGACTGACAGACAGACAGACTGACGGATGGACAGAACGAATTTATAAAGGAGCCCTAAAAACGTAAAAATAACATAACATTCTCCATAAGGCCCCAGAAATCCACAAGACATTGAGATTATATTTACTTCAAAGATGGAGATGGGGCAGAAATTGTGACAATTAGAGCAATTGTCATTATATCTGCCCCGCTAAAATCTGGCCCCAAAACTTTTATTTAAATAATTATAAGGTAAATCACTGAGCCATCAATTATTAAAATCCCAACAAATTACAGACGTGATAAAAGAAAGAAAGAAAAAAACTTTTATTTGTGACCAACGATGTTTATTAAATATATTATTATAAGACACAGGTAAAATAAAGTCACAAATCAGACCAACTCACCATGATACCGGCTGTTAACCAGCGCTGGTCTTCCGTCCGTTGGATCCGTTTGGTGATGTCAAGGTACAGGGATATACACAGTACACTACTAATAGGGCCCCCTTTCGCGGAACAAAGGTTGGTCATGGGAGGATTGTAACTTTATTTAGTAAAAATAAAGAAAATAAGACATGCAAAAAATGTCGAGATTATATAGTGTGTCTATGTTAGAGATTGCCACGCAGTTCCTATGGAGTTGGGTTCTGGCGATATTGCCCAGGAAATTGAATGTATATTCAATTTATAACTTGCTCGTAGCTTTTCGTTTAAAATAATTTCCTCTCAACATCTAAAACAATAGCTGCTCTCAATATCATTCAAATCTATAGAAACAGAACGACAAAATGTATAAAATAGGACCTTCCTCATCACTCAATGATAAATATAACGGTATCTCCCTTAGATATTGCAAAAGTTATGGAATCGTATTTCATTTATATTTCCCTTTCAAAACGCAATTCTTTTACCATGTAACGGTTTGAGAGAATAATATTGAAGAAATATGATCTTGGGAGAAGCACTTTACAATATCCATCTATCTGCCTGTCCGGGGTCTAAAGTTTAATGCTGGAGTTACCATCTGTGAGAATAAGAAAGATGTCTGAGATGTGTGGAAAACTGGAAACGTGACTAAGCGACGCAATCCATTGAAAAGTTGATGGCAAAGCATTTGGGTATTTAGAAGCTCTGATAGCCAGGAAAAATAGGTATACAGTCACTCAGCATACAAAACAAACTAAGCAAGCAATGCCTCTAAGCTTCTAGAAAATTCAAATATCAATTACAAGTTCAAAATTTGGTAGCCCTAAGGGCAAACACAATTCATACACAGGCATTATGTATATGAAAAGAAAATTTCTTAATCGCTAATTCAAGACAAAACAAAGCGGTGTATTACAAAGAGCAAGAACAACCAATCAGAGCCTACAATCAAGGAAGGGCGTGGCCAATCTTTGCTTTAATCTTTACACACTGTGAACAAAGCAACGCTACACAATTCGCGAAGGAATGAAAAAAATAATAATAATTAAAGCATTGAATGTTAAGACGCGGTTTTGGTTATAAAGGCCTTTATTCCCATGAAAAGAAACGAGAATTGCGTCCCTAAGTACCTATAAAGGTTGGGACACAGATTAAATAATAGTTACTAGGTGGAGGTATGTTTGTAAAAGTACGAGTTAATAAAAACCTTGCTGAGTTACGGGCGCGTAAAGCTTCTTATTAGTGGCTCGTGAAACTTGAAGATTTTGCATAATTACCTAAGATTATTATGCAGGTCACAAAATATTTTAAGCTTTTAATACTATTGCCTACTTAATATTACAATGTTGCTGATGCGTGGTATTAAGCTGAAAAGGCTGTAAGTCTATATTTTAAGACTGAAGATATTTTTCTATGGAACAGCTGACTTTTTTTATCGCGATTCGGGGATGGTCCAATCGCAAAAGTTGTTAATAATGATGATTAGTGAAAATAAATGCATGACATCCTTTAGGCTAAGTATTACCGTTCCAAATGTATACAAACTTATGCAATGTATACATAATTTTTCGTTAAAAAAAGATTGTCTGAAATACGAATGTGTAAGGGTAGGTTGCACCATCTCATTTTAGCGACAACAAACATCGACATTTCAGTTAAAGTACCGGTTACGCAAAAAAAAATTGCACCATCTGACAATTTATGACGTCAAAACTTTAACTGTTAACCGTAACTGTCCACACTTCGGTGGTTAGTATCATTGTTTACGTTAAATATCTGTTGAATGCGTAAAATATAATTTGGAAATTAAGAAGTAAATGAATGTTATGATAATTTATTTACTATTCATTTTAGAACATTCAGTTGTTAATTTATGGAAGCTTGAAATCTTTCATGACAATTTATTCCAATCAAAATCGTTAACGACATCAATGTCAAACGTTAATTTGATAATTTTCGATTCACATTCAAGTAAGCATTCTATGTAATTTTATACGGTATCTAACGTCTATTATTTTCAATTAAGCTTCATTAAAATTGCTCACCTAATCAATAGGCATACTTGTGGAGCCCATAATATAATTATTTCCGCACTTTGGCCATAAGATCTAAAAGCTATTTTCATAAAACTGTTTTTCTGAGCGCTAACGCATTTAGATGCAAATTGTGCGTAGAGTTATGTGTTTATCTTTATAATGACTGCTTGTATGCTATTAAAATTATTAGTTTTTATATATGCAGTACCTTAGCTTTCCAGATATTTTATGCATGTTATGATTTTATTCGTACAAGTCAGTGCTCGATTTCACCCAACATTAACCTACCAAAACTTAAAAAGCATACTCTTCTTCCTTTTATATGATACTATCTCACTAGATTGACTAAACATATCTTTTTTTTTTGCAAAATAAGCGATTAAATTTTTTATTTAAGACGTGGTTTGAATACTAGGCACTAAGTCAAAATCATTTTCCAGCAAGACAGTGACAATTCTGACTTTGTAAGTACAATAACAGAAGATGATAGATAGGGAAGAAAGGTTCTTGAGTGGAGACCACGAATTGGAAGACGTATTTATTTATCACAAGTATAAATTATTATTATTTTAAACCCTGATAAAAAAAACTGATCATCTTTAAAATGCTGAATAGATTATCTTGAATCATACGAGTAGTTAAGAATACACTCGATCAAGTCACCTTTCAAACAAAAACCTAAATCAATATAAGTTCAGCCGTATGGGAGCTACGTAGGCATAGACAGATACACAAATACACATACACACAGATACACAATTTATACTTATAACACCCTTCTTTTTGAGTCGGGAGTAAAAAAAATACCAACTATTACTACCTTGAACCAACACAAATCTATCAAGAGTTCATATTATGTCATAATTATCGATATTAAAAAACCGACTTCATAAAAATGTCAGAACTGGACCAAATTGAAATGGGACCACACGGGAAGCACCAACTTTCAAATAAAAAAGAATCATCAAAATCGGCTCACCCGGTAACAAGCATAAAAAATATAGTCGAATTGAGAACCACCTCCTTTTTGGGAATCAGTTAAAAATTGTTTGAGTCTTTCAGCTGTAGGTGGGAACCATGTGAGAATATACAAATTTACTTACACGCTTACAATATTCTTTGGCTTTGCCGCTGACGGGTGGATAAATACTTGGTTAGGCTTTAGCTTTGAGTCGCAGTTTTCCTAGTCTAATCTAAATATACCTTCGGCAGTAGGTGAGGCCATTTGCTAAACCTGTCACGATTCGTCGTCACGTTGCGCTAGTAAACGTGATATATAGCTACCGTTCATTCTCTCAGCCCGAGGCGAAGGGCCGCTTTATCGAACTTTAATCACTGTCTTACACTGCGTAATTACTAGTTGGATGCACTTTAAATTAATTTTCCTAGACTGACGAGCTATTAACTTTCGATATTAAACCCTGATACAATAATAAGCACTTGGGGTTTACAATTTTATGGCTTGCTTGAAATGGTGAAGAAAATTAATTTGTCGAGGTTTTTCTATTGAGCTTCTAAATATAAAACTGGTAGTAACTTATTGCAAAAATGTTTCTTTCTTTTATTTTAAATGTATTTTGATTCTATGAAAACAATATTGACAGTAGCCACAAAACATCATCATCATTAGCCTTCCTTATCTCATGACTAGGTATAGCGTCTATCTTTTGCTCTCTCTCTCTCTCTCTGTTACTAAGCCATCTACCATCTGCCTTGGTCCTGTTCCATCGACCCATCTTGCAGCTGGATGACAAATGCTCCTCTTGCCTTGCTTTGCCTTGGTCATGCACTCTGACACAAATTTACACAACCTGTCATCACTGCGTCTAGCAACGTGTCCTGCCCAGCTCTTCTTTAATTTATTCTGTTCAAATATTTTTTATACTATGCCTAATATTTGCTAGTGATAGCTAAATTAATGAATTCCATATTTTTTTTCTTCTAAATTATACTTAGGATAATTGATTGTTAAACAATTGGAGAAACGACTGGCTTCCGAAATACAGTTTCTCTCTAGTTTGTAGCTAGTGGATTCAATTATTGGTTTGTAAACTTTTTAATGCCATAATAAAGTACATAATTATTTGTATTTTGTAATGCCGCAATTCAAACATCTCGAACTTTTGTTCTTCGCCAGATTTCGGTATTATAAACGCGATCTTTGAGTTTATTTGAACTATTTAAAAAATCTGGCTTTATTCAACATGTATTTTTAATTTGTAATCATTTATTTATTCAACGATGAAGAAAATATTCAATTTATTTAAATTGCACCTTGAAACTCGAACATTGTCGCATCCACTATTCAAAGTTATTTTCATTCGAGTAATCAACTGTAATTGTGTTCTTTAACTCTGTAATTTTACTGCTCCTCTTCAAAATTTTAATTTCATTATTGGAGTAAACAAACGCGATATATATTCAAATCGATACATTTAGGGAACAGGTTTATGTTTCTAAAGGTGTACTTGAATTTAAATAAATGGTTTGAGTCAATAAATTGTAATGCAAGTGGTCCATTAGAGTCAAGCTTGCGGTAATTATTAGATGACTCGGTTTAAGTCTGCAGGTGGTATTTAATCGCCGACCTTTTTGAGAGTAACGGGTAATCATAAGATTCTAATGGATTTAAGACAGACGTATCATGTATAACAGTATGGATGTAAACTATTTTATAAGGCACTAGCAACGGCTGGGTAAAGGACGTTGCTGTCGAAGATGACGGTTATACTTGCTCTCAAGTGAGTCTACCAAAACTCACTAAAAAGTTTATTCTGTTCCATCATAATATTTTCTTATTTAGCTAACCAAGCGAACAGTAGATAGTAAAAGCCCCAATATGCAAGACGTAAAAAAAGACGTTCCTGGAAAACTTTGAAAATGTATAAATCTTGTTTGGGTAAGTGCCTGATCAAATACGTAAGGTACTTTTTTCTTATGGACGCTTTTGGCAGAGCAGTTGATGCGACTAAGGTGCTTCACATACATTGCTAAAATTTACAAATGTAAATAGCCTAAAAAACAAAACGCGACTGCTACATGCAATGACGATATAATCCTAGGCGCATTGAATAAATGACTTTTTTGTTTTCTCCAGTCACAAGCACCATACGATAAAAGATAAACACCCCTCCCCCTCCCCCCTCCCCCTTGCGACCGACGTGGCGCTCGTGGCGTGGCGACGTGGCGTGGTGGTGATGAGGTGCACAAGCAAATTATGACTTACTAGCCGTCCGCCCCGGCTTCGCACGAGTGTAAGCTCGGCCTTCGGCCTCGCTACAAAATATAATATAGCCTATGTCACCCGGGGATAGTGTAGCTTCCCAACAGTGAAAGAATTTTTCAAATCGGTTCAGTAGTTTCGGAGCCTATTCATTACAAACATACAAACATACAAAAATAGGTACAAATCTTTCCTCTTTATAATATTAGTGTAGATGCGCGATCGATCAAGTGGTTATTGGTTATATTATTATTTTATTGAAATTGAAACGAGATACAGCGCATTCTCGTTCGCCTAGATCTATGGCATAAGCAGTTGCGCCCATACTGCTTTCGTATCACATCAGTTCTCTGTCATTTTTAAAACGTTCGAGATTACGCACGCCTACTTTGTTCTTTCTCATTTGGCTGATATGATAACAAAATTATCGTGACAGGTCGAATTTGAAACGATTAGATTGAAGCTTCCAAAGTTAGTAGACATACACCGAGTTACTAGACTTATGGATTATTTTTGAGATATAACCGATTTACGTGTTTTTTTTTCTTCATTATGTACTGAAAGCTCTCGAGGTGGTTGAAAAAGAGTCTCAAATTCACGCTGCGCGGCCATGATATAACTTAGATATAACTCCGCAACGGAAAGGGATACACAAGTTATTTGTGGGTCATCGTATGGATATTGAGGTGCTCTAAAGTGTTATAAGTGTAGATAAGCAGAAAAGAGAGAACGTGGTAATAGCAAGCTCAAGTGGCAGTAGGCCGGTCATATCTGTAACAGAATCGATAACCGTTGGGGTAGACGTTCTAGACTGGGGCACATAAATCGGGAAACGTAGCGTAGGACACCCTGAGACTCGTTGAAGTGACGATACATGTAAAATGGCTGGCAGTAGCTGGAAGAGAAAAACCGAATATCGGGCTGAGTGGCGTGCATTGGGACAGGCCTTGTCCAGCAGTGGAGTAGTATTGGCTGATTATGATGATGATATTATGTGGTAATACCGCCAGCATACTGGATTCATTTCCATAATGTTTAGATTTTCAACGGTATATACCCATACATAAAACAGTTGGATTACCCAATCCAACTGTTTTTTTTTTGTTTGTTTAAAAGGCTCATTTAGCCATATATATTCAGTGCTGGTTTGCTTGTATTTTCTTTAGCTAATAAAGGCACTTCCCAGTAAAAAGAAAAATATAAGCTTAACAAAAAGATTTAAAATTTTCTCGCCAGTTTCAAATTTTCATTAAAATTTTACCGTAATTACTTATTAGGTCATTAGTGTGCCGGAGGCGTAAAGATTGTACCCACAGGTAACACTATAGGTGTTGTGTTATCACCAAAATTTTACCCACAAATTTAAATTTTAATCTCATCTGGTGTTCTTCTTTGGCCTTTCTAAACATTTTAAGATAATAAGGCGTTGTTAACGGAATACGAAAACTATATTATAATGAATAATATACCACTTTAAAAACAATGAATTTATAAATGTATAAGTTTTTTCAACAGGTTTCTATTTATCATCCATGAAGGGAAACCTTTCAATAGCTATAAAGCAAAAACTCATGGACGTGTGACTGTATCCTTCTGATTCTTACCTATGGTGGTCAGACTTAGTTGTTGACAAAAACTCTGTCTTCACTCGAAGTTTGCCAGCGAGCGATGGAGCGCAATAACTTGGTGTCAGGTGTCAAACTGACAGACCGCATACGAAACAGCTTACTGCGCTCCAAAGCGCAAATCGTTGGGCATAAAGCCGGCTGTGAAGTGGGACTGGGCTGGCTACGCCAGTCGAATATTGCATGAACTTTGGGCAAGAACCACGACCAAAAAGCTCTCACAAGTTATAGAAGTAGGCCCAGGTGAAGATAGCGGGACGAAATAGACTGCAACAAAGGACTGGTCCACCATAGTACAAGATAGGAAAAAGTGGAAAAGGGGAAACCTTTGCCCAGAAGGGGTACATATACAGGCTGGAATATAAAAACGTTTATATTTAAGAGCATAATTTTTTTCCGTTAAAGTTTCTTCAGCCTTCCCAATTTTCCATTAATATAACGTTTTTTTCCGTCGTGTTTTCAAAAAAAATTAAAATTGTTCACTCCTTTATTTGATCTGTGTAAACGCTATTTGGTCTGTCGTATTCACTCTCGACCATCAGCTTTACTTAAAAACCTTAGGTACTTAATTAATGCAAAATAGTTCTTCCTCGTTTTTGCGCCTTTGACAATTTCCGCTAGCGTGAAATTGACAGGGCAAATTTAAGCATTTTTTTACTTAAATAATGTTTTTTTTAAGAAGTACTTCCTGTAAGAATGATAAGCTTTCCTGCTTGGCGCAAGTTTTATTTTCAATTCTCGATTTATTGTAGCCAGCAACCTATACAAAAAAATCTCGCTATTGGTTTAGTGCTTTTTTACTAAATAATAAATACCGTGGTCGAAGGTTAACGATATTTGATATGCGGTAAGATAATATTTGCATTAACGTGAACTGAAGCCTTATTATTTTATTTGTGGCTGCCTTATGGCGCATTCAATGCACTCCGACACAAGGCACTGAATGCTTTTTAATGGCCTGACTAAGCATTAAATTATAATCCGGCATAATGTCACAGTTTCTGACTAGGATATTACCTGACCTGTATTTGGTGTTAGTTTCTGTAATTTAGGCAATGTTTTATAATTCAGTGAGATCTGTAAATTACTGGGGAAAAACACTAAAATAAGTATCATTGCGTCCGTTAAATTTGGTCACTGTTTTATTCATTTAACCACATGACATCTTTAAATTATTGGACTCCTCAGAAATAACGTGCCTATATACCGTATACTACGAGTACAAAATAAAACAGAAATGTTTGCTTTAAAAAATATACTCGAATTGACAAAATTATTTATAAAAAGGTGGTACAAAAATGTAAACCTGTCTTCTTGACGCATGACTAGATAGATCGTTCAAAAACGACACCCAAAATTCTAGGTGGGCTTCAAATCGAGACTCCGTGCGTGAAGTTAATCCTCTGTTTAAATGCGCTGTGTCAGAGCCGCCACGCGTGGGTGACAATCGTAAAATAGATTTAATTTCATATACATAAAAAGCTTAAAATTCTCTATATTGATGCGTGACAAAACATATAATGACTATTTATTAGAACTTCAGCGCGATTTTTTAAATTTCTATAGCTAATCGATTTTCGGTGTCATATATTATTTGTATGTCATTATTCGGTCTCATTTATGCGTGGTCAAAATATTATATTTACAACGTGCGGTCATACTTTGAGAAGCTTCCTACATTAGATACGTATGAGTAAATAACTACTTCAGTTTAATCATTTACGTCGTAAAAACGCCGATAAAAATAGGGAAGGATGGAAACCGCTCCGATGATATTAACTCATATAAAGTCAATCACACTAATATATAATATATATATATATATATTATAATCACACTAATCACGCAGAAACGGCTGGATGGATTTGGATGAAATTTGGAATATACATTACTTATGTCCTGGATTAACCCATTTCATCATCATCACCGATTTTTATCACCACGCGGGTGAAGCCGCGGGGCGCAGATAGTAAAAAATTAAACTAAAGAAAAAGTGGGTTTTCAGCAACTTTTCGACAGTAAGCACTTGACCATAACAGTTCAGTGCACCCAGAATTTAGAATTTCTACAGTTCAAAACACTGCGCGGCAATGCAGTGCCCTCGTACCCCTGGAATATTAGGTATCGTTCGCGCAAAACTTTATGAGCCCTCTGAAGTTAGGCCCAGTGGCTGCCAGTACGCATATTATAGGTATCCGAGGGACTTTACAGGGCGTCGGGGAGGCCTCGCGCCTAACTTCAGAGGGCTCATAAAGTTTTGCGCGAACGATATAACATTTTTTTTGCACAGTAATTTCACAGGAATTAAAACGTAATATTCTGAGTTTTCGTGTCAACGTTAAAAAAAATGTCGCCTCCTTGTATTATTTTACACACAAGTGTAGTTGTGTTATTTCGAGAGTTAATGGTAGAAAATTATTTGTTTATTTACCTTCTTGCCGTTGTGTACGTTCTTGCCTACTTAGACAAGTGATATATTGAGATTAAACGTGTATTTTCGTGCTGCTTGCAAAACTCCACAAAAGCCTCAGTAAAGTCTCCACCACTTTACTATGACATGACCGTGACTTACTTTGACTGTGACTTATTAACGATATTTAATATTAATTGAAAAAAAATCTATACTTGACACTGGCAAATGCACAAGACATGCGACGCCAAAATCATCTCAAGACGAAAAAATAAAAGAAAAACGTAATAAGGAAAAAAAAAGAAAAAAAAAGATCTACGTTAAAATCACAATCGTAAACAATCGCCTAGAAAACACTAAGCCCAACCATTTCGAACTCTTGCAAATTCGTACAAATAATGGGTCGTGCTTAACCAAATGGCCGGTTTAAGGCGGTTAAAGCCTAAAAAATATATCCTAATAGACCGCAACAGTATTACACGCAACCCCGATAGAGTGGAACCACATGGAAGCCAGAGATCATTAATAAAAATTTCGTAAAGGCAACAAGCTCCGATGTGACTAAGCATTTTACGCACCTTCGAAAAAAATACGTGAAAATACCAAAGTCGACCTTACACCTGATAAAACATGGCTCAAATATATTCAAGCACAGTGAACGCAAAGTCAGCCCTAATATTTTTTCGGGGTTTGATACGTTTTATCATTGTTTTTTGAAGGGTGCTGTTCACCTTTGCCAGTCAGGCATTGATTTCAGAAATTTTGACAGATACTGCATATTTGTCAAATCTTTCAATATTTTAAGAGGGGAAAAATCATTACTAATACGGAATAGGCAGCACATACGTGTATTAAAAAAAAGTAACATTATTTGTAGTCAAAATGGATGGATGGATGGATGTAAGTTGGATCCTGAAAGATTTCAGTAACATAATATGTTTAGAATAAGCTGTTGTAAACATAAGGAATTCAAAACGTCGGCACACAAGACCAATACTCAAAAGTAAACTAGCACGCTCGATATCTCCCTTGCGCAAGATCCATTTATTAATACCCTACAAACCATTGTAAACGTGAATGCCTACTCAAATGGTCGCCGCTTCCCATTCCGACTTTAACGGGCTATTGTCACGATGTTAACGCATCATTGTCATGTCACAGTTTTAAAAAGGCTTTTAGGCCCGCGTTCTACAACATTTAACCTGTCATTGGCCAAGTTTAACGAAGCGGCTAGACAAAAACCAACTCTCCGGTGTTGAATTAACCATCGGCTAGTATGATGGTGGAGTCGGACCCCAGCGCAGTAACTGTATGTTAATACAGGGCGGTTACAGCTGACGAAACACATGTCGATTGTTCGTCTACTGTTAAAAAGTGTTTAAAAAAACTGATACATGTTTCATGATAACTGATAATGTCGGAAATAGTAATTTATCGTGATACGACGTTTCCGGTTCGATATTTACACTATTTTAGAAGCAGGAACATATTTTTGAGTTAAATGAAATGCAAAAAGGTGAATTTCTACTTCAATCTATGTGAAAATTTATGATATCCAACGAAATCTTGAAGATTACAATAAATGTAAAGAAAAAGGTGAATTCCTAATTTAAAGTAGAAATGGATAATATCTAACGAAAACTATTGCAATAAATGCAAATAAAAAATATTAATTCTTACTTCAAAGTGGAAACTAATAATATCAAACGAAAACTCGTGAACTTTGATTTATGGACAACAATTGTTACAAGCTCTTTAGTTTAATTTTGCCTTGTAAGCTTAAACAAATGAAAAAAAATTCAAATCTTCGTTTAAATGTATTGTAATTTAATTATGTGTAATGCTCAAAAGAAAATTTTCGATAGTATTAAATCCCGTCCTTAAAAATAGCGAGGAGGAGGAGAAAAATTAATCATTAATAAAAACATCAACTCAATTTTGAGAGAATTTTTCAACTTATATCTGAACTCAGATGGACCAATTTTAATGCGTTTTTTTATTTGACTTGCACACTAATTTAATTAGAACCGTTTGTATATATATTTGAGGAAAATTTATTAATATACAAACTATTCCATTAATAACAAAGATTACGATTAAATAATTTTCTTCCACTCCGAAGCTCCGAACTAGTGAGAAACTCTTTCGGATATTTATTTCAATATTTAAGAATGAAGTTAATACCCAAAAGAAAAAAAATACAAATAAGTAATATGGCTTTTATAATAGATTTTGAGTAGTTGTTACCTCAACAGTAATTTTCTTTACAACTCTACTAAACTTTGGAAACTACTAACCGCACATACCAAACTAGTCTAGTTTGAATCGAAATAACTTTGTCTAAATAAAACCTTACCAACTCGCGTCTCCACACCACCCCAGGAGCGGTGGAAAAGTTACTTCGAAAAAGGCTGAATTCCGCAAGGTCTGGTTAAACCACGCTCGCTCTCAACCACTACTTTTAACTAAATTGAAGTTGCGGGCAAAGACTGCACCAGTATGCACGTGACGTACCGTCTGTCCGTTTGTAAGTAGTTTTTATGTGAGTGGATTGCATTGGACCTCTTTATTCAATGGCGCAGTCTTCGTTTGGAGGACGTTTGTGGTCGCAGTTGATCGGCATGACAAGTGTTGGCAGCTCGGAGTTCTCGCTTGGACGATTGCGAAGTTTTGTCAAGATTGAGACGTAACTGTGAAAAATAAAATGGACTGTTTGTTGAGATTACTTTCTCAGAAAATCTCGTTGCGAAAATGCTTGAAAACTAGAGTAAAGTGGAGATGAAAAATAAGAGCTCAGTCACACTCAAGAAATTTTCATAACTTTAAATTAAATCTAGATTGAAGACAAAGAACTTCAGATCACTTACCCACTATTAAGTAGCAGGTAACATAATCGCCAAGAAAATCAGCGGAAATTTACCTGAAATAATGAAATTTTAATTAGTATTTACTTAGGTACATCAGTTGGGTAACTAACAAACCATTTCTATTATACTATTCATAAATAGTCATAATGGTTGCATTGGCGAAAATAAAAATCTATAAACATGGGTAAAACGAAAACTAAGCTATCAAACACCTTATCAGTCAAAAACTAAACACTGAAACGTCACTCACATTGGTACCTAGGTATTTATAATAACTTTTTTTAAAGTATTGTTATTATACTCGTTTGAATCCACTTTACTCTCGCCACCGTATATACTCCTTAACTAATCTTAATTTATTCATTTAACGGTTCTTCTTTCTTTTCTCATTAGAGCATTTTGGCGTCGCACGTCTTGAGCATTTACTAGTGTCAAGTATTATCATATTTCTACTTTTATTATAATTATATCGTCTAACAAGTCATAGTAACAGTAAAAGTCAAGCAACGTAAGTCACGGTACAGTCCAAGTCATGCCCTGGTAAAGTGGCATCTAATGGTTGACTGGTAGTGATAATTTTTTTTGCGATATAAGACCGAGTTTTGTACCTATTTCTCAAGTATTCTTCTTTTTCAAAAAATATCTTTATTATATAAGAAAAAAATATTCTTATGAATGTACCAAAGTAATTATTGCGGTGTTAGAGTTTTGGCGCCAATGCGAAGAAAACATAGCGCCTCAAAGTATTATTTTCCTAAATTTGCTATGGTGGATTATTATTTATTAAGCGTTCCTGAACGTACTTGAGAGGGGCAACTAATAATATAATGAGAAGAAACGTTTATTTTCATGTTGTTTCTAAAACTCCATAGAAGCCTCTAGTGCAGTCTCTACATTACTGTCATGACAGTAAAATACGTAAGACTAGACAAGTTTTCCCAGTAATAGGCGTAAAAAATTGTGGTGTCAATAAAGAAATATTGTATTGTGCTCAGAAATAGGAATAAAGCATAGAAGTATTAGCATAAACGAGTCAAACTTGTTAGATTACAGAAACAGATATATTTCTGACAAGACTGCAAATTGCAGGGTTACAACCCTGCAAATAATGTACTAGGGACACTAAGTACACTATTTTAATGTACTAGGGACCTGTAAAAGGTTCCAAAGCCTACATACTATTTGATAGACGGCCTTGTACGCTTTGTAAATCACGTGATGGATTCTATGCTCTTTATTATTCAATGGTATTGTGTGTCCGCGATAAATTCTAAAAGGAAGTCTTATGAGTGACAAAAGCTCGTGGACGGAACAGTCTATCTTAGAGCAATGGTGGTTCGATTCTCAGCCCTACAGTCCTTGCACCAATAACTTATTTAGTACTTATATAAGTTATGTATAGTTTCGAGCCATTGACAGCCCCGTTAGAATAGTTGGTAGTGAACCTGCCTTCTGCGCTTGGGGGCATGGGTTCGATTCCCACCTAGGACAAACATTTGTGTGATGAACATTTGTGTTTGTTCTATGTCTGGGCGTTAATATCTATTTAAGTATGTATTTAAAAATATGTATCTATGTATATCAGTCTCTGGCAGCCATATTACAAGCTTTGCTTAGTTTGGGGTCAGGTGGACATGTGTGCAATAATGTCCCAGATATTTGTTTATTTATTATTTATTTATATAGAACTCAAAAAAACAAAGTTGTAAAACGTATGACATTCACCAACATGCACTGCTGGATTAGAGTTAATCCTCTCTAAGAGAGAAGTGTGTCCCAGCAATGGGAACATGATAGGCTGATAATGTGCCTAACAGTCCATCTATAAACAAATTATCTTGTACATTTACCCCACGGTTAAAGGCGTTATTTATCCATGTTATATCTCAAGTATTCATAAATCACCAATCTAAAACTTAGCGTGACAACTCCGCAGGATTGTTAAACCCCACGCTGGCTGGACAACAAAGGTAAATTGACAGTCACAATAGTGCGTGGGCGGAAAAGTTGAGCAGATGAACTAAGGCGTACCAACTAGATACATAATAAGTGCATAATAGAAAAGCATTTAGGAATAAAGAGCTTGGCTTGGTAGATTATTCTTCAAAAACCTAGATAATATTTTCATTGTAATGTATGTTTTACTTATTTGTGTGGTCTTTTAATAAAGAGTTATCTTATCTTATTATAATCTTTAAGCTAAAAACGCCGAGAAAACACTTTAATCTTGTTTGGTTCACGTTCATAACTACTAATTTTTCAACAACTTTTTTTGACACACGACGCGACACAACAAATTCTTGTTTGTAAACACATGAACAAACCGGCCAAGTGCGAGTCTAGCTCGCGCACTGAGGGTTCCGTACCACAAAAAATACAAAACCCAATAGTCCCTTTGACACTCTTTGGGTACATAACCCTAAAATGTTATTTGTATTCATAATGTACAAAAAGAAGAGACATTTAAAATACATCCTAAACGTGCCATGAAAAAAAATGAAAAAAATTATAATGTCCATCTAGATCATAAATATGTGGGACATAAATAAATAAATATGTGGGACATTATTGCACACATGGTCATCTGACCCCAAACTAAGCAAAGCTTGTAATATGGCTGCCAGAGACTGATATACATACATATATATTTTTAAATACATACTTAAATAGATATTAACACCCAGACATAGAACAAACACAAATGTTCATCACACAAATGTTTGTCCTAGATGGGAATCGAACCCACGCCCCCAAGCGCAGAAAGTAGGTTCACTACCAACTGAGCCACCGGGGCAGTCGGGGCATAAAATACGACCATAGGTATACGTACCTACAGAAATTAACTAATTTATCAATAACATACAGTTACGTTTTACTTTAAATCCTAGACGTTTGTTGCCTACAAATGGCTATGATTGAAAAGTAGAGTTAAAATAGGTATTTTCCGTTTACAAGAAATTCTTACCCAATAAACTCCCAAGCCCTGAATAGTTTGTTAGGGCTGTCACGGCCCGCGCTTGCGATTCGCGACTAATTGACAGCTCGGTAGAGAGTAGTATATAAAGGCAGCGCATCGCCCATATATAAATTTAGAACTTGTGAACTATAGAAATATAGGGACGAGTTATATTTGAAAGGTGTGAACGAAAATACCTGTGTCGATGGTGATCTATACTCATCACCATTTTATAGGTAATGGGTTTCAAAAAATATTTAAAATTATGATCCAATATGTCGGAAAATGCTTAGCTTGTTTATGTGCACAAATACATAGTCTTATTAAAAAAAAAAAAACATTGATCGCTGATGTTGAAATATAGAATTAAGACAATGAAGTAAATTATAACAAGCATAGATAATAAAAAAATATGAGGCAAATGAAAGCAGGTAGGACTCCTATATACTGGATGGACCGACGACATCATGAGAGTCACGGGCATCCAGTGGATACAGATGACAGGCTGTTGTTCAGTTCGGAAATATAAAAAGGAGGCCTGGCCTATGTTTAGCAGTGGACGTCTTCTGGCTGATGATGATGATGAGGCGAAAGATTAATAAATAAGTTGCATTCACAACCCTAATTGTATGGTTTTCAAAGCGAGCGACTGGACCGAGTCGCCACGCCAGTAGCTAATTGACAGCTACCTTACCTACACTCACTGGCAATGCGCTACCTTTACCATAGCCCACTTCACTAAATAACTGCTAGTATTAAAGAAATAAATTAAACACTGTTTTAAACTATCACGGCTGTTCACTAAAGTTATATGACTATTTACGGGATATTTACCGTGGCAAGGTTGTGGAAGGAGCTCCCGATATCGCTGTCTTCCCGTGAACATGGTGCATGTAACTGCGCCGAAATATCGGGAGCTCCTTCCACAACCTTACTACGGTAAATATCCCGTAAATAATTATATAACTTTAAGAAATAAATTATTATTCCATTTATGCTAGAGCTAGCATATTATATACCCGTATTGGAGCTCGCCTGTAAAAAGCTTTCTAGAACAGAAAAATGTATTTTACTCTAACATCGCTGTTTTATACACACCTTTTGACTCGGTTTGTAGTATCTTACAAAAACCGATCAAAACCGATATCACCCCGATCATAATTGAGTAGATTATGGTCTTTGGTTTTGGCCTCTTAGGCGCTCTTGGAGAGATTTTAGCGAAGGATGACTACACTGGTGTGGGCCCGGTGATCGCTTACCATCAGGCGGCCCGTTAGCTTGTTTGCCAGCTATGGCATAAAAAAACTAGCAGTATGTAGCACTTTTAAACTCTATTTTGATGATTCACAAATAATCAAGAATCATATTATGCACAACTTAATTCAATTGGGTATAAAATTTTGTTTCCTAAAAAAGGAAAAACGGAAATCTTTTTTCCTAGGTACGGAACCCTAAAACATAGCAAAATATACTTGGTACCCAAATTGTTTCCTTATACACTACACTGTCTTTACTCCGGCGCATTGCGAACAATGCACAAACGAGAATTTTTGGTACCAGTGAATGTTGAATACGGATTAGTTTACGCGGACCCTGGTCAGCTGGTGCACGTTGAATGGCACCGGACGGACGTATCAAGATGTGTCGGTGCAACTATCGGAGCCATTTCCTGGAATTGAATTTCGTTGCTGGTCTAAAAATTGGGAAAACGAGGGTTCCTAAATTGTCCAAAACTGTCCGGAAAACTGACTACGAAGCAGTACTTAAAGAAATAATTCAAGAAGACTGGTCTGAGGTGTACGCGCAAACAGACATAAATGAATCAGTTAAAATTTTCACTAACACAATACTGCAAAGTATCACGCGACACTCAAACGAAGTGAAAATAAGTCGATCAAAACAACAATTAAAGCCATGGATCACACCAGGTCTCATAAGGTGCATGAGACACAGGGATAAACTCCACCTGCAAGTCAGATCACACCCCAATAACGAGACCCTCAAGAAAACCTACAAGCGATACAGAAATTTCTGCAACGATTTATTACACAGACTCAAAGACAAATACGAATCAGAACTGTTAGAAGTAACAAAAAACGAGCCTAAAAAGCTGTGGAAGGCAGTCAAGGATATTTGTCACATACAGGGGAAGTGCAATAATTCCCACGAACTGCTTACAGTCAAAAACACCCAAAAACAGTCACTCGAGGCTTGCAACAAACATTTCGCAACCGCAGGAGCAAAATTAGCTGCTCATATTCTCGACAAGACGGCTACTTCTCAGGACAGTCTATGTAACCAGATGACACAAAGAAACAGTTGCCCTAGCTCCCTCTTCTTAAGACCCACTGACGACTATGAGATGGACAGCATCATAACTGAATTAAATACTGATGGCGCCTCAGGCTTAGACACAATAGGACCGCGACTGATAAAACACATTAAGTACGCTATCCTCAAGCCTCTCACATTCATTTGCAACCGTAGCATGGAAAGTGGCGTATTCCCCGATAGCTGGAAAGTAGCTGTCATCATTCCCATTCATAAAAACGGTGTAAAAAATTCAGTCGATAACTTCAGACCCATCTCTCTGCTATGTGTATTCTCAAAAATCCTAGAAAAAGTCGTTAACAAAAGGCTCGTAAAGTACATAGAGAAGCACAATTTTTTTGAAGGAAACCAATTCGGCTTCAGAAAAGGAAGGTCTACAGAAGATGCAGTTAGGCTCCTCACTGATACAGTCTCGACGAGTCTAGACGCTGGCAAACGGTGTGTTGGAATCTTCCTCGACCTTGGCAAAGCATTCGATAGCATTTCAATTAAACTACTCCTTAAAAAGCTAGAATGGTTCGGGGTCCGGGGAACCGTACTGAAATGGTTTGACACATACCTATCAGAGAGACGCCAGTGTGTCAGGATCGGGGACTTGATGAGTGAAGAGCTAGTAAACGGATATGCAGTCCCACAGGGAAGCATACTAGCGCCAACACTTTTCACCATGTACATGGACGACATCCTAAAGTTACCACTGCAAAACGCCACTCTGATATGCTACGCCGATGACACGGTCGCACTTTTCCAAGACTCGGACTGGAGGAATGTTTTCAACACTGCTGAAAAAGGTATAGCCACCATAGCAAACTGGCTCGACGAAAACTTACTGTCCCTGAATGTGAAAAAGACTAACTTCGTTACATTTCACATCTCCAAAGCTTCTTGTCCAACTGAAGAAAGTCTGAAAATTCATTCCTCAACGTGCCCTCAGACATTCCAACTACAAAACAAGAACAACATCTTATGTAAATGTAACAAAATTACAAGAGTCACATCTATAAAATATCTGGGGGTTACGATCGATCAAAATTTGAACTTCTACGCACACATATCAACGTTATCAAACAGAGTAAGGAAATTTATATACCTGATGAAGCAACTTCGCCGTGGGGCTGACATCAAGATCCGTAAACTTATATACATAGCTTTGTGTCAATCGGTTATACAATATTGCATTGGAGTATGGGGAAGCGCGGCAAAAACTGCACTTTTGGAGCTAGAAATAGCTCAGAGAGCAGTCCTGAAAGTTATGCTGAAAAAACCTCGCCGATACTCAACTGACAACTTATACACAGAAGCTGATGTTCTGCGAGTGCGGCAGCTATTCATTTTGCAAGCAATATTACGGATTCATAAACAAAACCCTCAGCAGGACAAATCAAAGAGAAAACGCGTCACTGTAATCCCTCCTCCTAAAGTTCGAACGGTATTTGCCAGACGTATGCCTAAATACGCACACGCATTTATGTACAACAGAGTCGCCAACTACTGTGAAATCCTAGACTGCACCCAATTCAAAGTTAAAAGAATCGTCAGAGAATGGCTTCTGACACGAACAGCCAAAGAGACGGAAGACCTATTCGTGCACATCGAGTGAAGCATTATGGGAGCGAGACCAACTCGAGGCTGGTGCTACGCAAGCAAATCCCTCCCCACACTAAGTTCCTATCCCTTAATCCCCCTTCCCACTTCCCAAAATTGCTTTTATATAATAATTTATTTTTAAAATTTAAATAGTCATAGCAGGGTTGATTTCAAATGGTAATGTCAATAAAGAAAATCAACGGACTCCATAGCACAGGCTTAGCCTAGTTTGGGGCCCACAGTTAAATCTATGTACACATATTTAGTATTTTGTTTTGGTAAATTATATTGGCTATTTTTAAGTACTGTAACACATTTTAGAAAATAAATATTCTTATTCTTATTCTTATTTCTTATTCTTAATAGTTCAGTACTCAACGCAGAGGAATTAAATCGGTTATATGATCCTAAGATGAATCTGAATTGTAAATCGGGTTTTATTCTTCTTCATTGTATCAATGATTCCATTTAATTAGAGCTGGTGCATTTTTAGCTCAAAAATGGAGCCTTGCGATCTAACGAGGTAATGCTGCCATAGTTCTGAAGTCGAACCTGCCGCACGGTGGCAGATTGGACGTGCAATCAATGCAAAAACTTGTGTCAATGATAGTGACTAGTTTTCATAGCTTTTTGATCATCATAGTTTTGTTTTCTCTTTTGTTAGCATGGAAAGTAAAGTGAAATTGCTGCAACAGTTGCCATATTTTAACAACAAAACTTTAAAGGGTTGGTAAACTACACCCATCAAACAAGGTTTCAACACAACATAAATTAACCAAGAGGGTCCAAAGGCGTCTAAAATGCTTTATGACTGTTTTACGCCGAGTTTTACAACGTCCCCAAAATACTCCGAAAATAGCACAGCCATCATCACCCTTCCCTTTCTCTAATTACATCCGTATCCGTTACAAGTTTAAAATTTAATTTCTTTATTATTTGCATAAAGGAGTAATCCTTGGAGATTGTGGCAACACTGGCAACAGGCGGGCAATGTGCCTGTACAGGAGCCATATTCTGGCATGATAGAGATTATCTCGGTCGAGTAAGAGTTTACTCTCATGAAATTTCTATTGAGAAAGACAGCGACTGAGATAATCTCGACTGCGCCAGAATAAGGGCCCAGGCTTGAGCCCATGAGACGGTGAAATTAGTAGAGGCATGTAACCCTCCCGTTTCCCCCTACTGGTTGACGTAATAGCACCCCAGCACGTGAGCTTAATTGTCTAGGAGCCGACAGTCATTCTAGATTATATGTTTTAGTCTGTGTATGTGTAGGAAGAAACACAAACACAATTGTTAATTCTATTGCTATAAATATCGTGGAAGTGTGATAATGAGCATATTTTTTTAATTTTGTTTGACTGCTGAAAATTAAAACACTATCCATTATTCCTAAAAGTAGTTTCGAAAGTTTCAAAATTGGATATTATGTACTTGATAATCCATTAATGGAAATGGAGTCTGTAGGAAGAAAAATCTGTGTTTTAATCTACAACGCGTTCTATCAATTCATATCATTGATAACATGCATAAGAGATTGTACTACCCATCGAACGCAAAACACTTGCTTATGATTATAGAACGCGTGGTAGATTTACAAAAACCCGGAGTGGGAAAACAGTATTTTTTTTCTATTTCCTACGTAATTTTATGAAATATCAACAAGAACATTGCTTTATACTATTTTAAATCTTATTCTTAAACCAATTGTAAATTGGTTTTTAAAGTTCTCGCTCAGTGATGTTTTATTTTCAAAAGCTTAGAATTGAGCGAGAGAGACAGCCGTGCTTTTAGCTGCCCCTTAGTCAAAATGCCCACCGGATCCTGAGCTAAGGTTTCAACCGTTTCAAACAACGCAAAGACCCGCTACTTGACGGTAAGACGTACAAACACACACACATAAAATTATACGAGAACGAGTATTACTCGGCTCTCGTGCCAAAAATCGTTTTGAGATCTGACTTTGTCGTAAATGCTTTGCTGTTTCATATACGGAAAATGGTTAACCGTTTTATGTTATGTTGGTAGTGAAATGAAAATGTTTGTGAAACTTTCAGTGTAGTACCGTGCCAATTTCCGCAATAGGCTCTATAGCATGCGACATGAGTACTAATAAATATCTGGGACATTATTGCACACATGGTCATCTGACCCCAAACTAAGCAAAGCTTGTAATAAGGCTGCCAGAGACTGATATACATACATATATATTTTTAAATACATACTTAAATAGATATTAACACCCAGACATAGAACAAACACAAAATGTTCATCACAAAAATGTTTGTCCTAGGTAGGAATCGAACCCACGCCCCCAAGCTCAGAAGGTAAGTTCACTACCAAAATATTTTCACAATCACAATCTCAACTGATAGTAAGCAATGATGAAGTCAAAGATAATAATCATAACTTCAATCATAACTGTACAATCTTTTAAATGCATACTATAAGAGCTGGTTTCGCCCCCACCGCTCAAAATATATCAGGGGTAGAACTGAGAATAAAAATAAATAATAATTTTATTTATTAAAATTAGTATAGCTAAGCTTAAAACTTACTGTAAATATGTTGTAGTTAACTAACAAGTGGATCACATTAAATACAGACTTCAAAAATATATGAAAAATAATATGCCAATAAAATTTGAAGGTTGCGTCGATTTCCCTGGGATCCCATCAACAGAACCTGACTTGGTGACAATGGGACCATATTGAAAGCATACCCTACACCGAAACGATTTTTTTAAATCGGTCATTAGTTGATGGAGATATTGGTAAACATACATAAAAAAATACAGTGGAACATAGAACCGTCCTCTTTTTTTGAAGTTGGTTAAAATAGTAAAAATTATAGTTATAAATGTATTTTATTTATTTATTTAATCTGTAGAACTGACTGATAAAACTGTGCTAGAGGCACCAGAGTGAATATTAGCACGTTTGCCTAGGAAATAATATATTAACTTTTTTCTTACCTACAATCATTATAAGTACTCTGGTAATGTTATCAAAAAGAAAAAAGTCATTTTCTTATTTTTGAACGGCCTGTATTAAAACAATTATATTTGAGGCTGACAGGATCTGATCAAACCTTTTATAAAAATCTAAGTTAAAAACAGGGTTACAAGGAACGATGGTAGTGAGCCGAGAGGCAGTTACTGTATAAGTTTTATTATGAGGCCAATCACGATATTGTGAAAAAAATTCTACGTTATGTCAATGACAGGTTTCCTATGTAAGTTGGTATTTTTCATGATTCCAAGGTTGGTCAATATATAAAAAACCATAATGATAAGGGCAATGACTTCTTTTCCGGCTAGTATCACCGTTCCGTGTAGCCTTGTATACCTTGTAAACAGAAAACAGTAGCCGTTCAGCACGATTGAAGATGAGACTCAAGTGTATATTATGCTGGCACTCTAATGCAGAAATCATGTCAGCGGGAGAGATTCCAACGAGATGTTACGAGGAACGAATACTCAATTGCCCTCATTTTTTCGCAAATCGTTTGATGTGGTATATGTTTATGAAGAAACATTTTAACACCCAGGATGTGAGAGATGTAACATTTGTAGGAATTTTTTGTGTTTTGATTTATGAGCTCTACGCGTCGACATTACGTCATCATTGTCGTCAGAATTCTTTTACATAATCGTACTTAACTAGAGTTAAAAAAATAACTTGCATTGATACAGTTGAAAACGAGTTAATATAATAATGCTAAATTAAAATCAGATGCACAGCTCTCTATATGTTTGGTTCAGTTTCAGTTTCAAGATATTTATTTTCTTTAAGAAATATTTACATTTCTCTTAAGTGAGAAAATACAGAATATTCTTATTAGTAAATGTCTTAAAAGTAAGTAAGCAGATGTTAATAGTAAGGTTCTAAAATACAAACATGGGAACAGATGCAAGGCTGCAAAGTTGGTTTTTGGCAAGAGTACTTGTACCTGATCAAGCGCAGGATTCTAGGATTGAAACACGAGCGAAGCGAGTTCAAATATAGAATCCTGAGCGTAACGACGGTTTAAAAGGTACGAGACGCAGAATAACTTTGCTGCCAAGGAAAACATATAACTTTTCACCTCACTACAGCGAGGAAAATGCTAGGTACAGTACCGCTTCCACTAACTCTGCAGGTGTTAAATTTATATCTTTGTCGCTGCTGGACTCGCACATATTTTATTACTTTCAATTTTATCAAAAATTATGGAAAGTGAATTGAATAAAGAGTAGACATGTTTTTCATGCAGTTGTCGTGCTGGCGAGTGCAATTTTTCTAAAAATGAGGTTGGTGCATAAATAGATAGTAGGTTCTAATATTAAAAATACTATCTACGCTAGCGGACAAAATGCACTTTTGCATTCAGATTTCGAATGATAAACAGAATCTTTCCAAGACTGTAAAGTGAAAAATACATTTCGCTAAGTAAGAACATAATTCTTGTTTGGTTAGTGTTAGTACTACAGTGTTTCCGTAGTACAGTCGATGATGAGTGTTCCAGTTAGCGTTGCTTGTAACTTGCTAATTCCTTGCAGTGTCTTGGAATCCCGCTTAATTCAATAAATGTTATTGTTATTGCATTAGATATACCAACAGTAGCAAATTGTTTTACGGTAGCTCACGCGACGCGCCGTTCCTTGACTTGAGTGTGAGAAAGCAATAACGCAGAGTTTGCCAACCTTTTAGACAATTTGAGGGGGTTGAAACGTCAAAGTTTATATTTTATTATAATTAAAGTTTAATAACAGAATTGCACGATGATGAATTTGAACATGACTTTGCCCACGCCATTAAACGATGACGTGAAGAGAGGAAAAAGGGAAACAATTTCTTCAAATCTCGAGTGAATCGGTTTCTTCTGGGCAAGCGTGCTCCATCGTAGACCGCATCGTCGCGGTCAAACGCAAGCTTATTACAGAATTAAAAAAAAAAAGAAAAAAAAGTAACGAAGAAGAAAGATAAAAGACATGAGGGAGTGCCAGCTATCTGCCAGCAATGCCTAGGATAAAGAGCAATAAAAGTAAGAGACAACGAATGCAGACTCTATCGCACCATGGGGATTGATACCTAGTCTGAAAGAAAAACGCAATAAGCAGGTTTCCATTCAAATAACTGGAAATTATTATACAAACACAGTGCATTGCCACACAGGGTTTTGAACTTCAGTTGTTTTAAATTCTAGGTTGCGCTGAACTATTGTGAGCACGCGTGATAGTTACAGTACAGTGACGTGCTCACTTCATCAATTAGTCGAAAAAGGTATAATAATATATATCTCGTTATATCTGACTTCTCGTTGTATCTATCAGATAGTTCTCACCTACTAATTGACAACAATAGTCAAAGCCGACTCTACATATTTTATTGTGTTTTAAATCACTCATTCGATTACTCCCTGATTCATCACGAAATCTCAAAAACTAATTTACCTACTAGGCTGAGATTTGTCAAATAGATTCCTTTTGTAAGTAGATGTGCGCTAAGAAAGATTTTGCGAAAGGGCCGAATTAAGGAGGGCAAATGGAGGTTAGAAGTATATGACAGTTTTTAGGTTTCCGTACGCAAAAGTTAAAACTACTACCCTAAAACTAGTAACCCTAGTACTAAGACTCCGCTGTCTGTCCGTCTGTCACCAGGCTGTATCTCATGAACCGTGATAGTTAGACAGTTGAAATTTTCACAAATGGTGTATTTCTATTGCCGCTATAACAAATAATACTAAAAAATAGAATAAAATAAATATTTAAGGTGGCTCCAATACAACAAACGTGATTTTTTGTCTAGTTTTTATAGATATTGGTACGGAACCCTTCGTGCGCGAGTCCGACTCGCACTTAGCCGGTTTTTTGTTTTTGATGATAGGGACATGAAATTTAATATTCATATTAATGGTTTAAAAAAATACTGTATTGAGGTTTTTCTGCAAACACGGATTAATGAGGATTTGAATTTTGTGTTAAAAGTTTTGTAACTACGAATCTGAAATTTTACAAGTTAATTCCTGATGGAGTTTAGGTAGACGTCCGCTAAGAAATTATTTAGCAAAACGTAGAATTAGGAAAGACAAAAGAAGGATTGAAAGTTATTAAATGAAAATCCACGCGTGCTAAGACGCGAACAACAGCTAGTTGATAGATAAATGCTTTATCGTTTACATTAAAAGTTAATTATTCCATTGACTTACAATATTCTCACAAGCCTCGTCCCAAAATATCACCTCAAATTTAGCATGTTAAAATGCACCCAAAACATTTGCTCCCGCTGATATATTCCTAAAGCTTGCAAAAGGCTTTCAGGCCGTCGCGTGTTGCTACGTGTTTGCATCCGTAATTTGTTTGGCGGCTGTACGCGGCTGACTACATTAATGGATCTGAGCCTTGCACGCGACCAGACAATCCAGACATGACACTCACACAGCCAAACTAGAGCATAATCGTACCGCTCACACTAAGAAAATGAGCCTAGACATCCTACACACACAGATAGCTTGCGGTTAGACCTGTCACTGCTATATATCTACAAGTTTCGGGTCTACGTCTACCCTCAAATCTTGAAATAGTTTTGGGCCGAAACTTTTGGCATTTCTTTCGCTCTTTTGGGAGCTCCGAAAAACGTATATTAAGCATTTCTAAAAAGTCTGATGGCATTGGCGATTTTGATCACATTTTTGCATAATTTGATCGACGTTTTTCGATTATTGGACTATTTAGTAAGGATAGATATTTGTAGAAGTTTATGTAATGATTCAACTTTTTTATTCCGGGAAATTCTAGCATTTAAATCCTTGTGTGATGAACATTTGTGTTTGTTCTATGTCTGGATGTTAATATCTATTTAAGTATGTATTTAAAAATATATATGTACGTATATCAGTCTCTGGCAGCCATATTACAAGCTTTGCTTAGTTTGGGGTCAGATGACCGTGTGTGCAAAAATGACCCACATATTTATTTTATTATTCTCTATACTTCACTTCAAATCAAGTGAAGTCTTATAAGCACTTATTACAATCTAGGCTCAGTTTTTATTTAAGGCATAATACCTATTGGACAAATTATCTCTGTTTATCACGGCAAGTAATTGTCTAGGGACAAAATAATAACATATTTTCTAGTGAATTCATTACGAATTCTAATGAAAAACATTACTACATGTTATTTTGTAGGGACGAGATAATGACATCTCCTCTAGTGAATTCATTACAAATTTCAAGGAAAACCAAGTATCTTCATATATAAACGTAGTAACAGTATTAGTCTACAGTTGTATTGGTCGCTTAAGCAAGCATGTCTGCTTGGATCTACAAGCCACGGTCCCCAGACGGTATCAACTGAATCTAACTAATGTTAAAGTTAAACAAACCGTAACTCTCCCTTACAATCGTCTATTCCAATCGCAGCTATCACGCAAATACGTAGAAAATTGAATATTTAAACTTACTCAGCCTGCGTGGCCAACTACCAATTGAGATGAGAGAACCACCGTATCTTGTGAATGAAACAGTCATCCGCAAAATAAATATTATAGTTAACAAAAAAAAACGCTCAGTGACTCGTTTAAATAAAACAAAGGTTCAAACTCGAGGGGTTTACTGGTAGCTATTGTAGAATCTATTCTATTCACGTTTCGGCTCCATCATCAGATCCGTGTCACCAAGTAACTTGTGATATGGGACTCGTTGAATCAAACCAAATGAACCCAAACTTGAGAGGTTTATTAGTAGCCATCGAAAAGTTCCACTATCCATTTTTTAGTTCATCAATTGGCATCGTATCCAGCGCGCTAGCGGCATTAATGTGGTAGGTGAAGCTGTTAAAAAAGTAGTCCAATTATTTGGCCAAGTCTATAAATAAGTTGAACGATTTGTATGCTGCAATTCTAAATGCTTTTCAAAGTAACAAAGTAACCGCCTGGAAATGCAACGGTTTTCATAATGAGCTTCAGTTGTGTACACGGTATCAAAATGCATTGCTGCGCTCCCGAAGACTACAGGTTTACGTAAACGGAATGAAAACCGGCTCTATTCTAGATACAACAGGAATACATTTGGAAATGGTTGCCTTTAAAGTTAGTCCAGGTTTTCGTATCCAGCTGAACGTGACAAAAATCAAAATTTATGCGCTGTTGACGGCGCCAGAACCGTAATCCACGATATTTCAGTACTAAAATTGGATGATATTTTTTAAAATATGTGTAGGTGACATTTCTGCAATCTTCTGATCTTAGATTTGAATTCTGTGCGAGTCTGATTTGGTCAAAAACTTATTTTAGAGCAATGAGCTTTAACAATTTTAGACATTTTGTTTATACCTATAATAAAAAAATTGAGCATATTTTTGGTTTTTATTTTCTTATGGTATTTTTAGTTACGTAATACACGAGATAAACCCATGAAAAGTCCGTCCAATAAAAGTTTAAAGTAAAGTAAATCAGTACAATATTCTTTTTATGACAAGTTTTTACACCTACTTTAGATCTCGGATAACACCACCATGGAAATCACAGATCTCGTACCCGACGATTGTAATAATCGCACCACAGCCAATTTTAAGTAAAAATATAGGTGAGTGTCATAAATCTTGTGCAAAATGTGTAAAGCATTGCATCTGTTACTTTCAATAAGAAAAAAATCAAAATTCACCAAAATAGCTAGCTAGTAAGTGCTTACTAAGCTAAGCTAGTAGTGTTTACTGTTTACGTAGGTATAAAAGCTTTGCGCTCAGCCTAAATCATTTAGTAGTTATTGCAGACGCAATTTACACAAGAGTCAATTTTAACAATTCTAGGTTAAAAGTTTTCCATGTGATTACCAACCCTACGTTATCTTTACGCCGACTGGAATTGCGACATGCCGCTGCCGCCGCGGCTGGCCAATTAAACCGGCTTTAAACCGACCTCGCGCCTCCACGAATGACTAGTTGACTTCTGTCACACAACCTAAAGAACGGAGAATTTTACAAGAAGAAAGATTGGGTAATTTTGAAAAATTATCTATTTTTATTCCACAAAGTTTTGTCTTAGTCTATAATATTACCTTGGAGACTCAGGCAAACCTTTATGAAACTTATTAGAAATTTAACTTTGATTTTATAAGAGTAATAAAAAAATGTAAGAAGTTTGCCTGGGTCAAAATAATACGCTGATCTATGGGTATATATTAATAAAGACTCGGGCAAAGTTTCTTTATGAAATATGTATATTAGAAATTGAACGTCTTTGAACAATTTTAAGGGGTTAATATTATGATGCAAATCACTGACATTTCTGCTTTTTTTGTACTTTATGGTCTATAATATAAGCCTGTCATCCTAACCGATTGTCTCTTGTCGTGTCGCTGCGCTGACTGCACCCTTGACTATAAATCCATCAAATAAAATGGACTCTATTCGTTATCACTACTCGCTTCCGGTCTCTGTATTCAATGTTCATACTTTTATTATTTTATACTAACCTTAGCCCACGCTTTCGCTCGTGTTGTGAACAAAATATAGCCTATGTCACTTGGAGATGTCGTATAGCTTTTTATTAGCGGAAGAATTTTTAGTATCGGTACAGTCGTTCCCCCCCCCCCCCTACTGCCCCCTACATAAATACGATGACACAAATTTTGACATCAATTTAAATTATTTACTACAATGTAGGCACAACTTAAAAATCTCACGTAAATTTTAATGTCTTGATAGTGTATAATTATTAAAACAGAATCAGCGAATGATAATATTTATGGTCGGTACAGGCTTTTTTTTAATAGGGTTGCGCTTGAACGCCATCTCGCTTGATGTAAAGCGATGATGCGGTCTTCAATGGAGCACGCTCGCCTAGAAGAAACCGATTCACTCGAGATTTGTAGACACCCAGATTTTAACTATCGGGGAGTATCCATTCAGGCAACGCATTCCACAGACCAGCATCTAACACAATAAAGGTAGAATCAAAGCGCTTTGTGCGGGTTTTTCAGAAAATCAACCATAAAGCCGTTTCTATTTTTCGTGCTCTACGATGGAGCACGCTCTGACAGCTGCAATAAAACTGTAAGCTAACATTTTCTTTTAATATTTTACTAAAATAATATATTGGGTACCTGCTACAGTCTTACATTCATAAACCTAGTGAAAGTGATCAGAATTCGTGGTTTTCATTAAACTTTTTACAATGTTATTGAGAAGATAGATGCTTGTACCGAGTTTAGTATCCTATTGATTATGAAATAAGATTAAAATACTTGAATTATTGAGATGGTAAAAGTATAAGTTTTTTTTTATCGCGAATAAGTCCGCGTTTGACCACCTTCTCGTTTGTTGGTAAGCGACGTATAGGTATAGGTATCTTCAAGAACGATTATAACATAATGGATCCGTGGTAAGTCTTGATTCATCTTCGACCACATGTCGAAGATGAATCAAGACTTACCACAGATCCATTATATTATGATCGTTCTTGAAGATACCTATTCACTCTGGCCTCGAAAAGGCCCAGATCATATCTCTCAGGAAACAAGGAAGCCGGAATGTATGTTTTAGAAACTATAATCTTTACAAAATTATCGTATTTCTAGACCGGCTAAGTGGGCAAGACTACATGGAAAAGCTTTTGAATATCGATTCAAACAGTAGGAAGATAGCCTTCGACCCCAACCCATAAACATTCTTATCTCTACATGGTTACACGGAACGGTGGTACTGAACTGAACGGAGGTCATTCTACTCAACGTTAAAAACAAATTTTACTATGGAACCGTGAAATAAATACAGTTTTTTTAATTTTACAAATATAGTGAAATATGAATGAATTTTTTCTATGGAGCACTTAGTTTTTATTTTTGAGATTTCAGGGTTAGTCAATATTAAAAGTTGTTTTCGTAATTATGAGTATAAGGAACATCGGTGTAGTACGATCGATCTGTTTAACCCCGCATAGGTAGGTAGCTTGCCCCGTTTCATATACTATTCTAATCGCCTTCACTATCGTCGTGAATATCAAACATAATTAAATTAAAATTACTCAACAGTTAATGTTACTCTCTGAAGACAAGTGGCCCTGACTAACTTTGTCGTATGTTGACTAGTAGTTCACCTGACTCCGTTCATTATTTATTCACGACGAAACCTCGAGACTATTGCGGGATCTCACGTAAGTGGGGAAACTTCACACTATCGTTTTATAAAGGTGAAATGTACGAGGAACTTGCACTGACTTTTATTTTAGTTCTGATTTAAAAAGGTGGGATGAGAATATCTGAGGGAACATTGTTTAGTGGTGGAAATGCTTGTAGGAGGAAATGACGTCACAGAGCTGGCATACAAAATGAAAACTCAATCATTTATGAGTAACTTTGCATTGGTATTGGTACCACTGTTAGGATAGGAATGAAGAAGATAATCTTCACAAATAAGTATTAAATTTTGACACTGTGTGATATAGGCACATCAGCTTACGCTGCTCGTCTATCTAATCTATACATATAATAAAAACGAAGAGATAAAAAAATCTGTAATGACGCCCTGTGCTTTTTTTTATATCTCGCAATAAAAAAAAGCACAGGGCGTCTTAAAATAAGCACCTGAACACGTTAAGACATGTTTTTTATATTTATCGGGACTTATCGCGCAATATTAAATATAGGTAAAAAATAGATACCTCTCGCTCGACGTTTCGACCATGTTACAATGGCCGTGGTCACGAGCTGACTGTGAACTATACTGAAAGGTATCTATTTTTTACCTATATTTAATATTGCGCGATAAGTCCCGATAAATATAAAAAACATGTGTTCAAATCGCGAAAGTTTAAAAATTACGTTAAGACAGTTTTTAATATTTTTGTCTGTATGTTTGTCTGCGCACATCTCCTAAACCACTAGATGGATTTAAATGTGGTTTTCACGAATATGCTTAGCTATGATTAAGGTATAGGCTGTTATTTTGTGCAAGGGCCGGATTAAGGGAGGAAAAAAGGGTTGAAAGTTTATATGAAAATCTACGCGTACGAAGTCGCGGGCAACAGCACTAAGTCATCAATAAGAAAAAAAAACTGACACACAGAAGAGGTCATTAAGAACAGCCTGTACTAAGGGAAAAACCTTGAAATCGCATACACACTCAACCACCACCAGCACCTCTTGATCAGCTGATATCGTCACTTCATCAGCTAGAAGACGTCCACTGCTGAACATTAGGCCTCCCCCTTTACCAGCTGATATATTTACAGGTATGTATACTATACAGAAGCTACCGTTTTTTTGTCATTGTTTTTAATCCCTCACCCCAAAAAGTAGGGTGTTATAAGTTGAGGCTCCCAAACTGGCTGAACCGATTATGATTGTGAAAGAGATTTTTTAAGCAATGATTCAAGAAAATCTGTTCCGCAGTTTGAAGATTATAAGCTTTTTCATTTATCGGGGGTACTTATTTAAAAAAAATCTTCTTAATACATAACAACACAATTTATAATTTTATGCTGCACAAAAAAACACAGTTGGTTTGAAATGGCGCTCACACCTATTGGAATAGGGTTGTGTTTGACCGCCAACTTTTCTGGCGTTAAGCGATGATGCGGTCTACGATGGAGCACGCTTGCCTAGAAGAAACCACTTCACTCGTGATTTGAAGACACCCAGACTGTAACTACCGGGGAATAACCATTCAGGCAGCGCATTCCACAGACTAGTAGTTCGATATTTTTTGGTTTAATATTAATCTAGACATAGATAAATCTGATAGGCTGAGTGCCTAGCCCTGACGTCAAAGTTTTGAACCAGCCCGAAAGACCTGTTACATGGCTTAACAGTTGTTGGTATAAAACAAACAACTGGAGCCTACAATTTAACGTGACATCCTACACACGGTAGCGCTCACGATGTAAATTCCAGTCAAGTTACCCATGCGAGAACAGACCCGGTCGTCCCTTGCTTTAACTTCAGTGATCCTTTTGGAGGTGTTTTTTTGAAGTCCTAATCGAGCTGCACTTTAGTGATTTAACTAGATTAAAACCGTTCACAAAATACTATTTCTTCTCAAGCCTATCAGATATTTTGGCACTGACATGACATGAATGAAAAATTGTTATTAGAAATTCCTTATAGCCAGCTATGAATAGACGCAATAGGCATAAAATTTCATAGGCATTTGTTACGGTTCTTAAACTCACTCGTTGATGTGAAAACATTGATGTTCATATATAAAGCTTTTGTAAATAAACTGTCTCTTTTACTTACAATAAATAAATATCTGGGACGTTTTTGCACACACGGTCATCGCTGACCCCAAACTAAGCAAAGCTTGTAATATGGCTGCCAGAGTCTACTGATATACATATATATATATATATTTTCAAATACATACTTAAATAGATATTAACACCCAGACATAGAACAAACACAAATGTTCATCACACAAATGTTTGTGTACAGTTGTATTATTATTAACGGGATATTTACCGTGATACTGTAGTGAACAACCGTGATAGTTTAAATTAATATGTATAATCTATACTAATATTATAAAGAGGAAAGATTTGGATTTTTGGATGTTTGTAATAAAATAACTCAAAAACTACTGAACCGATTTAGTAAATTATTTCACTGTTGGGAAGCTACACTATCCCCGGGTGGCATAAGCTATATTATATTTTGTAGCGAGACCGAATGCCGAGCTTACACCCGTGCGAAGCCGGGGCGGGCGGCTAGTCTCTTATAAAGTGCAAAAAGGATTTGTAAGACAATAATTATTTTAATAGATTTTTTAAAGACATACATTATCACG
The DNA here is from genome assembly GCA_949125355.1 of Agriopis leucophaearia. Taxonomy (NCBI): domain Eukaryota; kingdom Metazoa; phylum Arthropoda; class Insecta; order Lepidoptera; family Geometridae; genus Agriopis; species Agriopis leucophaearia. The sequence continues at coordinate 9,520,947 of OX421275.1, forward strand.
ATTTTAGTTTCAATCAAGGTGTCTTGCGAGTATATCAATTTTCTTCTAAGCAAGCGTGTTCTACCGTAGACCGCATCATCGGTTAACAACACGCGAGGTGCCGGTCAAATGCATGGCAAAAATAAAGAAATAAAACAAAAAATACAACATTATAAAATAATAACCGGCCAAGTGCGAGTCGGACTCGCGCACGAAGGGTTCCGTACCATTATCTATAAAAACGGCAAAAAACACGTTTGTTGTATGGGACCCCCTTAAATATTTATTTTTTCTGTTTTTTTAGTATTTGTTGTTATAGCGGCAACAGAAATACATCATCTGTTAAAATTTTAACTGTCTAACTATCACGGTTCATGAGATACAGCCTGGTGTCAGACGGACAGACGGACAGCCGAGCCTTAGTAATAGGGGACCGTTTTACCCTTTGTGTACGGAACCCTAAAAAAGTGAAAAAAATAAAGATGTTGCAGAGAGCCCGCTTCCCGACACTGATATAGGTACGAGTAGTTGGAGCATTTTCAACAATTCGTACGTAAAAAATCGAGTTTGATTGCAACAATAAATATACAGACACTGTATTTAAAATAATATTGCATATTTTTAAAGCTCTATGCTTTTAGCTTTATGTTACAATTTTCATTTAACAAAGAAAAAGAAAAAAATATTTTTATAGCCCTTCTTCTACGCCAAAATAGAAAACATCATCATTATAATTGCTTTAAAACATCTACAATGCTAATTGTAAAGATACTGCTTGTTTTATTTATTACCACTTAATTTAGTTTTAGTTTTTTTTACACCACTAATTTCTCAATCGAGTTTAACTGTCTATCTCTTTCTGATTGCTAACTTTTCGCTGCAAAATAGCTTTGGCAAAGAACTTCGCTAATTACAAATCCAAGAAACGGTAGTACTGTTTTTTTTAAATATTCACATCATCAGCCAATTAACGTCCACTGTTGGACAAGGCCTCCCTAATAGAGAGGGGTGTTGCCATAATCCCCACGCTTGGCAGGCGGCTTGGGGATCGCAGTACGTTCACCGTGTACTATTAGGACGCTGCTGCCCATCCTCCGGTGGTTCTGGTCGCAGTTTTAGGACATACCCGGGTCCATGAGTGCCCAATCCATATCCACTTTAATTTTGTTCAAGAGACAATAAACAACAACAGCCATCCAAAAATCATGATTTAGTACAAACATTACTTTCCAAAGTTTGTAAAACGCTATTCACATGTCAACAAAACTAAAATATGGTAGGTACTTAAAGCAAAGTTTCACTCTTGCTCTAAATATGTTTCCATTGTGGACCGAGCAGAAATGGAGCGGTCAAAAGCTAAGTTGCGAATTACTCAGCGGGATACAAACATTGTACGAAAAGCTCCAATCTACCAATTCACAGTACGACAAGTTTTAGAGGTTCCTTCATAAGTGAACTTAACTGAATTATGTATAATCAAAGTGGAGTTTGGTACATTGGGTTAGGAAGCACGAAATCATCGACATGACATTTTATAGTTAGCTAGTTGGCTAACTAGTTGGCTATAGTTAGAAATTTACAAATGAATTAAGTTAATATAAAGTGTGGTTTTTTATGTTTTTTTTTTTTGTATAATGTGACTTGATCAAGACTGTTCTTGCCGTTTGATGATTCATCATCATCATCAGCTATAAGACGTCCACTGCTGAACATAGGCCTCCCCCTTTAACCTCCACACTGAAAGACAACCTGCCATCTGCATCCACTGGATGCCGGCGACTCTCATTATGTCGTCGGTCCATCTAGTGGGAGGCCTACCTACTCTGCGTCTTCCAGTTCGTGGTCTCCACTCAAGAAACTTTCTTCCCCATCGGTTATCGGTTCTTCGAGCGATGTGGCCTGCCCATTGCCACTTCAACTTGCAGATTTTAATAGCTTGATGATTATCAGCTCTTTATCGACGGTTCTGAGAAATATTCAATCAATACTTAACTTTTTACTATTAAAATTATGTAGGAATTGACTTAATTGAGACATAATTTTACTTTATTACACAAAAATAAAACTTTTACTCAGAATCATTTTGCATATTTTTAACATTTCAGAAAAGCTTTTAGAATTCAGCATGAATTTTATAGTGACGGTACTTTGTACTCTTAATTACACAAACGCAGTTACGTATCACATTTCTGTAGTTTAATTTATGAAGGCAACCAAAGTCATACGCGTAAAACCACGAAATAATTCCCGCTTAGTTCGAAGCGTAACTAACAATAACCTTTTTAGTTTCTTTCACGGACTAAGCACAACTATTGTTATACAAGCTGGGTCACTAAATCTCTAGTCATTTAAATACAGCAATTATTCAAGGAAGGTAGGCTCATTGTGCCCGTTCCCTTGCTCTCAGTCACTCTTCGCTCTATAAATTCAGATTTTCATGCCATGTCATCCCACATAAGTGTTTTATACGGTCACTGGTAATTTATATTTTAATAGCATGTCACATTGATGGGATGACATACATAATTCACTTGCTTGGTATATTTACACACGGTGAAAGGGTTGATACGGCAATATGATAAGTAATTGTTGAATTTAGTTTGTAGTACTTTATGTATGGTGTAGGTAATGTAATGAAAAGTTTAAGCGGCACCTACAGTTAGTATTTTAATGTTAATTACATAATTAACTTTTGTTTTATGAAACATTAAATATGCACTTTTTTGTGTCCAATGTGAACTTTCCAAGGCCTTTTATCGGTAAGCTTAACTTGATTGCGCTAATGTACGAATAAACACGACGCCATATAATATACACAATTTTTACTAAATATCGACACGAAAATTTGTTTATACCACTTGCAACGTACTCTAAAGAGTGTGCCCAAATAGGTGAAGCCCGAGTGAATAGGTATCTTCTTAGTCTGCGTGCTTCATTTTCGACCACATCGTCGCTTACCAACAGGCGAGTTGGTGGTCAAACAGGGACTTATCAGCGATTAAAAAAATAAAACGAATCTGTTTTTTGTATATCTCACTTAGTGATATTTTATCTTCAAATATGTTAATAATGTGCGTAAGGGAGCTCTGACTAGTGAGCCCCCTCCTTAAGAAGCGTTTAGATTAAATAGTTCAGTGGTGCCACTTTCTTCGCAATATCAAAGGATAGTTCCGTAGTTTTCTGTAAGTGCCGATACCTAACCGAATCCGACGGGTTATAATTATACTAAATAATTGTTATATCAGAATATATTGAGTCAGCGAGCACTTTTTTAAAATAGCAACCAAAAGGCTTTCTTTCTTACCTATATGATTTTAGTCGAATTAAAAAAAGCAACAGAAAATAGTTTTGCGTGATCTGAATCTGATTAGTATACATATTTTCCTGTTTATATAACATCGTAACTCATCTTTCCATAATGACTCGCTCTACAAAAATTTGAAAACATTTTCTCCGAAGACATAATACGCCATAAAATTTTGAAAAGATCTCATTAATAGAATTGGATACGACCCCAACGATCGATCCGCGAGATAAACGACGTAACCAGAGAAACGTTTCCGTCTAAGTCCACGTCCGAGCCAATATTAAACTGAGATGATTCACAAAAAATGAGCACAGAGATCTCGGAGATATTTATCGCATTAATATAATACGGCATTAAGATTACAATGGGTCGGCTCAAGAGAGGTCCAATATAAGGAGCTCAGAGGCCCCGCGTGCTTTGTTGTGAAAATAACTTTATGCTTCAGAAGGCGGGGACAGAGCAACCACGGCTTTCAATAAGCCCAATGGCCATCCTAAGAGATGTTGTATTCATTTCGTTGTTCATATCTTTTGTGCAATAATGCAATGCGATTGTACTCTTATAGACTCGTGTCGTATGCTCGTGCAAACTGTCATGGTTGTTTATTTTAAAGCAGGATAGCGTTAAAATGGTTTATCACTGACCGTAAAGGCAGACACGCAAGACTTGATACGCATAAGGTACTGCGTGGAGCCTGGCACAAGTCTGATTAGTATCTAACATAGCCGCCAGATAAACGGTCCCACAAGTACAGTCAAGTTATTTATGGCATACCAAAATAAGATATTTTAAGTTCTAATACATCGTTAAATGCTCTATGTTAATCAAAATGGAATATAATTGTCCTGACGAGGCAGGGGCTTGATATAAAACATTCATCATCATCATCACCATTATTTGGTAATGATCTGATGTGTGATCTGTGTCCCAGCATGGACACAAGCCTTCTCTCAGAGAGACAGGATGGGCCCTAATCCACCATGCTGACCCGTTAGATGTTGTGAATATCATGTTCTTGAACTTTAAAAGTTCTTAGACATACCGGTTCTCTCAAGATGTTTTCCTTCGCCGTTTTTGAGCGATGACATCGAAACTGCACATATTTTTTTTAAGTACTAAATAAGTCGTTGGTGCAGTCGTTGCTCCCGTGCGAGCTTCGAGTAAATAAAGACCATTTCTCCAAGTCAAGTTTTGTGAGATAATATATTAAAAGAGTTAACTCCTATCATATGAATCGTTAAAAGGATTCAACTCCTTAATTTCTTACCTCGCAAATCTTGAGTTGGAGAAACGGTCTTTATTTACTCGAAGTTCGCACGAGTGAAAATGTACGGTTGGTATGAAAAGATCGAATTTATCACTTCATAAGTCATGAGGGTTAAGTAATAATCGTCGACAATGGGCAATAAAGACTTTATAGGCAGTAAAGTTCGATCCGGTCGCACGTCCGTACCTCAGAGTCAATTGCACGAAATTCTGAAATATTGATGTTTCCTACTCACTTATAGGCATGAAGCCACACCTTAACGTGATAAAAGCTGTATAAAATAACAATGTAACTTTATTATTCAAATGTAATTACTCTCATGAAGTCGATTCTCTTGTTATTAGTCGGAGACTATGTGATTACACCATTAACACGTACAGTTTACGACTTGATTGAGCTCTAATCAATAATGTTTGTCAAGAGTGTAATAAAATACAAGAATTAAAAGTAACGATGTTTGTAAATAACAGAATAATTATTAAGGCGACGCCATAAACGTTTTAACGTCGAATTTAATGTTTAACATAAAATACCGATGTGAATGTTATCTTATTTTAAATATAAATTACCGAAACGTTTGGCCACAGACAATTCTGTGATGCAACACTGTTTGGTATAATTTGAAACCCGTTATTGGTTAACGAGAAGGCACAAGTTACTTACAGCTGCTTTCATGTGTTATACGCTCGTAAAATTATTTAATGACAAGCTTTCATCTACTGATTTCATATTAACTGATGAATTTACTTTGATGTCAGGTTAAACGGCAACTTGGAAGAGGTTGATAAATCAGGCGCTTTTCTCGTTACGAAACTGGTAAAGACTGTTTTTTAAACGAAGAATGTAAACAATGAAGTATTGCCCGATAAGAAGGTAAACTCTGAAGTAGCAGTACATGGAATATAATATTCCACAGCTGTGGTATATGTTTTAAAACAAACATGGACGGGTTGCTATCAAAACATTACATTGTTTTGATTTTCAGAACAGCGTTCGACGTGAGTAACCGCTATAGCTGAGTACATTACGGTTAACATATTGTTATTCTTATTGTGTGTATTACAAGGAAAGAACTGTTACTACACTATAACATACTGTGGCAGAATTTCGTACTGATGTGAGGTGCTAGAATAATGCACACATTATGCAGCTCACCTTAGTCCACTGCCGGACATTGTTCTCTCTCAAGGCACACCATTTAGTCCGATATTTTGCTTTTTGCTTCTACTTCTTTTCGTATATCGTCACTCCATTGAGTCTCTGTGTTTCCTACACTACGTTTTGTAGTCTTTACTTTAAAACACATTTACCCCAGCGGTTAATCGTTCTGAATTTTCCCTTTAGATGCTTTTAAATAGTTTTGATTACTAGTCAAATAAAGACAACGCCGAAGCGGCTATAAAGCGTTTCCACTATAATTTGCGTAATTGCTTTGCAGAACTATCAAGGAAATCACTATTCAGGTGTATTAGACTACGAATAATAACTCTATTTAACATTAATTGTTTTATTACTTAAATATGCTTTTTAGTTTCAATCTTTTTTAAAGCGTGTCCAGTGTTTTTGCTAGTTTTAGAATTACAGAAGTGTCCAAAACACGTATACATTTTAAAGTTACATCTGTATTTTACTCCTTATATGTATAATAATTGAAGACTGTCTATATAGACAAAAACCATTAGTTAACTTTTTTATTAATATCGGGAGAAACCTGTATTTCCTACAAAATTATGTCTGTCTGAATTACTATAACCCTGTCTATCAGTGGAAATACATGTTTTTAATTATGGCCCTTAAGTCAATATGTTTTTTACCTCGAGTCTTCATTACCAAAAAAAAAACATCAAAAATACTTATCTACTGTATCTTTTGAACTACCAATGAAATGAGAAAACGGTTATATGAATCGCTTAAATTAAGATTTATACTAGTTTCAATGACTTTTAAAACACTTGACTTGAAAAACATCTTATATAGCACGTAATAAAGAGTAATGAAGCTACTTTTACAAAAATAACGACTTAACGGAGGAACAATCACTTGGGATTTGAAGCGTCTACATCGAGTCGCATTAAGAATAATGAGTAAGATTAAGTTAAAAAATATTTATGTTCCTGATTTAAACTCTAGAAGCATCCAGGAAGCAAATCAAATAAAGGCTGAACAAACATAATTAAAGGGTTTGCCGACTCCAGACGGGATTACGAGAAACGTAATATAAAAATGCAACTTCTTTCTCTCAGCATAGCACACACATTTGACCGGGCGGAGAAAAGAACACAAAGTTTTTACACCACCAAAATATTGTTAGAAGCCGCTGTGAAATTGGATTGTTATAAACTCACTCTTTACTCGACAGTAATAAGATGTAAAATCCCTCACTGGATTGCGCATATTTCATTTCGTAAGGATCGTAAAGATTCGCTTACCTGCTTGTTTGTTGTGAGTAGAAAAGGGGCCGTCGGGCGTAGAACCTTTTTTATCATTCAATTTTATGTGTGGGAATTTTAATGTGGTCCCGAAACGGCACGTTCTGTCCCACAGCTGGGCCACAGTTGGTGTCGATTCTTTGCAAACACGTGGCTCAGAATCTCAAACTAATATATTTTTCAAGGACAATGAATTGTATCTGCAGTTCTTCGTAAACTATAATTTATAGTTTTATGTCACAACAGCTGTTCGTTTCTAATTACTAACATTATGATTGATTTACAAGTCACAATTTACAGTATCTCTCCTCAAACTGGTTTATCGTCAGTTTGTTGCAATCGATAGTGGAACCACTATTAATTTTATCAGTGAAGTCTGGGATCTCAGCGGCGGCAAGAAATGCAATGTCATCCATCTCGCACCCGCCTTTGAAACCCTCAGTAGAACCCTTGGAATTACTTCAATCATTTAAAATAAACACCGCTTCGTCGAAACGTAAAGAATAGCCGTTCATCCGATGACAAAATCCCTTTTGATTTATTATATCTTTCGACATATCCCACACCTGCCGATTTTATGTAGGGTACGAGGGACATAATTATGTTTTTACTGTCATCAAATACAAAGAAAACAGCTTATTGGTATAATCACTATGCAATAAAAATGTTTTGTGATGGAGCTTTTTGTTTATAGGAGCAATAATTTAATATTATATAAGTTTTGGTGTTAGTTTAGATCACTGTAGATACAAGTGAACGCAATGAACAATGGCATGTACCTATAAGATAAAACAAGATCCAAATAACGTAAAAAACGGTAATAATATAATAAAATAAGTAGCAAAACCGTGCGAGACAGGATCCATGGTGTTTTTAGAAATCATAACGAAAATAACAATCACCATCAAAAACCAGTCCTTGAAGATTTTCTAACTTAAATTGAACGTAGCATTTAATTTCTTTCGTAATCAACAAATAAGAAGTAAGTAATGGTTAAAACAGCTGGAATTCTAGCAAGAAATCCAACGGACGGCGCTCAGCGGGACGCCTCCACAATAGCAACCAAATTAAAAGGAACCGTAAATGTTTCGACTTGAGCCTTGCTAAAATTTATTGCCCCGAGTTTTTCTCTTGTTTCACTTGCTAATGAGATTCGAATGCTGCAGCTGTATTATTTGTGACGTCAAGCGAAGATTTAAAAAAATCTGGGCAACAGTTCCTATTTAAGGTATAAGGAAAAATGTTTACCGCAAATTAAAGGCTTTCGCTTATTTTCTGGTTTCTTAACGATGATTATACATTTTTCTGACATGAGAGCTAGGATAAAAATATATTCTTGGTATGCATATTGAAATTTGCGGAGAAGACGCGAGTTGATTGTAGAGCACCTTATTGCAAACGATAGGTACAGCGTGAGACGAGAATTTTGATTTGAAATTCTATCTCAGTGCTATAAAGCTGGTATTGAATCGAGGGATCATCTACGCGGGTGGTCCTTTACACTGGCAATTGAAGCAAAGCGAGAATGCAAATTTTGCCGGTGTATCTACTCCGTGTTTTTGAATGCAGTAACGACAAAATGGAGAGCTAACGGTACCTACGAACTAAAATTATTAATTAAAAAGACCGCTACACTAATTTATTGGCGACTAAACTCCTGATAATGATATGATGGTTTTTATTCGTAACAAATTGTGTACAAATGCTTGACACGCTATCTTGGGACCTATCGGAGCGATCGGCTCAGAAAACAGAATGGTGTGGAACGAATGATGCAATACGAATTAAGTGCGGCAAACTAGATCCATGGATATAAAGAGCTTTTTGATAGGCTCACGGAGCTAGGACGGACAAAGGGACAATAGTGAAAGAGCAAGTACCGGAGCGTGGCGATCTAGGGACTGTTTCCGGCAACGTGGGAACGCCTTTTTATTGCTATTGATAATTTCTTTCTCGATATTCGATATTCAAAAATAGTTTTCTTTCCTTTGACAAGGTACGCAGTAAAAAATCGAGTCATTTTGTTTATCTGTTCGATGGTACAGAAAGTTAAAGATTGCATGGTTAAAACATTATTTACATTGGCCTTTTTAATGCCAGAAATGGCAAACAAGCAGACTACCTGATGGTAAACAGGAACCGTCGCCTATAGATACTTGTAACACCAAAGGCATCACAACTACCTTACCGACCCTTTAACACTCTATTAATTCGCTTTCATGTAGTGATCTTGCTTTTTGCATAAGGCTGCGCTTATCAGCCACAGATGAAATGGGAAAAACTTGTTTTTTTTTTCATCCCATCCGTCATCACCTGGGTGTCTTCAAGTCAAGAGTGAATCGGTTTCTTCCAGGCAAGCGTGATCTACCGTAGGCCGCATCATCAGGCGAGTTGATGGCCAAGCGCAAGCCTATTTTGCAATAAATAAAAAAAAACGTATAAAATATCAACGCGAAAATTACTATTTGCAATGTTATTCTAAAGATAATGCTCATTCATCGTTTTACTTATTCAGTGTTTTTTTTATCTTCAGAAATTAAACTTACAAAAAAAAAAACACTGAATAAGAATACAATGAATAAAAAAACACGTGTGAATAAGATATTTTGTGGCTGTTGAGAAGTAATCATTTATGCAATGCCAGTCTCAGGGAATATGAAAATAAGATGTTTTCAAACAAAAGTTTTCAATAAAGTTTTTAGTTGAATGACCGTCGTTCTATTTTTATGCACTCTATGAAGATAATTACCTATGTTCCACATTTCCATTCACTTGCAAACAAACTCGACAATTTAATTATCACACGGTAATCGCATTACACAGAAATTCCGCTGTTAGTTGATAAAAGAAAAAAAACGTTTGGACAAGTTGATGATAGCTACATAAATAAAATTTAAAAATAAATTTTAAAAATATGTTTTCCTGAATTTCATTTTCTATTTTTCTGCGATTCCTGATCCGTATTAATTTTACTGTGCTCTCTTTTTATTTTTCTTTCTGATATCTTTCATCGGTTTACAGAGGGGTCATGATAGTAGTGGTGTCTTATTTTCCCCTGCAGTCGATTGCAGACTCCAGATAAGTGTATCTGACAAAACTAACATGTATAGGAGGTCTGCCAAACACTACCCTCGCATCGGAAACCCCTCTCTGTCGGGAAACGCGGGATTTATCGCCAAAACTTGCACCATTACTCATCTCACCATTCGGTACTCCAATAAAAAGAACGTCTACCAATAATTTATCGGGGGTAAGTATAGATTTTTTATTATAGAATGAGTAGTTTAGAGCTCTCTCCAAGTTATTAGTTCATAAATAAAAGATATGATTTAATGTCGCCTTGGAGCATTAAAGTTTTGAGTGCTCGTATGAAGTTTTTACTGTCTTGATTGAAAGAAGAAGAGTAGATGCTTTTTTATTTGTTTTCTCTTTTGTGTGTTTTTGTAGTTTATTTTTGTCCTCGGTTCTTGTAACATTGTTTATATTTTATTGATCGGAAGTTGTATAACATCATAATCTATAAATTCTGTCTTTTATATCTAAAGTTATCTCGAAAACTTCATGTTGCAAGTACATAGGTATTTCCTGTATGTCATTTGATATGTTGTCCATTTCATTACATTGTAGAGCAGCTGATACAAAAAGCAGGTGAAGATATTTTATTGATACGACGAGGTGAAAGATAAAGAATTTGTGAAAGCTACAGAAAAGGTGACAGCTTAACATATTAAACGAAATGTCAATTAGGTAGTATAAACATTAAACAACTTGATAAACGAGTTAAAAGAAAGCACATAGCGTCATGCATTTTTATAAGCAATAAACCAAATTAATGGAAAGCATCATGATAGAAGAAAATATGCTGTTACTGTACCTTTAAAATGATGACCATCAAACGTCAAACTTTTCCAGGGTACGTGTCCACAGACCGTAATTAGTAAATGTATTACTGAATTACTATCAAAACTTCATGTCAAACTTGTCATGTAAAGCAACGCGGCACTTAAAACACGATCACGATGAATAATACAGTTGTGTCACTTTATAACTTTACACTGACATGGGAACCAGACTTGTGAAAACTTAGCACTTCACTAAAGATAGTTCGAATCACTTTGAAATGCGAGAACAAGCGTATAATAAACAAAGTTTTGTTATTGTAAAGTCTCGGTATCACTGCACGGTTGTACTTGTAACTTGAGTCACACACTATAATGACGAGCGAGGCCGGTAAGGCGCGTGTCGTAGAGGGCGCGACGTGCGTTCGTTCGCCACGAGCTCACGACTCTCTCTGCCTGCACCGCGAAGCGAAGCCCCACGGGCGGCGAGGGGGCCGATAGACGAAAATGGCTTCACAAGTAAATTTTTTTCTCTTTCCTCCTTTAATATTCCGCATATGCCGTGCGCGGCCTGCGGTGCACGCGCATGCGTCGGGTAGACGTGTAGGGGTTGTAATGTGACGCGATGCACCCGTACTTTACATAACTTATTGGGTCGTTTATTGAAGCCACTGCTTATATTGGTTAATACCCTTTCCGTGTCGGCTTTGTGCGTAGCTTCCTCTACGGCTAGTGAATATTAATACTGGTACAAAATGCTATAATCCGACCTAAACTTGTTCATTAATCTCAATGTAAACGTCAGTTATAACTTTAGCTGAAATAGAGCGGCCAGTTGGCTTTAACTCCTAACTTGATACAAGCGGTTAGCATTGTTCTGGTAGTTATTTTGATAATAAATTACCTACAAAAGTAGGTAGGTACCTACTTTTCTCAAATAGTTGATCAAAAGATTCACGAAAAGTTATTACACTAAATAAGATATTTTTTTAAGTATACTTCCCACCTTATTTGTAACTACTTAACTAGGTACATATATGCAATGTTTTTTTAGCAATGTTTCAAACATTGCTATAGTGATCTTTTACAATTAGATATATTATGAATGAGTTTTCCTGATTGAAGTAGGTAGATAGGTTTCTTTTTTATTAAAAAATTTATCCAGGAATGTTTCCGACATAAATTATTAATGAAGCGACTGATCCGCCATTAGTTTAGTAGTATTTAGGTATATCTGATTCTATTAAGTAAAATGGATTTCTGATACCCAGTTCTGTAAATTTGTGTATGAGATTTAATTTAAATTTTGACATCTCTAATATGATGATTGTATGTAAAAAAAATAATCGCGATTTGAACACAATATGTTTAAAATGTTTATCGGGACTTATCAAGCATTTTTTTTTAGGTAAATGAGTGAAAGTTACCTAGCAATTTTTAGGTAAAAAAATATAGCGCGATAAGTCCCGATAAACATTGAAAATATGAATCTAAGTTTATGAAGGTAGAGCCTATTTTTACTTGATCACTTAAATTGTCAATACTTAGTTATTTTAATGCGCTTTTATTAGCTCCTGTTTATTTTAATAATTAAGTTGGATAATTATTTAAGTATATTTAGTTTAATCCATTATTTTTTTGTTTGTTCTAGTTTGTTGAAGGCGTTCAGAGGAGTATATAGAGCGCAACGTAGAAACTATACTTAATATATTAAATTAATTAATTTTTAAATTAAGTATTCTCGTTTATATAAAGTATACATCTATAACGATACTTTTGATTGTACGCTAACTACAAGTGTTGAAAAAAATTAACTTTTAACTCATCTTCTAACCACGAATCAAAAAACTAAAACATTTTGATAGCTGTAATAAAATGTTGACCTGTATACAAGTTTTTATTCCAAGTGAATAAATATAAATTGACTTCTTCGAAAGTTCAATGGGCCTCTAAAACATGGAAGCTTGGAATTGTATTGCTGAGGTGCTAAAACCGAGTTTTGATATGCATTCATTACCTGCTGATTGTGGAATCGCGTGTACACATTTGAGAACTAAAAGCGCAATGTATATCAAGCTATAGACATACCTTACAAACATAACAGTTGCCGACCGAAATTGTTATAGGTACAGTAGCATAAAATATCAATTATTTCATTATTGGAAACTGACGTGGATTTCACACATTTTGTTAATATTACACGGGAATTACGTACTCATGTATTATAGTTTGAACCGTACCTATTCGGCGGTCTGTTTTAAGGTGAGTGCGTAAGTAATTTCTGTGTAATATAAACAAAAGAGATCGATTATTTTTACAGATATTACAGAAAATATTTTGATCCCAAAGGCATAAATCTCATGAAGGATACTTCTCGTAGACATAGAGTAGTAATAAAATTGGGCAAGAAGTAAGATCTTATGGCATATGTGAAGGAAAACAATCGTGAATGAAACTCGTGAATTTGAAGTTTTATCACATAAAAATATGTTTTGATAAATATTACAACCCTCAGTGCGCGAGCCCGATTCACCCTTGGCCGTTTTTTTAACCACGATAAAATGGATAAGATGCGTTAGGGATGGTTAAGATGGTTGTATGGTAGTTTGTATATATAAGTTTCATATGAAACAATCGTATCCGAAATTTCGCAGTTAAAATTGGCTATATAGGCTACGTGAGGATATCCAAGTAAAGTATATTTAAAGCAGTTGCCGTGGCCAATATCGGCCTACAATAAATCATCATCGCCATGTGTAGGTATGTTTGTAACCATTTTTCTTAATAATGGTTGGGCCATATAGGTATATATTGTATATAAGTATAGTTATATAATGTATATTATATTCATATATAGCTAAGAACTACTGCAATATAACTTTTACTGCGGTGGTTTTTAGCTATATGTTTGATCAAAATCTATGTTTTAAAAAACAATATTATGAAGATGAAAAAAAAGGCTTTCAGGTTAAAAGTTATAAAGTCTTTTCTGTTTTGTATTTACTATAATTTATACTTGTTTTAAATTGATAAGTACATTGACTACTTATTTTAGATCCATACTATTATTTCCTCTTTACTGATCTTTTTTTTTTGCCTAGTAGGTAGGTTATATTCCTCCGTCACCCACAGATCTGTTGTGTATATCTGTGTCCGTCACCGCTTGCACGCACAGATATACAGATCGGCAATATATTTCAGTGAAAGCAAGTGAAAGAGACAAATTGATATGGCTCAGCACAAGTACAAAAAGGACATAACAAGACTTTTTTGTCCTTATCGGCGTGGCCTGTTTTTTGGATCAGAAATGTCAAAATCTGACGGTTCTGTGCCAAACAAAACGGGTCTGAATATTGTTTATTGCATTTTTTTGGTGATTTTATGTGATAAATGCGTGTTTCGTCTTAGAAATAATTGTAAAACAAACATTTACAATGGTTGGTTGTATCATTTTGGGCTGCAAGTACCGCAGTGAGAGAAAACACGATGAAATATCATTTCACACGTAAGTAAACATATAGAGCTTGTAATGATCACCTAAATAAATTCAGGATATCAATGCGTAAATATTTTATTCATAATTAGTCCGTTTTTTGGTCGATTTGTGGTATTTCCTATGAGTTTTATCAAAATATTAACTGAGAAGAATAACAATCAATGTTGCCAGTTTATAAATGAAATTACCCACCACAATTAACATAAATTATTCGTTCTGCAGGTTTCCAACTGATCCTGGCTTACGAATAAAATGGATCAGTGCTACTGGTTGTGAAAATTGGGTGCCAGGAAAACATAGTATAATTTGTTCCAGTCATTTCAATGCCGAATCCAATATCAGAAAGGGAAAAATTATATTTTTGAGCAACTGCAGCTGCTCAGGGTCTAATAAACACACTTAAATGTACTTAAATCAAAGAAAATATATCATCATAAATCATCATCAGCGTGATTTTGTTCAAATAAAACAAAATAATCTTTTTTTGAAGTCTGATTTATCGTGTGTGATATGAGTACTGTAAACAATAAAGAGTTTTATCTAAGTATCTCATTAATTGGGATGTTATCCATAATTCCATCCATGAAAATAAATAAACTGGCCAAGTGCGAGTCGGGCTCGTGCACTGAGGGTTCTGTACCGTCACAAAATACAAAAAGTAGTGCAAATACACAACATCACACCCAGGCTGTCATCCATCCAAGTATCAACCGCGCCCGACGTTGCTTAACTTGTGGGAAACAGAAATGTGTGACCGACTCGCACGCAGCCAGTATTTATTATTTGTTGTTTTACTTTAGGGTGTGCACTATAATCCGCAGTTTGACGCTTGTACCGATTACCGTTACGTACCGTTTGGTTTTTACACCAGAGCAAATACAAAAATACCTTAACAAAAACGTTTGTTGTATGTGTGGATGTGTACCCTCTTTAGTTTTGACTTAATTATATTTCTTAGTTAATCCGTCGTAACATTACATATTCTGTGTAAGTTTCAACTGACGATATTACGGCGCGAAAGATACAGCCGTTTAAAGCTGTCTTACCTTTAAACGGATGGATTTGGATCTTAATATTAATTTCTTTTGTTCATAAGTATTTTTCAGATATCCTTCCATCTCACAAGATTTTCCAAAGTTTCCAAAATTAGTCATTGAAGAGATTCACTACCCGTCTAGTATGTAAATTACCCTAACTTAAAGCAAATAATTTTAATGTGGCAACACACCTTGTTGAAGCGAGAGGCACTCATTGAAAATCTATAGGTAGTAGGTCTGTGCTTGCACGTAAACAAAATGCCAAATAACGTCCTTTTCACCACAGAAATACACAAGATCTGTGCTTTTCACAGATTCCGTTGCTTTTTTATTCAATTCCATTTCATCGAAAGATTTCACTCGATAAGTTATCCATCGAGTTTTAGATAACAGCGTTTAACAATTTGAATTTTAAAACCGTGTTATGAAAGCTGCATTTTGTAAAATATTCTTCTATATCGAGGTATTCCTACTTTAACTATTCAAGGTTACACAGAGCGGTGCTACCAAGCCGAAAAGAGATTATTGTGCTCATAATAAATTAGGTATGTACAACTTTTACTTATGAACCAAACTGAAATTGCAAACAATTAACACCTGTTCCTTATATTGAGTTTGAATTTTTAGGGTTCCTTACTAATACAAGGAACCCTTATGAAATCGTTCTGTCCGACCGTATGTCTGTTCAAAATACTGACTGTACATGAAACTTTGGGCATATTAAAAACCTTTATTGGAAATTATATCGAATTTTTTGCGATAACTACTTTTAGGTTATAGTGATAAAACTAATAAATTCAAGACGTTCTAGCTCATTATATCATTGTCCCTCTCGTAAAATTTTCTTTGCAATGAATGTTTCCAACGTAGTTTTCTTATTGGCTAAAAACTATGAAAAGTTATGTTATGTCGGGATGATACATCTACACTAATATTATAAAGAGGAAAGATTTGTACCTATTTTTGTATGTTTGTAATGAATAGGCTCCGAAACTACTGAACCGATTTGAAAAATTCTTTCACTGTTGGGAAGCTACACTATCCCCGGGTGACATAGGCTATATTATATTTTGTAGCGAGGCCGAAGGCCGAGCTTACACTCGTGCGAAGCCGGGGCGGACGGCTAGTCTCTGATATTTGGCTAAGCCGATTTTTTCAATAAACACCAATTTCTGAACTTTATATATGTGACTACAATAATTATATGGCATTAGCTGCAGAACCCTACCATATGCGTGTATCGAAAAGCCTTATGTCTTTGTTTTTAACAGCAGTTTTTTTTTAGATTTCCGATATGGTCCGATAGTAAAAGTGGTTAGAGTACAATGACCTCTTTTCAACCGAGTATCACCGTTTCGTGTAACCCTTTATAAATAGAATCCGAGCCCGCCAAGAAATCAACATAATATTCAATGTAATGTTATTGCAAATCATGATAGAGTGAAGCTAAAACGAGATTTCTTATGAATTTAGTAACAGTTGTTATACTATTTTGAGAGCGATAGTGGCCGAGCGGTAATATGTGCGCTTTAGAAGCTGGCGCCACCCAGTTCTATCCTCGGCCCTGCACCAATCACTTATTCAGTACTTAAGTAATATATTTGCAGTTTCGATGCAATCGCTTAAAAACTGTAAAGGAAAACATCGTGGGGAAATCGGTGTGTCCTTCGTCTAAGAATCTCAAAAAGTTCAAATACATAAATGACATTCACCAACATGCACTGGGCCAGCATGGTGAGCCCATCACTCTGAGAAAAGGCCTGCATGTGTCCCAAGCAGTGGGAACAATATAAACAAGCTGAAATGATGATGATGATTATATTTTAATTACTAGACAATTTTGTTATGATAGGATTCTTTTGCAGGGGTCCGCCTGGGGAAGTACCACACCTTTGCCAGTTATTCAACCGCCAAGCAGTAGTATGCAAACGCTACTGTGTTTCGGATTGAAGGGCAATGTTTCCAGCGAAATTATCTCGGGGTGACGAGCGCAGTGCACTGCCACCCAGGGTTGAAGTTCAAAATTCTGAGTGGCGTTGAGCTGTTATGGGCAAGCGTGAAGAGCCATCTAGCGAGCGACTTCGTTCGTCTCATCACTCAGTACCATAAAAAAAAATTGTATTGTTTTGTAAATCAATTAATATGTAACTTCGTCCTAGTCCAAGTATGATTGAACTGAACAATGGCACGAGTAAGCTGGCGTTAATGGGACGACACGACAGCTATTTTAATTTTATTACTAGTTATGTTGCACCCGACTTCGTATGCTTAGATTTTCACATACATTTTCAACCCTTTTTTCCTCCCTTAATCCGGCCTTTGCGCAAAATAACATAGCCTATACTTCAATCTGGTCATAACTAAGCATAACCGTGAAAACCGCATTTAAATCCGTCCAGTGGTTTAGGAGATGTGCGTGGACAAACAAACAGACAAAAATTCTTTAAACTATCTTAACGTGTTCTGCTGCTTATTTTAAAACGCCCTATACTGTGTTTTTTTTTATATCTCGCAATTACAGATTTTTTTTATGTCTACGTTTTTATTATATTTATAGAAGATAGATATTTATTTGCTACAATTAACAGTGACATAGTAGGTATTAATTAAAACGAAAACACTCAAGATTAAAATTAACAATTAAATGATGGCTAGTTATGGCTAGCTAATACATAGCCCGTAGCCTTATTACAATAGCTGTCATACTAGTAAGCGCAACCTCTCCATCCTGGACGCGCGTATTTCTAGTTACATCTAATGGTGGTACTTGACATCAGATTTATCATGTTGGCCCAACGCCTTCTGCGTTCACCAACTAGTCCGGTCAAGCTGTAGAGGCCGCAAGGCCAACAGCAAAAAGTCACATTAGAAAAAAGAAAAAAAAAGTGGTACTTGACATCGCTTATGTTTGCCGACTAAAAAGAGACGCAGCTATGTATGCTGCGTAACTGCGTCCCTTTTTACTCGGCAAATATAAGCAATGTCAAGTGCCACCATAACATATCATACTTGGAGTACAACACCGAAACATATGACTTGATAAAAAATGCGTGGGCAGCAATGGGATAAAGAAGACTGAATAATGTTAATGATGATGAAGAAGGTTGTAACTATTTTCGCTTACAAATAATACTAAAATTATAAATACGAAGGTTTTTATGTAAGTTATTTATATAGTATACTAGCCGTCCGCCCCGGCTTCGCACGAGTGTAAGCTCGGCCTTCGGCCTCGCTACAAAATATAATATAGCCTATGTCACCCGGGGATAGTGTAGCTTCCCAACAGTGAAAGAATTTTTCAAATCGGTTCAGTAGTTTCGGAGCCTATTCATTACAAACATACAAACATACAAAAATAGATACAAATCTTTCCTCTTTATAATATTAGTGTAGATAACTAGCTTATTTCCTTGACTAATACATTTTACACATAGGCTATATTTAATTCCAGAAAATATCATTGTTTCTTTGGGATATCGGGTAATACCGCGAGCTGTTACTAGTTCTATATAATTTCCATCGCAATCTCAGGAAACCCTTACATGGTTCCTAACAACCTGTTTATCGTTTATTATTTGCATTGAAATCAGCACAGCCCTAAACGCATTCGATCCCAGACATATTAAATTGCATAAATTACCACAAATCACACTATTTACACTTACGCTGGACGGTCTATATTTTACACTTAATACTAGTTACCGCTTTTAACTGCTTATAACCGGTATAAGGTGGCAGAACTAATCACCCCATTTGGTCCTGGCAGATTGCATGTCCGAGAAATCGCGTTTAGTTCAAAGATAGGCATCGGTTAGTTTAATAGATTATAGTAAAAATAAACTTGATTTTGCATGTTCTATTTAAAACAGAAAGCGTTTAATTACTTACTCTTTATGCAGATAAAATCTGATTATACAGGGATATACATGAAATGGTGGTAGGAAGCCAAAAGGAGGTCATGGTACTGCTCATTAAGAACATCTTTTACACTGGGACCAACACCGAAATTCCGAAAATTAAAATGTATAGAACAGGTGATCATCATCATCAGCCAGAAGACGTCCACTGCTGAACATCACCCCCCATTCAACCTCCATACTGAACGACATCCTGCCGTCTGCATCCACTGGACGCCCGCGACTCTCACAATGTCATCGGTCCATCTAGTGGGAGCCCTACCTACGCTGCGTCTTCCGGTTTGTGGTCTCCACTCAAGGACCCCTCTTCCCCATCGACAGGTGATATATTTTCGCAATTTTTGTATTGATCTCATAATTAAATTGAATCAGAACGATGAGTACAATCACTTTTCGGTTGTTGATAACTTTAAAACCGATTGAGCACATCATCTTTAGAATAGCATTGCAAATGGTATAAAGCAATTTTCGTGGTTATATTACACAGGATGGCGAAGATAAAAGCAAACAAAAAAAAAATGATCTCTTTCGCCAAAAATATGAGCAATATAAACGTTGGCTATGTTATTCTAAAAAGAATGCCCACTATTGTTTATACTTGGCGAATTTTTATCTTTAAAATGTTTATATGTGTAAAGACTGGTCGGTGAACACGGCCTTACTGTTATGACTATATTTTGTTCCGTTCTGCAGTTTTTAGGGTTTCATACCCATAGGGTAAAAACGGGACCCTATTACTGAGCCTACGCTGTCTGTCTATCCGTCACGTCCGTCACACTGCTTAACTTAGGTGATCCTACGAGAACTGGTGGTGAAAAGAAATTTGTCACCAACTCGCACTTGGTCATTATTTTGTATACTTTAGAGTATGTACTATAATCATGTCAAGTTTGATGCTTGTACGCATTACCGTTTTTACATTAGACCAATTAGAAAAAAATACGTTTGCTGTATTGGGACCCCTTTCGCTTTTACTTTGTGCTTTTTTTATTATTGCTTGGTTAATCCCCTGTAACATTGCATATTTTGTGAAAATTTCAACTGGCTATCTAAGTATTACGATTCGAAAGGTAGAACAGACATGGACAAACATACAGACAGACAGCGTAGGCTTAGTAATAGGGTCCCAATTACACCCTTCGAGGAGGGAACCCTAAAAGCTAGTAAAGTGATCAGAATTTACTGTTTTCGTTTAGCTTTTTATAATGTAAAGGCAACTGTCAGACGCATTCTTTCAGAGGCCGCACTTTAAGTCCATATTATAAATAAATTATCCACCGATAACCAAGTCGTAAGGATTGCATAAGAATCTATCGTAGAATTTATAAGTTCTATTAATATTGCGCTCATAAAATATTAATAAGCATATCGGTGTGGCGTAGATATAATTTCTTGTAGAGCTATGAACATCATTAAATTCTCATAGATTCACTATTCTTATTTTTTCCAGTATAGTATAAAATGGAATGTTGAGAATCAACTGATATAGTTATAAAAATTTGTTTGCTAAATAAGCTGATTTTACGTAAGTGTCTAAGAAGTAGTACTGTTTTTGAGTTGTATGTAAATATCTAGTTATGTCATCAAGTCAAAAAGTTTGTATATTTGTAGCTAATGTAACTCTGGTCTTGCGTGACCTAGCTCGACCGATTTAAAAAAGTGAGGTGTCAAAATTAGTTTTAATTCAAATATGAATTTAATATAAATTAATGATCGGACAAAAAAACTATTGTATTATATAATAGTGGTATAGTAGTATGTAGTAGCGGTACAGTAGTGGTATATTATATAGTAGTGGTATTAGGTATTAATTAACATGTTCCTTTCATTAATTTAGGTATAAAATACGACTAAACTAAAATAAGATTTTGACAATAATTTATTTTAATATATTACTGAAGTAAATTGTCTACCAGTAATAATATTAGTATAAAATGCTTAATGCAAAAATTACATCGTTCTGTTTATCTGTTGGTGCAAAAAAGAGAAATAAACAAACACACTTATAATATTAGTAAGGAAAAGGAAATTATATGAGCTACTTAAAACCCCGTTAGATGTGCCATGTGGATTTTCCCTTGACGTTCCAGTTAATTTTCATACTTCTTACGTTTACGAGTACTTTTGCATTTATACAATTAATGATAGATTGTAAAGAGCAATATAGTAGTATGCATATTTTTTTTTACTTTTTTATTAACGTATCTTTACTAGTTAACTAATATAATTACCTGAACTTCTTACTCTACTATACAAATAAAATTATTAATTAAAATAAAATAAAACAAGCTTCTGCGTCCGCCATTTTGAATTTAGTGCGACTTCATTATATTTTTCGTATATCACAGGAAACCCTTTCATTTGATACCCAATCATGGGAGTGCATAAAAAATAAGTTGTCCGCCATCCTAAAGAGTCCGCCATTGGATTTAGAATGACGTCACTTAGCTACCCATTGCTTAGATACCCATGCATTGTCATTCAAACTAAACGTGTATATGCAAAATTTCAGCTCAGTCGGTTGGGGATAACTGTTTTAAAATTCATTTGCAAAATTGACAAGGCAAGTTAAATAAAAGTAAAAAAAAAAACAAGGAAGAAGGAAGTTTTCCTCGTCCGTGTAAAAACGGATTGTCCGTTGACCGTTTATGGATTGAATCCAATTACTTAGGTCCATTGCAGTAATATTGATATTGGTCAATGAGAAGACGAATTCGACCTGTAAGTGACGTATAGTCTATTATTTAATCTGTGCTGGCCCTTTATTTCCCTGTCAGTCACACCCCGGCATCTAAAGGGTGCCGGCCTCAAGTTTTCGTTGGCGTTGATATTCATGGCGCTTGCGGCAGCCACTCATCCCAGACGTCCGCCAAATTGCTTTATTGCGAGTCGATAGGTAAATATGAGCAAGTGTCGAGTTCTATACGTGAGGGGGTTTTGATCGCTCTCGCTTTCGACCGTCACTTTTGATCGAGTGTTTTGTGTGAATGACTTTGATGCTTGCCCTTTTGGGCTCATTCGCGTTAATGTGTGAAAGTATATGTTGGATTGACTGTTCTTACTTAGTTCTTATATGTATATATAACAGAGGTATAAACTTAACCTACACCTGAGGCTTTTTACAGTGACTGCCATTTTTTAGTAATTTCTACTAATTATTAAAAATAATTATATTAATACTTGTGAAGTTCACATTTCTGGTTGGCGCTGCTACTGCCTTGGACAGACGTAGTGTTTTCCATCACGTGAAAAGATTTTTCGTCTCGTCAGCGAAAATGTGTTTGTTTGTTTTGTTTCGTTTACGCAGGAACAGAACAACGGATCGACATTATTATTTGCATACATAGTCGAAGGGCAGCAGAGTGACATAGAATACTTGTTATCCCGGAAAATGTACGGTTTCTAAAAGATTGTCTACGCGTGTGAAATCATGGGCGAAACTGGTAAGTAGATATAAACACAAAAAATACTTAAAAGTCGCTGCACAGTTTCGAATATTAGTAAGCAATTACTATTAGGTACTGCGTAAGTATTTCAATCCGATGTACTCTACTCCAAAAATCAAGACTATTTCTAGCCGTCTAGGTAGTCAAAAACAAAATAAATCCAAAGTTCGTAAAACCGATGTGCAGCCACAAGCCCTGGCGATGTCACTCCATTACCCTGGTGAATGATTCAACAAAATGTCCATAATATTTCAAACCAACTATAGCAAAGCATTCACGATTTCAAAGACACTGCCTTTCAATTACAAGTTGACATAACAACCTATATTACATACAATGGTCATTTAAAATGTTAAAGATATCCATTATCAAGGTACGTCTTTGCCTACTACCGAGCGAGGGACATACATCAACTATGAGATGAAAAGAATGGTAGACCGGTCACGAATACCATTATTTCATATTGTAAGAATCGTATCGTCGGCACATTATTTGTAGAGGCGATCGTTCATTTAGGGCACAGGAACAGATAAACACAAGAATGAAGAGGCTGCGGTCCTTTTCAGTATGGTTGGATTGGTTGGTCACATATTTTATTGTCCGTCAGTAGTATGTACCTACGTAAAGTGCAAGTACCTATGCGTTGCGTGTTAGAGCCAAAAACTAAGTGAAAAGAAACCGCAATTTTATTAGTTTTTTAAGTTTAGCAATATTTGAATGACAATTTTGTGCGGAACGATCTTAAACAATCTTAAAAGTGACTTTTTGAGTGAGATGTTTTTACACCACATTGTTGTGATCACTACTAGCTATACACATTGTATACTATACATACAATAAATACGCAAACAAACTCTAGCATTTATAATATTAATGTAATGTCAAGAGACCGTAAAATAATAAAAAAATTACAAAAAACAATATCATGATGGTAGTATAAGAATATATTGTCCGCCATGTTGCGGCATCCACCATATTGAATTTATCATCTAGGACTAAAGTGCTTGGAAAGACAAATCCAACGAACCCAACCTCGACGGGTTTGGGTCGCTGGCCATAGGAACTCCTAAACCAAAGTTTAGGACTTCTTATGGCCACCTTCTGTCTCCATCATCAGACCAGCTCTATGGTACCATTACATTACATTGTCACCGAATTTGAATATGTATGCCATATTTCAGCACAATCGGTTGAGGATAACTGGTCAAAAATTCAGTTGCAAGTTTGTGCCACACTAATAGGGCAAGTTAAATAAAAGCGTGTAAAAAATACTCTTAAGGAACCTTAACATTTGTGACCGGCTACTCTCTGTCTAATGTTTTTATACCAGCGAGTAAACCCTCACGCGAACCGGCAATCATCGCTGTTCACGAGTTTCGATGCAGCAAATCGAAACGCTCGGAAATTCAGCCTAATACGAAAACGCGATAAGTGATCTTTTATTATTTAGTGGAAGGCTTGTACACTCGATAAAAATGAATGTATATGGAGCTGATACAACCTTCAAACTTAGCATAGTAGATCCTGTAGAAAAGTAAGAGACGTTCAACTTTATTATTTAGTCACAGTATAAAGGTTTGGTGTGAAATGCATTTCTATAGAAAAATATTGATAAGGAAATCATAGAGTACATTTATACTTAAACAATCGACAACTCATTTGCGGTGAAACAGTCTAAGACTATTTAAAAAAAATAAAAATATCATATGTGGCAAGCAAGCAGACGGGCTGCCTGATGGTAAGCAGTCACCGTTGCCTATGGAGACTTGTAACACCAGAGGCATCACAAATACGTTTCCGACCCTTTAAGACTATTATCTCGCCTTTTGAATAACCTCATGTTGTAACACAAAGTTTTTAATATAAGCTTAACATAGCGATGGAGCATAACATGATTTAATATTAGCTTCAATTATAACAGCTATGTCACCAAATCTTGGATGTCAATTTAAATCTACGTCTTATTGTCATATCGATTTGAATTTTAGCATGTATTTGAAATACAGTTTATTTTTATACAGAATAGATCTACGTTTGGCCACCAACTCGCCTAGTATATGTATACCATAGTAAGGTAAAGGTACAATACAATTATTTTGTATCATCAAACTGATTTGATGATGGAGCCATGATTTAGATAGTAGAACTCTTAAAAGGCTACCAGTAAATCCCTCAAACTTGGGCTGCTTTAGTTTGCTTAGGTTGGTTTTTGTAATAAACCCAGATCTGTAGGTATTTAGGATAACTTAGTAACATACTAAATCAGAGTCACACAACGGGCAATGGAGAGAGCTATGCTCGGAGTTTCTTTGCGCGATAGAATCCGAAACGTGGATATTCGCTAAAGAACCAGAGTCACCGACATAGATATTAAAATCTGTAAGTTGAAGTAGCAATGGGCAGGTCACATCGCTCGAAGACCTGATAACCGATGGGGAAGAAAGGTTCTTGAGTGGAGACCGCGAACCGGAAGACGCAGCGTAGGTAGGCCTCCCACTAGATGGATCGACGACATTGTGAGAGTCGCGGGCATCCAGTGGATGCAGATGGCAGGATTTCGTTTAGTGTGGAGGTTAAAGGGGGAGGCCTAACTTCAGCAGTGGACGTCTTCTGGCTGATGATGATACTAAATCAGATTCATAGATGTTTTAATTCACATTTCAAGTTTTTTAATATTCAGATTGAAGTTAAGCCAAGCAATAAGTAAGAACCACCCAAATTTGGGCTGTTTATTTGTTTATTAAAACAGTGAGAAAAGCAGTAAAGTTTCGAATAACTTGACATTTTCGTTATTAGCAATTTCATTTAGTGGGCCCGCCACGTCTTATTTATGTTTATCTTGGAAACTTTGATCATAATCATTATAGGAACTTGTTTTGTGACAACCCTAGTAACTTGAACGAAGAAATAAAGAAGGATAGAGCAATCTGAATACAATCTGAGGCACTAAAATGGCGGGAGCGTCACTGAGCCAGGATTATCTCTATGATAGTGAATAGGAAACAAGGACACGTGATGTGCGGAGTGTTGATTACTCAAAATGGCTTCTTTCATTAGGGAACCGCTAGGCAGGTATGCAAACTTAGATCTGATAAACAAGGGAGATATTGTTATGAGGCGTGGGGGTGCGAACGCACCAGGCCTAAATCAGACTTAATGCTACTCACCCAGCAGACCACCTCATCGCCCGTTTTTTGCATGTATTAGGTAGTTTTTTTTACTCGATCATCTGACCCCAAACAGCAAAGCTTGTAATATAGCTGCCAGAGACTGATATACGTATATAAATATTTATTTTTAAATATATACTTAAATAGATATTAACACCCAGACATGTCGGCTACTAACATGGAGACATTTGGACACTAACGATAATTGTATCTTCCTTGTTTGCCTGATCCGAGAGAGCAAACATGGCCGATGTGCTGCTAGAAAATCCTAGATTATGTTACTTTTTGGCGTATGGAGCATTCTTGGAGGAAATGGACTGCCACAGATTGACAGACTGACGATTATCCTTCTTTGCTATGATTGTCTTTAAAATATATTTTTTGAGTTTTAAATTCACAGACTTGCCTCCAGTTTACTTCGGGTGCCTTCATTTCTGTATCTCTTGTAGTCCATTACTGTTCTTTTTTGTCTATGACTTGGAATTTGTTTAGTGACAGCCCTGGTAAGTTAAACAATTTCACGCTTATGAAATCATTATAATGTCTTCTGAGTTCGTTTCTGTTGTGAACATAGTAAATGGATAAACCTAGACCCCAAGTTAATCATTTATCAAAGTTAGCTTTGAGCGAGTAAATACTTAAGTTGTTTGTAATGTTATAATGTCTAGGTATTTAAACAAAGTTTACATCAAAATTGGTCTCCAAGATGTCTTTGAAGTAGCCGTTGCTTTTTATGTTTATCTAATAAAAGTATGTTTAAGATTTTAAAGACAGTACTTGACAGTATTTCTTTGATACGTCGGTAGGTATTTTCGCTTAATTATGTTTTTTCATTGATACCAAATAAGAGAATAAATTATCAATATGAGACTTTTTCTTTAATATTTTTATTGTCGGGTCTAGTCTAACATTTGAGAGGCATTAGTAGGGCCAAAGTCAATTGTCCTGTTGAAAACAAAACGCATTATAATTACCAATTATAATTAAGTGTATTAAATGGAACATGAAACTATTGTAACATACAGGTAGTATTAAAAAAACTGGGCTATTGTAGTGATTTCTTGATGGTGGTTTATGGTATGAAGGTAGAACACCCGCCAATTATTCCTCATGTCAAAATGTTGTGACGGGTGATGACTTACCATCCACTAAATGGGCCCCCATAAAGGTTTCCCAGCCAATGTTGCCCCTCCAGAGTCAATACTCTGGAGGGGCAACATTGGCGTGAGTGGCTTAAAGTTTCAAGAAGTGTGCTGCACTTTTACTGAGTATAATCACATTTAAAACACGCGCTACAGAATATGTACTCGCGAAAATATCTCTAAACCTTCCGAATCCTGCCCTAGATTTAAATCAGCGCGATAGCTCCACTTTCTTTGCAATGTCAAAGGATAGTTAATATATAACAAATCCTATCGAGTCAGCTCGCTTTTCTCTGAAAAACTTTCATTCAACTATATTTTTAATGTGACTGGTTCCGTGTTAACTCCGCCAATTGTGAACTTATTTCCTTGATTTTTATTGCATAGGGCTTACCTACATTTTAGATAACCTGGAGTCAGTTCATCATTTATCAGTCCTTTACCCAACTTTTATTTAACATCAACATTACACCTAGTATATTTATAACTGAGGCGTCCATGAGGCGTGATGTTTTTCATTTACATTCATACATTTGACCACAATGTGGTTTATTTAGTCCTAGGTTAGTCCCATTTCTCGGTTATTAAGGATGCATATTTAAGGAGAATTTCATGACATGAGTTTCTGTTTAGGCATAATTTTGTCGATTTCTATACACGTTCATGCTGTGATTAGAATTAGATATAGCTCTGATAAGTTTGGTAAAAATCTTGCAAACTGTCTACGCCTAGAAAGCGCAGACATCAGTTATTCACGTGTAGCAAATTAGAGACTGCTTATACTCGGCCCAAATTCAGCTTTTTTAAATCTAGGTATTGCAATGTTTAAAGTTAATTATCGATTGAGTATAAACATCGTAAACAGTGATCATCGACATCATAATCATCCTCACCAAATAACTCACTGATGGGTACATGTCTTGTTTACTTTTACCAATTTTCTATTGTCCCTTGGTAAATAAACATCACTATAGTTCGTTGATCTAATGGTCTAGTATTAGTACTTGTACTTATAAAATTAAGAGGCTTCTCATTTTTAAATATACTGATTATTTGTAAAAACAATAATTTAGAAAAAGTTTTTACCTACATTAATTCTCATCTTATTTACTTGTCGTGAAGTTAACTAGAATTCTAAGCAACAAATAGAAATCAGTTTCATATATCCACCGAGATCAATTTTGACACTGACTAAATAATTCAGGATCCAAAACTTAAAAGAGAAAAGAAAAACGTCGACAAAATATCAATGTCAAATTTCAGGGTCAACAGGGTGCCCTACCCACTCATTCTCCCCGTTTTATTTCACTTCGTGTTAGTTCCAGGCTAAATATTTAAGGAACACAGTTGGTTCGTGATTCGGCCTCACCATCAATTCCCATTATGCGAAATCCAACTGGTTTTATTGCCTTGGCAAAAATAGAAAATCTATCGGTAAACAAGTTTCGGGATCGGTATCAGAAAAAGTGAAACATTTTGAACCCGAAAATTCGAATTTGTTTTTACAGCAAGAACCACGTGGTCATCATAACAGCTAACGTTGAAAATGTTTGAGATGTTATACAAGCACCATCAATTAAAACAAACCAAGGAATAAAATTTAAAACAATTTAAAGGATAAATGACTTTGAAACAAGGAGTGAAAAGTTCTTTCATCCAAACCAGGAAGATTGCTTCGGACGAATGGGTGGAATCTTAACTATTCAAGGTATCTCGGTCCCCAGTAGAAGTTGTTCGTATTAACGCTATTTTCTAGATATCGCAGTTAAATAGTGAAGACTTTTATTCAGATCACATTAATGGAATCATAAGGGCAAAGTACCTCCTCTATTTCACAAATCGGATGTTTTATTCATTCATGAAAATTCTCTCAAAGCATTAACAAAACCTACAGTCAATTGGAAAAAGTTTTCCAAATGCCAAGAAAAAATTCCACTAGATGATAATAATTTATTGTGACAAAGTTTCGTAAAACTGAACAAACCAAACACTCAAGCTCATAAGCTAACTCTTGAAGCCATAATTCCTTACTTCGAGAGACTGAATTGTCTTTACAATAAAACCTCGTGTACGGAACACCTAGAGCGGGGCCTTAACGAGAAAATAGTGGTCGTAAATCACGGGAAATTCGTTCTTATTGAATTTCCTTTTGTCGGCTAACGGAAGCGGAGACTCGGTTTTTGTTCCGAATGGACGCTCGCAGACAGGCGAGTTTTTTGAAAGCTGATTGTTGATAATGCACGATTGATCATGTATTTTTTTAATGTTGAAAATATTGTGATGATAAACATTTTGTTAAGAAGATTGTATACAGAAAATTATGTCACTGACAAGTTGAAAAATCTATATCATCATTATGGCTACCTTTATCAGTGTAAAGATATTCCACCTGGTTTTTTAAATGACAATATCGTAGAGATTTTTTTCATATTGATTTTATATTAGGTTCGTTGTTTAGTAATTAAAAACTCCGATTAAGCGACACTGTTATTGCATGAACTGTTAGACTGTGTAATGCACTATCTGAGTGGATATTCCCAATTTAGGTGTCCTCAAATCACGAGTAAATCGGTATATTCTAAGCAAGCATGCTCCACCGTAGACCATATCATCGCTTAACATCAAGATAGCGGTAAACAATATCCCAATTTTTTTATAAAAATACAAAAGTTTAATAAAAAATATTTCTTAAGTACATAGGTAATAAAATGTGATGTGTAAATTGTATTTTTTTAAACTACCATTAAAAGAGCTGATAATTTTAAAATGGCTGAACATATTTTCTTAAATCATAGATTCATTCTCGACTAAGTCCAGCAAACATAAAAACTAAATCAAAATTGGTTCAGCCGTTTGGGAGCTACGATTCCACAGACACTCTTCGTTTCTTCGTTTTGCATCTGGGGTTAATAATTATCATTATATTATGTTTACTTACATAAGTATTAGATTATAAATCTCATATATATTAGGAAGTAGGTATAGTAAACTATCTAATAACTTATCCGTATTTCAATTTACACGTGGTCGTAGAGAAAGTATGATGACGTACATCAAATTCCTTTATATCGATATTACCCATGAATTTCAAAGCTTCACTGAAAGTATAAAGCTTCCTCTCTCATATGTTAGATGAAAATATGATGG
The DNA here is from genome assembly GCA_949125355.1 of Agriopis leucophaearia. Taxonomy (NCBI): domain Eukaryota; kingdom Metazoa; phylum Arthropoda; class Insecta; order Lepidoptera; family Geometridae; genus Agriopis; species Agriopis leucophaearia. Next base: position 9,551,123 of record OX421275.1, read on the forward strand.
ATAGTCTTCAAAGTGGAACAAACTAAACCTAAAGTATGAGTAGTCTTTACAATTTCTCGAATAAAGAACTTTAAAGAATTGAAAAATTAGGTCATCTTTGCCGAAGCAGATCTTTATTTGAAAAGTTTCCTGCTTTTATCGGTTCTCATCGAGATCTTGTTTAATCTAGTTCTGTACTATTGAATTCTAGTACATAATTTATAAAGCTTAACTTGCAGTGTAATTTACAGTTAAGAATTCCAATGGATGATCAAACGCTGTCGCTAACGGGTTAAGCTTCTTAATACTGTTTAGACTATTATGAACACTTTTAATAAAAATGCAAAAATAACTTCTCTGTGTCGGTATCTATTTGTTTACTTCGACTCTCTCTTTTTCTAGCGATCTTTTTTTAAGTTGTGACTAACTATTTTGTAAGTTTATATCGATTTAACCTACTTCTACTTTGTCGTATCGATTTGAAACATTGCAAGTGTATGTAATTCGGATAACAATATGGTAAACTTTGGGTAAAACCATAGGGTACAGCTATATTTCAGCTAAAAGCAAAGCTATTTTGCTAGTACGTTAACCTTGCTTTTCCTGACCTACTTAGGTATCTAGCTATTTCAAAAGCAGTCAAACTCTGAAAACTTATAAAGTTATACTTAGAATTTTCCGGAGAGCTGAGCTAATTGCTTTCCCACTGTTCTAAAGTTTTTATCTCAATTAGAATCGTTTTACGAGTTTGCATACTAGTGGTTGGCTTAAGGTAAGGCTTGTATTAAAATTCAGAAATAAATCAACGTGTTTAATTAAATTAATGACAAGAATTATTATAGGAGTTCGACATGGGTGTTATTATATTACAGAACAAACACTTAATGTTGCGTAAGACGCCCGAGACTCTATGGATTGACGAAAGACTAGCAGCAAGAAGCCAAAAATTGGGGGATCGGCAAAAGGCTTTATTAACTAAATAAAATACAAGGTAATTCTCAATATCTGAACTACTTAGTACTTAGGGTAAGTAAAAACTTAAACAAAAAAAGTTGGACTATTGAAGATCCAGGGACAATGCACTACTAAACACGAATGCTACTGCACCGCTTATATGAATAACATAGTTATTTATTAGTATCAATATATTGTAACTTCGTATTAATCAAAAAACCAGCCCATCAGATAAGATTGAGAGACCCTATAAACAGGACAGTAAAACTGAAACAGTGACATGGATTCATTAAAACTATAGATCGCACTTATTGAAATCTAATCTAGCTTATACATGTTTTAAATCACACACCAGTGGAACTTAAGTATAATTAGAACACTTAATTAGGTAGTACGTAAGCTTCGGTGGAAAAAATATATTGAATACACGTATATAGTAGATGAAAATACGGAGACTTAAAAGTCCATTCTCCTCAACTTGGTAGTTGTATTACTAGTAGTGCGGTGGGGATTTTGTTTCCTGTCTGCACTACTAAGCAATAGTGATGTGGGTAATTTTTAACGGGCTTGGATATTTTCATTCCCCACGACATAACCAACATTAATATTGTACCTGACTTTTATTTCATTTTCTTTTGTTTTCGACATGTATTTGATTATTTCATTATTATACTTACCGCTCGCTGGCGCGGCAACTCGAAGTGGGTCTTGGTCTCCGACACAAAAGAACGCCATCGGTCCCGGTCTCGCAACGTCTATCGCCAGTTACTGTTAGTGACTTGGAGTTAATGAAAATCTGACTCCTTTTTAGCTTCCTTTCCTCCGTGGTACTTTTTCAGCGATATCTAAGCAGGCCAACGGGTCGGAGGCCATCGATAACTCCAGATAGGCTTTTTTGATATTGCAATCTTGTTCTATTCTTAGCAGGTGGCCTAACCACCGGTTCCTCAGGGCTTTGGTCTCCCCCATGATATTTGACTCGGTGATAAGCTCTTCAATATCCTCCAATATGTTTTTCCTGACTCTCCAACTGCCGTCTTCTCTTTTGATTTGACTCAAAATCTTGCACATAATTTTCCTCTCCGCTACTAAGATTTTTTAACATTTTTGGATTTGGATTAAAGATGATTGCTTTTATTTTATTTTTGTATACACTCGTAGTTTAGCAACTGTTTTACGATATATACTGCTGTGTTGACACAGTTGGCTGGTAGTCCGACTCCCTTGCCAAATATGTCAGAAAAGTTAGCGCTACCTCACCCACCCGCCACCTCAAAAACCCGCTGCAGATTTACTATCTGTTACACTGAATCTAGAGAACGAGTTCACAATTGCTAACTCCTAAATTCTTATCACCCCTTCCCTACAATAATATTTATACAGTGTGATTGTTGGTAAAGTATTTACCGGAAAGTGTCTTGGTTCTTAGAATTATGTACAACTTTACCAATGGTATCAACTCTAAAACACAAAAAATATATTTAAATGTTAATGTTATATATTGCAGAGTGTCAATAAGCTTTTTATGGAAAGGAAGGGGTATTACATTTTTTTAGGATTGGATTATTGTTGGGTTAGTAGGGTTTTTAGGGTCGTTCAAGTTTTACACAAATAAAAAAGATAATTTTATTTGCACAAAACCCAAGTAAATCAATGCATAATATAGGCGTTTATACAATATTTGTTACTTTATATCATGTTTCATCTAGTGGGTGTACAAATTTAGAGAGGTGGCATAAAACTACCGTAAATAACATTTCATAAAAAATCTAGACTTAAATTAAATAGGCGAAACAATGTCAATTATTAAAATATCGTGTTCTTAATCCAATTAACTGTTAGACATTTCGTATAATTGTAAAATAAACAATAAGACCTACTATGTGGTTGATTAGAATGGTCTGATTCGATGAAAAGATGAACACCTTTCGGGTTGTTGATAATCACACTGTATAAGGTACCTACTTAATATTTTCGTGGTTACGAAGCAAACACACGTAATATTTATTATGACATAGTACTTAGCCGTTAAGTTAAGCTGTAACATATTAGTTGTATTGCTACTATTCGTATCTCCAAACGTATTTTAGAAGTTGGTTGATTTATGTGCTAAATTTCAAAGCGAGTACAAATCTAAGGTTGGGTTTACGCGCTGGTGCAATATTTTATAACCAGTTTTATAAAAGATATCAACAGCCGTTCACAGGACGCACAATGAGTAAATACTGTATAAATATTATTCTAGTCAAGACTCAAGTGGTGACAGAAGTGCATTGTGTAGTTGCACAGATATTTTAATCCACAAATAAAACCAGCCAAGTGCGAATTGGGTACCACAAAATACTAAAAGTAGTGCAAAAATACAACGTTACGCCCAGACGGTCACCCATCCAAGTACCGACCGCGCCCGACGACTTAACTTGGTGGTGAACAGAAATTTGTCTCGCACTTGGCTAGTTATTATAGGCTACTAGGCTAGTATTTATTATTTGTTGTTTTATTATTGCCAACTAGTGCGCCAAGTTTAACGCTTGTACGAATTATCGTTTTTACATTAGTGTAAATACAATAAATATACTAGGATTTTTTTATTTTATTTTTTTATTATTGAATAGGCTTGCGCTTGGCCGCCAACTCGCCTGATGTTAAGTTATGATGCGGCCTACGGTGGATCACGCTTGCCTAGAAGAAACTGATTCACTCTTGACTTGTAAACAAATTAACATGTAACTAAAAATATAGTAAGAGAAATTAACTACTTACATCAAATCTTGTAATGTTCAAAAGCAAAATAAACTTAGTAGGTAAAGTTAACATTTAAATAAAAATATGGTGAGGTATATTAGCTTCATCATACGTGATAATGTCATTCAAAAGTAAAGAAGTTTAGTCGGTAAAATTAGTAAGGTAAATTAGCTACTACTTCATTACTCATTATTCTATTAGAAAAAAAATAAGTAACTTAAAAAAGTAACTTACAAAAGGATGAAATGATTTAGTTTTATTTGTTTATTTGAAAGGTGATTTAATCGAGAGTGTTCTTAGATATGATTCAAGAAAATATTTTCAGCTGTTTTAAGTTTATCAGCACTTTTATCGGGGGTAAAAAAATGCCTTTTGTATGATGTATTTTACCCAGTAACTATGTTGTATACATATACTCTTACAAATTTCCCAAAACGAGCAAAGGCAGTGTAAGTTTTTGCTAGAACCAATGGTAAAACAATGGTAAATGCCATCGCTTATCGCTTATAGCGATAAGGCCACCAAATATTTCACTAGTGTTAAGTAGTTTTTATCTTATTATGTACCTATGTAATTTTAGGTGTGAACTATGAAGATTTATCTATTTAAAACAGACTACAACTGAGTTATTTTTAAAAGTTCAAGATAACTGAACTGTGTTCATTTTTGAAAAATTTGTTAACCCGAGCACGGTTTTCCGTGCTTTTCCGTGCAAGCGCTTTTGCGCTGAGGTGACGATATCATAACATTTTCTGCTCAACTCCTGAGCCATCCATGGTCGAGCGAGCACAAAAAGCAAAATCCAGCTCCGCAGGTAATGCTCTAGCATATTCTATATTGGTATGCAAGGTACAGTTGAAAAATGCAGCTTTCTAAAGGTTTTGGTTTAAAAAGGCACTTTTTGAGCATTCTCATACAACGTGTTACCTACATTGATCGATGGCACTAAGGCAAAAGTTAAATCACAAGAAAATAATTAGAAAAGTAACTTTCGGGATACAAATCACGTGTTTTGAATGTCTATTCGGACTTACCGCGCATTATTGCGTCACGAGCTGAGAGTCAGCTAGTGACCATAGCCATTATAATGTGATCGAAACGTGGAGCAAAAGGTACCTATTTTTACCTAAATAAAATAATGCACGATAAGTTCTGATAGTCATTTAAAACAAAATGAACGCTGCGGACATGCAATTTAGCGAATTTAGCGGACGAGTGTATGCTGAATAATATTTGCAAGACACAGCAGTGATAATATCAGCTACTTTGGTATCTGGATTTGGGTGGACTTCGTCTTTTTGACTTTGTTGACATCGATAAAGCTTTTCCGTTGCCTTGGCAACTGGCAACTATCAACTGTGGCGCCAAGTCGTGGTGCGCGCAGAGAATGCGCGTCAAATACAAATTGAACCATAAAAAAAAATTTAGGTCTATGAATTGAACTACAATCCGACAATTAAGTTCCTGTAATTTTTTATTGTTTGTGTTTATTGCTATCATTTTTATACTTGTGTTTTTATATCTAATTTTTAAGATAGTGGATGCACCACGATGTGCAAGAGTGAACGCGATCGAATCTGGCCAGGCAGTTGTGTCACAGGATAATTTGGTAAGATGCCCTCAGTGTACCCAAGATAGGTTTTTTAAAGGACAGAGAGGCTTGAAAATTCACCTAAGGAAATGCCATAAACCGACTACTCTACCTCTTTCGGCTCCAAATTTAATTCAAAGCCCTGCTAATGGACCAACGCAATCTTTCTGGAAAACTTTGGCTTATAATAAAATTAACAACCCAGTTTTAAAACGCATTCCCAGAGGTGCCCGCCTCTCTGTCGCTGCAGCTTTGTCCCAAGCTATTAAGGCCGTGGTTGAAAAAAACACCAAAGATAGCTGGGAACATTTGCTTTTTTTTCCATATGCTGTACTTCACGTCAGTTACAAAGCAAACAATAAAAAGTCGTTGACAACACGAATTAATGAGAACTGCGTGAAGTACAGTACTTTAGAAGAGCCTGCCTTACCTTTGATTAACAACTTGGAATATAACCGAAATTCTAAATTTTCTGCGAGACCGTCCGCTGAGTCTGCCATCTACAAACTTGTAGAGAGTAAACTCAACGACGGCGATATTAAAGGCACGGCACTTATCCTTTTTTCCAGTGACACGATTGTCCCTTCGAATCCTGAAACCCTTTCGATCTTAGAGGGAAAACACCCGCTTTCAGCGGCAGATTTCACACTACCTGAGGCACCGATAGAGAGCGATGACAACGTTGAGGTGACAGCCTTAGAGGTTTCAGCAGTCGTCATATGTCTTTCCAGAGTGGATCTGCTGGAGGCCTGGACGCCCTGGCTCCGCAACATTTAAAGGACCATCTGGTGCATGCGGAGAAGCCGGGGAAGCACTTATAAAGGCCCTGACGGCTCTTATAAACCTAATGCTGTCAGGTCGAGTGAATGGTGACATCATCGAAATACTCTACGGTGCCAATTTGTGCGCTTTAAAAAAGAAGGACGGTGGCATTAGGCCAATCGCCGTTGGAATGACCTATCGGCGCCTCGCAGCCAAAATATGCTGTAAAAAGGTAGCGCCGGTTTTGACAAACTTTTTTCAGCCTTTACAGTTAGGGTTTGGCTCGCGAGGTGGCTGTGAAGCCGCCGTCCATTCTGTCAGAACCTTTTTGAGTCAAAATTGTGGCAATCTGCTGCTTAAGGTGGATGTAAAAAATGCTTTCAATTCAATAGATAGAGGTGCCCTACTAACGCAAGTCAAAGATAAAATACCAAATTTATATGATTTTCTTTGGCAATGTTATGGATTTACTTCTAAATTGACTTATCATGGCAACGAAATTACTTCCGCTGTAGGTTGTCAGCAAGGAGATCCTTTCGGCCCAGCAGTGTTTAGCCTTGCCATCCATCCCATCATCGAACGTCTACAATCTAAACTAAATGTTTGGTGTTTGGACGATGGTACTTTGGGCGGTGACGCAAATACACTATATGACGACCTCGCCTTTTTGATATCTGAATTTCGCATTATTGACTTAGAACGAAATTTTTCAAAATGCGAATTTTTTATTTCAGATTCATACCCAGCGAAAGATTTGGTGATACAAAAATTCAATGTTTTAGCCCCCAATATAAAAATAGTTAACAATAAATAGTACACTTCGTTTGTTGGGCTCTCCAATCCTAGATGAAACTTTTTCCCTCTTCATTAAAGAAAAAATTCAAAATTTTCTACAATGTTCGGACCGCTTAGACAAAATTAACACCCACATGGCCTTCACAATTATTCGTTTCTGCCTATTTGTACCAAAATTTACTTATCTTGTTCGATGTTGTCAACTCTGGAAGCATCCAGATTTACTTCAAAATTTAGACAACATCGTTAGAAATACTTTGGCTTCTATTTTAAATGTAAATCTAAAAGATCGAGAGTGGCATCCGTTCCATTGCTGGAGTGGCTCTGCCCGCTTTCCTGGTCTCGGTTCATAGTAATCAACATTTGATTGAAAAAAATATTTTTAATAGCGTCGACAATGTCGACATATCCTACATGAACGAGGCCAGTGACGCGTGGAAGGTAGCGTGCCCGAACTCTGATTTCCCATTGACTCCATCTTCGCAGCGGCTCTAGGATGGACCGATCTGTGAGCAAGTGCGGAAGCAACTTTTTAATACGTGCTTGAGCTCTGCAGATCGTGCCCGTCTCTTGGCCGTCGCTGAATGGGAATCAGGTTTGTGGCTACAGGTCCTCCCTTCGCCCAATACTGGAACGCTGCTAGATTCTTCTTGTTTTAGGATCGCGACTTCCCTTCGCTTGGGCGCGTCGTGCTGTGCTCCACACCGCTGCCAGTGTGGTGTTGCTGTCGACCAGCTCGGTCACCACGGGCTTTCCTGCGTAAGGAGTGCAGGTAGGATTCCCCGCCATGCCAGCCTTAATGACATCATCCGTCGGGCTTTTACCACTGCTAACTGCGCTGCCGTACTCGAGCCGAGCGGTCTCGTACGTAGCGATGGTAAAAGACCGGACGGCATGACGTTGATTCCTTGGAAGATGGGGCGACCTTTAGTATGGGATGCTACCTGCGTTGATACCCTTGCGCCGTCTCAACTTCCCGGTACGCAAAACAAGGCTGGTGCGGCGGCTGAATCCGCTGAAGGCCTCAAAAGGCGCAAATATAGTAGTCTAGATAGTGGATACATGCTTGAGCCTTTTGGGGTCGAAACTTTAGGTCTGTTGGGGTCGGGTGCCAAAATATTTTTTAAAGATTTATCCAAACGCCTGGTCGAAGCATCTCGTGACCAAAATGCTGGCCGGTATCTTGCGCAACGTGTTAGTATTGCAATCCAACGCGGCAAAGCAGCCAGCATTTTGGGCACGTTGCCTACAGGCAGCGGTTTTTTAGATTAGTGTAGTTTAATATATTTAATTTATTTTATAATAATTAAGTCTGTTTCTTTATTTTAATTTAGGTTAGTTTATTTAATTGTATTTACTTAGGTAGTTTTTATTTTTAAGTACTTGTTTCTTTATGCGACACGTCAAGTAAACAAAAATAATTATAGTTTAAAAAACCATAAAACACGCTATAAATGACTCGCGAAACCACTAGGGGAGGTGAATAGAGTTGGGAAAGTAGAGTACCGAAGTAGACACTGGACACCGTGTTGTGCATGCGGCGTGATAATTGGAGTATTTCCCGCAAGACAGCTGCTCTGTCTGTATCATTTACGCCGTTGAAGAGTTCCACTTTCCACCTCCTGATTCTGATGAGAACAGTTTGATTGTACCAAATTATTGTATTGTCACCCGAATTACATACTGGGTTAATTCGTTTGAGGCGGTCAGTCTGTTTTCTCGACAAGATCCATGATTTTGACCATGACTACGGACTGAACAGACAAGATAGCCAGTACAGCCTCTTCCTATTATATACTGTAAATGTGTGCATAAGTGAAACTCACAAATTTTTTTTTGTATTATTAATAGGCCTGTGTTTGACCGCCGTGCGATACTGCGGTCTACGATACGCTTGCCTAGATGAAACCGCTCCTTTTGCGACTTGAAGACTCAGACTCAGATGTGTTTCTTATTATATTACCTACTGTATTGTACCTATACTGTACCGTTGTGCGTCGTCACTTCAGCTATTCCTACACCTCGGACCATGCTCGACGGTAAATTCTCGCTCCTCATTATTTCGCTTCGACTTTGCGCCCTCTAAATAAATGTTATTAAAAATGCAAAACTAATATTTTTTTAAAGAGTGCAAACGTTTCGTTGCTTAGGCATGTGCAATTAAGATCCGCAAGTTTTGAAAAGCTGGTAGCTTTGGAATGTTTTGGTTTTTGCAATGTACATTTTTATGTGTAGCAATCATTTTGTTGATTTTCACAGCTATGAAATGTGTACATGTAAAATATTTTTAGTTATAATATAATGAGATTAAATTTGAAAGCAATGACTAAGTATTTAGCTTTACATCCTAATATTATAAATTCAAAAGTGTGATTAGTTGTTTCGTTTGTTTGTTCCTCTTTCCTATTTTACGCGATCTTTTTTGTCTCATGCCTACAATATGTGGAATGCGGTTCCTTCTGTGGCATTCCGCGTACCTACCTAACTATATCATGGGATTCTTCAATAGGGCTGTTATAGTATGTCCGGTGTAGCATGGTGCCTGTGACATTAGCCGACCAGCCTCCTGATTATGTAACTTGCAACTCGCGATTTAGTCACAATTTTGACAGTTTCACTATGACCGAACTGTCAAATTATGCGATTACATCGCGAGTTGCAAGTTACATAATCAGGGTTCAGCTAATATCACAGGTACCATGCTATACCGCACAGACTATAGTAGAGTATTTAAAGGTCGGCAACGTATCTGTGATGTCCTTGGTGTTATAGGTATTTAGATATCTATAGAAGATGGAGATCTATAGAAGACTTTGTATCCCAGAAAAATGGACGGTACTTAAGGCAACATCCACGTGGTGAAACCGGGAAATGCAGCTTGTAAAATTTAGAGTGGTAAAAAAATATGATAAAACTCAGTCACGTAAGTAATTTTTGTTTCGGAAATCGACCTAAATATTATGTATCGACTTTTTGACTCGTAATTTCTGATGCCAGCTCAATCACGAATCAGAAATTAGACTTTTAAAAGAATTACCATAAATTCCGTCAGATAAGTAATGGTTAGACTTCGAATAAAACATCAGACCATATTCAAGACAGCCTCAAGTCTCCTTGCAGTTCACCAAGAATTTTCATAAAAAAGCCCTAGAAATTCAAGTTTTATAAATGAAGCGTCCAAGTGGGACTTGTTACATCTTCGAAATGTGAAACTTGAAGGTTCGCGGAGCCATCAAACGATTTCCCAAGAGCGTGTTTAGGAAAACACGAAAGTTTAGACAGTATACAAAACAAACAATTCTTTAAATTAACGACTTTAAATGTACCCGCGAAATAATATTTTGTCAGATTGCTTAGTAAATCTTAGTGGATAATAATATAAGCAATGATCTTAGGATATAAGCATATAAATAATATATGCAAATATAAATACCTGTCTTATTTCAAACATTATAAAAAGTACTACAATTACTGCTACATTAAAGAATACATAAATTAGTTGTGTAAACAAACAATTATGATCTTAAGCCTTTGGATTGTCTTTAGACCTTCAACGGTATCTATATAGTGGGCAGTCTTTCCTGTTTTTGTAGTGTTAGTGATAGCTTGTATTTTGATTAGTTAATAAAGGCATGCACTTGCCAGTAAGAAATTATTTATTTTTTATTGTAATTTTTTAACGTCGTTTAGTGTAGTTTTTTTGTGTCACAAAAAAATTATGCCAAGCAATAATCATTCTTGAGATGGGTGACTAATTTTTCAGCCATCTCAAGAGTGACTTAACTAATTGCTACTTCGGATTGGATCAGATGACATGTAAAATTATAGGATGGTTTGTCTTAAATCAACAATTATTGTTATACGAGTTGATCTAAATACTCCTAACTCATGTTAACCACTCAATATATAGTGCGAGTATATAGGGTCATCTCATACAGGCAGTTTCTGTACATCATAACCAACAACTTTTGTTTCTATGACTTTAAAAAATTCTCATAAAATCTGCTGTTTTAAAATTAAAAGTACCTACACGAATCATTGTATAACAACTTTTTAATTTTATGTACTCAGGTGTCAATTTTTATTTAATCTGTCTTGAAAGAAAACCTATTACTTTAAAATACAAACTCGAAACCCTCAAGTAGGTATACTTTTGTGTAGGACAAAAGGCCCGAAAAAGAAAAACTCGAGACGAGCAAACTTTTTATAAGAAAATTTCACACATAAATAACGTCACATACGTTCAGGTCCTCCATTATTTGGCCTCAGTGAAGTTTGTCTGCGTATATTTTTACAATGTTTTCAAAGCGCTGTAATTTGTCTTTGCGTGTCTTCCTTGATACGGCACTTTCGAACGTTTTCAGTATTGTGTAGAACTTGTGCAGACAAACGCATTACTTGTGTTAAGAGACAAGTAGGTATAAGGTAACATGAAAAGGTGCTACTAACCCGAAAGGAAGTCATGTCGATGATGAGTACCATTATGATTATTGATACGCGATTTCATTGTTTTATGGAACAGCCTTTTTTCGCTATTTCACGGCTAGTCCATCGTAAAATTTGTTCATAATTACAATGATTCCTTTTGGCTTAGTACCACCATTGCGTGCAACATTATACGTGCTACAATATACGTGTCTCAAGATGCTCTAGGCTAGTTATTTTTTCAAGTATCCACTTGCCACCAGATGCCTTTCGTATTATCTGTAATGTTTATTAATTTGTATTCAAAAAGAGTCAAAAGCACGTAATTTAATAGCCTATCTCTTTGTACTGCCATAAAATATATTTTATATGTACTATAAAAGCTCATTTTATGTATAAGCATTCTCGAGTCAACTCTTTCTAGATTGTCAATGATTATCAATAAAGTATAATAGCATTATCAAACTTATTTTGCAGGCTGCAAGGTATAATAATTATATTAGTGAAGCTAATAAGCTATTTGAGCAAACATTTATTCATAATAATAGAACTTTGGTTTCTTTATAGAGCAAGAGCCCGTGAACCCCAGACCTTCGTTATTTTATAAAAGCTGAAAGTTTGTCAGCGCATGCTTCCAACACAGGTAAGACAAGGTTAGGGGGTAACTTCATAATGGTCCATCGTTCTTACCTGTGTTGGAAGAATGCGCTGACAAACTTTCAGCTTTTATAAAATAACGACGAAGGTCTGGGGTTCACGGGCTCTTAGACTATTATTACCTTTTCTGAGAAAAAGTGAGTAAATAACAACCCTGTAACTTGCACTGTATTTCTTGAATTTTCTAATACACAGAAATGAAATGTTTTTTTGTGTGTTGTTTGTGAATGGGGCAAGTGCCTTTATTAACTTAACAAAATACTAGCTAAAACTAACACTAAATAAACAGACTGTCCATAGACCGTTAAAGGTCTAAAGACAATCCCAATGCTCAAGCCCACTATCAGTTGGCAGCGTACGTTGTTTGTTAATTATGTGTTTGTTTTGGTTTACTACGGGGGGTTTGAAAAATATTTATCTTTTTGATTCATTGAATCAAGCGTTACTTTGCGGAAGTCCATCTTCAAAACTGTTTTTCTGATGAAACTCTAATGTTATTCCGCTTCTACGTACGTACGTAGAAGCGGAATCACACTTCTTTTTAACAGAATAGTATTTCATTAAAAAAATAGTCATTCTATTTTGTGCTAACTATAACATCGCATGTCGTAAATATACTCACAATTCACATAGACGGTGCCCTACATACACAATTCTATTTGTCTCCGTTAGGTGGACATCGTTATGATATCGTCTTACTAATTAATTAGTGGCCAAAGGCGAATTAATCAAACTTTATGGCATGGTATTTAATCACGTTATTGGTTGAATTACCTAAGCTTACAAGGCTACCAAGGATAACAATCGCTATATATTATCATAGTTAGAGGCGTCAAACTGGTCTAAAAAGTTAAAAAAGAAGTTAATATCTTATGTTGTTGTTTCTAATTGAATCCCACTGCTGGGCAAATGCCTTTCTCGCCCGTGCGTTCTAAGGAGGTATCACAATCTATAATATTCCCACAACCCAATTCAATAGAAAACTTAGGTTAGGTTAGTTCGGTTAACCTTTCCAGTCGTCTCATTTTTCTAAGTATCACGTACGAATAAATCGTCAAGGTACAACCTCTCTTTGTAACCCTGTAGCCATATTTTTGATAGACACATACTTTGTTTCGAAGATATGTACTGAGGACCGGTATGGCACAGTGGTAGCCATATAAGCTGGAGAGCTAAGTTTGATCCAGCCAGCATGAATACCTGCTCTAAGTCTGGGTGTTAGTTATCTGTATTTTAGTGTTTCAATGGCACAAATTAACACAGGACACAGGTAATATCGAAATGAGCTATGGGTGTTACGCGACATTTTATCTATAGATTTAACCTAGAATTTACGTATATACTGTGAAACATACATACATGAGAATGTAGTTGAAATAAGAATAGTCGCAAACTAGTCGCCCAAAAATTACATAGCCTCGAGCATCGCCATAAAGTAGCTTGTCTGCCTATATTCTACCGGATACATTTCGGTGAGTGTGCGCAAGAGCTTCATGACCTTATTCCACCCTCCCCCTTTTACTACAGGACAAGTAGAAGGACTGCACACTATCACCCCTTCCTCGTGGAAATTCCAAGGATTCGTACACAACCATTTGGGTCGTCTTTTATGATACGTACCGCCCAAGAATAGAATTCCCTGCCGTCCTCCTTGTTTCCTGAGAACTACAATCTGGGCATCTTCAAGGCTAGAGTGAATAGATTTCTTCTAGATCAACGTGTTCCATCCTCGGCCACACCGTCGCTTACCATCAGGCGAGATGGTGGCCAAACGTAGATCTATTCTAGGTATATAAAAAAAAGAGAATCTCCTTTTTTTGGAGTCAGTTGAAAATATACATTGAAAAAAAGTGTGAAAGTCAAATCCAAATTTATACCATTGTTATCAAAAACTACAGATTGAATTGAGAAACCTTCCTCCTATTTTGTAGTCTATTAAATTTAAATTAAGTAAATAGACGAAACTATTTACTTAATTTAAAATGATATCCTGGTTTTATACTGACTTCGTACGTAAAAGAGAAAATATTTAACGTTCTAATTACAAACCCATGCTAGCCAAACTGCTAAATTAACCAACACCGGAATTTAAACGTGCAAGTTCGTATTGCCATTCAACATTTGCTTTGCAAGCCTCGAGTTGTCGCCAAGTCGCTTGCATATGCCGCCAAACTCAGTGTTTGGAAAATCGAGACTCTATGAAAACTTGTTTTACTTGTGTAGCTTGGCGGACTCATGCACGATTGACCCAGTAAATATAAATTTTGGAGTTTTTATATGCAATTGGAATAGTTTTCAGGTTTTGTGCTATAGAATTAAAATTCGAACGCATTCATTTACAAAATGTATTCATATGAAAGCAAATAGTTTGTACTTTTTTTTATAATGAGCTTGCTGCTCGCCTGATTATAAGCGATGATACGGTCCACGATCGAGCAAGATTACGTATAAAAACTGATTCACTCTCGACTTGAAGTCGCGTAGGTTGTAACTATCAGGAAACATCCATTTGGGCAGCCCATTCCACAGACCTATACTAATTATATGCTATAATTTTTTCCTAATGTAGAATACTTCAATAAACTTTAAAATATTATTAATATTAAAAAAAACGATTTATATAAATGTGCAGTTCTGCATCCTTTTATTTTTAACACGCTTTTATTAGCTTGGTATGTCTATGTACCTATGTATATATGTAACGGAATCGTTGAACGTGATTTTCACTCCTTTCAAAACGACGCGACGGATTGATTTTAAACTGTGCAAACTTAACAAGGACCGATGACAATGCAATAATTTAAATAGTTTTTCCCATTATCCTTAACAAGATCTTCAGGATTAGCGATTTTAAACCGTATTTTTAAGTTTATTAAACTGTGATAATAATTTTAATTAGTCTCCAACTGCCCTGCATTCATCCTGAACCTTCTAATCTCTTCGTCCTGAACTCATCCTAAAATTAAAATAAACCTATTCCTTATGCAACCATCAACATTATTGCAACATTTTTTTTTTCTCAACCAAAATTAGTTCTATATCCTAGCCAATTAAACAAATGTAGGTCTATAACTTAGTCCTTTTCAAAAGTTTTAAAAAGGACTAAGTTACACACGAAATCGACTAAGTTATTGACGAATATCTCTTAAAATGAATGTAATGTTTGCCTAAGTAAGCATCATACATAAATTAGGTTTCTTTACTTATAATTTTTCTTCGAAACTAAAGAAATGCAACAAGAACCTTCACTAAAGAAAACCAATTTGCAGTGAAGTGAATTGCTCTAATCAATCTTTATCGAACTAATAGGAGTGGTGTTTTGTGAGCAAGGGTGGAAGTTTTCCACTAAGCCACAGCACTTGTCGAATCAACAACTACTCAGGCAAGCTCTCACACAAGTATGGGCGTTACTGTATAGTTTGTTTACGAGCTAAAGTTGCTTGATTATGTTTAAATAGCTTTTATCCCCAGCATCTCGTGTACTGAACAAAATACCAGCCGGTTTATTCTATAAGCAAAGTGAACGCGCAAGTGAGGTGATAAGCTAAGTGAACGTGTATTTTTCTTGTCGATTACTATAGAGAAATGTCAATATGCCGAATGATCATCCTTGACTGTAGTCCCTTACCCTTATAATTCGATGTTTTGACATTTATCTGCAGAAATAGGCAAGAAAATATCACATTCACTTAGCTTATCACTTCACTTGTGCGTTTACTTAGCTTGCAGAATAGACCGGCTGGTCATATTAGTCTGGAATAGCTTAGGAAAGTGAATCGGTGGATTGATTAGTGTTCGGAATGACTACTTTTTCTAAAAGATGAAAACATTGCAACCTCCTTGAAGCAACCTTTATCAGTACCTTTATCAGTGTAAAGATATTCCACCTGGTTTTTTAAATGACAATATCGTAGAGATTTTTTTCATATTGATTTTATATTAGGTTCGTTGTTTAGTAATTAAAAACTCCGATTAAGCGACACTTATTGCATTAACTGTTAGACTGTGTAATGCACTATCTGAGTGGATATTCCCAATTTAGGTGTCCTCAAATCACGAGTAAATCGGTATATTCTAAGCAAGCATGCTCCACCGTAGACCATATCATCGCTTAACATCAAGATAGCGGTAAACAATATCCCAATTTTTTTACAAAAATACAAAAGTTTAATAAAAAATATTTCTTAAGTACATAGGTAATAAAATGTGATGTGTAAATTGTATTTTTTTAAACTACCATTAAAAGAGCTGATAATTTTAAAATGGCTGAACATATTTTCTTAAATCATAGATTCATTCTCGACTAAGTCCAGCAAACATAAAAACTAAATCAAAATTGGTTCAGCCGTTTGGGAGCTACGATTCCACAGACACTCTTCGTTTTGCATCTGGGGTTAATAATTATCATTATATTATGTTTACTTACATAAGTATTAGATTATAAATCTCATATATATTAGGAAGTAGGTATAGTAAACTATCTAATAACTTATCCGTATTTCAATATACACGTCGTCGTAGAGAAAGTATGATGACGTACATCAAATTCCTTTATATCGATATTACCCATGAATTTCAAAGCTTCACTGAAAGTATAAAGCTTCCTCTCTCATATGTTAGATGAAAATATGATGGATAGTCTTCAAAGTGGAACAAACTAAACCTAAAGTATGAGTAGTCTTTACAATTTCTCGAATAAAGAACTTTAAAGAATTGAAAAATTAGGTCATCTTTGCCGAAGCAGATCTTTATTTGAAAAGTTTCCTGCTTTTATCGGTTCTCATCGAGATCTTGTTTGATCTAGTTCTGTACTATTGAATTCTAGTACATAATTTATAAAGCTTAACTTGCAGTGTAATTTACAGTTAAGAATTCCAATGGATGATCAAACGCTGTCGCTAACGGGTTAAGCTTCTTAATACTGTTTAGACTATTATGAACACTTTTAATAAAATGCAAAAATAACTTCTCTGTGTCGGTATCTATTTGTTTACTTCGACTCTCTCTTTT
This sequence comes from Agriopis leucophaearia, assembly GCA_949125355.1. Classification (NCBI taxonomy): domain Eukaryota; kingdom Metazoa; phylum Arthropoda; class Insecta; order Lepidoptera; family Geometridae; genus Agriopis; species Agriopis leucophaearia. The sequence continues at coordinate 9,568,041 of OX421275.1, forward strand.
TCTAGCGATCTTTTTTTGAAGTTGTGACCAACGATCTATTTTGTAAGTTTATATCGATTTAACCTACTTCTACTTTGTCGTATCGATTTGAAACATTGCAAGTGTATGTAATTCGGATAACAATATGGTAAATTTTGGGTAAAACCATAGGGTACAGCTATATTTCAGCTAAAAGCAAAGCTATTTTGCTAGTACGTTAACCTTGCTTTTCCTGACCTACTTAGGTATCTAGCTATTTCAAAAGCAGTCAAACTCTGAAAACTTATAAAGTTATACTTAGAATTTTCCGGAGAGCTGAGCTAATTGCTTTCCCACTGTTCTAAAGTTTTTATCTCAATTAGAATCGTTTTACGAGTTTGCATACTAGTGGTTGGCTTAAGGTAAGGCTTGTTATAAAATTCAGAAATAAATTAACGTGTTTAATTAAATTAATGACAAGAATTATTATAGGAGTTCGACATGGGTGTTATTATATTACAGAACAAACACTTAATGTTGCGTAAGACGCCCGAGACTCTATGGATTGACGAAAGACTAGCAGCAAGAAGCCAAAAATTGGGGGATCAGCAAAAGGCTTTATTAACTAAATAAAATACAAGGTAATTCTCAATATCTGAACTACTTAGTACTTAGGGTAAGTAAAAACTTAAACAAAAAAAGTTGGATTATTGAAGATCCAGGGACAATGCACTACTAAACACGAATGCTACTGCACCGCTTATATGAATAACATAGTTATTTATTAGTATCAATATATTGTAACTTCGTATTAATCAAAAAACCAGCCCATCAGATAAGATTGAGAGACCCTATAAACAGGACAGTAAAACTGAAACAGTGACATGGATTCATTAAAACTATAGATCGCACTTATTGAAATCTAATCTAGCTTATACATGTTTTAAATCACACACCAGTGGAACTTAAGTATAATTAGAACACTTAATTAGGTAGTACGTAAGCTTCGGTGGAAAAAATATATTGAATACACGTATATAGTAGATGAAAATACGGAGACTTAAAAGTCCATTCTCCTCAACTTGGTAGTTGTATTACTAGTAGTGCGGTGGGGATTTTGTTTCCTGTCTGCACTACTAAGCAATAGTGATGTGGGTAATTTTTAACGGGCTTGGATATTTTCATTCCCCACGACATAACCAACATTAATATTGTACCTGACTTTTATTTCATTTTCTTTTGTTTTCGACATGTATTTGATTATTGCATTATTATACTTACCGCTCGCTGGCGCGGCAACTCGAAGTGGGTCTTGGTCTCCGACACAAAAGAACGCCATCGGTCCCGGTCTCGCAACGTCTATCGCCAGTTACTGTTAGTGACTTGGAGTTAGTGAAAATCTGACTCCTTTTTAGCTTCCTTTCCTCCATGGTACTTTTCCAGCGGTATCTAAGCAGGCCAACGGATCGGAGGCCATCGATAACTCCAGATAGGCTTTTTTGATATTGCAATCTTGTCCTATTCTTAGCAGGTGGCCTAACCAGCGGTTCCTCAGGGCTTTGGTCTCCCCCATGATATTTGGCTCGGTGATAAGCTCTTCAATATCCTCCAATATGTTTTTCCTGACTCTCCAACTGCCGTCTTCTCTTTAGATTTGACTCAAAATCTTGCACATAATTTTCCTCTCCGCTACTAAGATTTTTTAACATTTTTGGATTTGGATTAAAGATGATTGCTTTTTTTTTTTTTTTGTATACACTTGTAGTTTAGCAACTGTTTTACGATATATACTGCTGTGTTGACACAGTCGGCTGGTAGTCCGACTCCCTTGCCAAATATGTCAGAAAAGTTAGCGCTACCTCACCCACCCGCTGCAGATTTACTATCTGTTACACTGAATCTAGAGAACGAGTTCACAATTGCTAACTCCTATATTCTTATCACCCCTTCCCTACAATAATATTTATACAGTGTGATTGTTGGTAAAGTATTTACCGGAAAGTGTCTTGGTTCTTAGAATTATGTACAACTTTACCAATGGTATCAACTCTAAAACACAAAAAATATATTTAAATGTTAAGAGTGGGTCTAATGGCAGGATAAATTCTGATTTCCCCCGCGCATCTCGCCACACCCAGCGCATGTACGGATAACAAACACGGGCGGCGCGACGACGCGCGGAACCAAGCTTGCGTACTCGACGTCTGAACTGACATGGACTAACCGTCTCAACAGAGCGATGGTTACTGATCGGTGCAACAAACCGATGCCTCAAGCTTGTGTCACGCGAGACGAAAGACAGCGTATTGCGCGGATTAAAAATGTTGTAAGCGCCAAGTGCTTTCTACTCTCATAGCTTATAGAATAGACAATATTTTTAAAAATTGCCAGGGTCAGCTCTAGGTTATACATGAGTGATAATATTTACATAATTTATTGTTCAATAATATGAACCAAAACAGAATGCAAACCAAAAATGTTGAAAATTAGAGATAACTTTGTGATGGTTTTCTATCGAGAAAATTTTATCCTACCATGTTTTCGTCAGGGTCGACCTTTACTTATATATTGAAGTTTCCTAACGTATTTTTTTTCGATTTTGGACATGATTTACTACTGAAGATTTTGCTTTAGGCCCACTCTTAATGTTATATATTGCCGAGTGTCAATAAGCTTTTTATGGAAAGGAAGGGGTATTAAATTTTTTTAGCGTTGGATTATTGTTGGGTTAGTAGGGTTTTAGGGTCGTTCAAGTTTTACACAAATAAAAAAAGATAATTTTATTTGCACAAAACCCAAGTAAATCAATGCATAATATAGGCGTTAATACAATATTTGTTACTTTATATCATGTTTCATCTAGTGGATGTACAAATTTAGAGAGGTGGCATAAAACTACCGTAAATAACATTTCATAAAAAATCTAGACTTAAATTAAATAGGCGAAACAATGTCAATAATTAAAATATCGTGTTCTTAATCCAATTAACTGTTAGACATTTCGTATAATTGCAAAATAAACAATAAAACCTACTATGTGGTTGATTAGAATGGTCTGATTCAATGAAAAGATGAACACCTTTCGGGTTGTTGATAATCACACTGTATAAGGTACTTAATATTTTCGTGGTTACGAAGCAAACACACGTAATATTTATTATGACATAGTACTAAGCCGTTAAGTTAAGCTGTAACATATTAGTTGTATTGCTACTATTCGTATCTCCAAACGTATTTTAGAAGTTGGTTGATTTATGTGCTAAATTTCAAAGCGAGTACAAATCTAAGGTTGGGTTAGCGCGCTGGTGCAATATTTTATAACCAATTTTATAAAAGATGTCAACAGCTGTTCACAGGACGCACAATGACTAAATACTGTATAAATATTATTCTAGTCAAGACTCAAGTGGTGACAGAAGTGCATTGTGTAGTGTTGCACAGATATTTTAATCCACAAATAAAACCAGCCAAGTGCGAATTGGGTACCACAAAATACTAAAAGTAGTGCAAAAATACAACGTTACGCCCAGACGGTCACCCATCCAAGTACCGACCGCGCCCGACGACTTAACTTGGTGGTGAACAGAAATTTGTCTCGCACTTGGCTAGTTATTATAGGCTACTAGGCTAGTATTTATTATTTGTTGTTTTATTATTGCCAACTAGTGCGCCAAGTTTAACGCTTGTACGAATTATCGTTTTTACATTAGTGTAAATACAATAAATTTACTAGGATTTTTTTATTTTATTTTTTTATTATAGAATAGGCTTGCGCTTGGCCGCCAACTCGCCTGATGTTAAGCTATGATGCGGCCTACGGTGGATCACGCTTGCCTAGAAGAAACTGATTCACTCTTGACTTGTAAACAAATTAACGTGTAACTAAAAATATAGTAAGAGAAATTAACTACTTACATCAAATCTTGTAATGTTCAAAAGCAAAATAAACTTAGTAGGTAAAGTTAACATTGAAATAAAAATATGGTAAGGTATATTAGCTTCATCAAACGTGTTAATGTCATTCAAAAGCAAAGAAGTTTAGTGGGTAAAATTAGTAAGGTTAATTAGCTACTACTTCATGACTCATTATTCTATTAGAAAAAAAATAAGTAACTTAAAAAAGTAACTTACAAAAGGATGAAATGATTTAGTTTTATTTGTTTATTTGAAAGGTGATTTAATCGAGAGTGTTCTTAGATATGATTCAAGAAAATATTTTCAGCTGTTTTAAGTTTATCAGCACTTTTATCGGGGGTAAAAAAATGCCTTTTGTATGATGTATTTTACCCAGTAACTATGTTGTATACATATACTCTTACAAATTTCCCAAAACGAGCAAAGGCAGTGTAAGTTTTTGCTAGAACCAATGGTAAAACAATGGTAAATGCCATCGCTTATCGCTTATAGCGATAAGGCCACCAAATGTTTCACTAGTGTTAAGTAGTTTTTATCTTATTATGTACCTATGTAATTTTAGGTGTGAACTATGAAGATTTATCTATTTAAAACAGACTACAACTGAGTTATTTTTAAAAGTTCAAGATAACTGAACTGTGTTCATTTTTGAAAAATTTGTTAACCCGAGCACGGTTTTCCGTGCTTTTCCGTGCAAGCGCTTTTGCGCTGAGGTGACGATATCATAACATTTTCTGCTCAACTCCTGAGCCATCCATGGTCGAGCGAGCACAAAAAGCAAAATCCAGCTCCGCAGGTAATGCTCTAGCATATTCTATATTGGTATGCAAGGTACAGTTGAAAAATGCAGCTTTCTAAAGGTTTTGGTTTAAAAAGGCACTTTTTGAGCATTCTCATACAACGTGTTACCTACATTGATCGATGGCACTAAGGCAAAAGTTAAATCACAAGAAAATAATTAGAAAAGTAACTTTCGGGATACAAATCACGTGTTTTGAATGTCTATTCGGACTTACCGCGCATTATTGCGTCACGAGCTGAGAGTCAGCTAGTGACCATAGCCATTATAATGTGATCGAAACGTGGAGCAAAAGGTACCTATTTTTACCTAAATAAAATAATGCACGATAAGTTCTGATAGTCATTTAAAACAAAATGAACGCTGCGGACATGCAATTTAGCGAATTTAGCGGACGAGTGTATGCTGAATAATATTTGCAAGACACAGCAGTGATAATATCAGCTACTTTGGTATCTGGATTTGGGTGGACTTCGTCTTTTTGACTTTGTTGACATCGATAAAGCTTTTCCGTTGCCTTGGCAACTGGCAACTATCAACTGTGGCGCCAAGTCGTGGTGCGCGCAGAGAATGCGCGTCAAATACAAATTGAACCATAAAAAAAAATTTAGGTCTATGAATTGAACTACAATCCGACAATTAAGTTCCTGTAATTTTTTATTGTTTGTGTTTATTGCTATCATTTTTATACTTGTGTTTTTATATCTAATTTTTAAGATAGTGGATGCACCACGATGTGCAAGAGTGAACGCGATCGAATCTGGCCAGGCAGTTGTGTCACAGGATAATTTGGTAAGATGCCCTCAGTGTACCCAAGATAGGTTTTTTAAAGGACAGAGAGGCTTGAAAATTCACCTAAGGAAATGCCATAAACCGACTACTCTACCTCTTTCGGCTCCAAATTTAATTCAAAGCCCTGCTAATGGACCAACGCAATCTTTCTGGAAAACTTTGGCTTATAATAAAATTAACAACCCAGTTTTAAAACGCATTCCCAGAGGTGCCCGCCTCTCTGTCGCTGCAGCTTTGTCCCAAGCTATTAAGGCCGTGGTTGAAAAAAACACCAAAGATAGCTGGGAACATTTGCTTTTTTTTCCATATGCTGTACTTCACGTCAGTTACAAAGCAAACAATAAAAAGTCGTTGACAACACGAATTAATGAGAACTGCGTGAAGTACAGTACTTTAGAAGAGCCTGCCTTACCTTTGATTAACAACTTGGAATATAACCGAAATTCTAAATTTTCTGCGAGACCGTCCGCTGAGTCTGCCATCTACAAACTTGTAGAGAGTAAACTCAACGACGGCGATATTAAAGGCACGGCACTTATCCTTTTTTCCAGTGACACGATTGTCCCTTCGAATCCTGAAACCCTTTCGATCTTAGAGGGAAAACACCCGCTTTCAGCGGCAGATTTCACACTACCTGAGGCACCGATAGAGAGCGATGACAACGTTGAGGTGACAGCCTTAGAGGTTTCAGCAGTCGTCATATGTCTTTCCAGAGTGGATCTGCTGGAGGCCTGGACGCCCTGGCTCCGCAACATTTAAAGGACCATCTGGTGCATGCGGAGAAGCCGGGGAAGCACTTATAAAGGCCCTGACGGCTCTTATAAACCTAATGCTGTCAGGTCGAGTGAATGGTGACATCATCGAAATACTCTACGGTGCCAATTTGTGCGCTTTAAAAAAGAAGGACGGTGGCATTAGGCCAATCGCCGTTGGAATGACCTATCGGCGCCTCGCAGCCAAAATATGCTGTAAAAAGGTAGCGCCGGTTTTGACAAACTTTTTTCAGCCTTTACAGTTAGGGTTTGGCTCGCGAGGTGGCTGTGAAGCCGCCGTCCATTCTGTCAGAACCTTTTTGAGTCAAAATTGTGGCAATCTGCTGCTTAAGGTGGATGTAAAAAATGCTTTCAATTCAATAGATAGAGGTGCCCTACTAACGCAAGTCAAAGATAAAATACCAAATTTATATGATTTTCTTTGGCAATGTTATGGATTTACTTCTAAATTGACTTATCATGGCAACGAAATTACTTCCGCTGTAGGTTGTCAGCAAGGAGATCCTTTCGGCCCAGCAGTGTTTAGCCTTGCCATCCATCCCATCATCGAACGTCTACAATCTAAACTAAATGTTTGGTGTTTGGACGATGGTACTTTGGGCGGTGACGCAAATACACTATATGACGACCTCGCCTTTTTGATATCTGAATTTCGCATTATTGACTTAGAACGAAATTTTTCAAAATGCGAATTTTTTATTTCAGATTCATACCCAGCGAAAGATTTGGTGATACAAAAATTCAATGTTTTAGCCCCCAATATAAAAATAGTTAACAATAAATAGTACACTTCGTTTGTTGGGCTCTCCAATCCTAGATGAAACTTTTTCCCTCTTCATTAAAGAAAAAATTCAAAATTTTCTACAATGTTCGGACCGCTTAGACAAAATTAACACCCACATGGCCTTCACAATTATTCGTTTCTGCCTATTTGTACCAAAATTTACTTATCTTGTTCGATGTTGTCAACTCTGGAAGCATCCAGATTTACTTCAAAATTTAGACAACATCGTTAGAAATACTTTGGCTTCTATTTTAAATGTAAATCTAAAAGATCGAGAGTGGCATCCGTTCCATTGCTGGAGTGGCTCTGCCCGCTTTCCTGGTCTCGGTTCATAGTAATCAACATTTGATTGAAAAAAATATTTTTAATAGCGTCGACAATGTCGACATAGCCTACATGAACGAGGCCAGTGACGCGTGGAAGGTAGCGTGCCCGAACTCTGATTTCCCATTGACTCCATCTTCGCAGCGGCTCTAGGATGGACCGATCTGTGAGCAAGTGCGGAAGCAACTTTTTAATACGTGCTTGAGCTCTGCAGATCGTGCCCGTCTCTTGGCCGTCGCTGAATGGGAATCAGGTTTGTGGCTACAGGTCCTCCCTTCGCCCAATACTGGAACGCTGCTAGATTCTTCTTGTTTTAGGATCGCGACTTCCCTTCGCTTGGGCGCGTCGTGCTGTGCTCCACACCGCTGCCAGTGTGGTGTTGCTGTCGACCAGCTCGGTCACCACGGGCTTTCCTGCGTAAGGAGTGCAGGTAGGATTCCCCGCCATGCCAGCCTTAATGACATCATCCGTCGGGCTTTTACCACTGCTAACTGCGCTGCCGTACTCGAGCCGAGCGGTCTCGTACGTAGCGATGGTAAAAGACCGGACGGCATGACGTTGATTCCTTGGAAGATGGGGCGACCTTTAGTATGGGATGCTACCTGCGTTGATACCCTTGCGCCGTCTCAACTTCCCGGTACGCAAAACAAGGCTGGTGCGGCGGCTGAATCCGCTGAAGGCCTCAAAAGGCGCAAATATAGTAGTCTAGATAGTGGATACATGCTTGAGCCTTTTGGGGTCGAAACTTTAGGTCTGTTGGGGTCGGGTGCCAAAATATTTTTTAAAGATTTATCCAAACGCCTGGTCGAAGCATCTCGTGACCAAAATGCTGGCCGGTATCTTGCGCAACGTGTTAGTATTGCAATCCAACGCGGCAAAGCAGCCAGCATTTTGGGCACGTTGCCTACAGGCAGCGGTTTTTTAGATTAGTGTAGTTTAATATATTTAATTTATTTTATAATAATTAAGTCTGTTTCTTTATTTTAATTTAGGTTAGTTTATTTAATTGTATTTACTTAGGTAGTTTTTATTTTTAAGTACTTGTTTCTTTATGCGACACGTCAAGTAAACAAAAATAATTATAGTTTAAAAAACCATAAAACACGCTATAAATGACTCGCGAAACCACTAGGGGAGGTGAATAGAGTTGGGAAAGTAGAGTACCGAAGTAGACACTGGACACCGTGTTGTGCATGCGGCGTGATAATTGGAGTATTTCCCGCAAGACAGCTGCTCTGTCTGTATCATTTACGCCGTTGAAGAGTTCCACTTTCCACCTCCTGATTCTGATGAGAACAGTTTGATTGTACCAAATTATTGTATTGTCACCCGAATTACATACTGGGTTAATTCGTTTGAGGCGGTCAGTCTGTTTTCTCGACAAGATCCATGATTTTGACCATGACTACGGACTGAACAGACAAGATAGCCAGTACAGCCTCTTCCTATTATATACTGTAAATGTGTGCATAAGTGAAACTCACAAATTTTTTTTTGTATTATTAATAGGCCTGTGTTTGACCGCCGTGCGATACTGCGGTCTACGATACGCTTGCCTAGATGAAACCGCTCCTTTTGCGACTTGAAGACTCAGACTCAGATGTGTTTCTTATTATATTACCTACTGTATTGTACCTATACTGTACCGTTGTGCGTCGTCACTTCAGCTATTCCTACACCTCGGACCATGCTCGACGGTAAATTCTCGCTCCTCATTATTTCGCTTCGACTTTGCGCCCTCTAAATAAATGTTATTAAAAATGCAAAACTAATATTTTTTTAAAGAGTGCAAACGTTTCGTTGCTTAGGCATGTGCAATTAAGATCCGCAAGTTTTGAAAAGCTGGTAGCTTTGGAATGTTTTGGTTTTTGCAATGTACATTTTTATGTGTAGCAATCATTTTGTTGATTTTCACAGCTATGAAATGTGTACATGTAAAATATTTTTAGTTATAATATAATGAGATTAAATTTGAAAGCAATGACTAAGTATTTAGCTTTACATCCTAATATTATAAATTCAAAAGTGTGATTAGTTGTTTCGTTTGTTTGTTCCTCTTTCCTATTTTACGCGATCTTTTTTGTCTCATGCCTACAATATGTGGAATGCGGTTCCTTCTGTGGCATTCCGCGTACCTACCTAACTATATCATGGGATTCTTCAATAGGGCTGTTATAGTATGTCCGGTGTAGCATGGTGCCTGTGACATTAGCCGACCAGCCTCCTGATTATGTAACTTGCAACTCGCGATTTAGTCACAATTTTGACAGTTTCACTATGACCGAACTGTCAAATTATGCGACTACATCGCGAGTTGCAAGTTACATAATCAGGGTTCAGCTAATATCACAGGTACCATGCTATACCGCACAGACTATAGTAGAGTATTTAAAGGTCGGCAACGTATCTGTGATGTCCTTGGTGTTATAGGTATTTAGATATCTATAGAAGATGGAGATCTATAGAAGACTTTGTATCCCAGAAAAATGGACGGTACTTAAGGCAACATCCACGTGGTGAAACCGGGAAATGCAGCTTGTAAAATTTAGAGTGGTAAAAAAATATGATAAAACTCAGTCACGTAAGTAATTTTTGTTTCGGAAATCGACCTAAATATTATGTATCGACTTTTTGACTCGTAATTTCTGATGCCAGCTCAATCACGAATCAGAAATTAGACTTTTAAAAGAATTACCATAAATTCCGTCAGATAAGTAATGGTTAGACTTCGAATAAAACATCAGACCATATTCAAGACAGCCTCAAGTCTCCTTGCAGTTCACCAAGAATTTTCATAAAAAAGCCCTAGAAATTCAAGTTTTATAAATGAAGCGTCCAAGTGGGACTTGTTACATCTTCGAAATGTGAAACTTGAAGGTTCGCGGAGCCATCAAACGATTTCCCAAGAGCGTGTTTAGGAAAACACGAAAGTTTAGACAGTATACAAAACAAACAATTCTTTAAATTAACGACTTTAAATGTACCCGCGAAATAATATTTTGTCAGATTGCTTAGTAAATCTTAGTGGATAATAATATAAGCAATGATCTTAGGATATAAGCATATAAATAATATATGCAAATATAAATACCTGTCTTATTTCAAACATTATAAAAAGTACTACAATTACTGCTACATTAAAGAATACATAAATTAGTTGTGTAAACAAACAATTATGATCTTAAGCCTTTGGATTGTCTTTAGACCTTCAACGGTATCTATATAGTGGGCAGTCTTTCCTGTTTTTGTAGTGTTAGTGATAGCTTGTATTTTGATTAGTTAATAAAGGCATGCACTTGCCAGTAAGAAATTATTTATTTTTTATTGTAATTTTTTAACGTCGTTTAGTGTAGTTTTTTTGTGTCACAAAAAAATTATGCCAAGCAATAATCATTCTTGAGATGGGTGACTAATTTTTCAGCCATCTCAAGAGTGACTTAACTAATTGCTACTTCGGATTGGATCAGATGACATGTAAAATTATAGGATGGTTTGTCTTAAATCAACAATTATTGTTATACGAGTTGATCTAAATACTCCTAACTCATGTTAACCACTCAATATATAGTGCGAGTATATAGGGTCATCTCATACAGGCAGTTTCTGTACATCATAACCAACAACTTTTGTTTCTATGACTTTAAAAAATTCTCATAAAATCTGCTGTTTTAAAATTAAAAGTACCTACACGAATCATTGTATAACAACTTTTTAATTTTATGTACTCAGGTGTCAATTTTTATTTAATCTGTCTTGAAAGAAAACCTATTACTTTAAAATACAAACTCGAAACCCTCAAGTAGGTATACTTTTGTGTAGGACAAAAGGCCCGAAAAAGAAAAACTCGAGACGAGCAAACTTTTTATAAGAAAATTTCACACATAAATAACGTCACATACGTTCAGGTCCTCCATTATTTGGCCTCAGTGAAGTTTGTCTGCGTATATTTTTACAATGTTTTCAAAGCGCTGTAATTTGTCTTTGCGTGTCTTCCTTGATACGGCACTTTCGAACGTTTTCAGTATTGTGTAGAACTTGTGCAGACAAACGCATTACTTGTGTTAAGAGACAAGTAGGTATAAGGTAACATGAAAAGGTGCTACTAACCCGAAAGGAAGTCATGTCGATGATGAGTACCATTATGATTATTGATACGCGATTTCATTGTTTTATGGAACAGCCTTTTTTCGCTATTTCACGGCTAGTCCATCGTAAAATTTGTTCATAATTACAATGATTCCTTTTGGCTTAGTACCACCATTGCGTGCAACATTATACGTGCTACAATATACGTGTCTCAAGATGCTCTAGGCTAGTTATTTTTTCAAGTATCCACTTGCCACCAGATGCCTTTCGTATTATCTGTAATGTTTATTAATTTGTATTCAAAAAGAGTCAAAAGCACGTAATTTAATAGCCTATCTCTTTGTACTGCCATAAAATATATTTTATATGTACTATAAAAGCTCATTTTATGTATAAGCATTCTCGAGTCAACTCTTTCTAGATTGTCAATGATTATCAATAAAGTATAATAGCATTATCAAACTTATTTTGCAGGCTGCAAGGTATAATAATTATATTAGTGAAGCTAATAAGCTATTTGAGCAAACATTTATTCATAATAATAGAACTTTGGTTTCTTTATAGAGCAAGAGCCCGTGAACCCCAGACCTTCGTTATTTTATAAAAGCTGAAAGTTTGTCAGCGCATGCTTCCAACACAGGTAAGACAAGGTTAGGGGGTAACTTCATAATGGTCCATCGTTCTTACCTGTGTTGGAAGAATGCGCTGACAAACTTTCAGCTTTTATAAAATAACGACGAAGGTCTGGGGTTCACGGGCTCTTAGACTATTATTACCTTTTCTGAGAAAAAGTGAGTAAATAACAACCCTGTAACTTGCACTGTATTTCTTGAATTTTCTAATACACAGAAATGAAATGTTTTTTTGTGTGTTGTTTGTGAATGGGGCAAGTGCCTTTATTAACTTAACAAAATACTAGCTAAAACTAACACTAAATAAACAGACTGTCCATAGACCGTTAAAGGTCTAAAGACAATCCCAATGCTCAAGCCCACTATCAGTTGGCAGCGTACGTTGTTTGTTAATTATGTGTTTGTTTTGGTTTACTACGGGGGGTTTGAAAAATATTTATCTTTTTGATTCATTGAATCAAGCGTTACTTTGCGGAAGTCCATCTTCAAAACTGTTTTTCTGATGAAACTCTAATGTTATTCCGCTTCTACGTACGTACGTAGAAGCGGAATCACACTTCTTTTTAACAGAATAGTATTTCATTAAAAAAATAGTCATTCTATTTTGTGCTAACTATAACATCGCATGTCGTAAATATACTCACAATTCACATAGACGGTGCCCTACATACACAATTCTATTTGTCTCCGTTAGGTGGACATCGTTATGATATCGTCTTACTAATTAATTAGTGGCCAAAGGCGAATTAATCAAACTTTATGGCATGGTATTTAATCACGTTATTGGTTGAATTACCTAAGCTTACAAGGCTACCAAGGATAACAATCGCTATATATTATCATAGTTAGAGGCGTCAAACTGGTCTAAAAAGTTAAAAAAGAAGTTAATATCTTATGTTGTTGTTTCTAATTGAATCCCACTGCTGGGCAAATGCCTTTCTCGCCCGTGCGTTCTAAGGAGGTATCACAATCTATAATATTCCCACAACCCAATTCAATAGAAAACTTAGGTTAGGTTAGTTCGGTTAACCTTTCCAGTCGTCTCATTTTTCTAAGTATCACGTACGAATAAATCGTCAAGGTACAACCTCTCTTTGTAACCCTGTAGCCATATTTTTGATAGACACATACTTTGTTTCGAAGATATGTACTGAGGACCGGTATGGCACAGTGGTAGCCATATAAGCTGGAGAGCTAAGTTTGATCCAGCCAGCATGAATACCTGCTCTAAGTCTGGGTGTTAGTTATCTGTATTTTAGTGTTTCAATGGCACAAATTAACACAGGACACAGGTAATATCGAAATGAGCTATGGGTGTTACGCGACATTTTATCTATAGATTTAACCTAGAATTTACGTATATACTGTGAAACATACATACATGAGAATGTAGTTGAAATAAGAATAGTCGCAAACTAGTCGCCCAAAAATTACATAGCCTCGAGCATCGCCATAAAGTAGCTTGTCTGCCTATATTCTACCGGATACATTTCGGTGAGTGTGCGCAAGAGCTTCATGACCTTATTCCACCCTCCCCCTTTTACTACAGGACAAGTAGAAGGACTGCACACTATCACCCCTTCCTCGTGGAAATTCCAAGGATTCGTACACAACCATTTGGGTCGTCTTTTATGATACGTACCGCCCAAGAATAGAATTCCCTGCCGTCCTCCTTGTTTCCTGAGAACTACAATCTGGGCATCTTCAAGGCTAGAGTGAATAGATTTCTTCTAGATCAACGTGTTCCATCCTCGGCCACACCGTCGCTTACCATCAGGCGAGATGGTGGCCAAACGTAGATCTATTCTAGGTATATAAAAAAAAGAGAATCTCCTTTTTTTGGAGTCAGTTGAAAATATACATTGAAAAAAAGTGTGAAAGTCAAATCCAAATTTATACCATTGTTATCAAAAACTACAGATTGAATTGAGAAACCTTCCTCCTATTTTGTAGTCTATTAAATTTAAATTAAGTAAATAGACGAAACTATTTACTTAATTTAAAATGATATCCTGGTTTTATACTGACTTCGTACGTAAAAGAGAAAATATTTAACGTTCTAATTACAAACCCATGCTAGCCAAACTGCTAAATTAACCAACACCGGAATTTAAACGTGCAAGTTCGTATTGCCATTCAACATTTGCTTTGCAAGCCTCGAGTTGTCGCCAAGTCGCTTGCATATGCCGCCAAACTCAGTGTTTGGAAAATCGAGACTCTATGAAAACTTGTTTTACTTGTGTAGCTTGGCGGACTCATGCACGATTGACCCAGTAAATATAAATTTTGGAGTTTTTATATGCAATTGGAATAGTTTTCAGGTTTTGTGCTATAGAATTAAAATTCGAACGCATTCATTTACAAAATGTATTCATATGAAAGCAAATAGTTTGTACTTTTTTTTATAATGAGCTTGCTGCTCGCCTGATTATAAGCGATGATACGGTCCACGATCGAGCAAGATTACGTATAAAAACTGATTCACTCTCGACTTGAAGTCGCGTAGGTTGTAACTATCAGGAAACATCCATTTGGGCAGCCCATTCCACAGACCTATACTAATTATATGCTATAATTTTTTCCTAATGTAGAATACTTCAATAAACTTTAAAATATTATTAATATTAAAAAAAACGATTTATATAAATGTGCAGTTCTGCATCCTTTTATTTTTAACACGCTTTTATTAGCTTGGTATGTCTATGTACCTATGTATATATGTAACGGAATCGTTGAACGTGATTTTCACTCCTTTCAAAACGACGCGACGGATTGATTTTAAACTGTGCAAACTTAACAAGGACCGATGACAATGCAATAATTTAAATAGTTTTTCCCATTATCCTTAACAAGATCTTCAGGATTAGCGATTTTAAACCGTATTTTTAAGTTTATTAAACTGTGATAATAATTTTAATTAGTCTCCAACTGCCCTGCATTCATCCTGAACCTTCTAATCTCTTCGTCCTGAACTCATCCTAAAATTAAAATAAACCTATTCCTTATGCAACCATCAACATTATTGCAACATTTTTTTTTTCTCAACCAAAATTAGTTCTATATCCTAGCCAATTAAACAAATGTAGGTCTATAACTTAGTCCTTTTCAAAAGTTTTAAAAAGGACTAAGTTACACACGAAATCGACTAAGTTATTGACGAATATCTCTTAAAATGAATGTAATGTTTGCCTAAGTAAGCATCATACATAAATTAGGTTTCTTTACTTATAATTTTTCTTCGAAACTAAAGAAATGCAACAAGAACCTTCACTAAAGAAAACCAATTTGCAGTGAAGTGAATTGCTCTAATCAATCTTTATCGAACTAATAGGAGTGGTGTTTTGTGAGCAAGGGTGGAAGTTTTCCACTAAGCCACAGCACTTGTCGAATCAACAACTACTCAGGCAAGCTCTCACACAAGTATGGGCGTTACTGTATAGTTTGTTTACGAGCTAAAGTTGCTTGATTATGTTTAAATAGCTTTTATCCCCAGCATCTCGTGTACTGAACAAAATACCAGCCGGTTTATTCTATAAGCAAAGTGAACGCGCAAGTGAGGTGATAAGCTAAGTGAACGTGTATTTTTCTTGTCGATTACTATAGAGAAATGTCAATATGCCGAATGATCATCCTTGACTGTAGTCCCTTACCCTTATAATTCGATGTTTTGACATTTATCTGCAGAAATAGGCAAGAAAATATCACATTCACTTAGCTTATCACTTCACTTGTGCGTTTACTTAGCTTGCAGAATAGACCGGCTGGTCATATTAGTCTGGAATAGCTTAGGAAAGTGAATCGGTGGATTGATTAGTGTTCGGAATGACTACTTTTTCTAAAAGATGAAAACATTGCAACCTCCTTGAAGCAACCTCCTTGGTAGCGACTTAGAGACTTATGTAACATTTTTTTTTTCGATGATGTTATATGTCAATGTATACTATGTATAGATTTCTGCTTTTAGTAAGGAAAATATGAAAACACCAAAAAAACTGTTGATCCGATATCTACTAAGCCTCACAGAATCACTCGCTAAGCTAATCTGAAGATTGCCTGAAAATGTCATAAAAATTGGTCCGCCGTTTCGGAGTCTACAGAGATCATACATACATACACACATTGCCTTTTATATTATATAGATATGTAGATAGATTTGCAAAAGTCACTGCATATTTTTTTTTTTTTGTAAACCAAATTTGACGTTGTAAAAGAATTGTTTACGATTAACTGTCACCGGTACTTAGTGGGGTCTACGCCTGATTTGATTTGCCATTTTGTTCTTTTTGCAATCTCTCTCTTTGCAATTTATTTCCTACCTTAATAGTCATGCGGGGAATCGTAATCCGGCAAAAAAGTTGCCTTTGAATACAACTCCACAATTTCTCACCGCGTAAATTTTAACTGAAAACATAGGCATCATGCTCGTCTCTTAAACTATATTAGTAACAGATAATTATATATTATATATATCGATGTTAGGTATTGTGATAAAATACAGTAGAATCTTGTAAACAAATTTATACGAAACTGCATTAATAAAGTCTTAAATTTATTACGTTTTGAACAAAAATAGATTGCTAGTTGAGTTTCAACGGGTGAAGTTGCGCCGCTACCGGAGCTGCCTTTGATGCACTTAGATATTTATTGAAGCTCAAGTATGCTGCGCGATACACAATGATGCTGAAACTGCAAATGTATTGCTGCTTCAGAAATAATTTGTTGCTCTGAACGATTTAATGCATATCGAAATATTGTTACTGCTCTCTTATCTTGTTGCTGTTGAATATGACAGGTTTCGTCGTAAACAGCACGAGTTTATGAGTAACGCTGTTTTTGAACAAACCTGGACCCAAGGTCCTTACTGCTTCGGTATTTCTCGCGTATCTTAAGATCCAATTAAAAGGGACCTTTGAACTCGTGGCTTTTTTTATATTTTTTTATTCATAAATAGGGTTCCGTTTGACCGCCAACTCGCCTGATGTTAAGCGTGATGCGATCTACGATGGAGCACGCTTGCCCAGAAGAAACCGATTCACTCGAGATTTGAAGACACCCAGATTGTAACCATCGGGAAACACCCATTCCAGCAGTGCATTTCACAGACTGGCAGTTCAGGTTTGGGATCTGACCTCCATGACCATTCAAGCTCACCCAGGGAAGACAATGGCTCGGCGCGATGTAGTCTCAGGCAACGTGCTAGAGAGATATCGGTGCGTACCTATGGAGATTTTGGTGTCCGGCACATAGGCAGGCCACCGAGTGGGTTTATATTGGTACTGTCCTATATAACCTGGGGCCTTACGGCTACATGTTACAAGCGATTCAGTTTAAGTGATTGCGAAAAGTTGCGCGACCGCAAACCGTGTCTCGGCGCGTTAAGGTTCGCGTTCGCGTGATTTTGCAAACTGCGCTAATTCGAGCCCGCGATTAGAGTTAGCCGTAAGGGACCATTCACAATCTTACCACGGTAAATGTTCAGTTTATAATGATAAAACAATAATCATTTTCTGTCTTCAAATATTTCAAAAAGTAAACAATCAATCAAAATCCTAGAAATATTCGAATAATACGCATTACATATCTCTCCATCAAGGTTCTTAACTCACAGCGGATTTGTTTGAAGATATCCCTGTTTTCTTTCAACTGTCCCTCAGGAGTTCAGATAAACAATGTACAGAAATCCCTACTAAAGCCAACTTGGAGATATGTAGTGACTTTACTCTTTTCGGTAACTTTCATGGGAAAAAAAGATTTGTTTTACAGTCCCAGTCACACGCTAGTGATCCTTTTGTTTAGGGTAATTTTTATGATTCAAAATCGCGTCTCGATCGTTTTTATCTTGAGGGAAATAGTTGTGTGATTGATCAGCGTGAAAATTGTTGCTTTTGTTAGCCACTTGCTAACTAACATTATTATTTGAACACCACTAGTAAAATTGACAATTTGAGTCATAAACTAGCCAATATTATGTCAATCTAGTCGTACTAGCAGTTTTGTAGATCCCTTGCCAAGTGTTATCCAGGAAACACTAACACTAGTAAAATTTACGACATAAATCAGTATAAAGTTACTATATCCATCCAGTCTGCGTAGCAGTTTTGTAGATGGCATGCTAAGTAAAATCTAGAAAATACTCGTGCTATTAAAATTAACAACTGGAGTAAGGATAAAGATACTATGCTTGTTTCCATCCAGTCCGCCTAGTAGTTCTTTAGATCACTTCTTGCTAAGTTTTATCCGGAAAATACTCGTACTAGTGAAATTGACAACTTGAGTTAAGATAAAGTAACCTAGTTAATGTCCATCTAGGTAAAGTCGTACCTAAGTTCGATAGATCACTTACTACGTACTTTCCGTTTTTTTAATGATACTGATGATGGCTCTTCACGCTTGCCCATAACAGCACAATACCACTCAGAATTTTGAACTTCAACAGTTCAAAACCCTGGATGGCAATGCACTGTGCTCGTCACCCCGAGATATAAGATGTCAAATCTCTGTGTGCCCTGTAATTTAACTGGAAACATTGCCCTTCAATCCGGAACACAGTAGTGTTTACACACTACTGCTTGGCGGTTGAATAACTGGCAAAGGTGTATACTTCCTCAGGCGGACCCCTGCAAAAGAGTCCTACCACTACAAAACTACATTGATTTGCAAATAACATTTCCAAATTGAGTCACGAAAAACTTAGGTTCCTTGATTATTTCCATCTAGTCCTAGAACTAGTTCGATGTAATATTCCAATATGTTATACTGGCTGGCTGAGTATTTTGGGCACGGAGGCATTACATGTGCGTACTAAAGAGATTTTAACGCACACCCAAACGTATTATTTTGTAAGGAAATGTTGGACTTTTGTTCCGAACAAGATTAGTTGTGTGCAGATTTTATAAAGTTAGGTTATGATTCTACCACGCATACGTATGTTCCCAGAGATGGTTGGATCACTGTTTGGTTACGAAAGCCGCTTTCCAGCTCGTAGAATCTGTACATGTTAACCATGGTACTTTTTGGTCAGATCATTTTCCTTTGATGGTGCAGTGTGAAATGGGTAACATAAAACCGAAATTAGTAGCCAAACAATCCATTTCAAACAAAATAATTTGGGGAGAACGTTCAAGAGGTCAAGTTGATAAATATTACTTACTTTGCCATGAGAAGCTCAGAGATATTAATTTTCCAGATTTATTACGAAATTGCAGTGACACCTTTTGTAACAATGTAGATCATAATTTAATATTGGATAAAATGTATTCTGATATAGTGTCTGTACTAGGTAACGCTGCAATATTAACGTCAACTAAATTAAAAAATAAAAATAAGAGACGGGTGCTAGGTTGGAATAAGCATGTAGCTGAGATTCACGGGAAAGCGAGGCTTATGTATCGAGCTTGGATAGATGCAGGTAAGCCAGTTGCAGGTTCATTTTATGATGATATGTGTTCCAGTAGAAAAGCTTTCAAGGCAAAATTGAAGTGGTGCCAAAATCAACAAGATCAGATCAGAATGGATATACTGGCCACTCATCATAAAAATAAAGACTATAAAAACTTTTGGAAATCTACAAGCAAGCTTAATACAAGGCCTCGTCTTCCTGTTAGTGTAGAAGGAATTAGCGATAGCAATGAAATTGCAAATCTGTTTATGAAGCAGTTTAAGGTTCAGTCAACTCTTCCTCTCACGCCTAGGGTGCCCGATACACAGGTCGAGGGTACTAAACTAACCATCAAGTTTACTGCTAAGCAAATAAAACAAATAATATATAACATGAAGAGAGGAAAGTCACCGGGTCATGATGGGCTCAGTATTGAGCACCTGATGTGTGCTGGCCCTCACCTGCCTAGAATCTTGTCCATGTTCTTCTCACTCTGCCTAAGCCATAATCATCTCCCTAAAGAGCTAATGAAAACATAAGTAGTTCCCATAGTAAAAAATAAGACCGGAGACATTTCAGACAAATTGAACTATAGACCCATCTCACTTGCTACGACCATAGCAAAGGTATTTGACAGTGTGCTTGAAAGACAACTTGACGGTCACTTAAACTTACATGACGCTCAATTTGGTTTCACAGCTGGTTTTTTCACAGAAAGTGCCATCATGGCTCTCAAGCACACTGTTAAATACTATACTGATAGAAAAACTCCTATATATGCATGTTTTTTAGATTTGTCTAAAGCTTTCGATCTTGTATCGTATGAGAAGCTATGGGAAAAGTTACGCGATATAAATTTACCGGTAGAGTTAATTACGATATTTAAAACATGGTATAATAATCAAGTAAATGTTGTGCAATGGGCAAATGAAATGTCAGAGGACTATATCCTGGAATGTGGAGTCAGGCAGGGAGGGTTGACGTCCCCTAAACTGTTTAATTTATATGTTAACCAGATGATTGTTGAGCTCAGTAACACCCGTGTCGGGTGCCACATAGATGGCACAAGCGTTAATAATATCAGTTACGCAGATGATATGGTGTTGCTGAGCCCATCGGTTAGTGGTCTTAGGAAACTATTAGGTTGCTGTGAGAGTTTTGCTGAAGAACATGGCTTGAGATACAATGCTAAGAAAAGCAAAGTCATGGTTTTCAAGGCAACAAACAACTTTCCACATTTGACTGCCCCGGTGGCTCAGTTGGTAGTGAACCTACTTTCTGCGCTTGGGGGCGTGGGTTCGATTCCCATGTAGGACAAACATTTGTGTGATGAACATTTGTGTTTGTTCTATGTCTGGGTGTTAATATCTATTTAAGTATGTATTTAAAAATATATACGTATGTATATCAGTCTCTGGCAGCCATATTACAAGCTTTGCTTAGTTTGGGGTCAGATGACCGTGTGTGCAATAATGTCCCACATATTTATTTATTTATTTATTTATTATTTATTTAATTCCTCCCATCTTTCTAAATGGAAATCTTTTAAACGTTGTTACTAGTTTTAAATATCTTGGTCACATAGTAACGGACGATCTTAGGGACGATCGGGATATTGAAAGAGAGCGCAGAGCATTGGCAGTGAGGTGTAACATGATTATACGTAGGTTTGCTCGATGAACGGATGACGTCAAAATTGCTCTATTTAAAGCATTTTGCCAGTCGTTTTACACGAGCAGCCTAGGGGTATCATTTACCAAAAAAGCTAATAATGCTCTGAGGGTCCAGTACAACAACGGGTTTAGGATGCTGCTGCGGCTGCCACGATTTTGTAGTGGATCAGCTATGTTTACACAGGCGCGAACTGATGGGTTTCACGCCATTATGAGAAAAAAAGCCTACTCCCTGTTGAGCAGAATGCGTGGTAGCAGCAACAGCATCCTTAGTACAATAACCGATAAGCCTGATTGTTCCATCCAGAAATACTGGAATAGTCTTGTTATAGGTCTCGTTAGTTAAGTTTACTTTTATATTAATGTTGTATTTTCATATATATGTGGTGTTTTATTTTTATATTTTAATAATTTATATTGTAAAAACAAAATGTATGTTGTGTCAAATAGTGATATTGTCAATAATGTAAGGAACTCGATCTCATTTGTAACCATCTAATATGGACCACTGTTGTCTGAAATAAAGATTTATTATTATTATTAAAGTAAAAGTCCAGCCATTTTGTCATTCAGATTTTCTGCAAAACCGGCGTTTTATCTCAGGTACGTTTCCACGGATTTAAGCAAAATAAGTCCGATTCCGGGCACCAAATGTGACAAATGCGAAATGGACCGGTGTCCCGCGGGTAGGATGTGGGTACTGATAAAAAACCTCCATTGTCCTGCCTTCCTTATGATTAATGCAGTTCTGGTGGTGCCGACACTCGCACTTTGGCGGAAGTAGGTACTTTATGTGACAGTACTCAATGTTGCTATTTCGGACATCATTATTAGCGCTATTGCTCGCTCTTATATTTCCAAGAAAGCTTTATTTGAAATATAGTTTTATAATGGTTGGCTTGGGATCAAGCTTTTGATGTGACTAAACAAAGTGTTTAATTGTAATTCATTCACAGTGATATTCTGCTAAAAATGAATATGTCAGTCATCAGTTTTGATTATTTTGTCTACTGACCCTCAAATCAAATAAAAAATACAGATGAATTATGGCGTACTACAGTGAAGTCAAAATTGTTTCCAAAACTACGTGAATTTCCAGTATAAATACACAACTCGCACAAACATACGCATTCAAAACTACGTGAATTTCATACTGAAAACATCAAACGACTACGCACACATGTTTAAAAAAATGGTTTCACTTTTGGTGTTCACCGTAATCCATTTGGCTATTTTTATTTGATCTGAATACTGACCCTATTCTTCTGGCGTGCGATTTTCGTGTCATCCAGCACTTTTACTGATTAAATAGAATCTTACGGCCTTCCTCAAGATGCACACTTTTACTTTACCAAACTATTTATTCATAATAATTATAAATTTGTGCATTGTACTTAATTTGTAAGTGTGCAATAAAGTATTAAATAAATAAATAAATTTATAAAACCGAATTAGTACCGATAATAGTAAATACACAATTTCGTTTACTTGGATGACATATTTCTTCCAGTTATTTTGATATAAAAACCAAACTACTAAACCGATCTACATGAATATATCCTTTAAATATATTTTTAAACTAGGTTATAATGACGGAGATCTGACTGAGATAACAAACAAAAAAAAGTTAAACCGAATTGAGAAGCACCTCCTTTTTTGAAGGCGGTTAAAATAGAAACAGATAAAGGAAGAAAGGAGAGATGGAGAGTTAGGGCCTTAGTTAAAAACGTCACTCAAGTTGATATATGCTTAAAATTGTCTCGATGAAATCGAAAAGTCTCGATTTCGCGTGTGACGATTGCCGGCAGCGAGAAGTTGAGAGAGCAATTTTAAGAATAGATCAACTTGAGTAACGTTTTTAAGTAAGGCCCTTAATTTACTATGAAGTTTCGGAACGTATAATAATATCTAGCATTTTTCCAAGTCATCCTCTCTCATTTTACGTCCAAAAGCCCCGTGATCTACAATACTGTCTCGAATGATGTAGCGTTACTTTGGGCACGTTTTAGTGACAAGTACAGAGACGTGTTTCGGTGTTCATGAGAGCACATTTTGCGGACGCGTGTTACGAATTCTGTTTGTACTCACAAAGTTTGTTTACTTATGAACTTGACTGTAGTTTAAAATTAATTTTGAAGGAGCCCGGAAGTACGGAAAGCTTTTGTCGGGTTACGTTTTCCCGGGGGTTTTATCGTAACTAGTAGCTGTTGTGTAAATAACCGTATCTGAAAATAACCTTGTTTGCTTTGATGTAACTTCTCTAAGTATTAGCAACTTTCTATCAAGACCAAGTTTAGATCACAGCCTCAGATCAAACAAGCAAGGGAGATATGCCTTAGCACAATTATCGTCTGTGTTTAAATATCTCAATTTTTCATTAAACACAAGCCACAATACCGTTAAATGGCAAAAACTGTAAGAAGGCAGGTACAGGCTCATACTCATTTTTCACACACAGCAGTGACACTAATGAACTAACTAATAGTTCACATGCAAAAAAGGGCGGGAAGGTTGAGTATGCAGGGTGAGTTCGACTAAAGGCATCCAGACTCATTTAGACTGGATGTTTCCACACCCGCCACGCCATCTTACCATATCTCCCATGTTTAAATGATCTGAGATCATAGCTTCGTTTAGTGTACTTTTCATAATAGGTACGTTCTTCGTGCAGATAATTAGATAAACTCTTTTGTTTACACCTCAAAATACACACGAAAACGACTCTTAAAAGGAGCAGATCCAAAAGACCTCAACTACCGCAAAGTGTGGCGTGGTCACCGTGGGTGCTAGACCTTGGTGTAGAAGTTGTTCGCGTAAGGTAATTATGAGGTCAAAATAGACCTGACTCGCATCAAAAAAACTTGGGTTTATTTATGGACTTCACTTGACCTAAATAAATAATTATCGGCAGGATTTTGGCAAAAAAACACGTCAATCCTTAAACGAAGTACCAGGCAATCATGAAGAATTAAGAGGCTCAAACGTACGTACCCTCGATAGCCCAGCAACGGCAAGGGTTGACTGAGCCTGAGTAAGCCTCAACAATCGCTACTGTGAACTCATTACCGGAGGATTAGCACTGACTTTGAGCGATGGCCGCCATTCTACCAGCGGATGATCAGATACGACAAATCACGATCAATTTAGGAAGTTTTTGTTAAATCGTATAATTGATCCTTAGAAATAAATCAAATACAGTTAATTTATAGGTGTAAATATAAACAGTATAATTCTACATTTATCCACACGAATATTTATTTATCTGTACGCGGTGTAACTTAAAGTGTTTTACATACTTTATGTTGGTTTACCCATCAAATTGAACCAACTTGTTGAACGAAAGTTCACTAAGTGCGAGTAAAAATTGTGTCCATGCACAAGTGAATTACATTAAAACCCCTCGATTTCTCTGGAATACCATCATCAGATCCTGCCTTGGTGACAATGGGACCAAATTTGAAGTATACCCGAACAAAAGATATTTTGTAATCGGTCAACACTTGGCGGAGAAATCGGAGAACATGCATTAAAATTAAAAATAGTGGAACATAGAACCGTCCTCCTTTTTTGAAGTCGGTTAAGAATTGATCACGTGATATGTAATTTTGTTCGTACGAAACGACCAAATAAACAACTAATATATTCCGCTGTTACCGTTAAAAATTTAGCACCAAGCACTTAGGTGACACGTTATCCTCACTTGAGAGCCAGCCAGCCAGCCTCTGTCCAAGCTAGGTGTGTTTACCATCTTCGACCACACTGTCACGTTGTAGACTGTATATTATATAGTCATGCCTCAAATCAGACAAACAAGGGAGATATGCCTTTATATGGAGATACAATTATTGTCCATGTTCAAATGTTCCATTATTCTCAATTTTTCATTTATTTTTTTACTATACCGCTAAGGGTGGATTCGACCAAACGAGAGTAAATTTTATTCTTGGAATAAATCGCCAGTTATTCGAGAGTAAATCAATTTCACATTTTACCATCTACTATTCTAAGAATAGCAAGCCTATTCGAGAATAATTACTATACCACCGTTTTTGGTGGAATAATAGTGTTATCCCAAGAATATTTTAATGGCGGCAGCGCGCCATATGTTCTGCTCTTTTGTGTGATTGTATTCTCTTGTTTTGTATTGTCATTTATCATTTCAACTCAACGCTCGCACTTCGTCAATTTAAAATGCAACGCTTAGGAAATTTGATTGAAGATAGTAATAGTGACGAGGAAGTTATATCTAGACGTTCAAGGTGGATAAAAGAAAGAAAAGACTTGTTTGAGTATTACTATGATCGTGATTTTGCCACCAGGTTTCGTTTGAGCAAAGAAGCAACTTTGAATTTGCTAACAAAAATAGAACATAACTTGGAATACATTTCTGACTGGTAAGTGCTTATAGGTTATCGCATTTCTAGCAGATAGATTATTGACAAATATATATTTGTATACAACAAATTTCGTTGGTTATCAACTACATTTAAATCGATGTTGGTTGTGCTAGGTCAGTCATAGGTAAAATTGGAAAACACCGAAAAACCAAATTATAAATCAAGGAATTTAATTTAGTCGACTTTTGACGTCCGACGAGTGCAGATTTTTTGACATTCGATATTTTTTGACATCTGACATTTACTTTCCTACATAATAATACGACAAAAGCGAGTTGATATGACATAAGCTTGAATACCGTGGCGTTGTAGAACAATGATTTTTAGCTGGGTAATAGATTCGTTCATCATTCATTTCGCTATTCGCGTACAGCTATTCCCGGCGTAGCTATACTTTGTATTGCGTGGAAAAACGACGAATGGATTACTCGAGTGGTAATCGTGGAATAGGTTTATCCCTGGTATAGTTACTCGTGTATAAATTCAGGTTTGGTCGAATCCACCCTATGCCACTTAAGGCAAAAAGCAAGTACTGCTCAATAACTCAATTATACGCATTCAAAGAAACTTGTCGCGCCATTAAACTAACTAAAGTCATGGTTAGGCCTGATTTAGGCTCGATGCGTTCGCACCCGCACGCCACCTAACCATATCTCCTTTGTTTGACTGATCTAAGAGTCAAATGCTAGGCTGTCAATACAAAAAAAAAAAAACACTTTTGATTGTTGCCACGACTCGACTGTGCAAAGTAGCTTGGAAAATTGAAATGCACCTCAAGCGCCAGAGAATAGTTGAACAACCTAGCTTGCTACGAGTAGCTTGCCCAGGCTACCGAGATAGTGTAAATATTGTACCAGCACGGGCCGTGTAAGGAGGGAATAAGTTGCGAACAGCCATTGGAAAACGACATGTCAATTCGTCTGTTATCATTTAGGTATATAGTTTTTCGTAAACTAAACCTTTGAATTTGATATTTTTTTTACAAAAAGCTTTCAGGTCATGGAGGTGTATGTCTGTCTAAAATTCTCAAAATTATCGTACTCATACAGTTCTAAAATACACAAGCTAAATTAGACTTTGAATGCAAAGGAAACGAATGCCCCTAGCTTGCTGGGTAACTGGTAGTGGACTTAAAGAGTCGCTACGCTGTCAGCTCAAATCCAAGTTTTGCCCCTGCGCAACAACAGTGATAAAGTTATGCTATATACCCCTGCATGAAAAGACGAACAAGTAGGCGCCCGCCTCAGAACTAAATAACGTAAGCCATACCATACTAAATACAACAAATTTACATTACATTACATAAATGGCCATTAAAATATGAAACAACGAATTGTGAAAAACTTTTAGATTCGTAAAAAAAAATATAAACCGGTCAAGTGCGAGTCGGGCTCACGCACTCAGGGTTCACAAAATACAATAATTTTATCAATAAAAAAAAGACTTCAGTATTAGTAAAATGTGGATTTTGGATTCAGTGAAAGAAATATTTGGAAGCCGATAGGGAAGCGACAGTAACTTGGTGGCTAGAGCATAATCGGTGCACAGGTTCGAATCCTGCCGGTCGCAAATTTTTTGGACTGTCTATTACATTTGAATAGAAATAAACTTATTTTGTATGTTTGATTCCTTAAATGTGAATTACCCGTGCACCCACTATTGGGTAAATCCGATGGGTGGACGGGTCATGACCCCTTTTCACGACCTGAATGATTGAAATGTATTTGAGGTTTCACAAGGAAATTGTGTTCATCATGACAACAGACATAGTTTTTTTTTTACAGGGCAGGCTAAGTCCATTAAGGCCATACCGCCTCATTATTTACGTATTACGTATTTTACTAACGTATGCTTAGTACAGTAGCAGAGACATTAGTAGAGGCTTATAAGGAGTTTTGGAAACTACACGTTTTACCTCATTATATCACTTACTCACACTCGAGCACGTTCTCGAACATTTAGTGAATAATAATCGATCATTATTACATATTAAATTCAACAACATAGAAGTTTGCAATAATACAATGAGGCGTCAAACTTCAGACATGGGATGAACTTTAACTTCATAGAAATTTGGGAATACGAAACCCAATTATGGATCTAAGAAAAAAAACTAGAGCCGCAACGAAATTTTCCAGTTTTTTTTATCTTTTTTATCTTTCCAGTATTTACTTAAATATTAGGTATACTATTGATCAGACTATAAATGTAACAACTAAAAAACTGATGCTCTGATATTCTAAGCACATCTAAATTCTTTAGTACTCCAAAGACATGCCTCACAACATCCGGATAAAGGAATTTTTATTCAAAAACATGCACATTAGTCATTCTAACAATAAATTCCCTTTTGCTTCCCCACTCATTGATGCACTTTACCCATCTGCATAGAATGCGTGCATGACATTATTGGACGGCATGGACCGAATATAATAGACATGGCATTTACCTACAAAACTTAAACATGGTTTAGGTCCAACACCCATTGGACGGTCAAGGTGAGGTCACGGAATATTGTCAAAGTTGACCTACCACGCGAAGTACCGCGCTGCCACGCTGCGTTACTCCTTCACCACACTTCGGCTAAACTAAACTCAAATTAATGAGATACAATTTTAAACTTAGCATAAACTGAAAACTGTAGAATTTTCCACGACCTTTCGCACACCGTGATGCCGTTGGGCCTTACTATTCTACAAATAATACGAACCCAAAATCTTGATAGATATATTTTGTGAATTTACTAAGATATGCCATAATTATGGTGCCATTTGGTTTGACTCTAAAGTTGAAATTCCTCATAGATGGTGAATTTGTCCATAAGTAGATATACTACATATACATATCTGTTCCCGTCACCCACAAGTTAATCTCAATGAGAGTAAAAACAGAAACAATAATTGCCGCAAAAATAAAGCATCAGTTACTCGGTCAGTAGCTTATCCGTAAGATGCAACTCTCTCTCTCTCTCTAAGGAGTCAAATAGTCTTTTTCGTCTGTCTTTAAGAACTTATAAAACAATAACGCACCAAAATATTTTAACTGCATTTATTTTTAATTCCGTAAATGTTTAGACTTCTACAAGATTTCCTAGTCTATGCTAGAGGGAAGTAAGGGGTCCTTGAAAACGGAAATTGAAGGCAATTCAGCAATCTCGACCGACGTAGTGCCTCATAATATACTTGGGGCTCTTTCTTTGTGACGACGGATCTCAAACTGTTTTATGTTCCTCTTATTCTAATGGGATGTAATTTATTCTGTTACTGTATGTGTCGATAAACGAAGGGTTTTTAATTGTAATTCATCATCATCATTTATCTACAACTAATATTGTAATTAGATTCGGTCCAAGAATTTATTTGCGTTGAAAACTGCAATAAGATTTTTTTTTAATTTCGCGAATAAGTCCGCGTTTGTCCACCAACTTGCATTTCACTGACTTATATCAGGTACCTGCTAATAATAGCTTATGTAGGTTAGTGATGCTTAACATGAGCTCCTTTGGACCAGTTATAGACAGATTATAGCTACTCGTGCTTGTATCGTCATGGCAACAAGACATGTAAGCTGGCTAGAACAAACTTTACCTACGTATTCTCGTACTTATTTTCTCTATCAAACAAATAGATACCTACTTATTCTGAGGACATGATTGCTACGCCCCTAACAGTGACCTCACAGTCATCCTCGGATCACCAAGGACGCTCCGAGAAGCCTGCACCGGCATCAGCGAGCTGGCTTTCCTGGAGGAGACCAGGTGGCTGAACCTGCCGCAGCCGGGTGACGCAAAATTGGCCAATGGTCTAATTGCGGAAAATACCCGCTACACAAGTAAGAATCACGGTCCATAAATCTTTACAATTCCTGAACCGTTTTTGTTCATATTTATAATATATATATTATATTTTTTATATTTACATTTGAACATTATATTTACAAGGACTTATTGCCCACAAAAATTTATAACGATCGGGTCCACGATACGCATGTTATCGGCGAACAAAATGTACAGACATTTGTGACAATCGCGACGCGTTTCCTTTGACTTGCTTGCTCAGTCAACTACATTATTTTATGTATGCCACCTGTAACTTGTTTATTTATTTATTTATTTAATTATTAAGTTTACATCGTTTGTCCACCAATTTGCCTGTTAATAAGCGACGATGTGGTCGCAGAAATGTTGTACATATAATTGTAAATGTTGTATTTTACAGTCGGTTTATCAATGCCAGTTTCACCCATCCACTCTCTCACTTAGCCATACTCTATATACTACGAACTGATAGACGCCTGTAGTCTATGTATGAAACTTTGGTACTTGTGGCAAGTACTGGCATCTAGAAAGAAAGTGCGTAGTACATAATATTTGAAACCATTCTAAAATGCTACGATGGGACAGAATTGGAATGAAGTTGGTTATTGAATAAATACCAGTAGATAGATAATGATTATTTTTAACTAGTAATCAATACGAATTTCGTAGTAACTGAAGGACATTGTTACCATGTTCAGAAGCCTTTACATGCCTCCTACACAGCACCATTAAAATGACAATAATAGTAAAACCCATCGCCCATAGACGGCATTAAAATCGGTACATCCACCCCGCAGTCCATAAAGTGATACGTTGCGGAAATTATGGTGCTATCGACATACCACCGCTACTTTAAACTGTTTGCAGACAAAACAAACCGTAAAAGAACACTTTGCTACAAAAAATAGTTGTTTTAGGTGACAGTTTTAGTGTTTCTGAGAAAGTGGAGGGTGAATACCTAGTAATAACAATACATTCAGAAAGTTTTCAACCTTGGTTTTATTTATAGCTAATTTCACCCACGTGGACAATCCCTCCGAAGTAGTACTTTCGTACTTCGGCCCTCCAACTATAAAAGGTAAGCAAAAAACGATCGGTTGCTCTTTTGCTAAATGAAAAAAGAACAAACAAACTCACGCACTTTCGTATTTATAATTTTAGTATGGTGTTAATGACGTATTTTTTTTTTCAATTATATTTTATTGAGATAGAGCAAATCTTAAGTACTTATGGCTGATTTCTCAGGCAATCGATATTCTGTGTCCCGTCAAACTCTCTTATGGTGAGTTACTTTGGGACCAAGGGTGAAGACGGTCAACTTGGGTACTCATAGTCACAATGTTTTTTTTTGCTTCTTTTCACTTGATAGGATTTTGACTTCGCACGTCTCGTGCAAGTGCTGTTTGCCAGTGTTAGTTTTTGATACATTTTCAAGTTTTACTAGATATTGTCAAACAAGTCACAGTCAAAGTCAAGCAAAGTAAGTCATAGCCAAGACTAAGTTATGCTCTAACATAGTAAAGTGGTGGAAACTTTACACTTGAAGGCAATTGAAGGGTTTTGGAAGGCAAGATGACATTTCCTTCCTAAATTTAGGTGGGAAATTTAGGAAGGAAATGGTAAAACCTTGCCTTCTAAAACCGATTCCTTCTTCCAAGACTCAGCAGGAATGTCAGGATTTTATGTTCAGTATACTATAGGCGTTTTCTGTAGAGAGTAGTATATTCCTTGTAGAGGCTTCTAGATTTTTAGAAACATTACGCAACTAAATGTTTTATTTCATAATAATATATCACTTACTCACACTCGAGCACAAACACTAAATAAATAATAATGATTATGACTTCCTTTTAGCTTACCTATTACCACCATACTGTTTTTAGCCTTGTGTTTGACACTCAGACACATTTTTCACGCAAATATACCTAAATTAAAGAATACAACCCTGATAAGTAGTGTTTCTATTTTGGACCAAATGACAAATAGAGAGATCGGAAGTAGTTTATTGCATCAGGCGTTACTCTGCAGAAGTCCATCTTCAAAACTGTTTTCTGATAAACCCCTAGTGTAATTCCGCTTCTACGTCGCTTCAAGTACAATACAAGTAGTTACAATCTGGGTGTCTTCAAGTCAAGAGTGAATCTTCTAGGCAAGCGTGACCCATGGTAGGTTGGCGTAGTTGGCGGCCAAGCGCAAGCCTATTCTACAATTTAAAAAAAAGTACATAAGAAATTTGGGATAAATTTTACTCGGTAGATATTTGTTAAAGAAGTTAATTTAATTACGTACTAGCCTAACCTGATATAAAATATTAATTAAATAAAAGAGAAAAACACACTAGAAATTCATTAAAAAAAAACAGTTTTGAGACCGGAAGTAAATTTTAATAAAATAGAAAGCTCTTAAGCCCTCTGAAAATTTGTAAAACACTCCAAAAAATGGATAGCACTATCTTAGCGCAGGTTACTGAATAAACTAGCAGTTTTTCTCGCAAACTTTCTTACCTGCAGTCCTTATAATTTTGTAATAAGCGCCAAAAGTTTTATGAGAGTGAAACAGTATCAATGACCTGGAAAACCTTTTAAGACTGTTTCAACTTTTAACAACAAGTTTTTCGTGTTATTTTCGAAACAACTTTGAAGTTTAGTAAAATAAAATTTGTTTGAAGTGTTGAACAAAATTGCACTTAGTAAAATAGCAAAATAAAGACTGAAGTTAAATTGATTTTTGCCTACACCATTATTACATTTATTAGTTAAAAAATAATTAACTTTTCTATGGCTATTTATTGTTTGAAAATGTTTGTACCTATAGTCCAAATTAGGTTTTTATGGGAAGAGACATTTAAACGATGTTCAATAAAATTTGTTTAGTTTTTTTTAAGTTTTTCAATGTAATATAAATAAATAAATATTTGGGACATTATTGTACACATGGTCATCTGACCCCAAACTAAGCAAAGCTTGTAATATGGCTGCCAGAGACTGATATACATACATATATATTTTTAAATACATACTTAAATAGATATTAAAACCCATACATAGAACAAACACAAATGTTTGTCCGAGGTGGGAATCGAACCCACGCCCCCAAGCGCAGAAGGCAGGTACACTACCAACTGAGCTAACGGGGCTGTCTGTAACAACGGGTCTGTAATATATAGAAGAGCTGGTTAAAAATCAACAAATTCAAAGCCATATGTAGAAAGAGCTATGCTCAGCTTTTTTCTCAGGGATCGTATCCAGAACAAAGTTGTTCTGCAGAGAACCAAAATTCCCAACATAACTCAGCGTATCAATAAGCTAAAGTGACTACAGAATAGGCATGGCATATCTGTCGCAAAACCTTAGGACCGTTGGAGTGGACGTGTTCAAGAGTGCAGACCACGAATCGGCAAACGTAGCGTAGAACACCTTGAGACTCGATGAAGTGACGATATACGAGACTGAGTGATGTACTTTGGAAGTAGCGTATGCCCAGCAGTGCTCTAAGATGGGCTGTTTATGATGACAAAAATGAATTCATTTAATTAAATCTTTTACAATCTTGAATTATGATGTTCCTGAAAGCTATTACCGTGGTAGTGGTAAGGTTGTGGATGGAGGCTCAGATATTTCGGCGCAGTTACATGCACCATTTTCAGTGTTTTCATGAAAACTGTCGTAAATAAGATTTAACTATTCAAAAGTTTCGTCATGACCAAATCAACATGCAAGACTTACGAACGATGCGGTCATCGGTCGTTAGTATAATATTAACAAATTGGATGAAATACAATTGGCATAGAAAGTGGTATCCGTCTCGAGCTGGGATACACGCGAGACAGAGGAGATCATCTGCTCTGCGCATTTCATTATCTATTGGTCTCGTCGTGTTTCCAATATTCTTTTATAAGTTTCAAGTCCTCTAATAATATGAAATATATGCGAAAACATTGAGCATTGAGAGGCCAACTGGCGGGTGCGGCTTGGATTATCTTGAGAACTTTTGATGGTCTATGGGTAGGGTTATTCAACTGTTTGTAGTGTTAGTTAGCTAGTATTTTATTTAGATAATACCTACTGCGAAAAATATTAATCTCAATTTGATTTAAAATAAACTTATAAACCAATCTCAATTGAAAAGTTCGTAGACTAATAACTTATAGATCTTTTATGAAATATTCAGACAACTCCAATGAAATATGTTTGAAATTTTGAATTGCACAAATAAATGACAATGTTACAAGATAAATTGCAACTCAACAGAATCACAATGATGTTTTCTAAACCTATTTCAAAAACTTCTGCGCTCTGCGAGTCCAGCGTTATCAACATTTTGTGAGAAGTTAGTCAGTGAATCAGTGACTGGTATTTCGCTTTTTAATAAATATATATCGATTTGTTTTTAAAAGTAAATTGAATAAACGAACAGCACAAAACTCAAAGCTGCTAATGTTGATCCGATCTGTGCAATAACAACCAATAACCTATGCGGGTAACTGAAACCCCCTGAAAACGATCTGAATAAACACAATCTCCGACAACGTTCGAGATTATTAAAAAGTTTGCAATACCAATTCCAGGTTCAAAATGGAAATCGAGTTACAATCGACGGGTAATCAAATTTTTAATCTGCTATAACCCAATTACAGAACGGTAGATAAAAAATACTAGCGGCATCCCGTGGTGTTATCTGTGTTATCTAGTTTTATTGCAAGAAAACTAGAAAACACAGTTAAAATATAACATAAACATAATATAACTAACATTCTTCTAGCTAGACTAACTTCTATGATAATCAGACAAATAAAGAATTTTGAATTTCGTGTTTTTTTTTGTAATGATGTTACGCATCTGTTACTAATTTTGAATTCGTAACAAACAGGCGATGGCATCTTCTTATAAGGTCAATCATGTCAACAATACTGAATTTTTGGCGAATTTTCAAACAAAATTAGATTTGTTTTCATAATCCTGACGTCAATCACTCTGATTGGCGTGTCACTTGTCATGGCGGATTGTTGTTTTTACCAACTTTTATACAACTTTAGGGGGAGGCCTATGTTCAGCAGTGGACGTCTTCTGGCTGATGATGATGATACAACTTTGCTTTAGTATGTATGTTCGTATGTGTGGGACAAACCTTGCAACTGAAATTTTCTGAAATATACTTAATATGTAAATTCGGTGACAATGCAATGTTATAATACCACAGGTTTGATGATGTAGACAGAAGGTGCCCATAGGAACTCCTAAACGAAATGACGTAACCCCGTCGAATGGGTTCGTTGGATTTGTCTTCCCAAGCACTTTGGTCCTAGAATCTAGGACCTAGATGATAAATTCAATATACAGACAAAATGTTCTTACTCTTACCATCATGATATTGGTATCAAATGAAAGGATTTCCTGAGAAGACTACGAAAAAACTTATTTTTAAGTAGTATTTTTTTTAAATTATTAAAGATTTTTATGTTTAAAATAGGCATAAAAATCTCATAAAAAAAAAAAAATAGTTTTCAGAATCTTACTAACCTATTTCATAAGCTAAAATAATAAATTCAGTTATTCTTAGTCGTCATGCCTATAAAAGCTGGTATAAAAAGTATCATATCTCCGTTCTGATGATGCACACTACCTCCGTGCCCTTTATTGAATTCCGGTCGTGAAAAGTAGGTAAACCGACAAAGAGTCAAAGGGATAGAGAGAGACAGAGTTACATTCGCATTTATATTATTAGTGTGCTAAAAACGCTGTGTTCGAAGCACAGAGATGATTTTTATAACGAGTTTCTCCGAATTAGGTCGACCTCGTTTATGTGACGTCGCGGGCTCACTTGATGACGACATGGAGGGCTTAGAGCCTTCCCTCGTTGGTATAATATAGCTTATAAGTATAGAGAAGAGTGCTCTGTGAAAAGAGGTAGTTAAGTCTTATGAAGATTCTTGTACTTTACTTTTCCTTGGACGCTGTTCGTGCCTGATAGGGATGATTAAACATTTTTCTGTATGGAAAGTTAGGTCAACCGATTT
Organism: Agriopis leucophaearia; assembly: GCA_949125355.1. Taxonomy (NCBI): domain Eukaryota; kingdom Metazoa; phylum Arthropoda; class Insecta; order Lepidoptera; family Geometridae; genus Agriopis; species Agriopis leucophaearia. The sequence continues at coordinate 9,603,385 of OX421275.1, forward strand.
AATTAATGATATAATACTTATTTAGTAAAAAAAAGGATCGGGAGTTAAAAAAATGTACATTTTTTACCAGCTTTTATTTAACTTGCCCTGTTAGTATGTACGTAATTACGTTTGTGGGGCACAAATCTTGCAACTGAATTTTAGACCAGTGATTCTCAACCAATTGAGCTGTAATTAGGCATACTAATGTAAGTTCGGTAACAATACAATGTTATGGTACCATGGAGTTGTTCTGATGATGGAGACATAAATAAGGTGTTCATAGGACATCCTAAACAACGTAACCCCGTCGAGTTTGGGTTCGTTGGGTTTGTCTTTCCAAGCACTTTTGTCCTAGATGATAATTTCAATATGGCGGACACCCCAAGATAGCAGACAAATTTTTATCTACCATCATGATTTGGGTATCAAATGAAAGAGTTGGTTTGCTGACAATAATAAGAAAAGCTTGTTTTTTTATTTTTATTAATAAAGTTTATTATGTTTTGACAGGTTAATACGTGAGAGAATTAGGCACAGGGTTGTACCCTAAACGCAAAAGTAACTCTATCTCTATATAACATTGTCTCTACTCTCTAATAGCTGAAATGATCTTTATGAAATTTGGCAAGTAAAAAGTGTGCATTACGAGTACAAACATGGAATACTTTTTATCCATAAAATGAAAAATCTGAATAATTGTGGGAAAACCCACGGGGTATAGCTACTACAGTAGAATTTTAAATACTGAAACAAGAAGCCCCTTTTCTAGAGTTCGCAATAAATCTGACATTCCTTCTAACCTCTGTTTGATTTAAAAGCCCAAAGGATGACTGGATTCGCAGTTACATCTTACCTTACCTAAGTCTAGATTTCGCAAAGATAAAGCCTTCTGGGAAATCATTTGTAATTCAAGAAACCAGTGATTGGGTACATGTACCTTAATATCTTGCTTTTGAAATGGCCTGATTGAATTTTAAAGAAGTTCTTATCTGGGCTGTTGGAATTATGATTGCTGATCTTTTTTCGCAAACTATTTAATTCGTGGATTTGTGAGGTCAACGCGAAATTTTGATAAAATTCTTTCTAGGCAATCGATACATTTTTACATACGTTAAATTCGATAGACGGGATTCATCTTAATTTTTTTTATTGCTTCCACATGCGAGAAATTATGAATATCAAAATAATTAAAAAATATTAAATACAGTTCACAATCGGCAAGACATCCCGTTACATACACACAAAAAATAAAGCATCATTCCTCCTAATTTCGAATTCGAATAAAATTAAACATTATTATTTCCACCATTAAAAAAAACATATTTTTTTCATGCGAGATTACAAAAGAGGCAAAATAAGAAGAAATATCTTGTCAGGTCCTAATTATAAAGTGAAGGTTGTGCAAATCATTTCAAGCATCCAGACTCGGTCCTTTAAATTCCACTTTCGTAAGGCTTTATTCCAAACCTACCTTCAATAAAATTCATAATTGGTTAACTAATTCAATTTGTCACAAAGGGAAAACGGGATTAAGTTTTGCGATAACGAGTGGATTTGACTCGAATGCCGAGTAATAATCGAGATGCCACGACTTCGTCTCAGTGTAATCATAGCAGAAAATCAGTTAAGTTAGTATAGAAACAAGCATTCAATCTATTGATGATTGTGTAAGGTACAACATTTTATTATTAGTTTTATACCACAGAACAGTACAGTTTTTCCGCTGACGACGTAAAACATAAAGTAGGGTGTTTAACGTGTCTGTACGTATGTATGCTTTTATGTATATCCACAGCCTAAACACCTGAATAGTAAATGAAGTGTTTTATAACATCCCCCCTCCCCGGTGGCTATCTTTAAGTTCAGCGATGGCGACAATGCAATATGGCGACATGAACAGTGGAATAAAAAAGCTGACGGCACTCTCTCATGCGACGTACATTGAATAGGTCTTAAAATAAAGGTTAGGTGTGGTACATCAGTTTTTGTTCAGGTGTACCGTTTGCGGAATATTTTCTGCAAAAATAGCGTTGTTGGTTTTTTTTTTTTTAAGAAACAAATTTGTCATTGTCAGACTATGACGTATCACAAAGATCAAGGGCATTAGCGCTACCTGTTTTAAGCGATTATGTTTAGGTGCTTGTGAAAAGTTGCGCGACCGCAAACCGTATCACTGGCACTGCGCTGTTTACAGCGCTGTTTCGAACCCGCGTCAACCTGTATGGCCGCAATGATGAAAAACGACGGAGGATTATACAGATCTTGCTGGTTTGTTCTCAAGTCAAAAACCAGAAAACTCTGACATCAGGACTAGCTATTCATCAGCTCAATAGTTTCATATCTTTTCGATTACTTCTTAATGAATCTATAATTTAGTAAAAATAAATTTAGTTTTAATGAAACAAAACACAAAATTTTAATTCTGTGGATAACTTACTGTCTCTGTAATTACTGATACTGTAACATAATGGTTGAAACTTTTGAACACTGATTGACGAAGTAAACTAACTCGGCACACAGGAACATTAACTTTGATAAACTAACACCGTGTGTGCCAGAAACAGTTTCATTAGTTTCACACCAGTCAGCGCACACACTGGGTCGGTTCGAACCGGGATTACATCTTTGAGACTCCTGTGCCAAAGGCTATTATTAGTTCAAATACATTTCAGGGAATTTAGATATCTAGAGCAAAAACATTCACTAGTGCTCCAACGTAGACCGCACCATCGCTTAAGGCCCTCTTTTCCTACTTTTAGCAATTTTGGTCATTCTAGTTCAAGTTTGTGTACTTCCATAGTTAGCTTTAAATTATACAAAAATATCTCATATCAAAATCGTATGTTTTATCTAGGAAACCGCAAAGACCAAAACACGATTAAGGACATTTCGCTCGATAGAAAAAAAAAAGGAAAGTAGCACTGATTGTCCAGGCCGCATGATTGGCCAGGACAGTGGCTGCATAAAAAAACTTAATTTTTTTCTTCTTCTCGTTATTCAATTCTCTTGTCATCATTTTGGATTGTTTTTTTTTTATTAAATCAGAGTTAGTGCAAGCGGTACATAATGCCGAATTGAGTTTTCTTCCGAAAAAATCGCGTGAAAAGGACATAAAAGCATACAATTTGTTCAGTGCACACTCGCGGAGACATTCGATTAGAAACAGACCAATAAAATAATACACTTTATAGTCGAGCTGAGAGCACTATGTCACTAATATCAATATAGCATGTCGTTCATATAATTTTCAAATCTCCATGCAATACTATCCTAGGTGTCATATTTATGCTAATTTAACATGACTTTAATATGCTCATGAGCATCGACTAGCTATCGGGAATATCCATAATATATTTCACCAATTACCGATTAGTGTCACTTTGGTAGTTTTCGTAGATAGTGATATTTGATCTCAAATGGATAAAGGTTTAAATTACGATCAAAGGTATAATATATTGTAATAATTTTTATGTGTTTTATCTAAGGCCCTGTGATGGTCGTTTATACTTTAATCGTGTGGTATACTTATATCCACAAAGCTTACATCTATGGGGTTACACGGAAAGAGTGTACTATAGAAAAACGGGGACCGAAAGGGGGCCATTATACTAATTATTATGAACATATTTTACTATGGAAATCGCGAAAAAACATAAGCTGCTCCATAAATTTTGACGAGTTTGATTGACCGTTTTCTAATGGAACAGCTGACATTTTCTTCGCGATTTCAGGGCTAATCGCATAATAACAGTTGTTCATAATGATGAGTATTCATTATTATAATTAATTATTAGTCTGTATATAATAGCAAATCTTTTTTTCTTGCTTATTTTTTTTATTTCACAAAAATTAAAAATATGACACAGCTCATATTTCACTCGCAATTTAAGGGTTGGTCATAATGGTCAACATTGTTAAAGTGAAACGTTTCACATTTGGCGGAAAATTCAAATTTCAAACAGTTTTTTTGTTCTTCTAGCTAGGCCGGGTAATTATTGTAAACGATCATGATGTTTGCGAAAATTGATTATTATTCTTTACAAACTCGCGTAAAGTTATTTATCTCCCAATACATTATTACATACATAAATTTTTGCTGTTTTAAACAGTTTATTGCCAAATGTAAGTAATATGGTGAGTAACTGATTAATAGCTGTACATGATAATGTAAAGAACAACCAACAATTTTCGCAAACACTGTGCTATTTACAATAATTACCCGGCCTAGCTACAAGGACAAAAAAACTGTTTGAAATTTGAATTTCCCGCCATACGTGAAACGTATCACCTTAATAAGGATGATTACAATTAGTTCTTTGCGGCTTGGTACGGTTTTGGACTTTGCGCTGATCAAGGTCCAAAACCGTACCAAATCGCAAAGAACTAATTATGAGTTGTTTCATACTTTTAATTTTTATGGAATAGCTGATATTTTACTTGCCATTGCGGGATTGGTTTCGTTGTAATAGTTTTTCATTATGATGAGTAGAAAAAGCTTTTTTCGGCTCATGAAAACTTTTTCGTATAACTCTGTATATTTATGAGAATTTAATTATAGTGCTAATTAAGTATTTAGGAATGCTTTTGCTTAACATGATAATCCAGATAAAATCAAATGGATTTGTATAACTGTTCTATGAAATAACTACTTGTGTCAGTAATCTAATTCCTAGCAATATTTTTCCTTTGGTATACAATTAATGGCCTAGGTCCAGAATAAATCTTCTAGACCCAAGTAGCAGTCGGCTGTTTGATTAATGGCCGAACCTTTGCCTAGACGTTATTTTAGGTTGGGTAAAAATGATAGATAATATACCTGTTACATGAAATAAATATTTCTCGAGTGACATATATCACATTTCACGACTATTGCCTGGAAGAGACCGCTTTTAACCATAATGCTAGTTCGTACACTGGTTTTATGTGGTTACCTATCTATCTACTCCATGAATAAACTTTATCCTAAGAAATCAGCTGATCCAAAGATAATAAACCTGAGCAAGTACGAGTCGGACTCGCACACTGAGGTTCCGTACTACCACAAAATACAAAAAGTAGTGCAAAAAGACAACATCATGCCCAGGCGGTCACCCATCCATGTACCGTTCGTTTGTAGTGTATGCTGTATACTGTAGTGCTGTTTTACAGGCACCGTTTTATTTTCCGTGATTCCCCGTGCACGTGGCATCGCAAATCGTCGCCAGGACGGGAAATAAATTCCAAATCGCGTTAGCACCGTGTCACGCGAACTACGATTAGTATAGGGGCTGCTGCTACATTTTGTCACTCACTGTCACCATGGTTATAATTGATCATACATACTATAATGTTGCATTATCGCGTCTTAACATGACATAAAATTATGGTTATAGTATATAATATATGTCTGGTATAAGCTTGTGGTTAGTTAATTGTAATAAGGCTTCTGATGGTGTCAAATTTCGTACAAATTTCACTGCCGCTCACAACCACCCTTTGATATATTCAATGCAACCGTCTCGCCTTAAAGCTTAGGCTAACCTCATAAAAAATAAGTGTGTACCTCGATGTCTATTGTTATCATCATCATAATCAGCCTATACTAGTACACTGCTGGACATAGTACTCTTCCGAACCACGCCACTGGGCACGATCTTCGGCTTTTCTTTTCCACTGCTTTAAATATATCGTAGCTCCAACAAGTCTCTACGTCTACTCAATTGGTTTTCGGTTTTGCGACAGATATGGCCCGTTACCACTTCAGCTTGCTAATACGTTGAGCCATGTCGGTGACTTTGGTTCTCAGGCAAATAACTTCATACCGTATATGATCCTCATAGAAACGCCGAACATAGCTCTCCCCATATCTAGCTGAGCGGCCTTGAACGTGTGAACCGCTCCAATTGTAAGTTTCCACCTTTCAGCATCATAAGTCATGACAGGTAGAACGCACTGCTTAAAGAAGACTTTGCGTGATATATGACGACTAGACTCTACATAGTATAGCTATTGTATCGTGATAGAATCAACCAGTAGTTTTCAAACTAAGTGGCGTTAGTTAAACGGAAAATATTTTCTGTATCGCCTTTGGGCGTGAAGCGGGGCGACTCATGCGATTTTCTTTTCACATATCTCGTAGTCGATTTGTGTATCGGGTTTTACTTAGCTGCGATGAAGGAAACTCTTCGCGAGTAGCATCGAGCGCGGGTTATTTGATAAAACCCTTCCACTTATGTTATTTGTAGCATACTTATTGAAAACTTATTTTTACTAACCCCCGACGCAAAAAGGGGGGTGTTACAAGTATAACATATGCATCTATGTATTTGTATATATCTCTGTGGCATCGTAGTTCCCAAACGGTTGAACCAATTATGATTGAGTTTTTTTTTTGTTTGAATGGCGACTTGATCGAAAGTGATGATGATTTTGAGTACGTTTGAGTACATTCTTAGGTTTACGCGATTATTTCACATCCACCTTCCTGAGACCACACACACTGGAAAGATGACTGACTGAGCGCGAGTGGCATTTATAAATAAATATCATATAAAAGGCCTTCGGGCAGCGCAAAAATAATAAATATAATACGGCATAAAAAAAACACTCGACATAGCCAATTATAATACGAAAAAAGTATTCATATAGTCTGCGTATACGAACTAATTTAAGTAATTACTTACTAGCAAATTTTTGTTTCTGGTGTACGCAATAAAGAGTTTCTATCTATCAAATGTACGTAAGCTAAGGTAGGCACTTTGTAAAAACCTTTTTTTAGTGAAATTGTAAAGTTTTTCAGTTTCGTGTTAAATTAGTAATAGTTGACAAAGGTTACGGATACCAAAGTACATGGAGCTGCACTATAAATAAATTCCTTCCGCGGTGTTTCCGAGAAGTTACAACATGGGGCTCTTCAAAAGGCGAGTTAATAGAGTCTTAAAGGGTCGGCAACGTATTTGTGATGCCCCTGGTGTTACAAGTATCCATAAGCGACGGTGACTGCTTACCATCAGGCGGCTCGTCTGCTTGTTTGCCACCTATGGCATAAAAAAACCCATAAAACTTACTACTAACTTATAATCGCACGTCGAAGCAAAATCGACAAAATCACCGAGGTGGTATGATACATTTCTACAGGATGATGCATATTATACGCCCTTTACTACCTATGCCGAAATGAGGTCGTTGTAATTATCATTATGAACAACTTAACTAAACTTAACTTAACTTAACTACGCGACTAAACCTGAAATCGCGAAAAAAAACAGCTTTTCTATGCATTTTATCGAGGTCAATGACCGTTTTCTATGAAACAGCTGATTTTTTCGCGATTTCAGTTCATAATGATGAGTACAATGACCTCCTTTTGGCTTAGTACAGGGTATATGCGTAGCCCTCTATAGTGAATTCTACACATCCCAATGTTGTTTTTAAGCCAAGTGGGGGGAGATGTCGCGCACTTGTCGGGTGATTGCCGCCTCCAGGGCGGCGACTGGCGTACTTGAAGCAAATAACACTGCATGGGGTACTTAGTACTTACTATCGGAAATGGAAAAGGGATGCACAAGTTTAGAACTTATGTATGTCCTATAGCAGCTATAATTATGCTGCCCATGAAGGGTTACATGGAACGGTGGATTTAATCCGAAAGAAGATCGTTTACATATACCGGTGGTTTTAACCCGAAAGGAGGTCGTCGTACTTTTTATGATGCAACTTTTATTTTGATACCAACCATAAGATCTCATAAAAGAACAGATATTCCATAGAAAAATTTCTGGATCCGCTGATATTTTTTTGCTATTCCAGGGTTGGTTTCGTAGTTGTTTTTAATTATGAGTACGACGATCTTCTTTCGGCTTAGTGCCATAGTTCCGTGCAACTCTGTACAAAAAAATTACCAAGCTTTTTTCTAATTGTTTATCAAGAGCAAGGAAATTCTAAAAACTTTTATACTTTTCCCATCCACTTTGGGAGTTTCCTTTACCAACTACTAACTAAACTATGAAAGGTATAGGATTCTAAATTTGTTTGTATGTTTTCAAAAACAATCAAATAATCGTTTTATCAGTGAGAGAAGATTCAGAGTTCAGAACTCCGACTAAGAGTTTTTTATTTTAAAGGATATACTTTCAGCTTGGTCCCATAAAAAAGTTCATCGAAATCGGTTCAGTAGTTTGATTTTTAAATCAAAATAACGAAAAAATATGTCATCCAAGAAAACGAAATTGCGTATATACAAATTTTGAAGTAGTAATTAATTGGTTTGTAGTTTGAAGTAATAGATAATTATAATAGATGTAAAAATAAAAATTATGTCGATTATATTTGTTTTCTCTCACATGTCGTCACTATCCCATACCCATATTTATTTTTCATTTATTTATTTTGTGTGCCGCGACCCGCGGCGCGCCTAGAGTGCATTCTACCCGCGACTCAGCTTGATATTGATACTATGATCTATTCTGTAATACTGCATCCATTTTGGCAGTAGATTAGGTTTAATAACTTTCCTACCGATAACCGATAACCGATGGGGAAGAAAGGTTCTTGAGTGGAGACCACGAACCAGAAGACACAGCGTAGGTAGGCCTCCCACTAGATGGACCGACGACATCGTGAGAGTCGCGGGCATCCAGTGGATGCAGATGACAGGTTGTCGTTCAGTGTGGAGGTTAAAGGGGGAGGCCTATGTTCAGCAGTGGACGTCTTATGGCTGATGATGAGTAAGTTTTCTCAAATACGGTATTTAGTAATCATGTCCGAAGTTCAACGAAAACTGGAGTTTAAGGTCTGGACCACTCCTAAAGAAATTGGCGGTCAGTGGGCGTTTTACTGACAACTCTAAGAACATAGTTCTGCAACCCTCGGATCTTTCTTCGTCTCTAGTTTTGCAAAATCTTCATAATTATTCATGGCTCAACCCATCTACCGCCTTTTTATGAAATTTGTTTTTTAAAATTGACTTTAAGAAATTTCCTATTTTTTGTCATCTTTTATCTCCTTATTAAGGCTTTTGGCATCGTGCGATTGGCGCATTTGCCATCTTCATGTCATTGAATAGTTTATTTTTAGGATGTAAAGGTGTAGTAAAGTTAGAAAAACGATTCGCCAAATTAGGATAGATAGTATTAAATATGGATGGATCAGAGGAATGGAAAATATATAAGAATAGGTAAATGTGTTATTTTTTTTTATGTTATTCAAGAAATATCGTACAATATTTTATTGTGCAGGGAGGTTTGATTGCGTTTTCCCACTAAAAAGAGGCGAATACAGAGTTTTGTGTTAGAATTTTATTTACAGTCAAAAACACAGAGGTAGACGATCTACGTAACCTAAATTCTAAATTCACTGGAAAGACGATACTGTTCCACAGACAGCCTGGGGGAACTACAAAAAGCGAGGAATGAGTCGCGGAGAATACAAATATCAGGGAGAATTCTGTAAAGGGAGTATTCGATGGCATCGAGCCCAGCGTCAATGTGAATGAGTAATTGACGCCTCGCTTAGTAGCTGTGCTTTATGTATGCCTGTTTCTAATTGTACAAGGTTAAACGGAAAGGGTGAACTAAGCCAAAAGGGGTCCGTTCATTGATTTGAACAACTTTTACTATGGGACCAACTCTAAAATCGCGAAAATAATCCGCTGTTCCATACATTTTGTCGAGTGTGACTGACCGTTTTCTATTAACAGTTCATATTATTTTGCGATTATATGGTTGGTCGCATAGTAAAAGTTGTTCATAATGATGGCTAATATGGACCACTTTCAGCTTAGTACTTATCGTGTAATCCAGTATAGTGAAATAGAAAATAGATCTTTGTTTGACTGGTGATGTGATAATTTTGTTTTTACAGGAATGTGTTTGTACGTGCTCAACAATAGCTTGTTTTCATCTACACAGTGATAATTATGTTAACAACATGTAAGTATGTTCTGGTCCTGTCACACATCACACATCATCAGTCAATTTACGTCCACTGTTGGACAAGGCCTCCCTCATAGAGAGGGGTGTTGCCATAATCCCCACGCTTGGCTGGCGGCTTGGGGATCGCAGTACGTTCACCTTTTACTATTAGGACGCTGCTGCCCATCCTCCGGTGGTTCTGGTCGCAGTTTTAGGACATACCCGGGTCCTTTAAGACCTGTCAACTATAAATAAATCCGGTCAAGTGCGAGTCGGGATCGCGCCCTGAGGGTTCCTTACCACCACTTAGCATGTTAGCTACTAGCTACTACTAGCTTTAGTACAAAAAAGTTGTGCAAAAAGACAACATCCCGTCAACGCCCAGGTGCTACGAGAACCGCTGGTGAACAGAAACTTGTCACCGACTTGCACTTGGCCATAATTTTTTATACTTTATACTTATAGTGTTATATTATACTTAATCTTGCCAAGGTTGACGCTTGTACGAGTACGTATTACCGTTTTTAGATTAGATCAAAGACAAAAATACTTTTTAAAAATACGTTTGTTGTATGGGCCCCTTTAGTATTTACTTTTTGACTTTATTATATCTTAGTTAATCCACCGTAACATTACATATTCGATGTCATTTTTAACTGGCTCTATATTACGGCGGTAATTGGCGGATCGATAGATACAGCCGGACAGATAGACGGACAGTCAGACAGACAGAGTAGGCTTAGTAATAAGGTCCAACCTTTGGGTGTAAAGATATAATTTAATAAATTACACACACTCAAATAAAAAAGTGCTATAGTGCTCTTTGTCTAGCATAAAAATCATATAACTTATAAATTTTTGAACAAATTTTAATTTTGTTATCGTTGATGGGCTGTATTCATGATCAACTTTTCCATCACGTAAATAATACATTTTAGAACACATGCGCGTATTGCAAGAGTCGTGTGAGTTAAAAGTTCCACACGTTTGTAGGGTCTAGCTAAGTGCAACCATTTGTTGCTGTTTTTGACAAACGGGTTTACATGCCGCTAAATGTATTGGCATATATCGCTCTTGGGATACTTTTGCCAAAGAGGACTATACGTCATAACATCCATTTCATGGCCCTTCCGGTTTTGCTTGATCTTCGACGATTTGCAATGTATTTTATTGATAGTAAGCAAAGCAATAACAATTTGATATTATTTTAGACTAAGTAGTTTTTACCCGAGTATATTAAACATAGCACAATTCATAAACTGAAATAAAACTGGCCAAGTGCGAGTCGGGCTCGCGCACTGAGGGCTCCGTACCACCACAAAATACAATAATTATCAATTTAAATAATCACGTTTGTTGTATGGGAGCCCCCCCCCCCTAAATATTAATTTACTATAATTATTTATTTTTAAATAGAATATATAACTCAATATTCTGTGAATATTTCAAGCGTCTAGCTGTTGCCGTTATCAATATCGAGCAAAAATGACCAAAAAAAAACCACGTTTGTTGTATGGGAGCCCCCTTAAATATTTATTTTATTCAATTTTTTAGTATTTGTTGTTATAGCGGTAACATAAATACTTCATCTGTGAAAATTTCAACTATCTAACTATCACAGTTCTGAGGTACAGCCTGGTGACAGACGTATAGCGGAGTCTTAGTAATAGGGTCCCGTTTTACCCTTTGGGTACGGAACCCTAAAAAACGACTTCAAAATTAATAAAATACACAATTTTGTTTACTTGGTTGACAGTAAAGGATGACAAAAACAGTAACAAAACGAATTTTCCAATTATAATGATTTAAAAAACCAAATACTTAAATGGTTTTAAAGGAATTTTAGGTAGTTTATATTATACCACTTTATAATATTAGTGTAGATGTAAGTTTGTGTGTTTGTCAGTTAATTATTGTACATTACAAAAGCAAAACGAATTTGAAACAAATCATGTGTAACCAATTACTGTTTCAATCACAATTGGCGAAAATATCGACGAACATACAAAAAAAAAAACATACAGACGAACATAGTACCTCCTCCTTTTTGGAAGTCAGTAAAAATAGATCGAAACATTGTACCCATAAAATATGGCCTGGTTCGGCTCAAACAAAACAAAATAAACAAAATGTTGACAAGTAGTTCACGTTCGATTGTGACTGAACCTAATTTGTGCGGTCCACGTCAAGGAGTTCGTCCCGTATCTTCCCACTATTTATTTCTTTATTTACTTACATACAAACTACTTACATCAATCCTTACTTACATATTTACATCAATGTGTATAACACAATTTCATTACATCAAAACTGGCGTGAGATTTCATTATAAATTAACAACTGCACCCCATGGTTCCAAGGCGTGTACGTTCCTTCAGCAACCGTAAAATTTTCCGGGATAAAAAGTATCCCATGTAACTCTATTGTCTACGGCCTATCTCTTAGCAAAAAATAACACCAATCTGTTGCTGCTACCGTACCTGCTTGAAAGAGGAACAAACAAACAGACTAAAACGACGGTTGACATTAACGTATTGTGTTTTTTTTATGACCAAGACGAACTTCAGACTGGTATACACTTTTAATTTTGAGTTTACGACAAAATATCATCAAATTTTAAAGTTAGGATTAAATTACTTATTATTAGCCTAACATTAGGCTAGATTGTAATTAAATTAAGGGGTAGTAATTATATTTTGTAAATAGCGCCTTTATTAACTAAACAAAATACAAGCTGACACTAACAAACACAACATACCACTTGCCCGTTTAAAAAAATTGCGCCCCTTAAGTTATTTACAAATAAAAAAAATTATGAACGAGCACTTTTTATCTTCATTTAAGTAACATTCAGCCTTCAAACTATTCAACAATGAACTCACTCTTCTATCTCGTTAATCTCAAGGCATGTAAACTAATATTGAAGCGCAAATTGAACGGTTGAAGAAACCGCAGCACTAAAGAAAACTATTAAAATCTTAGCAAGCTTAGTAATTAGCTCGTGTTACACTTCTCTTATCAAGTTGGCTAAAATATTGTGGGAAGTGTAGACAAGGCCTTATGATGACGTCGACAAAACGTACCTATTGAACGTGATAGTTTTTTTTCGCTATTTCAGGATTGATCCGATAGTAAAAGTTGTTCATAATGATGATTAGAACAGACAGACCCTTCTTGGCTTATTACACCTTCCGTATTCCGTAGATACGATAATTTACCTAAATAGCAGCTAACTGCGTCCCGTAGTTTAACGGCAATTTATACCAAATTTGACAGTTTTTCAATCAATTTTAAATAGTTAAACAACAATATTTGAGCCGGAAAAAAATAAATGTCATAGATACATCTGTGTTTGAGATAAATCCGTGGTTCAAAACAAGATACGGCAAAATTTTCTCGATAAAAAATAATTACGAAACAAAGTCGATATTTTTTCCGTTTTATGCTCTAATGAAACAGCCTGGAAATTGCATGTACTGAAAGGTAATTGTATTCAACATTTTTTTCCCTGGATAGTTTTTTGATAGTTTGTTCGTTCGTTTTTTATTTAAATTAAAAACGCAAAAAGGTCACGAAAATTTGCGCGCACCGCGCTCAGACCGCTGCCTGGCGTCATCGAAGTCGGACCTGTGTTTGTTTTTGTCGTTGCGCTTCCCCGATATTTGTTCGCAATGGGAAGAATGGCAAAATACATCGTCGCTCTATCTTGGCGGAGGCTGACGAAGGGTTTTGTTATCTACGCGACTTGGATAACTCGCTTCCACTCACTACTTCGTAGCCAAATTTTACGAAGATCGATTCACCCGTTTCGTTGAGACAAAACATAATAAAAGCGTTTATTTTTCTTTTCTTTGTGACAAAACGTCTCGTCACGAAAGAGCTCTATATTATGAGTAGATATAAGGTACGCAGCGCGCCGTTGTTACTTTTCAGCTACCTACTATATATATATATTTTTAAATAATTTAATTTACTTTTTACCATTAGGTATTTACTTTTTACCATTAGGATTGGCCCACCAATAAATACTAGACCCAATACTAGGAAATAAAAATGTGATTTTTATCATCAAAAAATGTTTAAAATTTGCGAACGAAAACGTTACGGCGATAAGCCGGCTCTTTTTTTCTATAGAACACAAGACAAAGGCTGAGAACGCGCATACTCCTTGAAAAAAACCACTTAACGCTATTGAAACTATGATCTGAGTAACTCAATGAACGTGGAACATTATGCTTCTTCTGCTACTACTTTCGAATTTATAATACCTGTTTGTGGAAGTGTGATAATGTGTACGCACCCTCATTCACTCATTCTGGAGCAACTCTATCAAGGAAGCCATGGACTTACGAGGCAACTTCGTGTTCGCGGCTAACTTCTTGATAGAGATAAGTTGCAAACTTGCAGCTCGTTGTTTCAGCATTAACTGATTTTCTCTGTAATATTATATCGCAGTCATGTCAATTACGTAGGTAATGAAATGATTATTATTTAAAAAAGTAAACTTATTATTCAATTATTGTTTTATTTTTAAACGGCAACAGCAAAACCAAAAGCGTTTATAAGTATGTTTCGTAAAAAGTATACAACTATACCTAACGTTTATTTTATTTACTCTAATGTAAAAACGGTAACACGTACAAGCGACAAACTTGGCATGATTATAGTACATACACTAAAGTAAAACTACAAATAATAAATAATGTCAAGGTGCGAGCGAGGGTGACCGCGATGTTGTCTTTTTTCACTACTTTTTGTATTTTAAACACTGTTTTAAACTATCACTAAAGTTATTTGATTATTTTATCCACCGAGCGTCACTACATACCAAGGCTGGTAAAGGAAACTATTGAAATCTCGAAATGCCAGAATTTCAATCGAGGTGATGGTTTTCAACTCGCTAGTGCGTGGAATCCAGTATTAGGTTGCCTTAAAAATAAAAGTCCGCGTTCAAAATGTGTTCAAAATACTATACGCAGTGATACAGTGAGTGTGTTTTGTAGAGACTTAGGTTCGAGTTCGAGTTCCAGTGATAACCGTAGCAAAAGACTAAGAAAGAGGGTAGATCGTTTGTCTGTACCTAACTTTGAACTTTTTCACCAACCACCCGCATTCTTCAGTCTTCCCGTGAACATGGTGCATGTAACTGCGCCGAAATATCGGGAGCTCCTTCCACAACCTTACCACGGTAAATATCCCGTAAATAATCATATTACTTTTTTTGTATTTTGTGGTGATATGGAATCGTCAGTGTGAGAGCTTGAACTTGGACGGTTTATATTAGATATATACATATAATAGTTCAAGTGCCGCAAAGTGACAGGTTTCTTATTATCCCAGAAAAAAGGATAATCGACGCAGGTAAAACTGCAGGCCACGGCTAGTATTTAACACGGAAGAGTACAGAAGAATCAAGTTTTTCCGACGCAACATGCTGCAGTGCCACCTAGAAATTTTAACTTCAACAATTCAATACTATTACACTTAGCTCGTTATCCTGCTATCAGATACTTCACTAGTAACCAAAGTGTACTCATACATTTCTAAATACACTGGCAAGTAGCATGAATATGTGTACGGCAATAAATTCTTCATAAAATGTCATGTCCAACCGCATTCATTATGCATGTGTGAGTCGCCGTCTATTACGTCAATGGTGCAGCCATTCCTTGCCAAATGAAAATGTACGTAACGAACTACCTACTATTTGCATACAAACAGTGCCCAAACTTTAATTTTTTTGCTGAAGGTTTGCTCAACTAACTGGGCATACCACAAATTAAAAGACATTATTAAATTAATCTTAATTCATTGAGGTTTATTTCGCTCTCTCGGCTAATGAGAGAGTATGACAACATTCAATATAAGATTTAATTATGGTCTTACTCGTATCTGATCGCCAATGGTAATCTGACTTCAGTCTTTGCATAGATGGTCACGTCACGTGTGGCATTTATAAGTCTGCTAAAGTCAGGATCCAGAAGACATCTCCGTGGAATTTAAAGTTCCAACCACACCACATTGTTTTTTCTGAACAACACTGATGGTTATTTGATGTTTTTTTTTTTTTAGTTCCAGCATTGTATTAACTTTACAAGTTGTTAGGTGCAGATATGTAGATTTAACGTATAAAGATACATGATAGGTTTCTTTCTTTAAAAAAATTAAGCCCGACCTCGATATTTTTGGCGCATGATATTTAGCGAACGGTAAATCTAAACAAAAAATTACCAAACCTCACTTTCAGACACATTCAATAATACCGCACATTAAGAGGTGCTCATGATTTTCTCCCCACTTTACATCTTGTAATTATGATGTCACCTTACCCAATGACCATCCCTAAACAAAGAGGAAACTATTCCTTTGATAACTATTTCTCAAGTGAGTTTTGGCGCCTACGTGAAAAATAATTTTTCGTGTCATTGTGTTATTTTTCTAAACTTGTGTATTTGTATTTTCGAGTGTAAATTCGTAATAATAGTGAATTATTATTTATTAAGTGTTCGTGGACGCACTGGAGTGTGGGAAAATTTATAGGTTATACCTATAAATTTTCCCACACGGTGAAAGATTTTCTTGTTGTTTCCAAAGCTTCATAGTAGCCTCATGTGAAGTCTTCACCACTGTACTAGGGCTTGATTTGGACTTGATCATGACTCACTTTACTTGACTATGTCTGTGACTATGACTTGTTTGACGACATTTCATGAAACTTGATATTATTTTAATACTTGACACTTGGCAAATGCACAAGTGCGAAGCAAACATCCTTGCAGACAAAAAAATTCATAAAAAACAAAATAATTTGATGTTTTTAAGCTATAGACGAGAACATACAATCAAAGGTACATACGTTAAATACAATAATACCCTCTTTTTGCTTTACGTCATCGGGTAAAATAGACAAGTAATTCTACTGTTGCAAACTGTGGCGCAAGCTCTTTGCATTCCTGATATTTAAGTGCCCAATTGATGGACTCAATATAAATGCTTAAATTAGTACCTTAGTGCATAACCGTGTCACGAAAGTTCAAAAGCAAATTGCAAGTATCGCACATTTATCTGGAAACGTTGAAAGCATCCGTTAAGGTCGTACAGTACCTAATACTGAAGTACCAAAGTACAGAAATGGATATATGCACTTAAGGTGTTTGCTCGTCACACCGCTCGATCGAACTCGTGTTTTGTATCGGGTTGATAAACTTCTAGAGTTAATTATACTCACCTTTATTGTAAATTATCTCATACAGTTTAACTTAATAACTGTGGGTGAAGTACGAGTATTCGCTACGTAAAATACGTAGAGAATTTCAAACAAATTTTGGATTTTGAAACTAAAATTAGCGTGGAATCAGCGAGTTTGTTTCAGGTAGTAAATATTATTTCTATCAGTTATCACTTTCCTTCTGATGGACTAAGGAGTGACTAGGACAAACGCATTGTCGACTCATCAACATGCTAGGCTTTAAAGTTATATGATTATTTACGGGATATTTACCGTGGTAAGGTTATCCCGTAAATAATCATATAACTTTAGTGAACAACCGTGATAGTTTAAAACAATGCTAGGCTTTCTTAAGATTAAATAACAATGCTCTTGGCAACACACGTAACAATAAGTATCAATATAAAAAACCGACTTCATAAATATATCAGAACTGGACCAAACTGAAATGGGACCACACGGGAAGCACCACTTGTAAAATATAAAAAGAATCATCAGAATCGGTTAATCCAGTTGAAAGTTCTAAGGTAACAAACATAATATAATATATATATATGTATATACATATATACAGTCAAATTGAGAACCTCCTCCTTTTTGGAAGGCGGTTAAAAACAACAAACAAAACTTACATATTTTATGACGACGATCCATTCATCGACCGAAAGACTTGTAGACTGATTCTAATTTTATTTCCACAAACAATAATAACACGATAACTTTATATGAACAGCAAGAATAAAAACGTAATGGCTAGCATTATTAGCAACTAAACAGCACACAAAACCAACTCATGAACACCCCAGAACAACAATGCAAAAAGAAATGAAAAAGAAGAAAAAAAAAGAATCTCACAAAACAAGCTCAATACTCGATATCTCTCGGCAACCGTTTCCGATTTAGAAAACAATATAAAGCTGACGATGGTTTTTCTAACCGATATTTCTTTGATAATGATGTTTATATAAGTTGCTAGACATAGTGTCTATGCTAGGGGTGTGAATCGCCTTTTTACACCACCTTTATTTTCTTTCCGAAGGGGCGGTAAATTTTCTTCGACTGTCATTTATTTTGTCTGCCCTATTATGTAGTGTGTCAACAACCCCGCGGACCTTATTCACAATTTTTGTGAGAAAGGATTTTGATAACTGTTGTGCAGAGAAGCTATCTAAATTCGTAGATAAAGCATTTTTACGAAAAATCTGCATAAGGTAATGTTATGGTGCCTCTTCGACTTTAGAATGCGCTCGCGTCCAAAGCGAGACGCAGCCGCACGCGCGCATTATGAAAACCACGTCAGTTCCATAATAAAACTATACCTACATGTTCAAACAAACTTAAACTAAAAAAAGTATTTCCAACAACAAAGAAGTTTTCTTAAAAAATAGGTATTATTGTATAATAATTATTATACATTAGACACCGTCAATAGACATTTCGTGATAAAACTGACGTTAATGTTTAAAATTACATGTAGAGACAGCCACTAACGGCCTAACAAGAAGCTATGTTCATGACATAAAATAACTAATAAAGGACGGTAGCTACGACCACTGTGCACTAAATGCACTTTAACGTGCAGTCTCACCAACATTGCCTTAGTAATTCATGGGAATAGGTGTCTTGTGTCTGTTGCGGTAAAAAGACGTAATTATGAAAAACATATGCACTAAATGATGAAGGTTGTATTAGGCTGGCAGTGTTGCCAAGGTGGGCTGTGGGAAATTAGGGATTTCGCAAATAAATAAATTTAGGATAGCCAGGAATATATGGCGGAACGTTTGGTCATATTATATAGTTTGGAATCGTCATAATCTCGAGCTAGTACCGAAAAAGTCTACAAAACCTGAAGGGGGCAAGGTAAACACGTATTGCACACACTGACATATTCTTACTAGTTCTACAAACGCACAAAACTGGTTTTTCTTTCTTTTTTTTTCTCCAAATCGAGAAGTTCTTGACAATTAGTTTTTTCATATTCTAATGATCATTTATTCAATATACATTTATTTTATTTATCCTTAACTATTTATAACCAACGTATGAAATTTTAAACGGTTTTCCATAACCGCGCAAATTGATGCAACGCAACCCAAGTTCGTCATATCAACTTTTAAGTACAACTACTTATCATTATGCGGATGGTATAGGTACACCAAAATTAATTTATATTCAGGACGACCCATACAGTTCATGAAACCTGGCAACACTAGGCCTTGCGGTGGTGTAGCGCCCTCTATATTACCCCAGCGGGTAGTTGGCTATTTGCCTCTACCCGCAAACCGCGTCCCTCAGAAGCTTTGTTTCAGTAACAGCTTCTATCTCATGGGACTAGAGTCTTAACATTTAAGAGATTAGTCTTAATTGGCATTAACTGTCCAAGATTGTGACGTCATGTTAATTAAAGAACAGATTTAAGTAACCTTTGCGTCTTAAAGGGTTGGGGAAGAAAGGCCAGCTTTTATAGGTCGGTAGTTAAGGCAAGTATTTAGTGATAGAAATATTATTAACATTTAATGTAGAGCTCGTGCCCTTCAATGCAAAAATATACATTAAAAATATTAAATAATTGGTTTGCGTTTGACCGCCAACTCGTCTGATGTTAAGCGATGATGCGGATGATGGAACACGCTACCCTAGAAGAAACCGATTCAATCGCGATTTGAAAACACCCAGATTGTAACTATCGGGGAACAAATTCGCTGGGGAACACCCATTCTATAGACAGCGCATCGCATTCTATAGACACAGGCAGCGCATTCTATAGACTTCCAGTACTAAAAACATAAAGATACTACAAGAAAGAACCCCGAAAGTACAATAATGAATCACACTAATAATAATATTCTAAATTCGAAAGTTGTATGAAAGCGTGGAAGTGTGTTAGTATGTTTGTGCCAATTGAACTCCGTAAGGACTGAACCTATTTGGATGCAATTTAGCATAAAGATAACTAACATAGTAAATTAACTTTTTATTCATAAAAAAAATAAAAATTCCGGTAGTATTTAGTTAAGTATTACTTTTTGAC
This sequence comes from Agriopis leucophaearia, assembly GCA_949125355.1. Taxonomy (NCBI): domain Eukaryota; kingdom Metazoa; phylum Arthropoda; class Insecta; order Lepidoptera; family Geometridae; genus Agriopis; species Agriopis leucophaearia. The sequence goes on from OX421275.1 coordinate 9,623,516, forward strand.
TTTGTTATTATTTATTTGTCTACCTGCTGTAACATTCTGGGACATATCTGGGACATTTTTGCACACACGGTCATCTGACCCCAAACTAAGCAAAGCTTGTAATATGGCTGCCAGAGACTGATATACGTACATATATATTTTTTAAATACATACTTAAATAGATATTAACACCCAGACATAGAACAAACACCAATGTTCATCACACAAATGTTTGTCCTAGATGGGAATCGAACCCACGCCCCCAAGCACAGAAGTTAGGTTCACTACCAACTGAGCCACCGGGGCAGTCAAAACATTACATATTCTGTGAAAATATGAACTGTCTATATATCTATGAAAATATCTATTATGGTTCGAAAGATACACCCTTTAAAAGATAGGATGGACAGACAGACAGTCGGACAGACAGACGGCCGAACAGACTCAGCGTAGGCTTAGTAATAGGTTCCCGTTTATACTCTTTGGGCACGGAACCCTAAAAGGACCTGATTGAGAACCGCCTTCCTGAATTCAGTTAAAAATACAAAAATACATATCTACTAAATACTTATCTAAACTACTCAAGCATAGATTTTTTATGGCCTTTACCTTTTTTTTCAATTTCATCGCACTATACGCCATCTCCTAAAAGCTCATTTACATATCATAGATCTGTGGAAATCGCACACTGCGCGTTTTACTCAAAGATAATTTATATCGTCATTGGTTTTACGCGATGTTTTTGGCCTCTCACCCGCAATTTGTAGAAAGAGCTTCTGCGGCATTTCCGAGTAACTATATAACATGGGGTTCTGCAAAAGGGCTGTTAATAGAGTATTTAAAGGTCAGGAACGTATATGTGATGCCTTGGTGTTACAGGTATTCATAGGCGACGGTGAACGCTTACCATCAGGCGGCCAGTTAGGTTGTTTGCCACCAATAGCATAAAAACCCTAATATAGAATAAACAGTTCGATTGCCCTTAAACCGTTGAAGATCTAGAGACAATCCATAAGAAAAGCCCACTATCAGTTGGCAGCATACCCATGCTGGTGGCATTACCATGCTGAATAGCAATGCTACGACCTTTTTGGTCACGCGTATCATTAATCAGGCGCATTTAATGTATTGTATATACATTTGACCTATGATTAACTATTATTTGTTTATTGACCTGTACCTAGATAATTAATCTTGATTACACCACAAACACAGTTTCACTTAGCATACAGCGACAAACCTGTGTCGATATTACTGTATTTCAAAAGAAAAACAGATCTAAAAACGCGGAAACAACAAAGCATTCTCATTTAAACCTCATGCCAATCTCACCCCCGTGGATTGGGAATCAAGGCAGCCTTTCATGGCGTCGTCAAACGAGACTCGTATTAGACCAGCACAAAACATCCGATAGTGTTCTTTGCGCACAGAAGAAGCTAATTTTGCTTAAGTGGGCTACTCGCGACGCGTAGGGGCTCCCGGTGCGCCCTGTGTTTGACTCCGGCGGGGGTAATATGCTGCTGAACGTTAATTAGAGGGAAATGTTGTGTACGTCTACATTCATGCAGACTCTTCATCTTCATCGAGTCTTCTTATAATTAGTATTCGCTACAAACTGAGTCTTGGCGATTCCTTTATCTCCGCAACCCAATGACCGATTTTACCCATATTCGAACTTTAAAATTGTATTGAAATAAACTACTTGCCTACAAATTTTTATTAAAATCAGAACAACGATCAGAACAAGTTATTGTCGAATAAATATATGGACCCGGGTATGTCCTAAAACTGCGACCAGAACCACCGGAGGATGGGCAGCAGCGTCCTAATAGTACACGGTGAACGTACTGCGATCCCCAAACCGCCTGCCAAGCGTGGGTATTATGGCAACACCCCTCTCTATGAGGGGGAGGCCGTGTCCAACAGTGGACGTTAATTGGCTGATGATGTGTGTATGTGAAATATATAAACATACATATAGAAACGCCGAGTTGTCCCATTAGAATCTGAGATATCTCTTATATCTCTTCGCTCGGTCAATTATACACATAATAATAATATCTTCTACTTAGAGCAACGCGACCACTGACTTGCGGGCTACTCGGAGGAGAGATAACATAGCTCTTCCAAGCGATACATAATTATTTTGATGCTCTTTGCGGGAGGATCCATGCACACATTAAAACGGTCGGGAATGCCTGTGCTGGCTTCCCTTCCGTGCTGCTCTAATATACTGTCCCTTCCGTGCTGCTCTAAGATCAAGCTAGTTACGTTACTAATGTAATTAAGATTTATTTTGACAAATAATACAAAGAAGACAAGTTTTAATATATTATTTATGATCAGGATGCAGTATTTTACCGCCGTCAACACTTGAGTTGGTCGCGATGACGCGATGACGGGCATTGTTTAGCTGTACGCACGCATATACCCTTCGCGTGTGCAATACTTATGAATTTCCTAGGGGAAGCTTTTTATTGTACTGCACGTACGATAACAACTAAATGTACTACATAAATTCGTATGTTTTACATACGAATGCATCTACGTACATTACCTGCTGCATTGTTGTTCGGGGCTTTTAGATTGGATTTATACTTAGTTTCTGTCGCTTTTCGAAGGGGTTGTGCTTTGTGTTATTCTAGTTATATGTTGGTTAATCAGGTATAGAACCATAGGTAAAGAGTTTTACTATTGCAGATAGTGCAGTACATGAGTTTTTTTGACGATTTTTCATGTGTCTATCTTACGAACTATGTAAGTAAATCTTGGAAGTAATTTAACCTACTTCTAATTGTCGTACCGATTTAAAACTTTGGAAGTACCTACTTATATCTTTTCGTTATTTAATAATAGGCTTGCGTTTGACCGCCGACTCGCCTGTTGTTAAGTAATGATGCGGTCTACGATGGAGCACGCTTGCCTAAAAGAAACCGATTCACTCGCGATTTGATGACACCCAGATTGTAACCATCGGGGAATATATTCAGGCAGCGCATTCTAGTAGTTCGCATAAAAGAAGTGGAATCAATGCTCTTTGTACTGATTTTCGAAATACCAATTATGAAGCGATGTCCGCCATTTCGTGCCCGCCCTGGAAGTGCGATAGAAAAATGGGGAGTTGATAGGTGACGTTATTTTTTAACATTTTTTTTTTTCAAGAAATTCTGCGGTGAAACAACGTTAGGTGGTCGGTGACAGATTTTCTACTTCAGGTTGATAACTGGCCAGCCGAGCTACTTGAACTATTATGTATTTTGTGGCCGAACAATAGAAAGTACCCGAGCATAAGTTAGGTTGTGATAAAATATCATGTTCTTTGTAATTCAAAGCCTTTCGTATTTAGTGGAGTAGGGGCAAAGTAGGGACAAACTGTTTTTGTCAACTCTTCCATAAGTAACATAATATCATTATCAATAATCAACATGTAAAAATATTTTAGGCTTAGACCTTACCCGCTTCTTTGGCAGAGCTGGTTCGATAACTAGACCGACTTCATAAAAATGTCAGAACTGGGCCAAATTGAAATGAGACCACAGGGGAAGCACACGCTTTCAAATAAAAATCGCTTAAAAATCAATTCCCCCAGTCGAAAGTTCTGAGGGAACAAACAAAAAAAACCAGTCGAATTGAGAACCTCCTCCTTTTTGGAAGTCGGTTAAAAAAAGGAAGCGAGATGGCAGCGTTACCGATACTTCTATCGCAACTTCGCTGATCGCAACACACATCTGCACTAGATATGGACGAGCTTGCCGTTAAAGTAGACATCCCACAGATACCGTTTGAATCAGTGTCACAGACGTATAATTCCATATATGTATGTATGTATAAGTAAGTAGGTTTTATGAACAAAATGCCGAGACACATAACAAAATGTTTCAGTAATGCAAGTGCCGACCCCCGACGAGCTGCGGCCCTGACGCGGAATTGATTCAGCGCGCCACGTGACCCGACTCGCAACACAACTCCAAATGTGACGAGAGGCGACAACTCTAGGCCTACTCCTCACGTACCTTTAATTAGGTTCTGTAACAGACATCTAGGTATACTGTGTTCTCATGTGGATATAAAAAGGTTTCGAACTATTGTGGACACTGTGCGACTCGTTGCACAGAGCAAACCGTTCACACCTGCATCAATTCTATAGGTCACAAAAAGCGACAGAGAATTTACGACCTTATTCCATCGTCTCCATTCCGCTATACAACCACTAGACTTGGGGAAGAGTTTTAACCCCTCCTTTGTTGGCCAACATGCTACGTGTACGAAACTATTTCAGGATTTTTAATCGTAAGGTATGCACAGTGCACATCCTCAGTAGAACTTTCTTCCATGTCGTCGGTTTTCCCCAATACTATAACAATGGTGGTTTGTGAAAATTAAATTAAATCGGTTTCGTCTAGGAAAGCGTATTCTAACTTCAGCTTCATCTTCGCTTACCACCAGGTGAGGTGGGGCTAAACGCAATGCCATCCATTTTAAAACCTCAGATGCAAGATTGGGGGGGGGGGGATGTTAAAATTTTTACGTGTATATATATGTATTTCTGTCTGCCCGTGGCATAGCAGCTCCAAAAATTGTTGGCTGAAACAATTTTGATTTAGTATTATTATTTTTTCAATTTAAACCTTTTTCTAATTATCGTATCGATTTGAAACTTTAATTATATGTCTAGTAATGACAATTCAATTAATTTGGTGCCATCCAACTGATCTGATGATGGAGCCAGGAGGTAGATGGTTGTACTATTCAATGGCTCCTAGTAAAAACCCCTCGAGCTTGGACCCATTTTAACGAGTCCCATACCAAGAGTTCCACTATCACTTCCCGCCTCCATCATCAGACCCTCGTTACGAAGTGGTTTGGATCTATATAGCAGTTTCAAAGTTATAAGAGCTATACCAATAATTTTTAGATAATTATTTTAAGAATTTTTAAATTTTCAATTTAAGGACTCGATCGTCTGGTGAAACGTTTGGTTTTTAAAAGTCCAAGTACTACCTACATAAAATTGTTGTATGTAAGTACGTAGTTATGCATCCTCCACACCCGTCTGTGTTAGACTAGTATATATATGTAGACAGACTACTCAGCATACCAATGTATTTCTCGGTAATGCTGAGTAAGGCCTCTCGGGCCACCGTGTAGGACTAAGTTAGCGTTAAGACATTATTTTTGATTCATTAGGATTAAAGCCTCCAAATCGGCAACACGTATTTTTATTTCTAGTTTTAAAAAAAACATTTAAAGTGCTCCCAAAACTTAACTGGCGCAGCCGGTAGGATTCGCTCGTAATAGCGCTGCGCTAGTTTTCGTGATTATCCGGGTATCCAAATTTACCTAATCGCGGGAATGCGGCGTGAGTGAATCTTCAAACCAAATAAATTTGTTATGAACGGGACACGCAGGATGGAAGCGGTCGGTTGGTGAGTAAAACTTTTCGCCATCCTTTCCAAATCCTAACCTTCCACGAATATTGTTATTATTGAGATAAGACTTCGCTCATTATAACGTGTCTGGTGACCCAATATAAAACTTTGTTTAGTTCACCGTTAGTGATAAGCATTCTAAGAAAAATTTATAGAGTAGACTAAATGTAGAGACAACTTAGCCAATAAGTATTTTAAAATTAATTTTTGCATTCTGTAACTTGCTCATTACTCTATACTTATAAGAATTCTGAGAAAACCTTTTAGAGTGAAGTAAACGCAGCCACATCTTACTCAATTAATAATTTAGAATTTTATTTTTGTATTCTCTAACCTGCTCATTACTCTACGAAAAAAATGGCCCAAGTAGAAGAGGTCGTACCGATTCCACGCGAAATTTTGAACCTTGTTCCTATTTATGGAGGAGACAAGGGCACATTAAATTTATACATTAGAAAATGTGAATATGTAATTAGCAGGTATAGAGGCAGTGTTGCGCAGGATTTATTTGTGTATCAATCTGTAACAAGTCGACTTAATGATAAAGCGGCTGCTTTATTATCTGAACGCGAAGATGTTACGACCTGGACTCAGTTAAAAGAATTACTGAAACAACATTTTGGAGATCCGCGTAGTGAACAGTGCATAAATATTGAACTTGAATCAATGAAAATTAAATCAGGCGAAAGTTATTTGGAATTTTGTAATCGTATTCAAAGTGTTCGATCATTATTAATTTCCAAAGTGAATATGTTAGATGACGTCATTTTAAAACGCGCAAAAACAACTATTTATAATAACACGTCATTAAATGTATTTCTTTACAACTTGCCCGAGGATATGGTGCGCATAGTAAGACTAAAGGCCCCGGCGACCTTGGAAGATGCTCTGAGTGTGGTGCTTGAAGAAGTGAACTTCCACGACCAGTATAATATGCGAAAACGTATGCACGGTATTAATAGTAACAGTTCAGTGCCGAGGCCGACCTTACCGCAAAATCCTGGCTTAGGTTTTAAATTTGGCGGGAACCCACAACCCAGTGGATTTAGATTCCCTACTCCATTACCTAATAATAATGCAACGCCTAAATTTAATTTCGGCATTCAACCCACACCTTTTAGGATGCCTCAAGGTCAACCGCAAAATTTCGGCTATCGCCCACAGCTTGGGTTACGTCCACCTCAGTTCAGATATACTCCACCACAGTTCGGTTATAGACCACAGTTAGGCTACCGCCCACAATTTGGTAACAATCAGCCGCAACCATTAGGCTTTAGGCCAAACCCTAATGTAGGGATGACACCCCAACAATTCGGATACAGACCACCCCAAGTCCAGCCGCCACGCTTGCAAACCTCAGACGTAACTATGAGGACAGCCCTTCCATTGCCACGCGAAGGTTTTAAGCTCAACGAGATGACTGAATATGACGACGAACAGTATCATGAATATTACGATGATAACGAGTTTGACTACGGTCAATACGAATGCACGGACGACGTTGAACACGAAGTATACAACAGCGAAACAGAATTGCCTCAGGAACAATTAACTGAAAATTTTCCTATACCGGCCTCGACAATAGACAAGAAATCGTAGAACTAAATTGTGACCCCACGCTTAAATTACCTCACATTTATATCCCGGAAATAAATGCAAAAATGATGATTGACACTGGTAGTACAAGGTCATTCTTGAGCCCTCAAAAAGCATACCAATTCTTTTTCTATGATATCAGGTATGAACCTTTCCAAATTGTCAGTACTCATGCATCCAGTAGACACAGTGAGGTTATCGAAATTCCACTGTTACCGACATTCAACAGTAATGATTTTCACAAATTTTATTTGTACGATGTCGACTCGCGCTACGATGGTTTAATCGGAAATGACTTGCTAAGACAATTGGATGCAGTAATCGATCTCAAACACTCAGTTTTAAAAACGAAAACTACATGCATTCCAATAATTAACACAAATCTGGACTATGTAATTGAACTGCAACCGCGGTCTGAACAACGCGTCAAACTGCCTACAGACCAACATTCAGGCGATGCTATAATTAACTATAGGGAATTTGGCCCTGGCGTACGAATGCCAAGTGCATTAGTAAATTGTATCAACGGATACGCTACTACAGTTATCCAAAATGCCTCTGACGAACGAGTAATTCTCACAGTTAAACAACCCTTGCAAGTTTTGAATCATTTAAATACAGATTCTGACCTTTCCTTCTCTACAAACGTAACAAGCGTACAAACGGACAAAATACTTGAAGAAAATTTAAATAAACTCAGATTAGACCATACTAACAGCGAGGAACGTAAGAAAATTTTTAAGCTCTGTAGAGAATACAAAGATATTTTTCACTGTGACCTGTTGCCTTTAACTTTTACCAACCAAGTAAAGCATAAAATTCGTACCAAAAATGAAGACCCGATTTTTGTGAAACCATATAGACAGGCTCCGACACAAGCAAACGAAATAAATCGACAAGTGCAGAAAATGTTACAAGACAATGTTATCCAAGAATCACATTCTCCGTGGAATGCTCCGGTGCACCTAGTGCCGAAGAAAATTGATGCGTCTGGAGAGCAAAAATTTCGTATGGTTATAGACTATAGACGCCTCAATGAAATTACCATCGACGATAAATACCCTTTACCAAATATTAACGACTTGCTTGATAAATTAGGTAAAAGTGTTTACTTCAGTACAATCGATTTAGCAAGCGGTTACCATCAGATTGAAGTTGAGGAACAGGACAGACAGAAGACTGCTTTCAGCTCGCAGAACGGCCATTTCGAATTTTTGAGAATGCCGTTTGGTTTAAAGACAGCTCCCGCAACTTTTCAGCGTACTATGGACCATGTCCTTCGAGGACTACAAGGCTTACACTGTATGGTATACCTTGATGACGTCATCATTTTTTCATCTAGCCTCGAAGAGCATATCCAAAAACTGCGGCTAGTTTTTGATAGGCTCAGACAAACCAACCTCAAGGTACAACTTGACAAATCAGAATTTTTGCGAAAAGAAGTATTGTATCTTGGGCATACTATTACAAAAAACGGGCTGAAACCTAATGACGACAAAATCAAAGCTGTAATGAACTTCCCAATACCAAAAACCACAACCGAAATTAAAAGTTTCCTTGGACTGGTTGGCTATTATAGACGTTTTATTCCCAATTTTGCAAAAATAACCCAACCATTGACTGCCTGTTTGAAAAAACGCAATAAAATCATCATTGATCAAAATTATATCGACGCATTTAATAAATGCAAGGAACTCCTGACAAACGCACCGCTTTTGCAATACCCCGACTACGAAAGACCGTTCATTTTAACAACAGATGCTTCAAACGTAGCTTTAGGGGCGGTTCTCTCACAAGGACAAGTTGGCAGTGACAAACCAATAGCTTACGCAAGCCGAACTTTGAGCGATACAGAGACTCGTTATAGCACTATAGAGCGAGAGCTACTCGCTATTATCTGGGCGACCAAACATTTTCGGCCATATTTGTATGGAAGAAAATTCTACATATACACCGATCATCGACCGTTAGCATGGCTGAATTCCCTAAAAGATCCAAATAGTAAACTCACACGATGGAGATTACGCCTTCAAGACTTTGACTTTGAAATAATATATAAAAATGGCAAACAAAACACGAATGCAGACGCCCTAAGTAGGATTAAGGTTAATGCCTTAGATTCGGATGATGACGGAAACTCAATGGCAGTAAACTTGGACAGAAAAGAGCGTAAATTACAGAAAGAAATGGACGAGGTAGTTCAAAACATCATACAATTGTCAGGTGGTAAAAGGGAACGACACGATTCATCAACTATTACGATATCAGACGTGAGTGAAACAATTTCTGCTAGTCGAAGCAATATTTCAGACTCTTCAGATACCGCTGTACTGTTTTCTGAGCTCCAGATAGAACGCCCGGTTATCCAATCAGCATCTGAAAGTAGTAAGTCACAAACTGTTCATTCAGCTGCCGATTTAGAATCAACAGGAATACCCATTTTACACGAGGCTATTGACAACAAGCCTAACCAAATTTTAGTATTTTCATGGCTTAAAAATGAATTGCATGTAAAGGACCTTTCTCGCGAAAAACACAAAATTTTAGAGGTTTTCATGCCTAAAAATAACTCAGAATTAGTTAAAACATTTCTCAAAGAGTACATCAGGCCAAAAATTAAATATTTTATCTATTTCGAAGAAAATGAACATCGCCGACAGTTTAGTAACATAGTTGTTAGACTATTTAAAAAGGACATGATTAACCTATATCAGTGCACAGAACGAGTTGTATATGTTGAGGAAGAAAGTGAACAGAAAGCGATAGTTCTGAAATATCATGAGGGAAAGACATGCCATCGTGGTATTAAGGAAACATTAGTCAGGATTCGTAGAAATTATTATTGGAGTAAAATGGAAGAGATAGTAGCAGCAATTATAAATGCCTGTGAAGCATGCAGGAAAATGAAGTACGACAGGAAGCCCCTAAAACCCGTCTTGCAATTAACACAAACACAAGATGCGCCGTTCCAGGAGTTATTCATCGATCTGTTTTCCATAGAAGGCAAATACTACTTAACTCTAATCGATGCATTCAGTAAATTAGGGCAAGCCATTGAAATACCAAACAAATCAACACCGGAAGTTGTGAGAGCCCTAATGAAGTACTTTTCTTTTTATGGAATTCCCAAAAGGATAAGTTCTGATCCCGGCATGGAATTCAATAACGAGTTAATGAAAGAATTCCTCAGTCTCCACAAAATAGAACGTCACATAGGGACAATCAATAATCCAAACTCAATGGGACTAATCGAACGGTTCCATTCAACACTTATTGAAATATACAGATTAGGCAAGTATGAACAGAAATGCACCGACGCTGCGTCGATCATGACGTACTCAGTTATGGCATATAATCATACAATACACACGACGACAGGCCTAACTCCATTCGAAGTCGTTTTCGGTCATACAGATACAGACAATCCATTTAACGTAGAATTTGAAAAAGCATATACTCAGCAACTAGTAAAAGATCATGAGAAGCGCACGAAATTCTTGTACAAGCAATTGGCGAAAAATATAGTGGCTAATAAGGAACTTATTAGGAAAAAACGAGGTGGTGAGACTAATATTAAACTTCTACAAGAAGAGACTGTTTTCGTGAAAGACATCAATAAAAGGAAAAGTAAAGATAAGGCTAGATATAAAAAGGCGAAAGTCGTAGGTGTGACTGAAAGGAACGTTGCCCCTATTAAAGTAGAAACAGCAAGGGGAGACACAAAGGCTCCGATTAAAAACATAAAACGCCCTCCGCAGGTGGTGTATCCTGGTGCTAGCGACATCGGCTGCTGCCCTTCATCTGCAATCACTGGAAGGTAATCCAGGAGTCCTGCCAGTAAAAGAAGGCCAAGCATATGTGGAAATAGATAATTGGACAATTTTAAAAACCCTGAAATTAGATAACGTTTATACTGATTTGAATATCGTCATAGCAAAATTCACCGAGTTTAAGAAATTGATTTCTCTAAACAAAACGTTTCCCCATGAATTTATCGGGATACTAATGCACGCAGAGCATCTACGCGATATAACCATAGATAAATATCGTCAACTATTTCCAAATCGTTTCAAGAGAGGCATCCTCAATCCACTAGGCTCTATTATAAAAGTTATCACAGGAAATCTAGATCATGACGACGCACTTAAATATGATAAATTAACTTCCGAAATTAACCACGACCAAATTATTGTCTCAAAGAAAATTACTGTCGCCTCCAAAATGTTGGACAGCCTCTTAAATATTACCGAGTTAATCCATCAGGATACGTTAACTCTTGATACACGCCTCAAAAGGGTCGAAACCTCTTTGAAAGAAACATTAACTAAAGAAAACAATTTAGCCGTGTCCTCTTATGTTTTAGGATTGTATAGCTTATTTATAAGTAACTTCCGTACTATATTTATTAAATTAAGTGAAATCGAGACCGCATTAGCACTAAGTAAAGGCTCTATCTTACACCAGTCTATTGTAAACTCTACTGAACTTTTGCACCATTTGCAATTAATATCTAATGTTGGAAATTTGGTATATGAGCCTACCGAATCAAATTTAGTCAGAATGGAAGAAACTATTACGGTAAAATCATATATTAAGAAAAACCAGATCACGTTCATTATGGAAATTCCTCTAACTGATAATTGTACCTATAACTATTTTAAAATGTACGCACTCCCAATTTTCCACGAACCTGAAAACCAAACCTATGCCATATTTCCCAAATACCCTTACCTATTGGCGAACGGGATGAAATACTTACCGATTGTAAAGCCTTGCTACCCTCTTGGCGCTGGAGACCATTACCTATGCAATGATGACAACAGAGCCTTGTACAGTGGGCCTACCTGTGAAGAGCAACTTTTGAAATATGAGAAAAATCTCACCAGCTGCAAACGATATCCTGTCTACCTAGAAGATGTAAAACTTCAGAAAATTACCGAGGACAATTGGATACTTTTTACAAGATTGGAAACACTGCTTACCAAACGATGTGGTGATGAAATTTCCAAATACCCAGTACACGGGACATACATCATGACACTCGACGAGCCATGTGACGTTGAGATTAACGAAATCAAGATCCGTTACCATCGTACTTACACCGAGATAGATATGGCGACACCGCTGCCTATCATCAATATACCGCAACTTCGTACGAACGCGAGTTTGTCAAGTGCACAAGCACTTAACATGCACGAGATCGGCTTGGATGAAGTAAAATATTTGTCGTTTGCGTTAAAGAATAGTGAAGTGTTTGAAAGTGTTACTAAAAGAGAAACGGACTCTACTAGCATCAGTGTTTTAGGTTACGCCACATTAGGCCTCGTAATTTTAAGTTTATGTTTAATTTTCGTGTATGCTTTTAATTTTAATGTTATTCCGTTTTTACGAAATTGTCGGAAAAGTCCTCAAATCGAACATTCCGATAATTTCTCACTTAGGGAGGGAGGAGTTATGCATCCTCCACACCCGTCTGTGTTAGACTAGTATATATATGTAGACAGACTACTCAGCATACCAATGTATTTCTCGGTAATGCTGAGTAAGGCCTCTCGGGCCACCGTGTAGGACTAAGTTAGCGTTAAGACATTATTTTTGATTCATTAGGATTAAAGCCTCCAAATCGGCAACACGTATTTTTATTTCTAGTTTTAAAAAAAACATTTAAAGTGCTCCCAAAACTTAACTACGTACTTATACGAATTTACGTTGTTTTGTTATGAACAATATTTAAACAAGATACTAAGAACAGAATGGACATAACGGATTTAGCTGTTCATGAAAAATACTTTTTGAATTTTAATAAGTATGAAATAATGTAAAGGTAAACACTAAGCACAGAATACATGTCATAATACACAAGAAAAGTCGAGGATCGGGTAAGGTATTTGGCGTGTGTTGGGAGAGGCATTTTTTTCTACAGTATAGTGAGTTGATGTATGCTTTTTATTGATATAATTTATGATTTCAATAAAGTGGGCTAAATAGAAGTTCGGTATAGATGGACTTAAGTAGCGCGCGAAAAATATTTTCGGAAACCCAAAATTGCTTCAATTGACTTTCAATTGTAGATGTGACATTTACTTTGGCTGTCACATGAGGTTTTCCACAACCCAAAATGCGTTTGACATGACGTAAGTATAATGTCAGACTGTAGGTAAGTACGTATAACCTACGCGCTACGATACGAGCTATAACATTTAACCGGCTGGTTTATCTATTCAGTTTCAAAGCAAGCGTTGAACCAGCCCGTTGAAAATAAACCTTCCTAACACAGTTTTATTTTATCGATACTTCGATTATTCAGGTCAGAGGTAGTTAGAGGCCTTCCAACTAGATTTTATTTCGTCAGGAGTCATAACGCCTTATAGCTCAGTTTACGATGCAATACGCACCGCCGCCGCACTTTGCCTGTAATTGAATCGCAGGCGCTAGCCGTAAATGCGGATTTGCCGGGTAAAATCAAGAAACAATGCCAAGAGCTCCAACAAAGTATCAGAAGTGAGATTGCGCTATTGTATTATCCTTGGTTTGGATCTATTTTGTCTGTTTCCGTGTGAGTAAGGTTTTAAATTAGGTCAAATAGATGCCTGGATTTTAGAGTTTTACCTAAGATTTAAGTTTTTGTCATTTGCATAGGTCATGCCTTTCTAAAGAGGTAGATACTGTCAATACTTTTGAAATTATATACTGAAATTTGTTTTTTAATAAATATCATCAGCTAACGGCGTTACATTCAACTTCTCCAGGGACACTAGAAACCCAAAACACATAAATTGTCAACAAAACGGTTATAAGCCCTTTCACACGGTAGAGTGGCCATAAACGAAATACTCGAAGCGGAAAACTGAAGATCAAAGCATTGAAAAACTATGTACAGCAGTTGATCTAAGACAATAGGTAGGTAAGTTACCTACGGTACAAACCATGTGGCTCTGCCTTTTGCATTATTGAAAATCTGTGTCACAAAATGTATGTTCTCTGTTGTTGTTTTTTTTTTTTACTAAAAACACACATAAGTGACTCCTTAACACAGACCAAAAGAAGGCTTCTTTTAAGAACCACGGCAATGAAACTTAAATTGCTTTTAAATGAAATATACCATATAATTCCCGTTTTTTGGAGCAAAATGGTAACACACGTACAAATATGCTAACGACCTCCTACCCCAAATGCGCAAACCTTCTCTAATCCGTCGTCGGTAAAAATTGCAGGGCACAAAAAGTCAAACACGTGAAAAATTCAATTGAGTTTAATATTTATGCTTTAAATCTTGAAAGTTGTGGCTCTAAAAACCTCACTAAGCACTATTCCGGGCCAAAGTTCCTCCATGCGTTTTATATTAATCCCGTAGTTGCAGCTTGCAACAATCAGAAGTTTTTCATGCGCTCGAAGCTTTGCGTGCTACATTTTAAATATTCTTTCACGTGTCCCACTTCTCGTAATAAAACAGTTTTCATAGCTTCGATACAGTTTATTGTGTTGACACATGAATGCTGCGGCTTTCCATAAAAACACGTCACATTCCTAGCTTTTATATTTCATACATTTTATAAGGCCCGTTGTAAAAAAGTTACTTTACCTTAATAAAAATTCAGAATTACGAAATGGCTCAAATCCGTAATTTTAGTTGGAGTCCTTAATTTATGGAATTGTGTAACGAGTTTCATAAATCGCTTAACTTTTCCGTGTTACGACTTCTAAGCTTATAAAATAGGCAGAGCCTGGCTGAGTTACGAAAGTGTTTTACTTCAGCAATCATTGTGGCTTTTACTTCTTGTTCAGCGTCCACGTTGTTTGTGCTCTCAGTTCAGTACCTAAACACTTGCTTGCGTTACGGTACAATTTAAAAGTAGGTTCAGTAATTTTATAAATGTGGTCTTGTCACTGGTAACTCAAAACAATATTGGAAGAAATACAGTGGTGACCCCAGACCAACCCTGCTTGCTTGTCGCATGAAACTGCACATCAGACAAACAAGGCAGATATGCCTTAGTAGGTACAATTATTATTATCGTTCGTGTTCAAATATCGCAATTTCAACCGACTTCCAAAAAGGAGGAGGTTCTCAATTCGACTGTTTTTTTTATTTTATGTTTGTTAGAAGTTTCGACTGGGTGAACAGATTTTGATGATTCTTTTTTTATTTGAAAGCTGGAGATTCCCGTGTGGTCCCATTTTTGTCAGGTTCATATTTTTTTATACTACTCCTACACCTATTCTACAAATATGGCGCTATTTTAAAATACACGGTATGAGCTTTCGGTGACGATGCCGCGAGTTCCATGATTTTTGTTCACCCAACGTGCTCAACGCGCCTATATTCACTTCAAAAACACAGCGGCCAGTACAGTTGTCATGGTCTAAAGAAAAGGAAGAATAAGAATGTGAAATAAAAGTGAAAAGTGAATCGATTGAGTAAAATTAACCGAACATTCTTATATCTTGTGTTGCCTTCCAATCCCTGTACCCACTTCCCGTAACAATACCTTAAATTCACCTCTTATTTAAATAGAACTCAGCATAATAGGCTATCCGATGCGTGTTTGATTTGTTAAAAATAACAGGCGTAGTGAAAAATACGATTAAATTTAAATACACTTACTGAAGAAACTATAAGATGACCTATTAACCATAACTATAGGTGTTAATATCTATTTTTAAGTAGGTATGTATTTAAAAATATATATGTATGTATATCAATCTCTGGCAGCCATATTACAAGCTTTGCTTAGTTTGGGGTCAAATGACCATGTGTGCAATAATGTCCCAGATATTTATTTATTTAAATTAGCTAATAAAGTTCTGAGAAATAAGCGTTTTAAGTTTTTGTTCACATTAAATAAGGATACTCATTAGGTAGGGGTGCTCTGTCCCTTTCCCGCAAGGTGAGTATCAGTATGAAGTTTGTATGGCGTACTTGCATGTGACGTCATTAGTAAGTATAATGCACTCCTTGCACATTTGTCGCTTCTGGTTCCCGGTAGCTTGGCATGACAGACTGCCATGTACATACTACTCTAGCTGCATCCCGCGTTATATACGAGTACCTCCATAAAGCAACCTCCTTGGTAGCAACAGCAATCTCAAAACAGAAAAAATATATCTACAGTTTCCCCTTTTGCACTTACACCCCACAAAATAAAAATTGCCAAATCTGTCCAGCCGTTCTCGAGTTTTAGCGAGACAAACAACATCAATTTATTATTATTTACATATTTTTTTTATATATATAGATTACTAGCCACCCGCCCCGGTTTCGCACGGGTGTAAACTCGGCCTTCGGCCTCGCTACAAAATATAATACAGCTTAAGTCACCCGGGGATAGTGTAGCTTCCCAAGATTGAAAGAATTTTTCAAATCAGTTCAGTAGTTTCGGAGCCTATTCATTGCAAACAAACATACAAACAAACAATCAAATCTTTCCTCTTTATAATATTAGTTAGATTAGATATATATTTAGAAGATAGATAGGTACTTGATGTACAATATAACAATCCTCGTAGTCGTAGCATAATATTCAGCAAAATATAGTTATGTATTATAATATTTTAAGCTAAACCCTCAGGAGAAAGCAGTTAGGTAGTAAATTTAATGTGACATAAAAGCAGCTTTAGTTTCTAAGCCTCAGAACCGTTGTAATTATGATCTACGCAAGATGGCTATTACATAAACTCTGATTGAGACAGGCCAGCTATTTTCTTCAAGTTTTTTTGGAAGATGTAGGGTAAGCAGGGGGAATAGCGCTCACTGGGTAATTGCGCTCACCTCTGTAACTCTGTCCAAATGGAACGTAGCAATACACCACGTCGCGTGAAGCACGAGGGGAGAGGGCCTCTAAACAAGCGACAGACAACAACAAACAACAGACAGCGATGCAAACGGACAGTCAGCTCGAGTCATGTGATCGTGAAGTGAGTTTCTTCGTTTGCGGCCGCGCTGTTCTAATTTTTGACTAGGTGTTATTGTCGGTAAGTCCAAAATTTTAATGCTTATTTAATTATTAATTTTGCTTTTCTGACAATAAAACAATTATATTATGTGATAATGCAATCAATTTTCAATAATTGTGTATGATATATTTTTTAAATTCATATTAATTACAAAATGACCATTTGGGGTTATACCGCTCGGCGGAGCGCCATTACCCTTTAGTGACTCATTTTTTACTGTTTTAGATATGCCAAGAAATTATTTTAGAGGACAAACAAAAGAAAAAAAGAGTAAAACTCAATAAGATAGGAAAAAATGATAATCCAAGACCAAAAAAAGTTGTCAAAGAAAAGAAGAACAAACATGAAACAAAAAATTGTGAAAAAAAAATGTTACTAGATATTTTTTTACAAGAAAGTTCTTGTAAAAAAATACCTCCTTACCCTACTATAAATAGATACTTCAATCGATGTCAGTATATGCTACTCAGCTAGATGGTTTTATATGGGGTTTTAATTCTTATGGTACTACAGTAAGAAATTGGATGATTGGATACATTGGATTGGATAATTGGATAATCTACAACTAAAAACCATCTTAAACCGACCAATCGTGGGATCGTGACTTAGTGGTGAGAGCGCTCAGGGCGTAAACCCTGATGGTGCAGGATCAAACCCTGTCATCAATTTTTGTTATTCTCTTTTAAATTTATATATTACTGGCGAACCGCCCGGCTTCGCAGTTTAATAAAAATAATTGTAATATAAAAAAAAGTGGTAAAATGTGAACGTTAGCCATAAAAAGTAATTATTCAGCGACTTGGTTGCAAAATATTGTTTTTTTTTCTACTTACATAAAAACTTAATTCGGTTTTATTATATATATATATATATATATATATATATATATATAAACTTTCCGCACAGAATACATAATACACACTTTCCGTAAAAAACTGATGGTGAAAACCGCATTAAATTCCTTTGCGTGGTTTAGTAGCAGTTAGCGGATATACAGTCAGACTGACGCGATAAGCGACTTTATTTTATACTATGTAGAGAAATCCTTAAGTGCGAAACAACACTTCATAATATTATAATATAAATATTACTAACAATATTAAATTTTTATTACAAACATTAAAACTGTCGCAGAACCGATAACCGTTAGGGTTGATGTTTTCTAGAGTGGAGACCACGAATCCGCAAACGTACACTACGTTTGCGGATTCGTGGTCGTGGACACCCTGAGACTCGATACAGTGACGGCAGTGGCATGCAGTGGCTGAAAACCAACTAGAAACGGAAAGGCTAAAAGCCGAAGATCAGGCTTTGTAGAGGCTTTGGAAGGCCTTTGTCTAGCAGTAGACTAAAATGTCTATGTTTAGTCTTGCTTTGATTGTGTTGATAATGATGGTACTTTCCAACTGATATTGAATACGCAAGCCTGGCACAAAAAGTAAGCACCGCCTCATTCAAGTACAGCATTCTACTTTTGATTGTACTTCATTCCATTCTTCTAACTTTATGAGTTCCGTATAGCGCAAATTGCGGATCCCATTTGAGTATTTATTTGTTGAAGACCCAAATACTCCCAAAAGATCAGCAATAAACTGGGACCTATTGTAATATTGTTTAGCAAACTTTTCGCCTTTAGACCGTACAAACTTTACGCGTTTGCGAGAATACCGACAATTCACATAAATTCATACGCCTACAAAATGGAATTTAATTCTTGCCATAACGCCGGATTATTTGAACTTGACAAACTATGGTGACAAAGTGGAAAGTTGTTGGAAAGCTATCTAGGGGAAAACCGGGTCAAGGACGAGGTGCGAAACTAAATGTGAATAATACATATTTGGTGCCAAATTTTGTTTCGTTTCGTCAATTTCTTATTTATATTGTGGAGCTAAAATAACAGTTTTGATTTTATGTTTGAGAAACGGTCGTATATCCCTTAAATTATGAACGTACCCATTGTATTGATCGACGAAGACAAGATAATTAAGATCGAACTTCACTTAAGGTAAGTTCGTTTGATCGATAAATTTTATTGACTACAACATCGATTTTTGTACAAATAAATAAATCGATGGTCTAGTATGGTGTAAAAAGTATTTGTGAAAAAAACGTGACTATGAAGCGTAAGTTAACAAGTATAGTGGCCGATGACGAAGCATTCTACGATCGTGATAGATGGTGCGACGTCCTCCAAGCCTCTCACCATCGCGTGGGATTATACAGGGACGGTGACGGATTGCCACCACTCCTCGCGCGGATACCATTCAATCGATTTAAAACTTCGGCCGGCCGTACCGCCATTTGCCCGGATTAGACTCCCGTGAAATATTCCTCTGTAGTTAGATACTAGCTTTTCAGACTGAACTGCGAAGGGTTTAGGGTAATACAGATCGTCTGGTAACCTTGAATGTCTTCGCGTCATCAATACTGGATTATTTTCCCTAACCTAGTGAGCAGTTAAGAAATGTTCCTGTTTTTTTGACTAATAATTAACAATTAAAAAACCGAATTAGTATACGCAGTTTCGTTATTTTGGATGACATATAAATTTTCTAGTTATATGATTTAAAACCAAACTACTGAACTGATTTTGGTGAAACTTCTATGGGACCAATCTGAAAGTATTGTATACCTAACCATTTAAATAAAAATAAAAAAAATTAAATGACGGAATTCTGAGGTAACAAACATTTTAAAACAATGAGAAAACTCGAACAATTTTTTTATTTAAGTCAGAAATAACTCATCATTAAGTCGAAGTATTCAGGATAGATTTGATGAAAGTAGTTCCCAGTGATCTACACAGTTTATGTATTTTCCTACGGCACACGGAGCAAAACTTTGGTATAGCGTCATTTGACTGCCCCGGTGGCTCAGTTGGTAGTGAACCTAACTTCTGTGCTTGGGGGCGTGGGTTCGATTCCCATCTAGGACAAACATTTGTGTGTGTTTGTTCTATGTCTGGGTGTTAATATCTATTTAAGTATGTGTTTAAAAATATATATGTACGTATATCAGTCTCTGGCAGCCATATTACAAGCTTTGCTTAGTTTGGGGTCAGATGACCATGTGTGCAAAATGTCCCAGATATTTATTTATTTTATTTAATGTAGTTAAGAATTCTTACTGACGTGATCTCGAATGAAATCAAATGGAAATCGTAAGGAACATAATGAATCACTTATTCCATAATTATGTATATTTAGAGTTCATAGCAATTACCACGCTTTCACACTAACGTTCGTCGCAACATAATTATGTCGATCGGTAGTATGGGGCCGTCCATTAATCATGTGATGTTTTTTAGCACTTTTAACCCCCCCCCCTTTCCCCCTTGGTGATACGTGGTGAGGTTTAAAACTACCCCCCCCCCCTTCCCATCTAAAATCACAAAATCACGTGTATTGTTAGTAGAATATTATCTTTAAATACAGGTATATAAGTACACGGTGAACGTACGGCGATCCCCAAGCCTGCCAAGCGTGGGGATTATGGCAACACCCCTTTATGGGAGGCCTTGTCCAACAGTGGACGTTAATTGGCTGATGATGTGATGTGTGTGTGAAGTATAATCTACGAAAATTAAGGAACATGATAAAAATTTCTAGACAGAAGTCGAGGTCACACTACACGCCGCTTTTCGGTTTAAAAATAGCGCGTTTGACAATTGATCGAAGCATCGATCCTTCAAATTACTCTTTATTGCACATTAGTATTTCGAACTTCAGTTACGAACTCTCGTACTAGGGCGCTTTTCTTACAATACTTGTACCTACCTCAACATGGTGACGACTGACGATATCGCAAAACTGATTAGGCTAAGTGCTTAGGCAAGGTGGCGTTCTAGAAAAGAACCTCAGAGAGAGTCAGCAATACCTTCACAGGCTGAAAATTCTGATAACGTTGAACTTTTAAAAGCTATGAATAATTTTATTCTGAGGAATACAATTGCCATTCCCTTTGGGAAGAGTAACTACAACAATTATTTTCAAAAATCATGTTACAAGTTTATTTTTTCCAAAGAACATTGTTCACTCAAATTAGTGATATATATACAGTAAACAAAAAAATATAATGCCGGGAGCTACAATAACTAAACAAGCTCCAATATTTTCATTTCCTAATTACCCGAACCTCGCACAAAAACCAAATAATGTAGTAAAAGGAAACTACCGCAAATATCGGGTTACCAGGGGAGCGCATCTGGTGCCGAATCAATTTATCGTTCTTACGTGATGCTGAACTGAAGCGGGAGGATGTGTGTCAATAAAATACTGGTACGGAAATGGCTTAGAGTCACAATTGCACTAATAAAGAGATAGTTTAATGACTGAATCTGAAATAAAAGTTATTTAGTTAATTTAATGAAAAAAATAAACGATTTCAATATTATATATATATATATATAATATTGAAATCTTTATATATATATATATATATGTACAAACTCAAACAAAAAAGTAGAAAAATGACAGTTAAAACAGAGATTGAAAGTCTTCAATTTAATGTCATTATTAATAATATATGTCTTTAAGCTTTTGAGATTCTTATGGACATATCGGTTTTCCCACGATATTTTCCTTCACCGTTGTTGAACGATGGCTTCGATCAAAAACTATTTTTGAAGAGCGTTGACATCAAAACTGCATTTCGCTATCTCTTTCATACATTTTCAAGATTTTTGAAGGCATAAAATTTATTAATTATTTATTTATTTATTAAAAAACACTTAACACTATTACAGATAGACTAAAGCG
Source organism: Agriopis leucophaearia (assembly GCA_949125355.1). Classification (NCBI taxonomy): domain Eukaryota; kingdom Metazoa; phylum Arthropoda; class Insecta; order Lepidoptera; family Geometridae; genus Agriopis; species Agriopis leucophaearia. The sequence continues at coordinate 9,645,234 of OX421275.1, forward strand.
ATGCTATAACAATATAACAAAAAATAACAAAAACAAACTATAACAAAAAATAACTATAGGTAATAAAATTTCAACTATTCTTATTAAATACTAGCCGTCCGCCCCGGCTTCGCACGAGTGTAAGCTCGGCCTCGCTACAAAATATAATATAGCCTACGATATGTCACCCGGGGATAGTGTAGCTTCCCAACAGTGAAAGAATTTTTCAAATCGGTTCAGTAGTTTCGGAGCCTATTCATTACAAACATACAAAAATAGGTACAAATCTTTCTTCTTTATAATATTAGTGTAGATCAAAAACATATTTGACATCTGTATATTTTTTTGCGTCAACAATAGATATCACTGAGAGTATACTTTTCACAAATTACATCGGCACATTAACTTTACATTGAAAAAAAAAATTAAAGTAATTTTTATGGTGATATTTTATAGAATGAGAGGTGAAATTAATTATTTATAAAAAAAAACAAGCCAATCCTTTTATTAGATACCCATATCAAGAAGGTAGATATGGGTACCCTCCAGCTTCATCATCAGGACCCTGGTCATCATCTAGAACCAAGTTGCTTGGGAACATAAATCCAACGAACCCAAACTCGACAGGGTTAAGTCGATTCGTTTAGGAGTTCCTATGGCCACCTTCTTTCTCCATCTTCAGACCAGCTCTATGGTAACATTGTAATGGTAACTCATACCCTAACATTGCATTGTCACCAAACTTACATAAGTATGCCCAATTTCAGCTCAATTGGTTGAGTATAACTGGTCCAAAATAAGTTGCAAGGTTTTTGCCCACACATACGAAAGTAATAAGTACATACTAACAGGGTAAGTTGAATAGAAGCTTGTAAAAAACTCGAACATGCAACACGCGCCTGACAACTTTATTATAGTTGAAGACGTTCGTAATCATGTAGTAGTTTACTAATACATTAGTTGCGGAATCTAGATTCCTGCTAAAGTTTCACCACATACTTAGTTCTACACAAAACTTCGAAATGTTTTTCTGTGGTTTCAAACGTGGGTTTGCGCGCGTCAAGTATTGGAAAACTTGCATTTTCTGAAGTCTGGAGCCAGAGATCTGGGACATTGTGTGCAGTAGATATCTGGCAGATGAACTTTTTAATTAAGTTGGTACACGTGGTGAAGTAATTAATTTACTTATAGTCATACTTTTTGGTAATGATACAATAACAAGTCAATATTAATCGTTAATTATGATCAAAATATAACTACTACAATGAAATATTAAATTTTAAATCTACTTTTTTTACTTGTTAGAATGTCAAAGATATCCTCATTTTTTTATATATTTAAACTACTACTACTTACCGCGGGGCGCAACTAGCGCCCCGCGGTTTCACCCGCGTGGTGATGAAAATCGGTGATGATGATGATGAAGATGAAAAGTAGCCTATGTGTTAATCCAGGACATAAGCAATGTATGTTCCAAATTTCATCCAAATCCATCCAGTCGTTTCTGCGTGATTGAGTAACAAACATCCATCCATCCATCGATGGATGGATGCATCCAAACTTTCACATATTATGATATTAGTGTGATTAGTGTGATGATACAAAGCTCGGAGAGACTACGACTGTTTTTGGAAGTCTGTTGTAAGAAAAGTTTTTTTTAAGTTTTTTAGACTGCAATAATTATTGTCAGATTTGTGTGAGTATGTGAGGCATGAAGTTTCCTAAAGACGCATTACTAGAAGTCTATGAGTTTTCCACAGTCGATAAGCGCGCCAAACAAGCACGCGTGGCTCACGTCAGATAAGCAGCAAACAAGCGGCACCGGAAGCGACGTCAGTATCCGGCAGACGGCCCGGAAACATACAGCTGGCATTAACGTCGTGAGAGAAAGAACAGCTGACGGGTGCTCTCTTGAACCATACGATTATTTAAGAGGTTATTTTATAAACATTTGTGTGAAAATCACGGATAATTCTTGGTCACAATGTATAAAAATTGGTTTAAAAGCCCACTGAAATATTACTCGAAAAATATTTTTAGTTCTCTTTCGCTAAAACAAAAATAACAACATGAAAAAAAAAACGATTTTAAACCTTAACAATGTAATTTGAAAGATAATGCTCAGAATGATTAAAAAATCTCACTCAGTGTTATTTTACTTTCACACAACCTCGACAATGTTCAATTATATGTTATGCAAACCAAACCTAAAGTTACTAATTATTTCCCTAAATTATTATACTAAATTTCATTATAACTCGCTGCTCAACTATATACATTTGTAATATTTTTTACCATAGCGTCATGCACTTATAAGAACTTATTAAAAAAAAAATTGCCATCACAATTAGAACAAAATAAAGAAAAATTGGTGCTAATACTGCAAATCGATGTAGTGTTAAACAACATACATTCATTTATTGATTCTGAACTACAAATTTTGTAAAAAATGTCTAATGACGACAGTGATTTGACTCCGGATTCGTTTAAATCATGATTAAGGTGAAACGTTTCACTTTGGCGGGAAATTCAAATTTCAAACAGTTTTTTTGTTCTTGTAGCTAGGCCGAGTAATTATTGTAAACGATAATGATGTTCGCGAAAATTGATTATTATTCTTTACAAACTCGCGTAAAGTTATTTATCTCCAATGCACATTATTACATACATTTGTCAATAAACAAATTTATGCTGTTTCAAACGGTTTATTGCCAAATGTAAGTAATATGGTGAGTAACTGATTAATAGCTGTACATGATAATGTAAAGAACGACCAACAATATTCGCGAACACTATGCCATTTCACAATAATTACCCGGCCTAGCTACAAGGACAAAATAACTGTTTGAAATTTGATTTTCCCGCCAAAGTGAAACGTTTCACCTTAAATCGGAAGTCGTAGGCATTGTCAGCAATTTGCTCCCATAACAGTCAAAGAAGACATACATAAAAGCTTACGACGATTTCTGCAGATGGAAATCTACAAAAGGCGTGAAGGTATTATTTGAATCAGTGCTCCTTGTCTATTTTCACTTTTAGTTTAACAAAAATTTATCTACTTCTACGAGTATAATAAATAGTTTCTTTCCAGTAGTAGGTATATCCTTTTTATTTAAAAATATATATGTATAGTATATCAGTCTCTGGCAGCCATATTACTTTGCTTAGTTTGGGGTTAGATGACCATGTGTGCAATAATGTCCCAGATATTTATTTATTTTATTTATTGTCCCGCAGAAAGTGTGAAAAATAGAGTAGGTATTTTAAGTAGTTAGTTATTAATTTGTCGTTTTTTATTATTATTATATATTAATATTACGTGATGGAATGTTATTTAAGTTACTGCAATAAACATTTTTTTATGCAAATCCCGAAAAAAGTACATAAATATGATCTAAGAAAACCTTAACGAAATGGCGAGAAAATACCCATATTTAATATTAACAAGGCTCTCCCGTAGCTGTAAGATCGGCAAACAATAGCCTTCTGAAGGAATGGACGGCACTCTTATTGCGTATAGGCTTTTAACGCCTATATACTCGCTTATAAAACGCGTTTAGTGTGGCGAACATAAAAAGCTTCTGATAGGTACTACCTTTATATAATTCGTTTGTTTTTTACCCGACAAAGTAAAGCAAAAAGAAGGGTATTGTAAATACGTACTTGTACGCATATACTGTCTACTTCATATTTAATATATACGAGTGGAACCGGGTATGACCTAAAACTGCGACCATAACCACCGGAGGATGGGCAGCAGCGTCCTATTAGTACACGGTGGGCGTACTGCGATCCCCAAGCCGCCTGCCAAGCGTGGGGATTATGGCAACACTCCTCCCTAAGAGGGAGTCCTTTGTTCAGCAGTGGACATTTACCGGCTGATGATGTGTGTGATGTGATATGAGTATGAAAACGTGGAAACTGTAAACCAAATATGATAGTAGGATTGAATCTTCATATCAACCTAAACACCCAACTTACAATTTAATCCCCTTTAATCCTGATAGTAGATGACCTGCACGTTGAGTGATTATTTGAAAGGCTATAAAACTATGACAAGCGGGGCATAAACGCGACTGGGGCTTGCAATAGCCCATAAAACGACATTAAAGGCTTTACGGGACCACTGGTTTACTACTGAAACAACAATGTCACCAGTAGTCCGACTTGCACGATAGCAATCGCGTTAGTGTAAAACTAATGGTGGAAGCCAGCAACATTGTTGGATATTATGCAGTTGGTATTTTTAAATAGCCTACCTTCATTGGTGTGGTACAAAATATATTTGACAAAGTACCTATAACTACTTCACTATATATATAAAATTTTCATGTCACAATGTTAGTAACCGTACTCCTCCGAAACGGCTTTACCGATTTTTATCAAATTTTATATGCGTATTCAGTAGGTCTGAGAATCGGCTACTATCTATTTTCCATACCCCTTCACCGATTTTCATCACCACGCGGGTGAAACCGCGGGGCGCAGCTAGTATCTATATATAATTTGTCTCACGGTGATCAGCTCGTTGCATCAATAAATCAGATTAAAAACTTGGACAAGATTATTTGCACAGGTTCGAAGTACTACAAAAAAAGTGGCCAATGTTCAATAGAGAGCGATAACAGACACATAAAAAATTTCGTCATAGCAAATTCCATTATTTTCGACCAAGAATCGGAATAACTGGACACCTTCTATGTTCCTGTACATTCAAATGACAAAACCGATTGGCAAGCAACTTTGTTTCGTTCAATATGTGTTCAGAAACTTGATTTATGATTGATTTCCCGACGCGCATACGTTCGCCGCGGCGGGCTTTGGAAATAGTTGATGTACTTCGAAATAAGATCAGGAAGCTATTCCGCATAGATTTTTCATGTTTAGATCAAACAAATCACTGTAGTTTGGTTTGTAACTGTTTAACTAAAAATATAGACATTAGTTAACATATATTTGAGTGATCTTGTCGTTTAATTGATTGGCTCTTCGAAAAAAATATTATCGAAGGTTTTGCTACATCACATAAGCAGCTATTGGATGTAATGAAGGATTATACTGTAGGAATATGACGAGATAGATTAAGAAGACATTTAAATACTACAAGATAATTAATTAAATTTTCTACTGCGACACAAAATGGGGAAACACTGAAAATCTAATATTTTTCAAACAATTTTAGTAACGAACAAGAACACTCTCGATCAAGTTACCTTTCAAACGTAAAACTGAATCAAAATTGGTTCAGCCGTTTGGGAGCTATGATGCTACAGACAGCCGTCAGACACAGTCACACAAATACACATTCTATAATACTAGTTCAATAATAAAGATGAGAACACAAACAAAACTTTACCATGACCCGAAGAACTTTTCAAAGATTTATCACAAGTTTTAATTTTATTATGCTTGCGTTTTCGGTGATTTCTAAAAGTTTTAGGTCTTGGGCCCAATTTTCTATGTGATTTAGGTTGGGTGCTGAATCATTTTTAATACTAATTATTTTGGATAACTTAGAATCACACAGCGGGCAATGGAGAGAGTTATGCTAAGAGTTTCTTTGCGCGATATAATCCGGAATTCAGGACCTTGAAAAGATCTGTATTATAAACCTCTTAGGAAACAAGGAAGCAACCTCACAGTAAAAAAATCCATTAACTTTATTTATTTATTTGAGTTCTAGACCTCCTTTCGGCTTAGTACAACCGTTCCGTGTAACCATGTATTGCCGGAATATTAAAAAAATACTACGACAAACTAAACCACGAAAACTCGCATGGTTTTCAAACATTTTGTTCATTTACAATAACTGCTTACGTCCGATTAAATGCATAAAACGATAGTCTGATAGTCGAAGCTACGTGAATAATTCCAGTATTATATAAACAAAACCATGCAACAGCATTCCCACATAAATAAAATTACACTTCACTTCTCAAGTGTAAGTACGACACGGATATAAGTTTGTAAGGATATACCTTTCGAGTTCGAATCCCAGAAGCGACTACTTTTAATTAAATTGAGCGCTCTTACCTGAGCTCTAAAACTCTTTTAAGTGATTTCACGATAAACTTGGAAACAAACTAAAACAATACTTAGCCACTTTCTGGCGAAGAATACAGTTTACTTTGCATTTGTTTGATAAATTACTGGAGGTATTATTTTAGTGATTGTGAGTTTTAGATTGTTATGTAGTAAGTTGTTTATGAACAATAGTATGAGATCTAATTATTTAGTTGCTTAAGGCGAGGTCTTCCCACTTTTTTTCGAGGTCTTTTACTACAGATGACCAAGGCTTATATTTCATATTTTTTTCTATCGAGTGAAATGTTAAAACAAAAAAAAGATATAATTTTAACCTAATGATGCAGTAGACAAAATAAAACTAGAATGACCAAAATTTCTAAAAGTTAGAAAACAGCCCTTATTAAGGGCTTGCTTCGTGCGTCCTCTATATCATATCGTTAACAATATATATAATAAAAATAAAAAATAAAGGCTTTTATTTCTTCCAGAAAATGCTAGTTTACAAAGTTGAAATTTTTTAATAGTATCGTAAAAATATATTACTTTAAAGTTTTTAATAGTTGGTAAGTAAAATTTTGGATACGTTTAGTTTGTAATGTAGTAAAATTATTATGTAAGAACCCCTCTACAGGTAAAGGCCTCCTCCAAATTGAGCCAGTTTTCTCTGGATTGCGCTATTTGTATCCAGTTTGGACCCGTTAATGATATAAGGTAATGTTATTAAAAGTAAAATCTAAGCTGTAAGTTGTAAAATAAAAAAATTCAATGACATTTAAAATATTCAGTAAAATTAAAAATTGGTTCTTAAGTTACGGAGTAATAAAGCTTTATTTAAAAAGATATTTTGTGCTACAATCAAAAAAGGTACTTAGATCTTCAAGTATTTCACCACGGGAGAGACGTTCCTACCCCTCTGCCAAAAAATATGACCATGTACATAGTGACCATACACACATTGTATATGAACACTGTACACTCAACCCAGAGAATTGCTTTACATCGATTTATTATCATTTATCGTTAAAGTATAAGTAATTACAAAAATATCTCTACCATGGTATACAATCTGCACTGTGATCATCAAAGCATTGCAAGCTTTGTTGTAGCCAGACATCCAATTAACTGTTTCGCCATTAGATGACAAAATTCCAGTGTAAGCACTAATTAATCGATCCAGAGCAAATATGATAAAGGTGCATCCAGACAGCGAGACGTGAGCCGGTAATGGTTCACCACGTATACCTTAGGTTGGATAGGCGATGTGCTCACTGTTAGCATTCACCGCGTCGCGAACACGAACCTTGCGTTGCGTGTTTTTGGGTTGAATGCGCAACATGGTGACGGAACCCGGTCGTGAAATGTAATTTTTTTTTACACATTATTATCATATTATTAGGGCTTCAAACATTCAGACTATTATAATAAATGTATTAAAATTATTATAGTATTTTTTTAAACATGCTTTTTCGTATTCTGCTCAGCTAACCCTTTCATTTGCTACCCTTTATCATGATGGTAGATAAGAACATTTTGTCCGCCATCTTGGGGCATCCGCCATATTGAATTTATCATCTAAGACCAAAATGCTTGGGATGACAAATCCAACGAACCCACATTCGAGGGTTATGTCGTTTCGTTTAGGAGTTTCTATGGCCACCTTCCGTCTACATCATCAGACCAGCTCGATGGTATTTTAACGTTGCATTGTTACCGAATTTACATATTAAGGATGCCAAATTTCAGTTCAATCGGTTGAGGATAACTGGACTAAAATTCAGTTGCAAGATTTGTCAACATACATATTAACATAGCAAGTTGAATAAAAGCTTGTTAAAAGAAAGATGCTTGGTGAAAAGGCATGAAAGATCACAACAAGTCAGTTAAGGAGTGACCTGGCGTCACCTGTCATGCGTGGTTGTTTTCAGACTCACCCCGAGCCTGTGCCGTCCGAAAAAAGACGTCTCATGTGTACGTGTCGTATTCGCATCGCATACCTCACGATATCTGGATGCACCTTTAGACGCTCTAGCTATTTGCTCCAGGACGGTGACAAAGACAAACAACGTCATTTTGTTACCAAGTTATTGGTTACCCGTGAACTTTATAAGAGATATCAGTATTTTTATATATATGTTATATTATTGATAATAGGCTTGTCAAGAAGTACCTTTTTTTAAACATCTTATTAGATACATATTCAACGGAATTTGGGCAATAAAGCCGCATTCGACCTTTCTTAAAGTTACTGGTGGCCAATTTTTGTACGTACCAACCACATTCCAAAGTGCAAAGTGTAAAGAGGTTTGATGTTTTTTTTTTCTTCAAAAAAGAGTCAAATGCATAGAGGTTAATATGTTAAAATTTATAGCCAATGCCTCATAGTACAAGGCAAAGCCATGTACATTTTTTTTTTCAAAGCTTGGTCTGATATATAATAAACTTTTAAATTAATTGTAAAAATTAGCCTAAATTATTTCTGTTGATTTCTACGTTAATATCAACACAATGTTTAACAAAAGCGCAAAACAAGCCTCAACGGTACCTGAGCATAAATGGGCTCTCGTATGCTGATCTCAGCTATACGCCTCTCCCATACTTACTCGTTCGTCCATGAATGCCTTTGTTGCTTGTCGCTTCGGTATTTACGTGGTTCTTGAAAGATATTACGTTTACGTCTTTAAACTGATACTGACTAGTGGCAGCCGGCGCCCGGTTCCCTGCCACTTCGAGCGCAAACATGCGTAACCGGAAGCCGGTTTGGTGCCACTCAAGGGTTTAAAAAAAACATCATAATTGGTGTAATGCATCGGCGTAGTAGTGCTTGATAGTTATTTTCCAGTTTTTTATATCATGGAAGATATGAAATCTTGAAATGGTTTGCTAATGCTACTTGACTAAAACGCTGGATTTTATGTAGATAATTATTAAGAAATAAGAAATAAAGAACGAAGGTAAACACGTGACTCGTTAAAACAAACTAAAGTACCCACAAGTGTAATTTATACCAAAGGTACCCAAATTCGAGGGGTTTATTAGTAGCCAATGAAGTATTCCACTAGCTATCACGTGGGTGTCTGCAACGTCAGGTCAGTTTTATGGTACCAAAATTTACTATTACCAAAGATTATTTCACTGCAACCAAAAAATCATACTAAAACAAACAAATCCATAGTTTGTTATAAAACGTAACCATCTTCTTTCATACATGATTACAAGTTCCATTCCTCTACTCACGTAGCAGTCGTAGCTCGTAGCAAGCATGGAGTGCTACAAGTTTCCACAACCAGCTAAATGACTTTACAAACAGACGTGTTTGAGACAGTTCCGCGAATTTAGCCGCTACGCTGCATCTACGACTCTATGTCATGCTATGTAGAACATAATAGTATTGTGCGGAAAATGTACCCACAGGATTCGATTAAAAACTAAATCGAAAATTATGTAAACGTGCTTGCATGTGACGACATAAATAAATTAGTTCATAACTAGTTTCCTATTCATCATCATCTTAATCAGCCTGTACTTGTATTGGCCGATAATGAGCAGTGATGCTGGACAAATGCCTCTCCCAAGGCACGCCATTCAACCCGATCTTCGCGGGCGCCATTACGCTTTCACGGAGTTTGCTCTCCCCTTCCGCAAAATCCTTTCATGGCGGACCTACCTACCAAATTTCAGCCAAATTTGAGATTTCGTGATGAGTCAGACAGTGTAATTTTGCTTTTAAATATATAGATAGATAAATAATTGTCTTTTACCCCAACGAAACAGTATCAAAAAGCTGTAAAATCCTTCTATCATGTATTATCTGCACCCGTACTCGTGCGTAGCACCTCGACAGTCTGACACGCATTCATAGAATTAAACTGCAATGTGCATACTCCGGAGGCTGTAGTAACTCTGATTACAAATTTCAGTGCTGCACTAAATCTACCCGAACGGACACATAATTTTACTTACCTAACTTAATAATTTCACTGTTGCCTGGAAGAAATCGCTTTAAGCGATAGGGCCTATTAGAAGCCAGGATAATAGTTTAATTTTTGCGGTCTACCAAAAATGTCTAATGCTTACAATATTTTAGACATTGAATTTAATTCTGCAACATCTCTCCCGTATTCTCGTTATATTAATTTTAAAAAGAACCACCAGAATCATTGTTTACCGTATGAGTGCCGCCTCAGATTATTTGAATATTTTCACGACCATACCAATAAACCCCGCGTCATCCAAGCTTCATACAATATAGTTTATTCGCTCTAAAAGCGCCCAAAACATAAACCGCCCGACATGATGTAAAACGAGAGGACGCATTTTCTCTCAAAGTAGTATCGGACGCGTTCGTTACGAGAACAAAGCACCGTAACTAACTGACAGTTAACGTTGCTCTTAAAAAAACACAATTTTTATCCCGGACATTATACTTACGCGTCGTTATAAAGCAAGCTACAGACCATTTGAGCTCGGTGCGAGGGTAACTTATTATAAAGGGGACGCCAAACTGCGTATAGTTTTTTGCTACATTTTTTAGGTGGTTCGGTTTTTGGTTACTTTAGTTTGTGATATATATTTTGGTGAATATATTTTGAAAATATATCACACTAATACTATAAATGAAGGGGTATCGTGTTGGATATAAACTGAAATGAACTGCTGAACGAATGTGGATGACATTTGTTGTGGATGTAGCTGATAGCACCGGATTAATACATAACATAATTTATTTCGAATAAATGTGCCTACTGATCCTGGCGTAATAGAACTAGCGTCATATAATTTTGAATATCATGATTAAAGAATACAAATATTTTTGAATTTTCCACTAACATTCGATTACCAATTTATGTACCATGTTTTACATAGCACGGAGGAGATAATCACAGAGGTATTATTTTCAGTGCCTTTTCTAGGTTAAAAGTAAACAAACAAAAGTCTCTGACAAAATTTTCCGACCTATAAGAATACATAAGGTTGTAAAAAATTGTCGTTTAACTACTTGCGAGGAAAATTGATAGTTAAAAATTTAATAAACTTGATATGAGCAACTCCTAAATTGACTGTTATTTATTGATATCTTAACAGTTATTTAAAATTAAATTTATCTGTAATATTTTATTATTTACTAACAGCGCCCTGCGATTTCACCCGTTATAATACAGGAACCATAGATTCCGGGATAAAAAGGTAGTAGCTCACGTGTTAATCTAGGTATAAGTTACTTCCACAATACATTTTATTCAAACCTTTTGAGCTGTTGCGGAGTTGAGAGCAAACAAATATACTTTGGCATATATACATACAAACTTTGGCATTAAAAATATTAGTGTGACAAAGAGTATTCCGTAACATTTCTCTCTAAGATCTTGCGTTTATAACTGAAGTAGATCGTACGTAACCTTATGTCTACTCCTAACATCCACAATGTTATTTTTATACGAATGCCCGAGTGGACTACAAATCAAGATAACAAGCACAGATAGGGTCAGGAGGAAATATTTACACATTGCTCTATGCTTTATGCGGGAATGCTCAGATAAATAATTGTAGTTATGCGTGTTAGGATTAATAACTAAGAAAACTGGCCCGAGAGGAAATTGGCATTAACTATAGAGCATAATACGTACCAGCTAAATGTGGCATGTATACAAGTGCTTTTTAACCAGCTCGACTAATCGAATAATTTTGTTCGAGCGCCTGTTGATATGGCAATACCATTAATTTTATTTGAGCGTTACAAATTTTGAAGTCAGTTTTTTTACACTCATACTCATTTATTCATACGATCAGTATATGTCAGATGTAAGGAAAATATAAAATATCAATAAAATATGCTTAATAGTACCTAAGCGCTGCCGGAATGGGTGTTCCCCGATAGTTACAATCTGAGTGTCTTCAAATCTCGAGTGAATCGGTTTCTTCTGGGCAAGCGTGCTCTATCGTAGACCGCATCAGCGCTGAACATCAGGCGAGTTGGCGGTCCAACGCAAGCCTATTACAGAATTTAAAAAAAAAAAATTTAGGATGTTACTTTTAGAGCAAGTTATCAATGTCGTAGAACGCTTGATTGAGAAGCCAGCGTGCTAACTATAGACGCTGAATATAGACAAGTTAGACGCCTCAAGTACATCCTCGGGAAGCCTGTTGTACATCATTGATCAACTTCGTGATGTATATTGATCTTTTTTATTGATATTTCTATGTGTAAAACGTGAAACGAATAACACTTATAATAGGTTTAAGTGTTTAACGTCTTCGCAGGAATGCCACATTATGTCAAAGTCTTACTTAAATTTTGGTTGTACCAGACGTTTCATCTAAGGCCACTGAATAATACAATATTTAATGAATAATTATATAAAAATATTTAATGAATAATACAATATGTAATGATACTTCTTGTATAATGCTTGGAACTTCTAAAATAACTTCAACACAATGAAAGATGATCGAAGACCAAATCTAAAATTCAATAGGAGACACTATTTTTATACGATAAATCGATTTTCTTTCTTCTCTAACGTTACTAAGGATAAGAGACAGGGAACCGTGTTTGGTTTATAAACATCCATGAAGATACCCTTTATTTATAGTAGGGTCTAAACAAAACACCAGACTGTCTGGTGAACTCTGTAAAAATGGCGGCGCCTTATGTACATTCTACCGAGAGGCAGTATCTTCAGGAAATTGTAAATGTAGACTTCTCTTATGTAACCAACTTTATGAAAGGTAGGATTTGTCCATTCGTTATCCGCCAAATTGTAAACGTTATTATAACTCTCTTTTTAACCGACTTCCAAAAAGGAGGAGGTTATCAATTCGACTGGATTAAAAAAAAAGTTTTTACCACAGAACATCCGACTGGGTGAACCGATTTTGATGTTTTTTATTTTTATTTGAAAGCTGGTGCTTCCCGTGTGGTCCTAGTTGGTTCAGTTCTGACATTTATATGAAGTCGGTTTTATTATATTGATAATTATTATTGAACAGATTCATCGTGAGCATAATTTGCCTATCTTAGTCTACTGCTGGTCATAGGCCTCTTCTAGGGCACGCCATTCAGCCTGATCTTCGGCTTTTCGGTTCCAGCTAGTGCCTTATGCCACTGCTGTCTCCGGACGTCCTACGATACATTTACCAATTCGTGGTCTCACCCCTAGAACACGTCTCTACTTTAAACTATTATTTAATTTACCTACAACTGTAGAAGTAAAAATAATATATAAATAATACACCAAACCATTGTATATTTAAAATTATATTCCACGGTCACCACTGCAGTCAACATATCAAACTTCTCTACGGAAAGTTACTAAAATATTAATAAAATTAAGTACATTTTTTTTTTTTATATATTAAGCGTCTTTCGTATTTCGTTCTATTTATCTCAGCAAACCCTTTCATTAGATACCCATATCATTGGGGTGCATAAATAATAATTGGTCCGCCATATTGGATCCATAGTGATGTCATTTAGCATTGTCATCCAAAATACACGTGTATTAAATTTTCAGCTTAATCGGTTCGGGGATAACTGTTTAAAATTCAGTGGCAAGATTTAAATAAGATAAAAAGACACGTTAAATAAGTTAGTAACTTGTAATAAAAATAGTTAAACAGTTATCTAATAATATATTATTTATCATGGCCACCAAACGTCTGAAACCTCTGTGATTAACTTCTAAATTCGAGATTCACCTAAAAACAAGTTTATTGCTTTCGAGTCGGCACTTCAATGCAAAAGCTCTGAAAGGTCCTGAATTTCAGTCACAATGAGACCAATTACAGAAATCGTAAAGATTCGGGAAATTTGAACGGTTTTCGATTTTAGACGGTTAATTTGGTGAGTTACCCGGCAGTAATTAAAATTTTGGATGAACGCTGGGACTGTTATGATTTCAATATACTGAAAAGAACGTATTCAATATCGTTTCACACACCTCTGTTATGGTTTTTGATGGTTTTTTAGCGGATGAGGTTCAAATGATATCATGCGAGGCCCAGTTGACTTGTAAACCGCTTGCTTCCCATGAATCTTCGCTCCTTTTTGTCTTCTACCCCACAAACCCTTGTAAAGTTGCCGTCGACAGCTCAGGCTCACTTATGCAGCCAGCCTATAATCGTCTGTTTTGATTATTAGCACTGATCTATGACACTTCGTAGTCTGAAAATAACAAGTTTCTGTGTTAGAAAAATCAAAATTAAAAAACATTTTTTTCTGGTCATATTTCGCAAAAAAACATTAAACATTAAAACGACGTGTAAACCTCACTTTGATTTTAAAAGTAGTTTTAACGATATGACACATGATATCATTTTTTTCACCGCCATATTTACTTGCTGCCATCTTGTACCTATATTCATGATGACGTCACCCAGTACCCATCCCTGAACTTCTTCAAGTATTGGGCTCACCTGCACCAATTAAACTTTTTATATTTCCTCAATTAGGGGTGTTACTTAACGTTAATCTTATCAGTATATACACTAGTTTTAAGTTACTAAACTAGTACTAATAAAAAGCTTTGCTCTACCATTGAAAAGCTTTTCAAAAGTATACTCTTTCCGTCTACCTTCTCGGAAGAATTGCACTCGAAATCTGAACTTATTCCACTGTCGATACATTTATCCTGTTCGCGCCGACTCGTGGTTTGTTATTTGAGCGACTGAAGCGGCGCATAACAAGACCCGAAGACAATTCCCCCTTTTGTATTCCACTCCACATCTACTCGAAATAACAAGGACTCTATTTTCAATTCCTCAATACATGTTGTGCTCGTTTTAAGCGCATGTACACTCAAATGCAAGATTTTTGCATACATGAACAGGTTTATTTTAAATTTCGTTCGCGCAAGCGATTAAGGAAAGAGAATAAATTGAATATTTAGATTCCATTACAGCATTTAAATGTGGTTTGGATTCTTTGCATGTGTAATGGATACCTAATGTCTTGAACGTGGGATTTTACAATTTACAGATGCAATTTCTATTAATCGTATTTCTTCTGATTCTTTAGTTACTTAACTGTGGACCCAATAACGTCTGGAAGACGTTTGGATTAGTTAAGGTGAGGTTTCTTGACCACACAATGCTGCAGTAAGCTTTATGCGGTGTCAGATTGTATGAAAATCATCTAAAGTGTATGAAAAATGTTGAGGTCCATGTTCACCAAAATTTTACAGAATGATTATTTATTTCACTGACATTTTACTTATGGAAGAGTTGTCAAAAACAGTAGGTTAAACATTTTAATCACCTTGTTAAGTTTCGGTGAACTTTGCCCTTAGAGTGTTATGCTTAATTGTATGAAAAACGTCTAGTGGTATGTTGAATTATATGAAAACTTCTTAGAGTGGTAGGTATGTTGAATTCTATAAAAAACGTCTAGTTTGGTATGTTGAATTATATGAAAAACCTCTTAGATTGGTATGTTGAATTGTATGAAAAACGTCCAAAGTGGTATTTTTTTTCATCGAAGCATGCAACAGCAGTATAGAGCATACTTTACACTGTGTTGGAACCACTTATCTTTGCGTTGTGCGTTCCGATCAAGAGAACGCAAAGCTTAAGGTAGAGAAGAAAATCTCTACTTTCTCTAACTCGGTATCATTACTATTAAGAGAGATAGATATAATGTGCTGTACAATACATCTCTCTCGCTAACGCTATCCTTGGTTCCGTTTGGAATTTTGGATGCCCTAGTTATGAATATTCCACGGCTTCACATTTTACACTGTATAGTCGTAAATTCGAATACGTTATGAATTCCCGTCATCTCGAATGTTCGCACGGTCGTTAAGTTGACGATTTCACGGCGATCCAGGGCGCTTTGTTTCATTGCGGAACGCACCAGCTATTTGTCAAAATATTCAGCTAAATGCTTAGCTATTATGTTGGAACGTTTGACGACTGCTTTTTGAAATGCGAGCGCTTGCTGTGATTAATATCTATCATACTCTATTATAACGCGGTTTGTGGGAACTAACCGGAAATGTAACATTTTGTGGTGAGCATTTATTATAATTTTATGAATTTTAATGATGTTCAGAATTATGGTGTAATTAAAAAAAAATTACAATAGTTACCACTAAGTACTTACTATTCTAGAACACCTTCTAGTATATATGTTTTATTTCACACAGTAATAAAATGTAACGTTTAATAATCAAATATATATTGTTTCAGTAGGTTTTATTGTATTATTATAATGTATGTCTATGCTTTATATAAAAAATAATAAGATGTAATAATGGAATAACTGGTACATACCAGTTATTACATTAATACATCACACCCCGTCCCTTACCTCTTCTGTATGTCCTCTCCATACTAAGTTTGCCTGGAAGAGATCGCTTATAGCGATAAAGCCGCCAATTGTTTCACTCGTTTTTAAGTTGTTTTATGTTACTATGTACGTATGTAATTTTTGGTGTGAACAATAAAGAGTTATCTATCTATAAAATCTTAGTAAATAAATTTAGTCATGTACCTATGTAGGTTTAGGTTTAAAGAACTTTATTAACACAAAGACAGATTTGTCACCTATGTGATAACACATTTTAACAAAATTATAGTGTTAGTCATCGAATGCATTAAAAATTTAACAAAATCCATAAATTAATTAATAGTAAAATAAACGGTAATATAAATAAATGATAAATGTATCTATGTCTGATTTGCTATTTTAAAATATATTTTCTCCCGAAACTAGCTTTCTATAATTCTGCAGGCCAACTCTGCTGGAGTATTTGCGATAGTGTTTTTAAGACCATGTTTAGTCTATTGAGTCATGCTACGTGACAATAACTAAGGATCAATGAATGAATCTATTAGTCTGGGACACACACAGAAAAGAGAAGGGTAAAAAAATTCTCACTTCAGTGGAGACACAGGCCTTCTCTCAGAGAGAGAGAGAGAATGGGCCATAATCCACCATGCTGGTCCATATTGGTGTATGTCATAATTTTTATATCTTTAAACTTTTTGAGCTTCTTGGACAAACTGGTTTCCTCAAGATGTCTTTCTTCACCGTTTTTAAGCGATGATATCGAAAACTGCACTTTATTTATCTAAGTACTACATAAGTCATTGGTGCAGGGCCGAGTTTCGAACCAGATTGCGTTAGGTTGTAAAGCGCACTTGCTACCACTTGGCCACCATCGCTCAAATTATAGGACGGTTTGTCTTAAAACAACAATTGTTGAACCGGTTGATCTGAAAACTCAAATCCCACTCGTTTTAACAACTCAATATGTTTACAGGGTTACTTTTAATTAACCAACCATCTCTAAGGATCAAAGTCATGACCTATCATCATAATCCGTTTTTAGGAAGACTATAGGTACTATTTTCATACCTAAATTCTCCTACAAACTCTTCTCGTTAGCTCGAGACATACATCATTAGATGCTTATCTCCCTCGAGGACACGCTACATGGAAAATTGCATCCATGTACGATATTACTTATTAATTTGTCGCCTCGCAGTAGGACCCTCGTCTTTATTTGATAAATGGGCGTTGTAGTACGAACTACGAAACTGGGATTCCGCAAATTGGGCGGTTGGGTGTCTGGTAATTTTGCTGTTGACATAACGGCGTGTGTTATGGCGACGTTTGGAGATGTGGTAGGCCGTGCAAAATAAACCAAGGTACGGGTAAGACTTTTTATATTTCAACGTTTATAGGTAAAATAATTACCTACATAGCAAACACACGGCAAATTCATGAAAGCTTTCATGCTTGTGACGTTATTGAAGTCACGTGACCCCATAAATGTCAAAGGGTGCGTTTACGCGATAGTATAACACCTTTAATTTTGATTCTCCATTGATATAATAGGTACAAATACTAGAAATTATGATGATTACATAACAATATTCATCATCATCAGCCAGAAGACGTCCACTGCTGAACATAGATCTCCCCCTTCACCCTCCACACTGAACGACATCCTGCCATCTGCATCCACTGGATGCCCGCGACTCTCACAATGTCGTCGGTCCATCTAGTGGACCTAACAATATTGCTTTATTGTAATAATAGACATGGGTGGCAAGTCATCACCTGCCTAAATATATTTTGAGATGAGACAGGATAAGGCAGGTGCCGTTTCTCATTCTACAGATCTGTTATTCCATCCACAAGTTAGTCACCACAATAACCCAGATTTTTAAAATCCTATACTGTACAATAGTTTCATATTCAATTTTATACACATTCCATAATTATATTTTTTATATTCAAAAGGGCCTCTTGGTGTTGGCTTCGGCCCCACCAATGCCTTCCAAATGTCCGGGCTATACCCGAGAAACTTATTGAATAGACATAATATATGTAGACAATTTGTGGTGATTTCGTAAAAACTGTCACATACTTTTTCTATAGTACGATTACTACCAGTAGTGAAGTATTTAATTTTGTAGTTTTATAGTGATTGCATTGTGTTTTTCATTCATATCTTCATAAATGCACCACATATCGTGCAGCGTTTCAATGAATTGCAATGCAATATCGTAAATGAAAACGGGGTTCCTAAAACCTATTCCAACTGAAAAAGAAAGCTTTTAGTTAGAAATACCCGAGGGTTTTGGTAAATTATAATCACACGTGCAGTATGTACTTACGATTGTTTCTATCTACTCCTGGAATGTAATACGACTTGTGCAAACATTTTAATCTGAGGTGTTTTATAGTAATTTTTTTACAGAACGTAGACTCATACTCTATAAAGGTCTCTGTACTATAATGTACTACATTACTTCAGAGGCAGACAATAGAAGCATTTATTTAGGTTAAAATTTATCGAAGCGTAGCCGAGGACAGCATACGCGAGTCCGTAAATGTATAGTTGCCGCCAAGGCTTGTATTAGTACTTTTCTAAAATATTGAATTGAAATTCACGTAAAAATATGCGTAAATATTTAGGGGTACGTAACTATAAAATCTCATTAAATTTTATAGTTACGAGAGAAAGTGAAATTTTTCTCTTTCCCTCCCGTTGGTCAAACAGCGGTTCATCAGCCAAGTTGACAAGTCTGTTTCGGCTCTAGTGTACAATTCGACGAAGGGGTATCTTCAAATTACAAACACAATGGATACCAAGTTACCATTTAAATGTCTTGCTGTAGGTCTGGACGTAAGATAACTTGGACTATTTACCTACATGTTCTATGGCATCTCCGAACAACAACACAGGGAATTCTAGTGAGCTATGAGTGTCAAACATGTTATGAGTGGTAACACCTAAAAGAATTACAGTCTATGGTACACCGAGCAGTTTACGACCTAAGTTAAGGTGTCTATGGAATCTGTGAAAAAGAAAAAGAGGAAAAAAACCACGGGTGTCATACGTAGTATTAAATTTTCTTTGGGTGGGGAGTGACTTTTACTCGAGTGTCGAGAGGCGACGTGTTTTTGAAAATTAATGTTATCTCTTCCGACTTTTATGTTTTCTTATTATTCTTATTGTTTTGGTTCTTCAAAATGTCACGGGCTATACTAGAATTAAGTTTAAATATATACTTTAAAAGAAATTACAAACGTTAAAATACTTATCTTCGAGGTATAGACAAGACATTTACTAAATAATATAATAGTTTCTGGGCGAAATAAAGTTAAGATCTTGGTTTCCGAAGTTAGGACTTCGGAAATCTGCAAAGTGTCATCTCTTACTCGTTTATTGCGCATCCTAGAACTATTCTTTTCAATTAAGTCAAACTTAATCTTCAAAAATAGGACGCCAGAATCAATTTATAACTTGGATTCGACAGTTGCGTCGGTCCAGCGGCCGGGGCTCAAGTAGCGGCCATCCGTCACTGTCCCGCGTAAAGCCCCTTAAATGCGTTCTTAAATACGCCACGCCACGCCACACCACGTCCGCCCACGTCGTATGTCCACTCCGATGCTCCTTCCAATCGATGAAATAGTCCTTTATAATACCGCTCCGCTATTTTCGTGCAAAAAGACCTATTAATCAGAGTGTGGATGTCAGAGATAGTGGACAAGTGTCGAACAAGTTGTTAGCGATTCTTAAAGGTTTTCTCAGTGGTATAGGAGATATGTTATATTATACTAATTACGTACTTGTTTTTTATAATAGTTGTCTTATGAAGATACTAAATATTACTTTGGGATTTGGAACCTTTGATTAGGTTAGGTAAATGAATATAATATTCTTATTCTTAACTGCCTTCAAATTTGGAGGTAATCTAATTCGGGAATAATACAATAAGTATAAAATAGTAAGACCGGCTAAGTATGACATAGGTATGAAAAGTGACTCACAGTTAGATCTTATAATATTTACAAAGTATATGTTCATTAAAAAAATGTACCTACATAAAAATCAATCGTTCATAGGTATGAACGATTGATTGCTTTGATATGCATACCTAAATGGACAGATTTTGAAATTTCAATAGACAAATTACAATTTTACATATTTCTCGTCTAACAATTATTTTTATTCGGTCTACTCTAGCGCCTCTAGCTACATTCCTATTTTTACCACGATTTATTTTTACTCCCGTAAAAATACGTTGTCTGTACCACCTAAGATACGTTTCAAAATTACCAAATAAACCTATTACACACCCAAGCGGCTCCGCGCGATGTAATGTAATTGAATTTGTACTCACGCCCCGGCCCGGGGCCGATCGCCTGTTTATTGTCTGACATTTCCACAGTATAGATTATATAAAAAGAACATAATCGCCATAGATTTGATTTGAGATTTAGCACTGAGCTATGTTTGACATACGCTCACACATTGTGAATAACAAAGTTTCTCATCAATGCATTGCACTTGGCCAGCCCAGCAAACAATCTTAGATCCTGTGCTGAGCTAAAAAGACAAGATGTATTTTTTTATCAACCAAACAAAATGCGTGCAAACTAACACTAAATGCGTAAGCTACTTAGCCTATTATAATTAAATATATTTTATTATACTAATTACTCGTAATTATTTTCGTTAAGATGGACAGACGACCTAAAAGATACCGCAGGAAAACGCCGGATGCAGGCCTTCCAACCGGTCCTTTTGGAAATCGATGGGGGAGGCCTATGTCCAACAGTGGACGTCCTATGGCTGAAATGATGATGGTACTAATTAGTAACTACGCAATTTCTTTTTTATACATATCATATTATATACTAACTGAATCCCGCGAAGTTATCCACGATTTTTTAATTTTCCGCATTTTCTGGGGGGAAAGTATCTACCCTATGTCCGCCCTTACGATGTACACTAACATCCTGCAAAATTTCGTTTGGATCGTTTTCTCATCTTTTAAAAGCGAGTTCTCAGTTCCCTAGGACTCAATCAATCAATCCAAAACAGCTTCGATTTGTAACCACTACCGTTAGCATATTTATGCATTATTATACCATTAGTAGTTTTGACATAGTAGAATAAATCTTTGATCATTACATAGTGTGGATTTGCCTTAAACTTGAGCTAGTACCGAAAAAGTCTGCCAAAAAACTGAAGAGTCAACAAGTCTTGCACACCTCGACACATTCTTATTAGTTCTACAAACGCACACTTCAATATTGAGCGGCACACGACTGCAAACGAGATGATCAAAATGTCATCAAATGGACGACCAAAGGGGGGTGTAAGTGCAAATTGGTAAGTAGGTAATCAATTTAATTCCATTATTTTTTTCTGAGGCTTAAGTAGATATCTAATTAACTATTTCATCGAATCTGATAATATAATGAATTTTCCGTACAATCATTCACAACGAAAGAAAATTATCTATTTGTGTAAGCTTGTCAACTGCCTCAAAAAGTTTAGTAAGTTTACTGTTACGTTTCTCGATTTCACGGGAAAAACTGACGGAGCTTGAAACATCAGATATCAACAGGAAATAATTAACTATCGCTAGCAGAAAAATCTATTTTATTTCGTATTGGGAAATATGTGGGAGAGCTCCTATTTCACAGAAAAAATCCTGAGTGGTATCTTCTGTTGAAAGTTTGTTACGTAATTTCCACGTAAAGTGGATAAGTGTTTGTAGGAAATATGTGTGAATATGAGCAAAAAGCTTCCGGTTGGTAAGTTGTATCCACCTAAATTCTTGCTGCTGCATGGCATTCCTAAGTTCGTTGAATTTTTGAACATTGGTCAACAATAGTAAATTAAAACCATTGGAAGCGCGATGATTAGCTGTGACAATAAGGATGAGTAGGTTGGCTTCCTTTCGACTGAATACCACCGTTCCGAGTAACCTGTAGATGCAGGCTATATTCATTAGTTTGCAGTCGTTTGAAGTCATTTGGGGGAAAAAGTCAAGTATGGATCATGACAGGCATATACCTACTGATAGGATAGATTATTCTTTTTAAACCGACTTTATAAAAATAGGTTCTCAATTCGGTTGTATTATATATATTTAATTTTAATGTTTGTTACCTTAGAACTCCGTCATTTATGAACTGAATAAGAAAATTATTTTTTTAATTGTAAGAATAATATTTTTATACTCACAGATACTTGGTACCATATAAATTTCATAGAAATTGGTTGAGTAGTTTCGCTTTTAAATCAAAATAACTGGAATTTTTTGTTATTTTCATGACATTATTATGTCATCCAAAGAACCGAAATTGCATATTTTACTGTCGTTATGGAGTCGGTTTTTAGGGTTCCGTACCCAAATGGTAACTACGGAGTTTTTTTATATATAATATTTGGTGACGACACGAGTGAAGTCGCTCGCCTGATGGCTCTTCACGCTTGCCCATAACAGCTCAACGCCACTCAGAGTTTTGAACTTCAACAGTTCAAAACCCTGGATGGCAAAGCACTGCGCTCGTCACCCCGAGATATAAGATGTGAAATTTCTGTGTGCCCTGTAATTTCACTGGAAACATTGTCCTTCAATCCGGAACACAGTAATACACACATACGGGACACACACAAGTAATACGGGACCCTATTACTAAGACTCCGCTGTCCGTCCGGCTGTCTGTCTTTCCGTCTGTCACTAGGCTGTATCTCATGAACCGTGATAGTTATACAGTTGAAATTTTTACAGATTATGTATTTCTGTTGCCGCTGTAACAAATAAGTACTATAAAACAGAATAAAATAAATATTTAAGGTGGCTCCATACAAGCATGTTTTTTTTTGGCGTTTTTATAAATAATGGTACGGAACCCTTTCGTGCGCGAGTACGACTCGCACTTGGCCGGTTTTATTTAAATTAATTATTATTATTTGGTTTCATTTTGTTACGACCCAGTTACCCTACAATTTTACTAAAATGAAACAGACCAGATACAAAAGGTCAGAAGCCAAAGGCAATTTTAATCCAAAAAAATACATTAAAAACCATGATCATGACGTTTTAAATAGCAAGGTTTTTAACAATTCACCCTCATCAACCCAAGTCATTCGCATCCAGGTTTTACATCAAAGCGAATTGCTTAATTAAACTGGTAGGTACCTTTAAGTACCAATAAAACTAAGCTCAATCTTCCCTATAACTTTAAACTAGTAATTTCTATGCGATTAGAAGCCGTAATACGAACAGCAATTTTCTAACTTAACCTGCAACTTTACATATATCTGCAGTTAGTCTGTCCTAGATTACACATAACCTGGAACAACTGAAGTAACTCTAGTGGACAACTTCGAGACCAACCTTTGAAGTGGTATTTAGTTCAGAGGCTCATCATTCATCATTATCAGCCTATAATGTTCTTACTGCTATAATACTAGCCCTTTTTCAAAGTGAGAGGACAGGCCATGCTGGCCCACTGCATTTTTGGTAAATACATCATGTCTTTGAATTTTTGTGGTTCTTCGATATACCGGTTACTTCAAAAAGGTTTTGTCACCTTTTTTGAAGAAGAGCACCACCACACTCCTGCGCCTTGCTTCAGGCGTAGTACCTTCGAGTATGACAGAATTAATATTTTTTTTCTATTATATCTCTGCTGACAAAGACAACAATAACAACAAAATAAAACGCAAAAGGCTAAGTTTTAAGTTTTGGAGGGTGAAAGCTGTGTGTGAATTTGGTGCTGAGCTGTTATTATATTAGGTACCTACAATACCTACTCATAATCTTTTCAGTTCCAAAATTTCACAATTTATTTATTAAATTACCGTTACTTTTACTTTTAGTATTTGTACTTATAGGTATGTATTCTGTGTATTCTTTTAGTTATATTTGTAGGAATAAAGCGAGCAAACGGTCTGAAAATAATGGATGCATTAGTAACGCGCTTCTCAAATCGACTAATGTACTGTCATCCCGTTCCTGGTACTCGATTTGTGCCAGCTCATAAACGAACTATGCGAGTTGCAGCAGTTACACATTCTACATGTATGCATATAGAAAGTTGTTAAACTTTTTGACCAAAAAAATAGCAAAACTTTTCTTAAAGCAGCGCTGAACAACCATAATAAAGGATAAAAAAAATACTGAGTGAAAATATAAAAACACCGGTTGGGCTTTAGAATAATATTGCAAATAGTAGGTATAAATCCATTTTCGTGTTGATATTTTAAAGGTTGGCTGAAGAGATATCATCATGAAAATTACTTTATACTATTTGCTATGCGTTATTCTTAAGATAATGTCCATCAATCGCTATTTTTAAATTCTGATCTAGTGATTTTTCATTTAGAAAAAAACGTTAACATGCGCAAGAGAAATAGCCGCGCGCCTTTAGCTGCCCCTCAACTAACTTTAATAGTATTCAAGTACCTAGGCGACATTTCCAAGGAATTCAACTATATCATCATCATTTCAGCTATAGGACGTCCACTGCTGGACATAGGCCTCCCACATCGATTTCCAAAAGGGCCGGTTGGAATCGGCCTGCCTCCAGCGTTTTCCTGCGGTCCAGAGGTTCCTGCGTGCGATGGTTTAGGTCATCTGGCCATCTTGTGGGTGGACGTCCTATGCTGCGGTCAGTGAACAATAAAGATAAACTTAATTATACAAACATTATCTTAATACAAAACTTCATCCAAATGGAACAGCTGATATACTTTTTACGAAGTTATTCATTATGATGAATACAATGACACCCTTTCGGCTCAATACCCATGGCCTTGTCATGTAATTAGCATCCTCTTGGAGCGGCCTCAGTAAATCAAAACAAACACCTATTGATCTACGACTTTACGAAATACACGAATAAAATTAGCCTAAAAGCCTTTATTGTATTAAAATTAGCAATTCTAAAATTCCATACAAAAAAATAATTCACTCCCTACAAAATGTACGAAACAGCAGATTTTTTCCCGCCTATTTTGATAAGTCTTAGAATAAAAGTTGTTTATTTTATCCTATTAAGAATATGCTAAATGCGTTATATTGTTAAAAAAATATTGTAAGACGACATTAGCGTTCGACTCAATTAACTAATATAACGAATAATTATTATTTTTTGTTGAATTATTTGAAATATTCTTGTAGACATTGTAAACTATTTGCAAACATTCACTAATTTTGATGTACTTAAATAAAAAAATTAAAATCTTTTCCGCAGCAATTTCTTTCTGACGCTTACCTTCTTTTAGCTTTAATTCTTAGGATGTTTGAATATCGGAACAAAATCTTAAAAAACTGCAATCAGAGAGTTTTCTTCGGCGCAAAAACAAGAAGTGCTCTTTCGCCGTCGCCGAACTTAACAAGTGGC
Source organism: Agriopis leucophaearia (assembly GCA_949125355.1). Classification (NCBI taxonomy): domain Eukaryota; kingdom Metazoa; phylum Arthropoda; class Insecta; order Lepidoptera; family Geometridae; genus Agriopis; species Agriopis leucophaearia. The sequence goes on from OX421275.1 coordinate 9,670,900, forward strand.
TCCTTAAAAGTTTCTTCTGTAATTGGACGAAAGTTTTACGATATTTAGAAAAAATTGGTACAGCCTACGTATTTCTTTTCCAGCAGAAAATTTGAAGAATACCTAACCTAAGGGAGTGCGCACAAGAACTACATGACATCATCCTGATATCATCATTCTTCTACAGCAGTTCCAGACGCACAATAACACCCTCGTATGGTGAAATTTCCATTCAGAAGTTCCTAGAGTTTCTAATACACCCTTTTCCTTTTCTGCTACTCTGCTGTACTGCTGTGTTCTGTTTACACCTCTGTGTAGAACTCCTTACTTGCGTCTGTCTTTCCGAACATTCCGAGTTACAAAAAAAAAAAAAACTTTTCTTCAACCGCATATCTCTTCCTATCATTACAGTCAAACGCATGCCTTGTCTTTTGTAAAAAAATGATGTTAAAATAGCTTTATATTATGGTGAAGAGCAAAATACTAACGCACTAATATTACGGTATTCTCAAGAATTTGGACCGTAGTCCCTTTACTGAAATTGTCCAAACGTCCAGTAACTCTGAGTTTGCTGAAAATATACGCTTATTTTCGTTTCATATTCGTCTCGTTTACCATTGGATGGCAAACATTATAAATTCCACAAACGCCGAACATTCATGAAAAATATGTAGTTTTCGAGAAAACTAAGTGGTAGAAATGTTAAAATGGAAAAACTTGGGAAATATGCGCGTTTACTTAGGGTTTATGTTCCTGCTTTTTGTGGTACCTCCTACAGATATGTACCTACATAGGGTGTTTGCCCAACAAACTATTTCCTCGCTGGAAGCGCTCCGGAAATTAAAACCAGAGAAAAGTCTCCCGGGACATTAACTCGTTGAGAGAAAGGATTTAATTTAAAATTTGTTTCGTTGTATTTGTTTGTGGGAAGATGAATAAGCGTAGGGTGCTTATTCATCTTTTTGCACTTAGAAGTTAAATCTCGCTTGGAAATTAGAATTATGTTTTATGATTTTAGGTGTTCGTTTGTTCAGCCTGGGTTTTTGTAACGTTAATTCGGATGAAATGAAACATAATATTCGTATGCCGTGCGTGGAATCTAACATCTGTGTTAGTTAAGACTATACTAGGTATATTTTTATAATGATTGTTTTACGTTACTGCGAATAACAGACAATTTATTAGCAATTGACCGGATTAGTAAGTTGAAGTGGCAGTAGACAGGGTACATAGGACCGAAAGGTGCTCAAATGGAGACCACGGCCGCTAAGCGCAGCGTAGGACGTCCACCCGTAAGATGGATAGATGACCTAAAAGAGGCCGCAGGAAAACGCAGGATGCAGGCCGTTTCCTACCGGCCCTTTTGTAAATCGATGGGGGACGCCTATGTTCAGCAGTGGACGTCCTATGACTGAAATGATGTTGATGAGATGAATGACAGACTGCAAATAATTTCATTGCGACGCAAGTTATCACGAAAACAAAAAAACCGCAAAAGAACAGAACTGCTATGTTGTAAATCATTAAAACCCAGTAATTACAAACTGCAACGCACTTCACTGCAAACATTCAAAACTTCAAAAGTACTACATAATGATTTTGAATATTATATGTAGGATAACACCAGGGGCATCACAGATACGTTGCTGACCTTTGAAGACTCTATTAAGAGCCCTTTTGAAGAACCTCATGACATGTTATAATTGAAGTAGTTGAAGCTCATTCTTTATATTGCAGGTATTGGGACAGAAAAAATACATATTTTTGTTCACTAACATGCTAGAAATAGATTGATTAGACACGTTAGCGGTAGGTAATTAGCTAACTACCTTTCTCAGTCAGCTTCCATACAACTTATTTAAAAACTTTTTTCGATTAGTTTTTACTACTAATCTAATCTAATATCGTGTTTAATCAATTCTCTTTCTAACATGTTTAGTTAACTTTTCTTTTGATTACTGTAGCAATGTAATAGTAAAATCTAAGGCGTACGAAACGCTTTGATTCCACTTTTATTATGCGAACTGCTAGTCTGTGGAATGCGCTGCCTAAGTGGGTGATCCGCGATAATTAACAATCTGGGTGTCTTCAAATCACGAGTGAATCGATTTCTTATTTCAATCATGCTCCATCGTAGACCGCTTCATCGCTTAGCATCAGGCGAGGAGACGGTGAAACGCCAGCCTATTAAAAATAAAATAAAAAAGTCATTTTTTGTCATCTAACCGTAAATAAAATCACGAACCTATTCCCAACAGCTCCCAAGCGTCGAGTCTTTTTAATCTCCAATGTGTATATCACTGTTATGACGTCACAACACGCGCTACAAACTGCACAATCCCAGGATAAAATAAATCCTCTCCTAATCAGACAGTTTGGTGTGCACATGCTGCTAACTGGAGCATGTTGAAGTTGTTAACTGCATTAGGGTCGCTGCTAGCCTGTTATGTTCATGGTTCAGGGTTTTTTACTTTTATTCTAGGTTAGTAGATGAGAAACTGACCCATTTGCTGGTAAACTTTTATGCCCAAATATCAGCTTGAGGCTTTGGATTCAATAGATAAAACCGAGTCGTGCGAGTCGGACTTGCGCACGAAGGGTACCGTACCATTATCTATAAAAACGACAAAATAATCACGTTTGTGGTATGGGAGCCCCCCTTAAATATTTATTTTATTTTAATTATTTATTTTAAAAGTGAATAATATAACTCAATATTCTATAAATATTAAGCGTTTACCTTTTGCCGTTATCAATATCAAGCAAAAACGAGCAAAAATATCACGTTTGTGGTATGGGAGCCCCCCTTAAATATTTGTTTTATTTTAATTTAATTATTTATTTTGATAGTGAATATATAACTAAATATTCTGTGAATATTTCAAGCGTCTCCTGTTGCCGTTATCAATATCGAGCAAAAACGAGCATAGAAATCACGTTTGTTGTATGGCAGCCCCCTTAAATATGTATTTTATTCTATTTTTTTGTATTTGTTGTTATAGCAGCAACAGAAATAGATCGTCTGTAAAAATTTAAACTATCTAACTATCAACGGACAAACGGACAGCGGAGTCTTAGTAATAGGGTCCTTTTACCCTTTGGGTACGGAGCGCTATATACGAGACTAGCCGTCCGCCCCGGCTTCGCACGAGTGTAAGCTCGGCCTTCGGCCTCGCTACAAAATATAATATAGCCTATATCACCCGGAGATAGTGTAGCTTCCCAACAGTGAAAGAATTTTTCAAATCGGTTCAGTAGTTTCGGAGCCTATTCATTACAAACATACAAAAATAGGTACAAATCTTTCCTCTTTATAATATTAGTGTAGATATTAATCGACAAATACCTCGTAACTCTAAACTAAACTTGACAACTAACTCTTATATTAAGTATATAACAAATGTTACTCCAATCAAGCCGTTGCTCTTTTAACTACGTTAGGGTCATAGCCAGTTTGTTATAAACAGCGTAGCTTCTTTGTAATAAGGCTACATGAAACATCGTTCTCCAGCGATGCAATTTATCTTTTGGCATCCTTTACGAGAGTTAAAAGCTTGACATATTTATTTTGTTATACATTTTAAGGTTTATTATTGCTCAATGCCAAGAATATTGTACCTACTTTTTTATCAATAATATTATTAAAAATTAACTGCTTATTTCAATAAATACCTACATCTTTATAATGCAAAACAAGTATTCGAATTATTTGCCCATAATAGTATAGTCTGTGCGGAAAGAGAACCGTCATAAAATTTGAGGGCGCCACTGTGTTTTTTTAACGTATTTGCTATGGTGACAACACTGTTACGTCATTATAGCGCGACTATGATTCTTGATATTTCTACACTTTGTCAAATAAATTGATACAAAATTCTGTCTAAATAATACAACCTATTATTGAAAAAGTTGTAACAATAATTGCAAATAGGTAATGGGTAATAATAATAAGCCAGGGTTTACTCTGAGTTAACACAATATAAGCTATTTTTTATCCCTAGTTACACCATGGGACGCAGCTAGTAAATAAAAGATTTTATTTATATATATTTATTTATTGAGTCACTAATCAGAACCATAGTCAAAGTCTGATTCCAAACATTCAATACCAGACATGACTGATCCATCTTTGGAGCTACCAGAGAGATACAAATTATTAGTATCGTCTTCTGAACTTGATGTACTCGAATCAGTAACATTTATAATAAACTCTTGCATGTTGTCTAATAAATGGTCTTTATCAAGAATGACTTTTTTTGGTCTTCCTTTACGTATTTTCCCCGGTGTGCACCATACGCCGTCATTTGTAGAACCTTCTTTTTTTATTTTAGATACTGTATCTCTACTTAAACCTGAAAAAAAAAAACATAAGTTAGTAAAAAAAATAAAAGCATCAACACACTTTAAGCCTACTATCAAGAACATTGGTTGAATCAAAACATACAAATATTGTCACATGTTTATATGAAATCCTTTTAGTTAAATACATTTGGAGATATCAGGAACCGGAGGTTATCTAGGAAGGACATAAGTAATAATATAAAACTGTTATTTACCGGACATTGCTGCCACACGCTCCGTTACTTTACTGAGGTCAACAATGGTGTGTTTTGCCACTTTTTCTCGTTGACAAAACTGTATAATATTAAATATTATTGCCCTTGTGGAACTGCGTAACGATTTTCCCCTTTTAGACATAATTTTATGCAAAATTCACTTAAAAACAACACAAAACAAAGCTGTATCCGTCACGTAAATACCACGAAGTATAGTTTGACATTTGACAGATGGCTGGGCTGGGCTGCCATATAATAATCAAAATCATATTGTTTTGTAGTTCCATTTTTCGCCACGACGGTTCTCTTTCCGCACAGACTCTAACAATTTGTAATACAACTTTTACATTGAACACCGCGTCTTTTAAATACTAGTTAGGTAAGTACTAAATAAATCAATGCTATCGTTTAAAATTACCTACTTAATAACAGTCTTAAATTATCTAACTATTTAAAGTTGTTTCTTTTAAGGCCGCGCTCATCGCCCTGGTCTGTCCATTCACACATGTTCGACATTTTTAAAGATAAAAAATACTACTAGGGCAATTTAATAGTTCACATATTTTGACATCAGTCCGTCTATTGTCTATTAGTCAAAGTAAAATTCCTTTCTTTTGTCATTGTATAAATATATATTATTAACTGAAAAAAGTTAAGCTATTTTGGAGTTTTATCTTTGAAAAAATTAATAATATTGTCTGCGCAATGCACACAATATTTTTTTTACAAGATTTATTTTTTTATTTTGATGAAGTGTCATATATGATCTATTAAATTCGCCCTACTTTAAGTAACAAATTGAAAAACTGGTAGTGAAATTACCTGTAGCACTGTAATTGGTAAGTATAAAGTAATTTTAGTGTTTGATAAGGTATGGGCTTGCAGAGTGAATAAAAGCCAATGGTTTTTAGGAGGAACGTAAGTTTTATTTTATAATTCAGCACACAGCACACAGAAATCTAGCTTTCGCCATGCTAGTTGACCACAGAGTAGAGAGAGGTTTTTAGAGCGGCATACATAGAGTAATAATAGACTACTGAATATTTATGTGGTTGTATTGCCACTCAGATAACAGTGTTAATATTGTTTACAGAATGGCGGTGGAGAAACGCAAGAAAACAGTTTTTTTTTTTTATATTCCGCCAAATAAAATGTAACATAAAATTGACTCTAACATTTTTGCAATATCATTGCAAAAAATGACCAATCCTTATCTTTTATTCCTACGCGAATTTATTTTTATAGACTCTGGCCGGTGAACGCGGTCTTAAGAAAGATAGTAAAATGACTTATCAGTAATGTATGGCTTTTTGACCTTTGTCAGACGCTAACACCGAGACAACTATTTTATCAGTAATTGTGGTGAACTCACTTGGAAGTGTCATTTGAGTGCACGTTTTTAATTAATAACGTTCAAGAATTGTGTTATATTTAATATAGAGTGGAAATTTTATTTTCTGCCAAGGCACGTAAATTGATTTTTAAATACATCTTTTAATATTCGTTTCTAGCTGTGATCGTTACACTGCATGGTTTCCTTTCCTCTTTTTTTCCCATTGCTCTTGGGTTCTCTATTTGAGTACACATCACATCATCAGCCAATTAACGTCCACTGTTAGACAAGGCCTCCCTCATAGAGAGGGGTGTTGCCATAATCCTCACGCTTGGCAGGCGGTTCGGGGATCGCAGTACGTTCACCGTGTACTATTAGGATGCTGCTGCCCATCTTCCGGTGGTTCTGGTCGCAGTTTTAGGACATACCTGGGTCCTCTCTCTCTCTCGCTCTCCTCGGGGCTCTATTTGAGTGCACGTGTTTAATTAATGACGATCAAGAAATGTGTAGTAAGTATTTATTATAATATTTTCTGCAAAGACACGTAGTACATAATTTAATTTTCGTTTCTAGCTGTTATTGTTCCACTGTGTGGTTTCCTTCCCTCTTTTTCCTTACAAGAAACGATTACCTTCACTTGTAAATAACTAACGAACTAGTCTTGGAAGACAATTTTGATCTACTTCTAAAGAGTCATATCTATTTGAAACTACAAGTAGATTGGTATAATATTTATTCCGGATGATAATATAATAATTTAGTACCATCGATATGATCTGACGATGGAGTCGGGGGCGTAGAGCAACGTTTCAATAGCTACCACTAAGCCCTTGAGATCAGGCTCTTGCGAGTCATATAAGCGTGCTTTTTAGTTTTTTACCGTTTTCAAAATAGGAGGTCGGTTCTATGTTCCACTGTATATTTTTTTTTAATATATGTTGACTGATTTCTCCGCAGACTGTTGAACGATTAAAAAATGTTTTGTTCGATAGGGTATACTTCCGATTTGGACCTATTGTCACCAAGTCAGGATCTGAAGATAGGATCCCAGGGAAATCGAGGGCAACCCCCAAGCTATATAGGTACTCATTACATTTTTCATATATTTGATTTTTTATAAGTTTTTTTTTCATAAGTTTGTTTTTTATGTGATCCACTTGTTAAACTATAGTCCTTTAAATGTAGCTTGATTGAAACGACAGCTGACGACATTTCTGGGCATGTCTTTGTAATAACGTCTGGCGAATTGCATTTACTTGAATCACAAAGATCAGTGGTTTTCTGCGTCTTAAACTATTATGAACTACAAGTGCTGTACATATAAATAGTAAAAGTATATTTGATTTTTAAAACGGAACTGCATTTAGTGTGGATTATCACAATACAATAGCCATATTTTTCCATTCTGTCATAACAAGGTTACGTCAACTTGACAAAAAATTTAGGGACGTGGTAAATCGATAAACGTAAAATCGATCGTTTTATTTTGCTGTGTGAATTAATTAGTATTATTTTTAATGTTTTTTCAGAATTTCCTCTGCGTACTATCAAAGTACAAAACTCGTACAGATAACGTACTATTTTATTGTAAACCTAGATTTCTTTTGTATATTGTATAATAATATCGAATTACTAGTAACTGTCTTAGTAAATTTTACGGAACGAAGCATCTTTATCCAAAGACTGACTACTAGAATAGAATACTAGACTGACTATTAATTGAACAGTATTTATTATTAATCTGCAGGATTTCACAAGTGACTCTAACGCTGATGATGATGATGACACTGATTTGGAATGTACACCATTAGATTAAACAATAGATTTATTTATTATACAAAAATTTGTACTTGTTTTTTCTGTTTTATTTTATTATCCTAAAGTCTCATCATAATAGTACTACAACAGAAATATAGATTGGTTTAAAAATATTATTCGTGCAAGACTCTTCCAGTCGATAATTAAAGACACACATTATTCTCGATTTGGTCCGAATCGTCCCAGCACTAATCGAAGATTTTGACATACTTCATTTCAATCAACTTACATTTAATAGACTATACAATATATTTTAACTGGCAAGTGCCTTTATTAACTAAAACCAAATACGCATAAAACCAAATAGAGTCGCCAGTATCCAATGGATGCAGATGGTAGGCTGTCGTTCAGTGTGGAGTTCTGAAGAAGGCCTATGTTCAACAGTGGCAGTGCAGCCAGTGTTCTACGTGATAATGATGATAAATAAATAAAAAAAGATAAATATTTAAATCTGATTCAGATAATATTTTATTATTTTATCTTTCAACATCACTTTCTAAAAGAACACAATATCGTGAAGGTACTTTTTGATATCGTTTCAAACGAGATCCGCCAGAGATGACACTCGGGCCGTCCCAAAGGACGCGCCCTCAAACCGGGAGTGCAGAGAGTGAGCTACAGTCGCAGAGGGAGAAGAATCAATTTGTCGACACAATGCTGAACGTCGCTCTATGACCCCGTTTGATCTCACGCGCTCTAGCAAAATTCGGTAGAGCTTTATAACAACGGCCAAGCGACAAACAATTTTACGTCGCAATAACCGGATGTTGTTTTTACCGGATTTGATTTAATACTACATTCGATTATAAATCACAAAGTATGTAGGTAGTCGTTACCGAATTCATTTTTTTTTTGTAACAAGTCTGTTGCCCGCGACTCCGTACGCGTAGATTTTCATAAAAACTTCCAACCCATTTTTCCTCCCTTAATCCGGCATTTGCGCAAAATAACATAGCCTATACTTCAATCTGGTCATAGCTTAGCATATTCGTGAAAACCGCATTTAAATCCGTCCAGTGTTTCGGAGATCCGTCCGTTTAGGAGACAAACAGATAAAAATTCCAAAAACTGTCTTAACTGTCTGTCTTAGTGTCTTAACAGTGTTTAGCATTTTAATTTTAACAGATTTTTTATCTCTACGTTTTTATTATATGTATAGATACTAATTACAGGTCACATTTGTTACTATAAGTATGTACCATAATAAAAATACAGTTATATGATTATTTACGGGATATTTACTGTGGTTGCATGTAACTGCGCCGAAATATCGGGAGCTCCTTCCACAACCTTACCACGGTCAATATCCCGTAAATAATAATATAACTATAGTGAACAACCGTGATAGTTTAAAACAAAGTATAGTAATCTACACCAATATTATATTATAAAGATTTGTACGTATGTAACGAATTAACTCAAAAACTACTAGACCGATTTTAAAAATTCTTTCACCATTAGAATGCTACATTATTCTTGAGTTACATAGGCGATATTTATTACTAGAAAAACTCCACCCGTGCGAAGCCGGGACGGGCGGCTTGTCTTATATAATTATTATAGTATAAAGGTACTAAGAATGTCTAACATTTTTTTAGGTACTTGGCTGGGTATTGCCCCTTTGGTACCTATCATATTTAAATTTTAGCAATTAAAGTTATATAAAAGTAAAACAAATTAGCATAATGTCAAAATAACCATCATACAAAAGTCATTGCTGCCTATTACGTAATTACAATTTTAATTTAATAAAGTTATCCTATCTGTAGAAAGAACGTCTGCTCGATAAGCCAGCGTTAGAGTCGGGAGTTAAAACTATCTAATTCTACTTAGTTTACATGAAAAAATATAGGTAGCGTGCGGTGCCATTGCCACCATTTTTGTATTTTGTTAACTTCGAGGCATCTCATTATCATATTGTCTCCTGTAGAACAAGGCATTTTTTTTTTAAGTTGACCAACAATTCCAATATAATCACCTTTTTTTTAAGATAATAAGTAGCTTATATTTGTGTTAATCCAGGTTATAAGCTACCTCGACCCTAAATTTCATTCAAATCCGTTCAGTTGCTACGAAGTTGAGTGCGGACAAACGTAAACACAACACTTACACACAAACTTTAGCATTAAAATATTTGAGTGTGTTTTGCACAGTATTTCACAACATTCGATTACTTATCCATAAAATCACAAGCGTGCACTGTGATAGTACATCACAGAGCAATCAACTTATTTTTAGAGTCAAATGATCTCACCACTGTCGTATTTTCTAAACAAAACTAAAAGAATCCCACGGATTTTCTTAGTTCCTTCAAATGACCATCAATCCTACAGATAATTCAAATCACCATGTACCCTCTGTACCCGCTATGCTAGTGCCTTTGCTAATTTTAGTTTACAATAAAAATGTTCCAGGCATAAAACAATTGTTAAACCGCAAGCGGGCACGATAGCATGCAGAACAAATATGGCTGGCAACTGGCAAGCGAGGCGGGCCCCAGGCGCAGCGCACTTGCCAAATGTGCCATCCGATAGCGCCAGAACATTGTTGCAAATTTACAGCTACCCTATTAGCACTAAATCTAAACATTAACCCGATTTCGTAACCAAACTTCACGGCTACTGCGCGAATGTCGGTCAGGAGGGTTAATTTCACTCGACGCCCGCTTTTGGCGAACAATCGACAATAAATCCTGATGCGAAATGGGATAAAATTAAGCATGTACCTAGTGTTACTGGCATCAGATACACTTACATAATTAGGTACAAATTTCATTAGCTGTAGCCAGTCATAGTTATCTGCCGTATTACCAATAACCTATGTGTAATACTTTTTTGCATCTGTTGCTTAACCAGAGTCAGTACAAACAAATGAATATAAAAAAAAGTAATGAGAATCTGTGAAAACCTACAAATGTAAAACGCTAAGTCGATAAGAATAAATTAATATAGAAAAAAATTGTTGGCGGCAAGAACAAGACAGATGTCACTTTGACACCTGATCGTGTTTTTTTTCCCAATCAACGGGACATTTCGAGAACGCCAGGTTTTTTGCCATCGGGACATTTTGCAAATGTGACATTACTGTCAAAATTCGAAAGTATTAATGTTTTTTTTCTCTTCGAATGACTTACACCTGCGGTAGTAACGAAGGTAATCGATCTACCCGTATATTGGAAGTTAGAATGTGTTATTACACGGGCAACGAGAAACTAGTAAGTTAACAAGGTTAGTTAACAGGTGGGTATAATTTTTTAGTTTAGGCGGGTCATAGTTTTGTAAAAATGAGACGCTTAGTTGCAAGGTTGCAACTATAATGGCGAGAAAAACGTATAGTTAAAATTTTCTATCTTCTATTTCAGGATCAAAGAACCTGAAGATGTTGTCAAACAAAATATCGGTGCCAGTTCCCAGGATCGTAGACCGCGAGTTCAAGAAGCCCCTGTTCTGTGGTCCGGGCCCGTGTGACGTGTGGCCTTCTGTGCAGGAAGCTTATGCCAAACCAGTCATCTCCCCGCGATGTGACGAATACTTTAATGTGAGTATTTGGTAGCAAATTGTAATAGTTATTTGTTATACAAGAGTGCAAAGTTTATTTTTAACCGCGTGCTCAATTTTGATGACCGAGCAAGCGAAGGATTCTAAAATTGAATTACGAGCGTAGCGAGTAATAGAAAAATTAGAATCCTGAGCGTTAGCGAGGGAATCTAAAAGAGCACGAGGTGAAAAATCTTCGATAACTTTTCATCTCACCTCGGCGAGGAAATCGCCTAAGGTTTTAACAATATGACGTGAAAAGAAATTGGCGTACGCAATGCAAATAAAAAAAAAGTACAACAAGAAGGTTCTGAGTCTGAGTTTTTAACAAATTAAAAAAGGCTGTATGATAAATTTGGCACCATGGAGGTAGAAGTAAATAGGTTTAATGATGTTTTGAATTCACAAACTTAGTGCACACGATGTTCAAAATTCAATTTACTTTATGCTCTAGCGGATAAAAAGACTTTTGCACTCAGGTATCGAAGCGCAAAAATACTCTTTCCGGATGAAAAATAAATTTGCCTAAACTGTTATTTTATTCTTCAGATTTTTGGCAATAATAAAATACTAGTTAGTACTGATGCCCGCGACTTCGTACGCGTAAATTTTCTCATAAACTTTCAACCTAATTTTGCCCCACTTAATTAGTTTTTATGCAAAATCTTTTCTTAGTGAATCTCTACACCCTATAAGGAATCTACCAGCCAAAATTCAACTTCGTAGTTCAAACAATTTTCGAGATTTCGTGATGAACTAGTAAGTCAATCACTCAGTGACAGTATTTAGTACATTTTTTTTTTTCGGTTTTATGTAAAAATGTATATAGTCAAACCAGCGTATTTGTCACAAAAAAATGGTAGAGAAATTAATAATTCTTTAGATTAGATGACATCACTGAATGTAGGCAGTAACCAATTTTAAAACTTGGTATGATTGTAAAAACTAACTTCATAACTTTTTATTCATGGCACGAAAAAAAAAAACCTATATCGTTTCCAATTGCCTAAACCACGTAGTAGTTTTACATAGTGTGGCCCAAGTTAAGACTTTTCATATGACACCACTACACAAACCTTTTATAAAACTTAGGCCCTCCATTCAAATCTCATTTTCAGCAATAGTTTGTGCTTTATTACTATTGAGATAAGGCCGAGAACAAAAACAAACTGTTTTCAACGCGGAACTTGCTACTTTTTAGTACTTTTTACTTTTTTAAGTATGTGAATTCATTCCAACAACCAGTATATTCGTAAATATTATAAGTCACACATGTGTATGAATTAAAAAGGTCATTCTCGTTCATGTACCTAAAGTCCACTTTACCAAAACACTGGTGCCTTTGATCTCTTCTTTTCACTTCTAAAATAAACATAGTATTTTCACCTTTGATGAAGACACTCCCCTGACTATTCCCTAAACAAGAAAATTCTAATAAGACACCGCATTACCATCGGAATCACACATACAACTCGCATGTCGCAGATCAAAGCAATAAATTCTACATCTGCCACTGAATCCCGTAAGTTTTATTCAGAACCGCAAACAAGTCGGGGGTACTGGACTCATACGTTACGCGACCTCGCAAGGTCAATCCAGTGATTTCTCTGGAGATACGTTTAAAACTTCGGACATATCTAAGCGACACACATGGTCTCATTGACAATAGTGATTTTTAGGGTTCCGTACATCAAAAGAAAAAAATCGGACTCCATATAGGATCAATTTGTTGTCTGTCTGTCTGTTTATCCGTATGTCAAGACCGTTTTTCTTAGGAACGCGCATAGATGTCAAACTGAAATTAATATAAATGATACCTTTAAATAAAGTCAAGGTTCTAAGCCAACGCAATCAAAAGATATGCCCATTATTTTTTTTATCGAAAACTCACATATCTAAACCTATAAGGTGTGTAGGTACTTCCCGTTTACTCATAATGAAACTTGGCAAAAAGCAAGGTCTTAATATAATAAACGAAAAAATAAACGAAAATCGTTAATCTGAAGTGATTCCTCGTAAAAAGTTTGCGTGTAGATAATTACATTTTGTAGTTGGAAAACCAAAAGTGATGTAGACCGATGATTGGAAGAAAATTTTTTTTCACTGCAAAGGTTAAGTTTGTCCTTCAATATATCAACCTGTAATGATTTCGGGTGTATGACATATTTATTCAGTTTGTACGAATCTTTTTTACCTCATATGAGTGACTTTTTTACTGAAATGTAGCGTTACGAAAAATAGAAGTTTTCCAAATCTTCTGTTGTATAAAAAACACACAATATAAATTATAAGTTCCGTATTATTATCCTCCAAACAAAAGATGATTTCAACAATAAAAAAAATCTACCCAAACTACTAGTTTTACTAGTGTAGGTATATTTAGTGTATATTTATTTATATATATATATAAACGATCAATTAAGTAGCGATCATTGCGAATGCAGTTTATTTCTATTAATAGTTCAAAGATAAAGAAAATGGTATTCAAATTTGGTAATTAATGACAACTTAAAATGAAATATAACTACTTAAAAATAAAAATACACTAACTTTCATATATATATATATATATATAAGTAAGTAAGTGCATTAAGTGTAAGTATATATACTACTTAAAAATAAAAATGCACTTACTTTATATTTATCTTTGAACTATTAATAGAAATAAACTGCATTCGCATTGATCGCTCAGATTTGTCTAGTTTTAAACTTTCCCTTCGTGCAATGGACTTTCCGTTCTAAGATATTATTTGGATTATATTTGAAATTATGTTGCCATTTCTTTAATAGGTTCTTCTCGGTCTCGGCTTGTAATGGCTTTGGGAAGCTTTATGGGCATTAGAATTAGATTATCTCCATTATTGTAATATTTTATGGACATAAAGAAGTATTTGTAATGATGATATAACGCAACCAAACCAAACGAAAAGTAATAATTCGGTTATAAGTTGTATCAGTGTACGAGTCTCATAAATACCAGTAGTAGGTGAAGTTATGATATGATAATTTGTTATATATGGGTATATTGATAAGGAATACATTGAGGATCCAATACTTGTGTGAGGTTTGATTATTTATAAACATTGAAATCATGCGAGTTTACAGGACACAACCAGATTTAACAGCTTATATCTCTGGGTGACAAGAGTCATTCCCGGGAGGTTTTCTGAAGCTGGAAATTCTGGATAGCACTTATATTTAACTGATATTCGCAGGCACTAGGTGTAAGCCATCGACAAAAAAAGGGATTATACCGGATGTAACACTCCCGATGTCGAAACGCTTATTAGTTGCGCTACCTATCAAGCGTTCTAAGACATTGATAAAGAATTTATGGCTCTAAAAGTAACATCCTAAATGTATTTAATTATTATTAGTTTTTGCTTAGGTACTATTAAGTACTTATTATTGACATTGTATATTTTCTTTACATCTGTCATATACTGATCGTATAAGTACGAGTATGCGCCCCGCGCCTTCACTCGCGTAGAAATTGCAATTGGAGAACAATATCAGATGAAAAAAAATTGCCTATGTGTTATTCCAGACCTTAAACTATCAACATTCCAAATTTCATCAAATCGGTTTAGTAGTTAAACACAATCGAATACCAATAACATTTTGCCTTATACACTTGTGTTGTTTAAAGTCTTGTTTTTGTGGTTTAGAATGTTGCCAGTCAGCTGATATTTTATTTGCATTACATTGCGAACCGACTTTTCTACAAAATGTAACAATTTTGTGGTACCGTATCAGCAATCACTATTACCAGTATTAGTTTTTCTTCCATCCAGTATGTATCAATGGCATAGTGTACTAAGGAGGTATACTACTACCACGCGAGTAATATTCTGGTTTCGTCACTCCATTGGGGTTAAGCAGAAAGGTGATACTAAGTTTTAAGGTCATTGTTTTCATCATTATGAACAGCTTTTCCATAGTAATCTTCCCCCGTTTATTTTCCACGTTTTTCAAAAACTTACAGTCAAACTAATACATTTTTGAGACCTTTTTAAAAAAAACTAGTGAAAATTATAGTAATAGTCGTTCATAATGATCAGTTTAATGGCTTCTTGTCGGCCAAGTACTATTGTTCCGTGTAACTTTTTTTTTTTTTTTTTTTTAAATATCTGGGACATTATTGCACACATGGTCATCTGACCCCAAACAAAGCAAAGCTTGTAATATGGCTGCCAGAGACTGATATACATACATATATATTTTTAAATACATACTTAAATAGATATTAACACCCAGACATAGAACAAACACAAATGTTCATCACACAAATGTTTGTCCCAGATGGGAATCGAACCCACGCCCCCAAGCACAGAAAGTAGGATCACTACCAACTGAGCCACCGAGGCAGTCAAATGTTGCAGATAATGCAGAATGAAGAATGAATGAAGAAGAATGTTGCAGATAACTTTGCAGATAATGTTAAGATATTTTTTTATACTTAACTATAATATTAAATCCCAGGTAATAGACGACATTCGTGTCGGGATTCAATACATATTCCAAACGCGCAGCAAGCTAGTCCTCGCCATGAGTGGATCAGGCCACTGTGGCATGGAAGCAGTCATCACTAACCTGGTGCAGCCTGGAGAGACCCTGCTGATAGCTTCAAGAGGGATATGGGACGAACGTGCACTAAATATTAGTGAAAGACATGGTATGTTAAAGATAGAGATAGATACGCGTTTGTCCACCAACAGGCGAATTGGTGGTCAAAAGCGGAAAGGAAAAAAAACTGCGCCAATATAAAAAAAAATACAACGAAAGTTCTTACCGATTTCAACACACGATATTGTCAAAGTCCATTATAGAGCAAGTTGCCGTAATTCAGGGTTCGCCGATGTAATATATCAATTGGTTTTTATCTTGATATATATCAATTGATTTTTTCCTGTCTTCTGAACTAAAATTTTGGAGATTAATGTTTACCCTGGCAACACGTAGCGAAAAACTACAATACAGAATAATTTAGATTGTTTCCCAAAATGGCAACGAAATCCCCTTTAATTACCAGTGCGGCTTTTTATTTAAATTCAAACCTTTTTTTTTTTTAATCTAAATTAACCTTAATTTCATATCATGAAGATTATTGTAATAATAATGTAATAGTAATATAGGTGCTTGTTTTTTTAAGTGTTCAATAAAAAAATCTTTGTCAAATAAACACTAATTTTGTTACTTTTTTTTAAATAAAAAATGTGGTTATTTGACACATATTATTTTACAGATTCCTTTAACATTTTAAAGTTTAATCCCCTTACAGAATGAAAATCGCTTCTTTTTCTTAGTCTGGATATATATCCGATATATATCGGATTCGATATATATCGGATTTATATTAAAAAAATCGGATTTTTTATATTTATTATTAAAATTGATTTTTTCGAACCCTGTGCCAAATAGAACCGATGACCTCAAAAACTACAAAAATGTTCTTAACAGCAATCTCGTTTGAGCAGCCCACGATTGAGCAACCTACAAGAAACC
Source organism: Agriopis leucophaearia (assembly GCA_949125355.1). NCBI lineage: Eukaryota > Metazoa > Arthropoda > Insecta > Lepidoptera > Geometridae > Agriopis > Agriopis leucophaearia. The sequence goes on from OX421275.1 coordinate 9,687,627, forward strand.
AATTCAATCGCGACTTGAGGATGGCCCGATTGTAACTATCGGGGAACAGCCATTCAGGCAGCGCACTCTACAGCATAGCTTAATAAAAGTGGAATCAAAAGAGCTTCGTTCGAGTTTAAGACTTATCAACCACGAAACAGTGTCGCCTTTTCGTGCCCGCTCTGCCCGTTCGATAGAAAATATCAGACTCCTGTGCATAGGTCGAAAACCGTTTAAAGATTCTGATTATATTAACGCATACTAATTTACTTAATGACGTCTGATTTTCAGGCATAAAAGCAGCACTCACTAGGGTCCCTATGCATACTACTTTTTGCCTTGAGCAGCTGGAGAAGGAACTGAAAAAGGTCCGTCCTCACGCCTTGTTCATCACACACGGTGACTCATCCACCGGCACTGTGCAAAAACTACAAGGACTTGGAGAACTTTGTCATAAGTATGTATTACATTATTAACTTCACTTAACCAGACGTTTTTAATCTACTTCTAATTGTTGAATTGATTTGAAACTTTGCATGTAAGTATGTGTAATTCAAGTGAGAATGCAATAGTTTAGCACCATCGAACTGATCTGATGATGGAACCAGGAGGTGGATAGTCGAACTATTCAAAGGCTACCAGTAAAACCCTCGAGTTTGGGTACATTTAGTATGTTTCAACGAGTCCCATAACAAAAATTCCACTATCCTCTCTTATCCACTACAACTAATTTAGTTAGTAATTAACATGTTTCTTTTATTAAGGCACTAGCCGTCCGCCCCGGCTTCGCACGAGTGTAAGCTCGGCCTTCGGCCTCGCTACAAAATATAATATAGCCTATGTCACACGGGGATAGTGTAGCTTCCCAACAGTGAAAGAATTTTTCAAATCGGTTCAGTAGTTTCGGAGCCTATTCATTACAAACATACAAACATACAAAAATAGGTACAAATCTTTCCTCTTTATAATATTAGTGTAGATAAACTAGCCGTCCGCCCCGGCTTCGCACGAGTGTAAGCTCGGCCTTCGGCCTCGCTACAAAATATAATATAGCCTATGTCACACGGGGATAGTGTAGCTTCCCAACAGTGAAAGAATTTTTCAAATCGGTTCAGTAGTTTCGGAGCCTATTCATTACAAACATACAAACATACAAAAATAGGTACAAATCTTTCCTCTTTATAATATTAGTGTAGATAAAATACAACTAAACTAAAAATAATTTTGACAATATTCTACCATAGACATAATTACCTTTTTAGGGTTCCGTAGCCCGAAAAGGAACACTTATAAATTCGTTCTGTCCGTCTGTCGGTCCGACTGTCACCAGGCTGTATCTCATGAACCGTGATAGTAGACAGTTGAAATTTGATGTATTTTTGTTGCCGTTATAACATAAGATAAAATAAAAAAACAGAATAAAATAAATATTTAAGGGGTCTCCCATACAAGAAACGTGATTTTTTTACTCGATATTGATAATGGCAACATGTAGACGCTTGAAATATTCACAGAATATTTAGTTATATATTCACTTTAAAAAGAAATAATTAAATTAAAATAAAACAAATATTTAAGGGTAGCTCCCATAAAACAAACGTGATTTTTTTTTGCTCAATATATTTATTCACTTGAAAATTAAATAATTTAATTAATATATAATTAATATTTAAGGGGGGCTCCCATACGACAAACGTTTTTATAGATAATGGTAACCCTTCGTGCGCGAGTCCGACTCGCAGTTGGCCGGTTATTTTTTTACCATAGCAATATTTATTATACAACATCATCAAAATTACAAACTTAAAGTTACCTCTATCTCTTGACTTAACAATTTGCTATGTGCTAATAGGCATTTGTATCTTCTAAATTAATAAAGCTCAAAATCAGTTCTCAGAATTTAGAATATATTTTTTAAGTATCGTCTCAGTATCTCCTTAGCTTCAAGCCGCTATCCAAGAATTTTGTATAACAAGGCTTCTAAAACCCTCTGACTCATTTGGAATTAGTTTATCAAGTCTCTGTCTACCTTTTTCAAAAATAACGAGCAGCTTTATTAAAAATCAATAGGTTGCTTATAAATTAGATCTTGCTCGAATCAACAAAACAGATTTCTTATAAATGAAAACAAAATTCATCTAGAATAATAGTTTCCTCGGTCATGCCAAACCATTACACCCGCTCCTTCCAGTTCCAAAGTAAAAAGCAAAGAACTTAGCAGAAAAACTATTTGATTGCTCGAAGAATACTGAGACCGAAACACGAGAGTCGAACAATTTAATTACATTCGCCCTCTCTTTCGCTCGTGACTTGGCTTTTAGCACTTGATCAGGTTGTATTTTGGTAACCAGCTGAGCGGTAAGCGTAGCGGCAAACGTTTAATGGAGGCACAATTATAAAAGAGAGTAATATAATGGACAACATACCATCACTTAACATAAATTTAATTGCTGACGAATGTTCAGTACGCTAACGCGAGTAACAATGTGTAATATGTATTCTGTGGTAACACTTGCGCAAGTTCTGCGCATCGTCTATGCATCGGGTACTAAACTACTTCCACTGCCACTAAGCAAATAATATTGTAGCTCGTTGCATATGATGCGCAGTAAGCAAGCGCGAGTAATACTTGCGTAAGTCTAAGTACTGTGCATTATCTGCAACGAGCTTTAAGTGAGCTGATGTGGTCTAATACGTAGCTTTTCTGGTACAAAAACAATTTAGATCATACAACACTGAAACTTAGCTCCGCTCAAGTTGCTACGCTCTAAAATTCTCGTAGCCTTTCTTAGATCTGGGTATCTGAGAATACGGTTTGAGTTGAGAACTCTTTAATTGCATCCTGTGAAGGAGTCCGCAATTAGCATGCAGCAGAAAATAGCAGCAGTGAAAGCCGAGATAGAACTTTTTGGCCCTGATTAAAATAAATTATGATACAAATTAATTTTATGAACTTTGAACGCGAGCAGTCAGTTTAACGACGGGTATAAAGAGGGCTGGAGGCGAGTAATAAAATCATTATCAGGGGTTGACTGGAATCACGCGACGCAAACAACGCTTTTAAGTTTTTCCGTTTATCACATCAGCTCGTGAAATAAAACATTGTTGAAAGTTTCAGCTTTTGATAAATAAATTAAATTAAACTACGCTTTTAAGTTTTTCCGTTCATCACATCAGCTCGTGAAATAAAACATAGTTGTAAGTTTCAGCTTCTGATAAATAAATTAAATTAAACTACGCTTTTAATTTTTTCCGTTCATCACATCAGCTCGTGAAGTAAACAATGTAGACAGTTTCAGTGTTTGATAAGTAAATTAAATCTAACTTTTTCACCTCTTTTTGAATAGGGAACATATTTTTATTAATAGGTAAGCTAGCGTTTGACCGCCAACTTGCCTGATGTTAAGCAATGATGCGATCTACCATGGAGCATGCTTAACTAGAAAAAAAACGATACACTCGGGATTCGAAGATGCCCAGGTCGTAATAATCAGAGATCACCCATTTAGGCAGCGCATTCCAGAGACCAGCAGTTCTCACAATAAAAAGGGAATCAAAGTGCTTCCGTACGGGTTTTTGGAATATCAACCATATAGCGGTATAGATTTTTCATACCCACTCAGACGGTCCGATAGAAAAATGGGCAGGAAGGAATTAGATTATGTAGAGCGGATGCACACTCTTCGAAATGTATCCAACAAAAAACCGATAGACTAGCAACTTTGCGCCGATGCTCATGACTAAGAAGCAGTCTCAACTAGGGATTCGTTCCTGATGCAAATCACTACTTTAACAGTTGTGCAGACTTCATCATCTTACGTTAACAGAGGTGCAGTTTTAATGTCATGAAAGATTCTAAAGGTCAAAATTGTGATTGAACTGCAAAACTGTTGAGAACAGTAATAATAATTGAATTACAAACAAATGGATTTTGGGTTAAAACCGTTACGAGCGTGTTTGTAGCTGTTGAATCAGGGCCCAGTCTCTTCTAACCGTCATTGTGGGGAGTCCTACGTAGTTGCAAAGAACTTTGATGCGACGCACGCTATTGCGAAAAACTTTTTGAACGGGTCGTTGGGAAAACTCATCGATATCGAATAACAAAAGATCGAAAGACGCTAGTTCGAAGCGTGAACCTGATATTTTTCAAATATTTGCATGGGTATGTTAGGTACTTCATTGAAGCTTATATTAGGATTAAATTTTAATTTTATGTATGAATTTTGTGCTTTTATTAAAGAGCTCCGTCATTACGATGTTCTATGTATAAGTAAGTCAAAAAACCACTTTCCCAGGTATGGTGCCCTGCTGCTAGTAGATACGGTAGTGTCTCTTGTAGGCACGCCGTTCTTTATGGACGAATGGGGAGTAGATGGGGTGTATACGTCGACACAAAAGGCGCTCAGTGGCCCTTCCGGGATCTCAGCCGTCGGATTCAGTGCTCTCGCTGAGTAAGTATCTGTTACATTACTGCACTTACGTTATGAACCAGTTCATGAAGGTTTGATACTGTTTACTCGGTAATCAAGTGAGCGTTTCATCATTGGTCAACTTATTATGATCTGCTTTCGACTTCAGTGGTTCCATTGTGCTTATGTGAATAGTTAACTGCTTCCGCTAAAAACTACCTTCCTATTTCATTATTGTAATTAAATTAAGGGGCGCTAATTACCAGCGCAACTTATATTAAAAAAAAACATTCTTCTTATGCTATGGACATAATATATGTTAGATGCTAAACGCCTTATCATTAAAACCCGTCCGAAGCCTACCTACACTTACACATACAATGCTGATGGTCAGTTGCATTGTGCGCCTTGCAACAGGACCTTTAAAACTAAGTTTGGTTTTGCCAGCCATATACGCGCTCATAACCGGCGCTAGTCAGGTTCGCCGTTGACGGACACGTCAAGGAGGCCGATATATATGTTACTATTTCAAAATTTATTGCATTTTGTTTTCAGGCAAAAAATTAACTCAAGAAAACATGAACCGCCATTTTACTTCGACATAAAATTGCTTGCACAACAATGGAACTGCTATGGCAATACTAGAGCGTAAGTACGAGGAAATTTACTTACTTCCTTTTTATTTGTTTGTGATTTCATTGCATAGCACAACTACAAAAACAAGTTGCGAGATTTCTATCTAGACATTACTATTGAATTCATGATCAATGGATCTGCTCTTTCCGCCCGCGGCTCGCGACTCGTCACATTATTGAAAATATAAAATCACTGAATGTAAATTTCCAACAACTAACTTAATAATGATTTGCTTCGATCATAACAATATAAATTAATTAATTTTCAAGTTTTTTTGTTGGTGTAAAATATATAACAAGCAAATGTTTCGATTGTTACCATTTTACTACGTCAAATAATTAACAGCAAAACATATATTTTTTAGGTTTTCGAAATACATACTTCAGCGATTTTATATCTTCAATAATGTGATAATGTGCAATGAGAGAACTGCAGACGGAAGCAGGCTCTCAAATTTATTAACCATGGTCAAATAACGAAAGTTTAAACCTTTTAACATTTTCAAGTTACCACCATACCCTGAGCCCCCCTCTAGTCTGGGCTCTACGGGCTTGCATCAAGGAGGTATGCAAGGAAACCTTACCAAAATCCTGGGAGCGGCACGCAGCCACAACCGCGCATTTTCACAAACGGCTTGAGGAGTATTCTTTCAAATTCATGGTGCCGAAACCCGATGATCGTCTCACGACCGTGACGACCGTGGTGCTGCCGAAAGGATATGATTATGTAGAGTTTTCAGAGACCATGAGAGCTAAGTAAGTAAAACACCTACCTAGAACAATAGGTATATTATGTTAATTCTGTAACTGCAAATACAAGTGTCTCATTTCCTCAGGATTGTTTCTTCGAGTAGCGACCTCAGATTAATCTATCTTGGGTCGTCTGCAGTTTAAAGTAATTTTTTATATATTCGTTATTTGTGCTACCTTGATAATATATTCGTACTATTACACCTAGGAGGTACCTATTATTCCTAGTCTTGATTTTAAATACTTGAATTTATGTGATTCTATTATCTTGATGTGAACTTAGCGCCTAACCTAATTATTATTAGGCTGAACACACCTCACTTGATATTAAGTGACAATGTTATCGAAGATGGTACACGCGCTTATTTTTGTATGAGCATCTTAATTATTTTATATTTTTTGCAGGCACAACATTCTCATCTTCCCTGGCCTGGGCCCAACAGTCGGCAAAGCTCTGCGTATTGGTATCATGGGTATGAGTTCTACTATAGAAGTAGCTGACGCTGTAGCTGATGCCATGGCAGACACTCTAAGAGTTTTGAAGAAATCATCAATTTGAGACATTACGACAATTTTAAGTGTATTTTCCATTAAGCCAAACATTACAATAGATATTGGTGTAGACATACAATACATTCGTTTCAAAAAGAAATAAACTATAGTTAAAGAAAAAATTAAAGAATTTAATCTTTTGTCATGAGCCTGAGAAGGAAACAATAAAAATATATTTATGTGTTCACAGGTCATTTATTTCATATTATTGCAGTGATTTACAAACTATTCACTGGATGCACATTGACTATCCAAATTATGCATAGGTTTAACAATTTCGTCAAATATTTTGATATGTTTTAGGAATTTAATGACGGTAATCAAATTATCTATGAAAAATAATATAATTCCGTTAATAGTCGTACATAAGGCATAATAATTTTAACAATAAAGAAAAAACAATGCAATAATAAGCGAGTTCATAGTATTCATATTATAATGGCCATTAGTTATGTTATTTGCAAGCCATAGGTGACTACTTTTCTATTGTTAGATTATACAAAAAATTATTAATCAAGATAGTTCTTGTGCTTAATTCCATAAAACATAAAACATTTATAGCCAAATTTTAACACTATAAATCCTCAACAATTTAGATGGACTAGAACCCACAACGAAATTTTTATTTATACAAAGTTTTTTTTTGGCAACGTTTCTTGACAAAATGTTCAATTTATTGAAATTCTTGACTTTTCAACTAAATTAAGTGAGTTATCTAAAGACCTCATCGCAAACATGACGCTTTGACTTTGTATACAATTTGAGAAGAGTATATAAAACAGCTTGCCAATAGATAGTAAAACAATATTTTCAACTTAAATTTTCTAATAATACCTTTTTTAATTTCACCTCCAATTTTGATGAGGCCTTCGATAAAGTAAACGATTCTTAAAATCAAGAAACGTATTGCTACATGGCATTCATTTCCATCACATTGAAACATTTGGACTAGCTTCCTTAATTACCTAACTAAACCGTTAAACTAGTAATTAAACAAAACTAGTCACGAAATCGGCGTATAACTACACTTATATTATTATCATAATTATGATTTATATTGACGGTATATGCCGTTATATTAACTGCGTAAAGTATACAGTGTTAAAACAAAGTTTCCATAACAAAATATCTTTTACTATTTACACATTTATCTTTACGACAATCCCATTGTCGTACATTAACGCGATTACAAATATGAGTTACAATAGTAACTAATTTAAATAAAGTCCAAGCTACAAAACGAAGCGTGAAACGATCTTAAAAAGAAGCGGACCGATAATGAAGCCCTGAGTAACTCATGCTTGCAATCAATTTGTTCCTACATTAAATAATATTTAATTACATAATAATCCGACACAGGTTTTAAACTAAAACTAAGAATAAAACGTAGGTAATAAACAACGAAGTTGTATGGTACTAAATACGATATACAAAATTAGAAGCAAATGCACAAACAAGGCGACCAATACAATGTGTGATGGTTTACACGATTACCTACGGGTGCGTGTCCGTATTAAAGTAGAAACGTAAATAAATATGCACATAAGTAGTTATTAATTTTATATTTACATTTAAGAAAATATGGCACATCTTTTATCGACCGCGCTCGCACCTCCTTTTATTGTAACGCTCGAGCGATCGAGCTTATTTACTAAAAAATACTACAAGAATCAGTGAGACGATTTTAAACTGCCCAACTTATATATATTCACACCACTTCAAATAGAAGACTGATTAAAATTTTGTTTTTATACTATAGGATCAGATTATAATATATATAAACAATAATACTCAATAATCTTTTTTTCAGGTAACATAATATTGAATATTATAATTCCACATAGATCACATACAAAATTATATATGCAGAAAGATTTTATTTATTTATAACCGACTTCAAAAAAGGAGGAAGGTTCTCAATACGGCCTGTTTTTATATTTTATTAAGCGATATAGATAATATTTTGACTGATTAAAAACCGCCTCTAATATCAGATGATAATGAAATGCGCCTATAAAATTTTGTGTTATCATAATACCAATTAAAATACCGGTGGGTAAGTATATTCAACGCCTTTCAGTACATAGTAAAGCTACACCGATCGAAACCTGCCGTCGCGCGGCCGACCGTCCTTACCGTCTACAATCTATCGGTTGACCCTGTGAAGAAGTTGACATACTAACTACAGGGGAGCATAATATTTTAAGGAAATAGTAAGATGAAAGTGGTTTAAAAGAATTAATAAACACAACCAAAATTCATGATCAATTTACAGATATGGAAGGAAATCTTCCCAAGATTGTGAATTAATAAACTGAATTAATACTAAATACTAAGATCAGATGAATTCTCATCTGATCTTTCTCATATGATTGTGAATAGTTTCGAAAGTATGTTCAACTTCATCGCAGAGTCTTGACCGATGCAATCTAAATCTAGAGAAACATTCGAATCGCACGAGTACATAAAAATACGTCAGTCTATAGAGCGAGTCACTCACTTAGCCTACGCAGTCGGATAAACGGGGTCTGGCGTACCACAAACTACCTCGCTCGAATCAGCTGACGCTCCTAAGTATTCTCTTTCAAATGACTACGGCCTCGAATAGAATCAAATCTTTAAGGCTATCAGAATCAGTTTTATTGTTATGTTTTGGTTTAATTATATGCTTTTTAGCTTTGTGATGAAGCTCATCCAAATAGTCTTTAAAGATTTAGAATATTGTGTAAAATAGGTGGTTACATTTCGGTGGCGGATATTTGGGAATGATTAATGACGCTGATGAAAATGATGACGCTCATGGAAAATCTCCTTATTATCACTAGTATAGCTCTCACAGACTACTTCTAAACTCTCGAGGAAGTTTTATTCGGACCGTAGTCATACAAAGTTTTGTTTCGAAGCTGAAGCCGGTAACGCTATTTCAAACGTGGGCGAAGCATCACATGATCGTGCAATTTATTTTGATAAAATCGACAAGCCGGCAAGCTAAAACGAAAACCAATTATGTAATCATATCATTTGATAGGGCCAAAAGATAACGCCAATTTTTATGATTGTGTTGTTTGACATGCCTTTCGCTTTCCGTGCCGTGACCTAAAACTTCAGCTAACTTGGCTCGAGCCTCCTACAATTTGGCTTACTTCTCGAGGCGTAGGCTTCTCCCACGTGCGACATATCCTACCGCCGGTGCGGAACATACATATACCTAGTTATATAGGTACGTCCGTTGCGCCACTGACCGCGGCGCCGTGCGCTCAGCTAGCAACGGGGGCTGCGAGGGTGACGGGAGGCGCGGGGGGCCGTGCGAGGCGCTGCCGGCGATGCCGCGTGCAAGCGCAGCACGAGTCCGTGCGTCGCCGCTTCTGACACGCCGCGCGGCCGCACCTCTTGCGCACGCATGTCACTTCGCCATCCTGAATATAAAGAAGGCAGTCAGTTTACCGTCACACGATTTTTTTAAACACTCTTTGATACTTTGTAGTTTTTTTTTTCATCTGCACTTCTACACTAATATTATAAAGAGGAAAGATTTGTATTTTTGGGTGTTTGTATGTTTGTAACGAAAACTCAAAAACTACTGACTGATTTTAAAAATTCTTTCACCGTTAGAATGCTACATTATACCTAAGTATCATAGCCTATATTTATTACAAGAATGTTTCAAAAAACTCCACCCGTGCGAAGCCGGGACGGGTGGCTATAGTTGCGAATAAGTCTGCATTTGACCACCAACTTGCCTATTAGTAAGCGACGATGTGGTCGAAAATAAAGCACGCAGACATAGAAGATACCTCTATATATAGGGATTGGAGATTCTTATCTTGCCTTGAAAAGGCCCAGATTAGTATTCCGTATTTTGTATCTGTAATAATGACTAGCGTGTGTATGTATAATTTTCAAATAAGTTATCCTTTTCTCACCTTGCACCTGCAGGTGACGCATCTCTGCTCCCCATGCGAATGTATCGATGGATGGACCTCCTTCCCATTAGGTAGGGGTCCATCAGGGAACTTGCAGCCACCTTCTGCTAAGATTTCCTCCGCGGTCTTCGGCTGGCCTTGGTCTTTTGGAGTTTCTTCATCAGATTTCTTTGCCTTAGGCTGAAATAAACAAATATGTGTCTGTGTATTCTTAGATATGTCACTTTTGCCGACACGTTTCTCTATAGCAAAGTTGAAGTGTGCACCCGTTTAATCCGTAATTTGCAGGAATAAATAGCACAAATGCAATATTTCCAATATTTATTAAAAACATTAAAAAAGAGATAATATGTCGAAAATTCTCACCTCTGGACAGATACGACAACAAGCTTTCTTGTCCGGTCTATATGCATCCTTCTCACTGCAGTGGAGTGGAGGGCACCTTACTCTCGGGCAGTGTATTTGCCGGGTCTCGAAGTTGCATGTGCAAGTGGCACAGGTATCATATCCCCCCGGTACAAGGTATGGGTGCCACGAGGACCCTGGAGCGTACTTCTGGCCAGCTAGCACGCAGCTGCCGTTCTCGCTCCACACTGCAGTGGTTGAATCTGGAAGCGACGGGTGTGAATTTAGTGACTTTGATACGTATGTTTAGTAAATATTTCATGCATGGATGCTCTCTTAATATTCAAACCTACCTACCAACATAAGATGCATTGATATGATAGAACTTTGTCTACACTATTCAAAAACATTCTTATAACTCTTATTATTATTCTTATAACCTTGAATTTTAACCTTAACTTTAACTATGAAATTAAAATGGCTTTATCACCATTTCTACAAACTTCCTTTTGAATTTCAGATCCGCTAAAACTCAAACCCTAATTGTTTTTTAATAATTTTATCACAAAAAGTCATAAACATTCAGTATGACCCACGCAGTAACTATAATCGGAACTTAAATTCACGGGAGTACTGTTACATTTTCTACTATTTGGGTACTTACTAGTGCATATCGGGCAGCACTGTCCAGGCGGCATAAGTACAGGAGTGAGGCAGTACACGGGCGGGCACTGAACCGCCTCGCACTGCGCTGATCCGCCCACACACACGCACTTCATACATGTCTGGAAAATAATTAATGAAAACTATGTTATTCTTACTCTTCTAAACAATAATATTATGGTATTTTAAAAACATTTACATAAAATATAATTACAAACATTTTATTCTTTTTGAATTGCAATAAAAATGCAATAAGTTGACGTTAAAACTCATACGATGATGCGGTTTACGATGGAGCACGCTTGCCTAGAAGAAACCAATTCACTCGCGACTTGAAAACACCCAGATTTTACTCATCGGGGATCAATTCAGGCAGCGCATTCCACCAACTAGCAGTTCGCACAATAAAAATGCCCAAGTAGTTTATTATGTTTGGCTAATTTGGCTAAGTCCACAGAGCTTTGTGTGTTCGTTTTTTTTTTATAATTACCAATTTCTGAACTATGAATGTGACCACAATTGTCTATAGAACCTTACCATAGGCTTGTCTTTTGACATTCTCATAGCTATTATTTTAACGTTATTTTTCTCAATCGCATTTGGCTATTTTTTTACGTAACTAAGAACTATCCTCACCTTAGTATCAGTCCACGTCTCCCCTGACCTGTAGTTCTTGTCTCCTTGCGAACAGTACTCTTTTTTGAGCGTGAATTGTATTATGGCGTTATCAGAAAACGTCGGTTCTTCAGTACCGACAGGACCTGGCGTGTATCGGGCAATCAGCTCGTTGTCAGCCGTCCCAGGGATGGTGGGCAAGCATAATGGCGGCACGCTTATCTATAATTACACATTATATATAAGGGGGATGATTAAACAATCAAGAATCTAAGAGATCGAGGTCAATTTGTTCGCGAGAAATTCGAGTTTTTCCAGAGATGAGACAGTCACAGGCAAAGGTTCATGCGTTTTATTCACCGAGTATATTTCATTATCGCCTTTATTTCAATCGCCTTTAAGATTACATTTGTTTAATCGTTATACTGTTTCTGTTTTGCAAGTTGCGAATTTTGTCAGTGCTGTGCGTGCATACTTTGGCATTTGAGAAAGATTACAGAAATAAAATCGATCGGTTTTCACGTCGATCATTTAGAGCAGCTTTACGCATAAGTGCATCTCTAATGTGAATGAAGCGTTAGAAGAAAACTTTGCAAATATTATTGAGTTTTTAGGGATGGTCCAAAATAGTAAAACTTATTCATAGTGATAGATATTTTGGAATAGATATTTTGGACCCTGTAAGGGTCACAAAATTTATCATTTCGGTGCTTACACCATTGAATTCATTGGCTTACACCGATTTCGCGTAACCTTGTACATAATAATTATTTCAACATAATAAAAATCTATGACCCAATCAATATTTTAGCGAACATATGGATTAAATCATAATTATGTAATACTTTCCGCTTGGCTAACAATTACCACGATAAGATAAACGGCTAAGTGCTGTTATAGTGAATGGATTTGCGAATCTTTATTTTTAGTAAGAAGGAAGAAGTTAATAGGCTTGCGTTTGAGCACCAATTCGCCTGATGTTAAACGATGATGCGGTTTACGATGGAGTACGCTTGCCTAGAAGAAACTGATTCACCCGTAGCTTAAAACAATATCATATGTTAAAATATAATTAGGTAATCAGGCCTAAGTCTATATGATAAGTACTCTCACCTTTTGGCTTCTACTGACTGTGCCGCTTGGAAATATAAAAATATTTTTTTACAAATTAAGAAATAACATACTATTACTTGAATATTATATGATTGTTTTGAAAAGAAAAATATTGACATGACAATGTTATATATCACAGTGTCACCAGTTCTACGCCAGTCGGCTAAAAGGCCAAAGAAAAAACGACGAAAGAAAAAAACATGTTATGACAGATTTGTGGGGCGTTCGTTTATAATTATAATGTTACTGATGATGATGGCCATTATGGAGATGATAAAGATCAAGATGATTAAAACTTTATGGAAAAATAAAATTATTTACGTCATTATATCAGAACTTCAAGCCATACCTACGTGAAGCACCACCAACTTGCTTTACTCGGTTCTAATACCAAAACGAGGCCAAAGTCGAGCAGTTATCCATGATGATGATGATGATGACGATGATGATGCTGGTGATGATACTAATGAAAAACTAGATCTCACCTGTGGTACTCGCGTGCGCATAAGCACGGTGACGTTGTCATTAGACCGGAGCTCTAAATAAGCCGCTCCGACATGCAGCGCCACGAGCTCTGCGCCAGTCGGCTCCAACACCCAGCCTTCTTCAGGGCCGAGTTCCCGAGCGTTCCCCTCAATGCCGGCGTGGGTTTCCAGCCACCAGGAAGAACGAGAGCGGGCATTGCTTCCGATCACTGTGGTCTGGGGAAAAGTAATGTAAAAATTTGACTACCTCCCTTTCTGTGACCTACCCGTTTCGTAAATCATTTATTATACCCACAAGTTGTTTTCCGTAAAAAAAATACATACTTTAAGTCGTTTCTGATAAACTTTTGAATAATTCTATGTAAATATGAACTCTCGTTTGGATAACTTTTATTTTAAGAAGTACGGTCAAGTGAAAAATAAACTGTTTGGGCAAATGCAAAAAAAGATTTTAGAATAAAAAAAAATTTAAATTTTATTAATTTTTCATCTATATCTATACATATAATAAAAACATCAAGATAAAAAATCTGTAATGCAAGACATGAAAAACCATATAAGTTTATTTGTTTGTTTGTGCACGCACATCTAAACCACTGGACGGATTTAAATGCTGTTTTGAAAACCTATTTGCATCACTGAAATGTAGGATGTGTAACAGAAAGGTGTATTCTACACTAATATTATAAAGAGGAAAGATTTGTACCTATTTTTGTATGTTTGTATGTTTGTAATGAATAGGCTCCAAAACTACTGAACCGATTTGAAAAATTCTTTCACTGTTGGGAAGCTACACTATCCCCGGGTGACATAGGCTATATTATATTTTGTAGCGAGGCCGAAGGCCGAGCTTACACTCGTGCGAAGCCGGGGCGGACGGCTAGTAATACATAAGGTTGTTTATCTATAACAGTGAACAACTTCAGATTTTTTTTTAAGTTTTTTTCTCGATTATAGCAAACTTCGTAAAACAAGTTTGCTAAAGCATTATTTTTTGTTGTTGTTTTGTTAACTGCAATCAGAGTAAACCTATGTAAACATGTAAACAAAATATATGTAAACCTACCTCATAATATAATCCACACAAAGAATCGACGGATACCCAGGCAAGCCCAGCCATGGTAGTCGGAAGGCGGATTTGGCTGGTCCTCTTCAAAAGCGCCGGGCCTGAGCCTGCTGCGTCCGGTAACAGTCTTGAGGTAAGCCTGCCTCGGAGGATTGGCGGTCCTAGAACGTTACACGTATACAGATAAAAATAAATAATTTCTTATACTGGTAACTGGTTAGACAGTGGAAATATTCGGGAATATCATTGTACTCATCCTTATGAACAACTTTTACTATGGGACCAACACACATATCGTGAAGAAAATTCAGGTTTTCCATATAAAAATTTCATTGACACTCGAAGAAATTTATAAACATCAGTTTTTATTTTGCGATATGGGTTAGTCCCATAATAAAAGTTGTTTATAAAGATGAGTACAATGCTTCCAGATACGATAGCTATATAGGTATTGTATCTCGATGGTACAATGGTATCTTCGAATATTTCCACTGTCTAACACTGTCCACTGCTGGACATAAGCCTCTCCCATCGATTTCCAAAAAGACCTGTTGGAAGCAGCCTGCATCCAGCGTTTTCCTGCGGTCTTTTTTAGGTCGTCTGTCTATCTTGTGGGTGGACGTCCTACGCTGCGCTTACCGGTCCGTGGTCTCCACTCGAGAACCTCAAACCAAACACACCAATCACCAATAATCGTAGGGGTAGACGTGCTCTAGAGTGGAGACCACAAATCATCATTCGTAGCGTTGGACATCCTAGACTCGATGTTGTAACAATTTACGTAAGGCTGCCTTTAGCTGGAAGCGATAAGCCGAAGCTCGGGTTAAGTGGCGTACCTTGGGAGAAGACTATGTCTTAACATGGACGGATTATGATAGGTTGACAAGCTCTGATGTCAGTTTTCAGACATATGAAAGTTCCTTAAGTAGCATAACAATTGTTATTTTAAGACCGATTACTATAATTTAACGTCTTATCATGGTAGTGTTTAGTTATAATTTTATATTATTCGTGGTTTATCTAAGGATCATTGATGCTTAACATCAGTGATGTGTAAGAAGATTCATTACTACTCGGTCCAATTTTTTTTTCTATGACCTCTGCATTATCATTATAAAATTCAAAATAAAGAACCTTTTCACTTGCTATTTTTGTAGTACATCGGCTACCAGTTATCTTACGTTATCTTATCTTACGTTTAAAACCCTAGCAAAACTTTAAAGGTTTTCTTGCAACTTTTTACTATCTACTGCAACTGTTAGAACGAATAAGAAATAGGACCGAGTATAGTCGATTACTTATAGGATCCCACCGAAATTTGAAAAATCTAATAGCTTTACCTGATAACGTTAGTTAAGTCAATCTATGCTTATAAAATGCTCTGTCAATTTCTCGCTGACATAAATAGACACGCGCGAAAACAAGACTGCTTTAAGTGAGCACACGTTTAGTTAGTACGAGATCCGGCTGCAGGATTACTTCAGTCATCGATATATGGCTTAAAACCAAATTTTTACGCATATTTATCATTACGAGAATATATATCAACCAAGGTGCCAATCAAAATGTGGCCGGCTAATATTTTTATTAAATTATTATTAATTAATCTGTGGGAACACAAATCACTTGGTTTTTAAATTAAATATCGTCCACTTCACGGCAATATATAAGGTCGGGGAAAAAGTTTCTTCGTATTTTATAAACAAATTCAAGACATATTTTTTTCAAGTTTAATTACATTTAATTATAATATATATGTACCATTTTGTTCGATAACTTGTTGCCATCTTTTAGGAAGTGACATGACCCCGTTGCTGTAGAAATTTTGGGAATTCTGATCAATAAAATGCAACAAGTAGTTTTGACAGTCCTCTCTTGATGTTAATCTAACACTACCCAAAGAATTCTGAAGAGATCGAAACAGGTGGAAATCTGAGGGTGCAAGGTCAGGGCTATGTGGTGGATGCATTAACACTTCCTAACCAAGCTCTCTAAATTTTTGCTGAGTGGCCAAAGATGTGTGCGGTCTGGCGTTATCATGATGAAAGACCACACTCTTTCTGTTGATCAATTCCGGCCGTTTTTTCTCAATTTCTTGTTTGAGTCTCATCTGCTGTTGGCAGTAGAGATCCGAATTGATGGTTTTGCCCGGCGGTAAATGCTCATAATGAACGATGCCCTTCCAATCCCATCATACACACAGCATCACCTTATTACGTGTTAATCTGGGTTTTGCTACAGTCTGTGGTGCTTCACTGCCCTTTGACCATGATCGTTTGCGCACATTCTTGTCGTAGGTGATCCATTTTGCATCACCAGTGATCAATCTTTTCAAAAACGGTTCGGTTTCTTTACGTTTCAATAGAGAATCGCAAATGAGTACACGATTCATTTGGTTTCTTTCAGTGAGCTGGTGTGGCACCCAAATATCGAGTTTTTTTGTATACCCAGTTATTTTCAAATGGGTCAAAACTGTTTTGTGGTCAATCCCCAGGTCTTCAGCTACGTCGTAACTACTAATATGCCGATCTTGGTCCACTTTTTCAGAAATGGCATCGACTTTATCCGTAACAGGGCGACCAGAGCGAGCTACATCTTTGACATCAAAATTCCTGGACTGAAAATGCTTGAACCAACATTGTGCTACTCTTGATGACACTGCATTAGGTCCATAAATGTCACAAATTTTATTCGCGGCTTGTGTCGCATTTTTCAGTTTTTTGTAATAAAATTTCAGAATATATCGAATTTCTTCGTTAGATTCACTCATTTTATCGAACAAAAAAACAATTGAAAAAAGGCGGGAAATTGCTTTTTACTTTTTGTATTCCTTTTTTAAAATGTCATATTTTTAATGGTATCAAAACCAGCCAGATATAAACAGTACAACCGATGAGATTTTTACTACAACTTTATACATACAAAATACGAAAAGACTTTTTCCCCGACCTATTATATAAACACTCTGAAGAACCACGGCCGCACTCTTCACTCTTCGCAGCCAGGTGTAAACAGGGAAGATTTTGGTACAATTTTACGGTCATAACTGATATTTATCATTTATATATCAAATTAAAGCAATTTATTTCTTATATTGCTGTGAAGTAGCTATATTGTATATGGTTGCAATTTTTTTATCCCATAAATTAATTAACAATAATTTAATTAAAAATACTAGCGGCCACATTTTGATTGGCACCCTGGTTGATATATTATATATTCTCCTTATCATAAATATGCATAAAAATTTGGTTTTAAGCAAAAACTCGATGACTGAAGTAATTCTGCAGCCGGATCTTAGACTAAGTTAACATTCTAAGAAAGACCGTTAAAGTGTGTAAGAACCACAAAGCAAGTTGTTTTTATGTTACCTACTATGTACGTTTGTAATTTTTGGTGTGAACAATAAAGAGTTGTTTTTCTATCTTCTATCTATCTAACCACATAATTGTTGGAGTGTAGGTATTACCTGTGTCAGTACCAATATGAACTGCCAACTGGTCTTCATACAGTGGCTGGAAGATCCTGGCGCTAGGTCTAGCCAACACTCCAACACGAGTATCTAGGATTTCCACTTGAGAATGCCTCTTCCCTTGTTCTTCGACTAGTGTGATTTTGGGGTTGGAAGCGCCCATATTGTCTACCTGCAAATTAAAAAAAAATAGTTTACCTCAAAAAACTTTTAGATACTTACAATCGTTTACAATCGTATCAGCATGTAAATGTGTGTGTACTGCAATTTGTGGAATGAGACGTGTGCACAATCTGGGTGTCTTCAAATCACAAGTAAATCTGTTTCTTCTAGGCAAGCACGCTCCATCGTAGACGGCATCATTGCTTAACATAAAGCGAGTTGGCGGTCAATCGCAAGCCCATTGAATTTAAGAAAAAAACTGTAATTCTGATGTTGCTTCACCTGAATGTCATAGACAAGAGACCCTTCTTTGTCAATGTACAGTAACGCCAGTCCTTCCGGAGCCACACTAGCTGGCGCTCGCTCCGCTACTAAAGGCGCGTGGAATAGTTCACACGCCGCCTTCTGCCTTACACTTCCTGATATTCTTCTCTCAGGAGTGCCGACAGCTTCCACTGAGAGAGACAGTCGGCCTCGAGCTAAAGAGCGTAGTTCAGCAGCTGATACTGGCGTGGATACTTCAAGAACGTTCAGATTGTAATCTGGCTTATTAATTCTTTGGACCTGGAATTTAAATTTGATCTAAGTTACTTTACTACACTAATGAGTTCACCTGCTAGAGTTAGAGTGCTAGATGGCGTTATTTGTCCTTAAAACATAACATAACATAACTTAAAACATACAGAATATGATATGTCATATTCTGTATGTTTTAAGTTTCGTCAACATATTGGCGAGATATCAGAGACCCGTTTGCTATTTGATGTTTATGCCTATTGAATAGATTTATAGTTTTTTTTTTTTTAAAGCTTGCTTATTTCACCAATTTCTATAGAACCCTGATGTACTGTAGTTACATCTCTATTTTCCTAAACGAAACGCATATTCAGAGCCTATTGGACATTTTTATGAAATAATTATCTAAAACACGGTTTTAGATGATGATGTACTTAAAACAATAATATTTCTAACATTTCACCCATTTCCTGCAATACCTATCAGCAGTATTAAGTCAAAACTTAAACATTCATGGCATTAATCACGTTGGTAAGAACCCATTCACCTAATTTTCTATTTCCCTAATTGCGCAGTAGAAAGCTACTCAATTTAGAAGAGGTTGTTTATATTCGTCAGTTTGTATCAAGCAAACAAGTCACGGTGAGGTCAGGCTACAGTGCAATTAGTAAACAATGTTTCATTGACGATGTTAATTGTAATTAGGGCTGCAAACAACGACAATTGCTGCACTGGCACGCAAATAAGACGGTACCCCCAAGACACGATACGAGTTCTCAATGAATATTATGAGGTTATCACTTTTGCAAGTTGAGTTTTAAGATTTATATATGAAAGTCAAAACGGCACAATTAACATGCACCGTACATCCTTAATTATCTTAATACGAGTAAGTATTTAAACAAGATGTACGTTACATGTTTGTGCCGTTTGGGGTCAAAACTTTTAGGGCCATGGGGTCCGCTCAACATTGCCAAAAGTTTAGTGGAGGTGACTGGTGACTGGAAATATTGGGCCTACTTTGGCCAAAAACTGAGCATTTCCGTTCAATGTCGCATTGCTGCCAGTATTCTGACCACTTTTCGTACCACCAAGGGGCTTTGATTCGTTTATTTATATATATAAACATAATATTAATTTATCTACGTTTTAAATAGTTGTAAGTTTGAATTAGTCCTTACTTGTTCCGAATATTATGTAGATATAGTTCACTATGTCAATAAACTTTCAACGAAATTTCATCTTCCAATTTCATAATTGATGTTGTGAAGAACAAGCGTTAATGACAAGTTTTATAATATTACTTAAACATGCTATGTCTTTACCTGGTCAATAATTGTCTGGTTTTTCTCCGGTAACGTCAACACCACTCTTACTAAGTGTGAAGTGGCCGCCGTTTTGGGGAAGACTCCATTGAAAACCAACGCCAAGTAAAGACTTGGCGTGGCTCCAGCGACTCCCGTCATGACAGCAGTGCCACCCCACCACCCGTCTTCGTGGTCGTTCGTTTCGTAATCACGACAAGCTCCCTGCCCATACGATGGAGGAGGAAGCTCAGGCTCCAATAGTGTCGTAAACATCTCTGATGTCAATGCAGGATATCTGGAATTATAAATAATGTGTTTCGCAGAATTGCGTGGATTTTTCGTACAACTATTACGAATGATTGTTGTATTAGAAGGACTTCGAATCAAAACTTATTAACACACAAAGGAACAGCTATCAAAGATGAGCGAATGATTTGAAATTCCGAGAATTACGTTTTCATGCCGGGCAATTAAAAGAGCAAATCAATTGAGTTTTCGCTTTGAACGAGCCGATGCCGATAGAACTCGCATACTCACGTCGGTATTTTCCAAGAGTTATTTCTAATGAAACCGAATGATTTCCGTTATTAATCACACGGTTAATTTAATTTACGATCCTAAGAGAATAGATCTACTTGTATATAATTTTCTCAGAATGGATGTTTCATTGGTTTGCTGTATCGCACAGTGTCGGCGCTTAAACGGCGCACCGTTGCATGGAAAAATTTACCTTCTTATCTGTGGCTTCGTAAGTTTTATAATAAGAGTTTCGTACCTACCTGTCGATTCTGCCACTGAGTGCTATATCAATTGAGCTATTACGTTCGTTGCCCCACAGCAGCGCTACGTGCAAGTCTCCGTCTCGCAATAAACTCTTATATTGACGAGGCACTCGACGCCAAACTCCACATATCTGCAAAGACAACGAAGGAAGGAATATAATCATTTGTAAACACATAGTGCACCACTTGCATATCTAAAACCTGGGGCTTAATAGATGCATATCTTGTCTGTATGTATCAACATTTATACGTATTTATATGTAAATACCTTATCAGTTTTTTCTTCATAAGTGGCGTGAATCCCAGGTAGTTTCTTAAGAGGCTGTTCGAGAAGCACTCGACCGACTCTGTCTAAGAAGGCAAGTGCTCGCGGCTGTGTTGTTATCGAGGGGCTCAGAAGGACGGACCAGTAGAGGTGTCGACGGCTAAGGGTGAAGCGAGCTGTGGCCACCCCTGACGCTACTGGCACTCCTGACATGTCGTCTCTCCGGACGCACAGTGGAGATCGCCCCGTCAGAACTGAGCCAAAATCTGTGGAAGCAAACTTTTTTTTATTAAATCTGCCCATTATTCACTAATATAGACATGATTTAAGTATTTTTCCTTAAAACTTCGATAATGCTGTACAAGCGGTGATCAAATATGTACTCACATTTCATATTGTGTTGTTCATCGTCTTCAGCTGTGATAACCATGGGGCTATCTTCCTGGACGATATCGGGTGCTGAAACAAAGGTTTTGGTTTAAAATTCCTTCCACGTGTGTGGCAGCAAGACGTTACTGGTTTATTTACCTTAACTAAATGGTAATTGATATTTCTACAGTAGGTCCGCGGCTGACAGGCGCGGCGCCTACCTAGGTATCAAGTTACAGACCATTTGGTTAAGCAAAGCTACTTCGCTAACGCCGTAATTTGATTTATCAACTACTTGTCTTAGTTATGAACAGGGTGTGCAATGCGTAAGCTATAGAAAATCAATTTATTAGTACAGATCTGAAAAAAGAGATGTGGTAAAAGTGCGGCGCCGATGTGAACACATCAGACCTTAATCAGGTTTGATGCATTTAGTCGAACTCACCCTGCAGAGGAGTGCAGAGTTCATTCATCAACAACAAATTAATATAATAAATAGAATGCTTGAATGGAGATATTAATGTATCTCCATTCAGCTATAGAGATAATTTGTAATTTATTTTTTTACTAAAATGTGCTAAATGAATTGTAAAAAGTTGCTCTTGATTAAGTTCAACCGATTCTGCTAATTGGTGCTCAAGCAAATTCCTCTTTGGTGGGCCATTTTACTAATATCCATACGAAACTGTCAAACTGATGAATTGCCTAATATGAATCGTATGCATTTCCTTTATTAGCCATTAACAATGTGTAGCCATTTTATGGTTTGTAAAGTTAATCATAATAGGATCCTTATATGATTCGCTTAAAGCGGGCATTTTAGACCCGCTGGTGTTTCATCGTGGTCTATACCAACACGTAAAATAAAAGGAATATTAGAGAGCTGCTGCACGAAGCGGAATAGCCTAGGGAGCGTTTATTTTAGATAGAACGCTCGCTTCCCTATGTCGTAAAGATATATGGGCACTTTCTCTCGTCGATGCAACGGCTCATAAAAACCAGTGGCTCCGATCAATTGATCGCAAGTGACGTCCGTCGCAGCGGCCGGTCGTGAGACCCCCGACCCCTCCATTCGGGTTGATTGGATCAAATGTTATTCAATCGTAACAAAATCGGCGTCTAGACGGCGACGGTAGAATTTGCGTTTTGCATAGCTTTCTTGTTGGGTCTGCTATGAACAGAAATAGAGAGAGCACTGACATTTAGCGCGACACTTTGATTGCAACCCGATTTGCCTATGTGCGCTTGTTAAACGCTAACTAATACATACTTTAGATATATTAATATCTTTCTAGTACTACCTAAGAGTCACATTTTCTTACCTACAACGGAATGATGAATGCGCATTTAGCGTTTGGAATAGGTAACATATGTGTATGTGCGTTTGGTTGTTACGATTTTTCTCTATCTGAATGCGGTTTGATTTTTTAAGGTAACCAAAAGCTGTAAACGGGAACGGGAAGATTCGTGACCATGGTTTTTGGCTATGCTTGAAAATCAAAATATATCAAACCTTACTATAAATATACTTGTCTTGCAAGGGCTGTAACATAAAAGTGTGCAACAAACATTGATCTACAAATCAAAGTGAACAACATGTATAACAGTACAGTAAGCTGAAATTTGAGAAAAAAACAATGTGTTCTTATACGAAATGACATATGGAAAAAATATGAATACGCTTTTATTAACTTGGTAAGTATGTATGTATCTATGTAACAGAATCTTTGAACTTGATTTTCAACTACTTCAAAAATACACTTAACAAGAACCTAGGACAATGCAATAATTTTAATAGTTTGTCACAATTATCCTTACCAGGATCTTCAGTATTAACGATTTTAATGCATGTTTTTAGTTTTTTTAAACTGCGGGATTTATTTAGGAATAGGCTTGCGGATTTTCTTAGTTAACTTGTATTCTTAAAGTTGTTCACTTTGATGGGTAAATGAATAAGATCTCTTATGTATGAACTATACAATTATGTTACGCCCAGAACATTTAAAATACTAATATACCGTTACATTATTTTATCAATTTAAAAAACAGATTTCACAAAATTCAATAAAATAAAATAATTATAAAAATATGCGATATTTTTAATTTCCCAGATATTTATTAATTAGTATAAAATGCCTACGCAATTTCAGTTTACACAAAATTTACTAAACTGATTTTGATGAAATTTCAATGGAATTTATCTGAACTTATATCCATTTTTTTTTTAAATCTTCCAAATCGGTTCATAAATGACCGAGTGTTGAGGTAACAATATAAAAAAAATAGAACCCCGTCCTTTTTTGAAGTCTCTTAAAATGTGGATAGGTTATAAAATGAACACGGAACCAAACATAAAGCAGTTTCCCAATCAATGTCTGAAATTATCACGAACAGAGAAGCCCAGAAAACTCAAACACAATGTAGTAAAGCATCCATAAATTTTAAAAATATCCGCACACGTATAGTACGGCATGTTTTATGTCATAATCTAGATCGCTTTAAATAATAACATTGGTGCCCTAGCTCGTAACTTAATAAATCGTTTTATCTGATCAACGGCGGTAGGCAGGGAATGACATGATAAACCAGCTCTCCGACAACAAACAGTAGGTATGATGAGCAGACCTGTTTACGCTTCTAGCTATATCCGAAGGCAGATTGTGATCTGGCACGGCCTGGCGCCAGTATTCATAATTCACTCTGTAAATTCATTACATACCCGAGACGGCCCTAAATTTATTTGCAAGTGGCGCCAACGTGGCGATGAGTGGCTCTAGGATATTTGCAAGTACAACAAAGCATGGACCGAGATGATCTGACAAATATGTGACTGCAGCAGGGCTGAGACATGTTTTAGTTGCATTTAGGATAGCGCCAGACAATATAATTAGTTTTTGTTGACGTTGATATTGCTTAAGCATACAATTAAGAAGGTTAGGTTGAAGCTATGCGATAAAACCCGGAACGTGAATATTCGCCAAAGAACCAGAGTCACCGACACTGCTATTAAAATTTGCAAGTTGAAGTGGCAATGGGCAGGCCACGTGGCTCGAAGAACTGATGAACGATGGGGAAGAAAAGTTCTTGAGTGGAGACCGCGAACCGGAAGACGCAGCGTAGGTAGGCCTCCCACTAGATGGACCTACGACATTGTGAGAGTCGCAGGCATCCAGTTGGCAGGATGTAGTTCAGTGTGGAGGTTAAAGGGGGAGGTCTATGTTCAGCAGTGGACGTAATCTAGCTGATGATGATGAAGCTATTGTTTTAAAATTTTCTTGTGATGCAATAACGCTATTGAAAAGCTCGTATGAATGGCATATTGTTGGTGATTTGCAGCCCTATTCTGGATGAGAGTGAAGCGCTACGAGCGGCATCAAGGCACCTTTGACTCGCAGGCTTGGCTCACACGTCGCGCCTGCGCGGATATGAATATTTATGCGTTTGCATACCTGAAGGCACACAGAAGCGCGCGGCGTCTCACCGACCGACACTACTCATTAATGCCGTTTAGCGTAAATTTAAACTTTTGAAAGCATCGAGAAACGTGACGAGACTAGAGCCGTGAAGAGTTCATTCTGAGTCTAGTCGCGGTCTAACTCTTTAGCCCTCTCTGGACGCGACGAGTTTTCCAATCGCGTGACGTAACCAAGGCGCCACTTTGACGACGCTCGATATTTCCAGTGCTATTAAAGAGAACAGAAATTGCTTACACACGGCACATTACTGGAATAGTTATACCAATTGCTATCCCATTTATGTATTATGCTAAGCGGTGAATCCTAGACGAGGACGTAAATGTAACATTGAACTTGACTATTCATAAACGGACTTTATATTTGCTTACAGCTTCTCAATGTAGCTACATGGAAATCTAATAATAAATATTTAACAAGGATGTATGCAGTCTCTAACAGCTATTAGACGCAGAATTTATATTGCAACAGCAATACGTAGAGTACAATTCACGCCCAGACTGTTTACTATAATGTCACAAGGCACATTTAATTACGAGTGTTGAATTGCATCAGTGCACAATTCCACCCAATTTGCGAGATTTAATGCCAATCTGTGTCTCAACACAATACGATTTCAGAGCAGAACAACACGTTCTGTAGACACAAACATTGGTGCGCTGGCGCCGGCGCGCGGCGCGCTCGTGGCGAAATGGATCTAACAGACAAATCAGTCGGCCGATTGACAATACACATCAGTCAGCACGGTCAATCTAGCACTCTAGCATTAGGCTTAGTGTGCATAGTGTGCAAATTTACTTATAAGATAACGAAATGATAATAAAAGTAATATAATAAAAACTGAAAGTAAATGTTCCTATTAAAAAAAATATTGTCGAACTCGTGCAAGTAAGGCTCAAAAACAGTTCAATCGTCACTGATTGCAAAATCAATCGAGCCAATAAACAGCATCTTAGACGACTTAGTCTTAGACCTGGGCCTCTGCATATTTATAAGACGTTAACGGAAGATTAGATAAATAACATGAATACTTGCATAGTAAGCTCGTTTCAGCGTTTCTCTGAACCTGTTGGCTCCTTTGATGGTTTTCACACTTTAAAATCTAAATTTGTTTCTAGTTCTTGTAGTTTAATGCATTCCATAACAGGCGAGCAAAATTGTTACTTTAAATTGCCAGTTTCATAATTAGTCTTTGGAAACATTAGACGATGTTGTGAAATATATCACAACCTACAAATCTATGCCTTTATTAGGGACGTAAAAAGTCACAACTTCAATACGTTATCCTATGAGTCGCCATGATATATTAATTAACAGTTAATTTTTCACATCGATCGTCAATGATAATTGAAAAAGTATACAAGTCTTGTATACTTTTTCAATTATATGCAAGTCATAAATTAAGCTCTTTAGCTAAACATGGCTCTGTGGCGAGTGCCTCTGTAGGCGATAAATAATTACAACAAATCATAGCTGCTGCCAATGCTGATATAAATGTTTCCAGCAACATTGTTGTAGATTGCTCGTCGCTGATCCACGATCACTCCCACAACTCGAAGGAGAGTATAAAATATTGAGAACGGAAATGTTTCTGTGTTGATCAACATTTATGAATCTAAACTTAGATTCAGGAATGTAGTTTATTTGAATTACCAAGCGGAATTTGAACAATGAATCTGTACAGCTCCTCTAAAACTTCTGTTGTCATAAAAAAAAATTATGTAGGTACCTACAATATCAAGAAAATCTAGAGTTAGTGATTTTTAACGAGTCATTTTCCTATCTCTGGGAATCCGCGTGTTTCCATTACCTAATTCAATCAAACAACTATATCTGCACTCACCTCTATTTAATCGACTTCAAAAAAGGAGGGCGGTTCTATGTTCCACTATATATATTTTTTATGTATGTTCACCGATATCTCCGCCAACTATTGAACGATTTCAAAAAAAAACATTTGTTTGGTAGGGTATACTTCCAATTTGGTCCCATTATCACCAAGTCAGGGTCTCATAATAGAAATAGAGAATAGATAATAGAAATAGAGTCCCAGGGAAATAGAAAGCAACTCTCAAATTTTATAGGCACCTATTACGTTTTTCATATAATTTTGAAGTTAGTTTTAATGTGATCCACTTGTTTAGACATAATCTCTTCTTTCTTTTATTGCTAGTTCTACAATTTGAATAATAAACATTTCGTGGATTACACATAGATTACGCTAAATTAATTATATCAAGTATCTACGTTGGTCTCACGTAGCTGATAATCACGTAAATTTGAGCAAATGTCATGGCTGATGTCTTATGTTTCATCAAAAGCTCCGCGTCTTTGAAGAGAACATTTTTAAACATCTGATTTCAACTTTAGCATAAATTTACTAGCCTTAATTTATGTGCGTGATGTCTGAAAGACAGTCTGCTATCTTCAAAAACTACTTGTATCCGTGCAGACAGTGTGATATGAATTTTAGCCAACGTTGCATGAAAAACTATTCTGGCAGTGACTGGTGGCACCGGCGGCGCCGAGACTCAATCAAAAGTTTTATTACTTACTCGTAGGTACAATATAAGCTCTATTTTAAGCCCAATTAACGATTACCTACAATAGTAATAAGGCCACGATTGCACCTCATAAAAATATCAACAGCGCATAGTCATTTCCAATGTATATCAATGATATTCTCGAAAATAAGACAAAAAGCCATACAGCTCGGACGATTTAAACCATAGATCGGATAAACAAGAAAGATATGCTTTAGTACAATTATCATTTGTGTTCAAGTGTCTCAATTTTTCATACTTTTGGAATACTATACCGCTAAATTACTTAACGCAAAAGTAACGCAAAGTCCGCCTCTACTAATTTTTCACGCACACGAAAAAGCTTGTAGTACCACCAAACTAAAACTCCACATGCAAAAAAGGGCGACACGGCTGTCAGTGAGTTCGACTAAAGACATCAAGCCTGATTTAGGCCTGATGCGTTCCCACCCGCCACGCCACCTTACCTCTCTTTTTTGTCTGATCTAAGAGGTAAACCCTCGCTAAATACTACTACTAACTCGTATGCATCGGGAGTATTGGTCTGACATTGGCATAACGCCTTGACCTCGGCCAGATTAGAAAAAAATGTGATTTTCAGCGAATGTCGCGCTTTGCACGGCGACGGCCGTGGCGGCGCTGAAATGACGAGTCGTCTGGTGACGTAGCGTACACACGCTAGGATTACAGTGTTATAAGCTTGGAGTGTACTAAGCCGAAAGAAGGTTGTTGTACTCATCATTATGAAACCACATTTACTATGGGATCAACTGTGAAATCGCAAAAATAATTAGCTGTACCATACATTTCGAATGTTTTTTTTAAATGCAACAACTGATTTTTTTTCGCGATTTCAGGTACGTTATCTTATGGTAAAAGATATGCATAATGATTATTACAACGACGTGGACTATCATATAAACTTTCAACCCTTTTTTCTTCCTTTTCGCAAAATAACATAGCCTATACTTCAATCTGCCAGTCTATTCTACAAGCTAAGTGAACGCG
Source organism: Agriopis leucophaearia (assembly GCA_949125355.1). Taxonomy (NCBI): domain Eukaryota; kingdom Metazoa; phylum Arthropoda; class Insecta; order Lepidoptera; family Geometridae; genus Agriopis; species Agriopis leucophaearia. The sequence continues at coordinate 9,716,059 of OX421275.1, forward strand.
CAAGTGAAGTGATAAACTAAGTGAATGTGTTTTTTTCTTGCCGATTTCTGCAGATAAATGTCAAAACATCGAATTATAAGGGTAAAGGACTACAGTCAAGGGTCATCACTCGACATTTTGAAATTTCTCTATAGTAATCGACAAGAAAAATACACGTTCACTTAACTTATCACCTCACTTGCGCGTTCACTTAGCTTGCAGAATAGACCAGCAGGTCATAGCTAAACATATTCGTGAAAACCGCATTTAAATGCGTCCAGTGGTTTAGGAGATGTGCGTGGACAAACATTTTGATTATTTGGTTTGATATCTCGCAATTACAGTATTTTTTTTATCTCTACGTTTTTATTATATGTATAGATGATCAATCGACAATTAACCTACCTAATGTAGTAACATCATATAACTGTACTGTACACTGTACAGCTGTCTAGAAACTGTATCCAAAATTCCACCTCAATGTCACCCGCTGTCACCTGGTGGACATCAAGTCTGTCGTTGTAACTATGCCAGATTTTATTTCACTTGATTTTACTCTATTTTCTCACTATGGTGGTGGATTAGAACAATGGTGATAATGCTTGCTGCCACCATAAAAGCAATCCATGTAGGTATAAAGACGTATGTTAACTCATCAGGCCATATTATAGCACTCCCAGCAGACCTAGCACGGGCCGTGAACAAATTTCGTGTAGATACGACAAAGCTAGAACATGGATGCGTTTGTCTCTTTATCGTGGAAAAAACGATATGATGGAAAGACGTAGCTAAAAAATTAAGGTCTGTGGGAAAGACAATTTTTCCACGAACTGTGCTAGCCCTGCAGCAGTAGGCGGATCGAGCAGCGATGACATTAGATGAAAGCAAATTAACATTTTGAAAAAAGTTGATGTGTACATCTTATAAATAAATGATTATTATCATTTACTTTAAAAAGTAATCAATAAGTACAGCAGTTTGCAGCGCAGGTGAGGGCTCGACCCAATTTAAGTACAGAACGAATAGATAACATTCACGCGCAATTGTCTTACAACGTTCGTGATTTTCTTATCGTGGACTAAACATAGGCTATGAATGAAAATAAGGACAACTTGTATTGTCAAAGTTATTATAGAAATACTACTGACATGGTCAAGTTGATTTCAGGTAACGTTTCATTAAGAAACGACTTTATGAAGTTACTAGCAACCCGCCCCGGTTTCGCACGGGTGTAAGTTTTACTATATATATATATATATATAGTAAAACTTACATAAATATATAGAAACCTTCCGTGAAAAAATATCTAACTGATAGTGAAAACCGCATCTAAATCCGTTGCGTGATTTAGGAGGAGTTAACGGATATACAGACAGATGCGGAAAGAGAATTTATTTTATACTATGTACAAAAGATACTTAAGTTTAAAGTTTACTAATGTTTAGCATCTCTACAAATCAGCTGCTGGGCGTAGCCTTATTTCTATCTTGCTATGCCATCTGTGTCGGTCTTGTGCTAATCATGTCATCTCTACTAAAGCCGTAAGTAATACAACCATATCGATTGTGTGACTTGACTTGACTAATTAATAAAATGATCAGTGTTAAAGCAGTGTGAAGATGATGCAAGCCGTGATAGGCGCGCGCAAGCATTATTCCAAGGTAGCAGCGGCTCATTGCGAATTCCCTCAGCGGCTGGCGGCATGTCTGCACTCGGCACCGTGCTAATTTATAGGTTATATTCGTAATGATTGTGGCAAAGAATGTTTATAGCACAAGGCGCGGTCTTATTGTTGTCGATAGGCACGCCGCCGTCCCAGCCGCGCCGTTCGTGCCCGCACACACGCGCGCATAACTGTCGCACTCTGAGAGAATGCAAGCGTTGGCTTCGATTCAACATCCATTTCCATAAAATATAATTTCACCAACACGCCCTGAATGCATCTCGATGCGAACGATTTTGTGTACATTTATGCGCTGGGATTGCGAAATTTTATTCGCGTGACGTAAACGGCCAGAATTCTGAATAGGAGCGGTACAATTTTGAACACCAACGCTGTATACACTTTTCACAACACCTAAAGTGTATGTTTTAAGCGGACCGAAATGGCTTGCATATCTACTTGCGTACGCAATTGTAAAATATTGAACATGCGGGATGCGGGAAACATGCTCGTTCAGGGGCGCGAGATCCATGTACGGCTAGCGGCGCCGATCGAGGCATTGTGCCGCCCGCGGTATTTCTTGCGGCGGCCTATGCACTGCCGTTTACGGATCACCGCTTACCCAAAAAAGTAGAACAACAAACCACGTCTGTAGTGTTTACAAGACACACAACACTTCGGTCGCATTGTCCTGTGGTGAAACGATGCCTATTTGCATAAAACGGCTACACTAAAAAAAAACTGACTTTCCTGCTGAGTCTTGGAAGAAGGAATCGATTATGGCAGGCAAATGTCCTTTTCCTTCCTAAATTTAGAATTCCCTTCGGAAAATTAGGAAGGAAATGTCATTTTGCCTTCTAAAACCAATTCCTTCTTCCAAGAAAGACCCAATAGGAACGTCAGGTTTTTTTTTCAGTGAAGGATTTTTATGCAAATAGGCATCGTTTCACCGTTTTAAATTTAGGACTTCCTTCGTACATTTAGAAAGACTGTCATCTTTCATTCCTTCTTCCAAGACTCGGCAGGAATACCAGGTTTTTTTTTCAGTGTAGCTACAGCCTGGATGCACAGCGTGACCCAGAGAGAGAGTTGCGTGTTTTGCATTTCTCTTACAACTGATTCTGGAAGCCTATCGTATTTCCTTCCATTTTACAAATAATCACCATTAATCAGTGCCTATGTCATCTATATCTATACATATAATAAAAACGTAGCGATAAAAAAATCTTTAATTGCGAGATAACAAAAAAAACCACACAGGGCGTCTTAAAATAAGCAGCTGAACACGATAGGACAGTTTTTAGAATTTTTGTCTGTTTGTTTGTTTGTTTGTCCGCGCACATCTTCTAAACCACCGGACGGATTTAAATGCGGTTTTCACGAATATGCTTAGAAATGACCAGATTATAGCATAGGCTATGTTATATCATTTATTTTAATTCTTTTTTATTACATAAAAAAAATCAATGATTATTTTCTTCGCTACCCGAAACGTAATATGAGGATCGTCACAGAGCCTCAAGCAAGGAGGTCCAAAGTAAAGATAATGTTATTGACATAGCCATTAAAAATTTGAAACTGTCAACTGTCATTCTGATAATCAGTTTAAATTTAAAGAAGGTTCCTTAAGCTTCTTAGATGAATGAACGTGTAGATCAAGGATGTTATAAAAACATAGGCCCTTACAACCTCTTTGGTGATTCAATCCAATTTACGACATTTTATTCTATGTTAGCATTTAAAACACAATATACTGCACCCTATTTTAATTTAGTCCCGCGAATAGAACTAATTCAAAAAAAGGCCCTTTGTACATGACAATAAACATATAGGTACAACAAAATTCCGGACGCAATAAAGAAAGAAAGAAATAATAAAACTTTTCCAGAACCAACTTCGTATGTTTGTAACCCATAAATGTAATTACGAGATTTAAAAAAAAATCTACTATAAGATGTACAAAATTATAATTAGAAAATAAATATCTATCTATTAATAGTTAAGAAAGTAGCGTCATACATTTTGTATGACCTCATATATAATTAAGCAACCTATCACACTAAGTATGTTTGCTTTTTGTTTTGTAAAATTACTTCACCCTAGGTTAAGTTTGACTATACTTAAATGTATATATTTATGTCTGTGGTCTGGTTTTGTGACCAGCCACTACATAAGTCATTGCTGCATACTTTATGCAGGGTATATAAACTTAGCTTCTAGAAGAAGAAAGTGTACCTATATTTTGCAATAAGAATAAAGAAAAAAATTTATTTTACTGTGATATTTTAACTGATAAATAGAGTAGTTCCATTTCAGGGCTTTTTAATCAAGGTATACATACAAATGAACCCGAAATAAGAAATAACTAGCCAAGAGAGTGTCAAGACAAACATAATTCAGGGTTCCGTGGCCAAAGCCATAATATACTTGTGGTCGTATTCATAGTTCAGAAATTGCATGGTCATAGAAAAATTCGAACGAGCGAAGCTGGACAGTCAAATTTCAGAGATGTATCATCCCGACATGACATGATATACTTATTATGGTTTAGACAAAAAGAAAACTACAAAACATGCTCTGCACTGTGGTCACATTATCTTTTTGATTTGAAAACTGTTGACGGTGTTTTTACTTTTATGCTTCTATCAATACTTCACACAGGGCGACATAAAATAAGCAGCTGAACGTGTTAAGGCAGTTTTTAGAATTTTTGTATGTTTGTTTACGCATATATCCTAAATCCGTGGAACTAAGAGAATGTAATACTCCCTGGAAGAAAAAAGGATTGAAGGTTTATATGAAAATCTACGCGTACGAAGTCGCGGGCAAAAAACTAGTCTTATAAATAAAAGCTTCAAATCGTTGATGCTTGCTGAACTTGATGCTAAGTTCGTGGCAACCATTCATTTCAAGTAAGCAAATACTAAGTAAACACGATGTCACCTCTTTGCGTTTTCTCTTTTGCTATTCGAGCTAAAGTCACTCAAAACATTTGTTTTGTCTGGCAAAACAAATATAATAAAAGAAGTTGCTGACAATCACGAAGATTTGTCTGCGGCATGCTTGTTAAACAATTATTTGTCAGTGTTTGCTAACTAAGCGGGTTTCATCCATCCTTTTAAGCGTTTGTCAATATTATTAATATATTGTAATGATAATCTCTATCTTTACTCTCACGTATTGGGATCTAAAATACGAGGCATGCCTTTTAAGTTTTGTCGTTTGAAGAAAAAAACACAACTAGAACCTTATAGTACTTTTTATTGTTTTTCAAAGTATTCACCACGTAGCTTAATACACTTTTCCATTCGCTCAAACCTGTTATTATAACATTTATTCCACTCTAAAGTGGGGGTGTTCAAAATGGCTGACTTGAAAGCGTCAACTGCTTCTTCACCGGAGTGGAACTTTTGCCAAGAAGACTTTTCTTAATTTTAGGAAATGTAAAGAAATCGTTAGGGCTTAGGTCAGGACTGTATGGAGAATGGTCAAGAATTTCTACTTTTTCCTGCTTCAAATACTCAATCGTTTGACGAGCGCTGTGTGAGCTTGCGTTATCGTGGTGCAGGATGATGCGTCGCTTTGAGTTAGATTTTCGAAGTTTGGCGATGACTTGTGGTAAACAAACCGTGGTATACCACTCTGCGTTAACCGTTCTACGATCTTCAAGTGCAATAGTCGCAACATGGCCGGTTTTTCCAACGAACGTGGCCACCAACTTCTTTGAAGTGCTTCGAGAACGAACAACTTTAGTCGGCTTTGGCTCGTCTTGAAAGATCCAGATTGCAGATTGTTGTTTGAAATCAGGATCGTAGACATAGATCTAAGATTCGTCACCACTGATGATGTCGTAGACGTGATTTGACTCTTCTCGGTTGAACCTTTGCAGAGTTTTCTTACACCATCTGACGCGGGCCGCCTTGTGATCGTCGGAAAGCAGATGCGGTATCCAACGGCAAACTACCTCTCTCACACCAAGCGCTTCATGCATGATCTTCTGAATGGTTGTCCCCGAGATGCCTAATAGAGCCTCTATCTCTCGATACGTCACATGACGATCTTCGAGAATTAGTTGTCTCACAGCAATGATGTTATCTTCAGTGAAGGCGAATTTTGGGCGTCCTTCGCGAGATTTGTCACTAACACTAGTATATCCACGCTGGAATTCTAAATACCAGCGTTCGACAGTCCGCAGACATGGAGCTTCATCACTAAACTCAGATGTTAGCTCTTTGAAACACTGAAGCCGTGTCAGGCCTCTTCTAAAGTTGTAGAAAATTATTGCACGGACATTTTCCTTAGAAAGATTCATTTTCGTACGTAACCAGACAGATTCCAATCGACGCTGTAACTAAACAATAGCATTAATTCTAATACTTTTAACTGTTTTGAGATTCAAAATTTAAATACATTCGAATATAGAACAGTTCCAAATTCAAAATTGCCGGGAAATATGGAAACGACAGAACTTAAAAGTAAAATAGTGACGAGGCATATAAACTGATTTTCTATCTCTACATAGCCTAAAATAAGGACACTTTTTGCGTCTGTCTGTATGGATCTTCAAATTTATAATTATCAATATAAAAACCGACTTCATAAAAATTTCAGAACTGGACCAAATATGCGCCCTCTATCCCATAACGCGTGCATTAATTAGGCACTATTGACTTTAGAGAGCGCATGCCTGATTTAGTACTGAGTTGTTCTACCAGATTTTTCTTATAATAATTTATGTGTGGAAATGACTTTTTAATTGTTACATTGTAAACAAATATAACACAGTAGAACTGGACCAAATTATAAATGGGACCAAACTTGTAACAAATATAAAAAAATCATCAAAATCAGTTCACCCAGTCGAAAGTTCTGATGTAAAATAATAATAATACAGTTGAATTGATAACCTCCTCCTTTTTGGAAGTCGATTAATTATAGTGATGTAGGGATTCTAATTTTAATAAAAGCTTCGTGAAGCAGTTTTCAAAACAAAAATATTTATTCTTGGCTGCAAGATATGACGGGTGCCAATGGAGCACGTTGATAGAATTTAATTAGAAATGAGGTGATTGGCGAATGACGGCGTATCATCGCCATCGGACATTTGAGGCCGGCCAAGGCGCGGCGCCCGGGCTTTGCGCCTATTCTGAATAATTAAAGTCAAAGAACACTTTTTACATAGTTAATTACGGATATCATTACGTGAATGCCATTAATTTTATTTGACATATTTACTTGTAGCGAATACATAATGAATATACCTAAAAAATTCATAAAACTGTAATAAATAAATATTCGGGGGATTTTTGCACACCCGGTCATCTGACACCAAACTAAGCAAAGCTTGTAATATGGCTGCCAGAGACTGATATACGTACTTATATATCTTTAAATACATAATTAAATATATATTAACACCCAGACATAGAACAAACACAAATGTTCATCAGAAAAATGTTTGCCCCAGGTGCATGGGAATCGAACCCACACCCCTAATCACAGAAGGAAGGTTCACTACCAAATGTGCCACCGGGGCTGCTAATACTTATCAGCCTATCATATCCCGATCGCTGGGACACAGGCCTTCTCTCAGAGAAAATGAGCCCTGTCCACTATGCTGGCCCAGTGTATGCTTGTGTATTTTCTTAGTTCTTATAAATAATAATATCCTCAAGATATATTAGTTGACCGTTTTTTTTAGCGATGGCATCGATATTTCCGAAAGGCAATAAAAAATCGTTCATTAAAATGCAATAGATGGCGTTGACGAGACATGGATCCAAATATTTTGCTAAACAACGAAGAAAGGTCAATAAATAAAAACTTGATTATTTTCATGTCATGGCTCATGCTTTTTTTTCTGTTATTTTATTTCATAGTATACTATTTTGTGGTTACTGTTTGCTAACAAACAAAGTACTCGTTTTTCCACAAAACCACTTATAAGTATGTACATAAGTGTGCCGTGCCTAGCCGTGTTATAAAATTATTAAGTCTCCTGTCTTCGATCCTTCGATCTTTCTTTCTTTTGGTTTTTCATTGACCAAATGCGTAAAAATTCGTCAGCGCCATCTAACAATGGTTGCAGGATTATGTTCCTCCAGTAGTCAGAAAACCTCCCATTAAAAGTATAGGTATCGAATAAGAAATTTGTTTTGGCTGTAATTACTGCTTATGTCTTATTGGGCAGATTTTTATTCCGCCATTTATAACTGTTGCAGGACTGTTTAACTATTGGCGTTGTGCTCCATAGTGAAAACCGTGATTCGATACATAGTATAGGTTGCACTACGATTCAATTAAGTGAGGATACAGGTACAAAATACTGTTTTAAACTATCACGGTTGTTCACTACAGTTATATGATTATTAACGGGATATTTATCTTGATAAGGTTATTGATGGAGCTCCAGACTTTTTGGCGCAGCTACATGCATGCATCATGTTCACGGGAAAACTGAAGAATAGTTGGTCGGAAAGTTCAGAGTTAGGTGCAGCCAAATGATCTACCCTCATTCTTTGTCTTTTGCTACGGTTAACACTGGAAATCGAACTCGAACCTAAGTCCCGAGAAAACACACTCAATGTATCACGTGGTATCACTGCGTATTGTATTTTGAATACGTTTTGGACGAATATTTTTATTCCTAATACTGGATTCCACGCACTTACGAGCGACCCTTAATTTTACTTCTGGTAAATTTCTTGTTAATAATCCACATCCGCATCCACACTAATATTATAAATACGAAAGTATCTCTGTCTGTCTGTCTGTTTGCTACATAATCACAGCTAAACGGCTTAACCGATCTAGATAAAAATTTCTGAGGTAATAGTATCATGAGGACGGACATACGCTATTTTTTCCTGAAGAAATCGCGGATGAAGTCGCGGGGACAGCTAGTCATATATAACTGTAGGATGCAGGTAAGTATTACAGGTACGTCATGCAGTTGTTGGAATCGAAAAACCTAATATCGTTAAATGGCGTGCCTCATCCAGCAGTAGATTGATGTAAGTGTATTGATGAAGTGTGTTATAAGTTTAACATGTGTATATGTGTATCTGTCTGTGGCATCGCAACTCCCAAACGTCAGAACCGATTTTGATTCCGCTATGATTCAAGAAAATATGTTTAGCTGTTTGAAAATCATCAGCCCTTTTGTAGGGGGTTTTTTAATGTTTTAATTTATACTACTAGTTTCTTAAACATGGTTAGCATGTCAAATTTAGTGTATTGTTTTTCATCAAAGTCTTGCCGCATTTTATTTGCACCGTGCATCAAAAGATTATCTAATATAATTGGCTATCATTCAAATCGCCATGCAGTTTAACATCTGTATCGCACTCACGTATTGGGATCTAAAATAAATTAGTGAAGAGACATATAAACTGCTTTTAGATTGTTAATAAATGACATTAAGCTCATCCATCTTCATTACTACGTTTATTAAAAAAATGCACAGAAATCATTAACCCTGAATGCGTATTGCAGTAATTACACGCTACCGCTTCCAACTCATGAGCTCACATATATGATGACGTTATTTTGTAATAACACTCGTGCACTCAAATAATATTCATCATTGATCGCATTAATTATTATTATGAGAAGGAATATTCACGTTTCCATCCATAGCAAAAACCATTTCCTGTTCATAAGATGTATAGCATTTATTAAAACTATAAAATATTATGACTAACACTAAAAGTTTATTGCTAAAAAAATCACTGCACTTACTCATTTGCCAACCTTCAACTTTCGGCATTATATGTAGAGACAAGGTCAATCGAACACATATTAGTGCGGCGTAATAATACATCGAATTCGATCAAATGGTTATGATGTTTGGTCTAAATATTCCACACCGTAATTGACGATGAACACATTTAACAAATTATTAGCACTCGAGTCGCTACCTTATGCTTTATAACTAACAACTAATCTGCATTAATACCTACCGACATAGATTAAATAAATCATGTATTAATGATTCACGCAAAAATGTCAAGAGACGAACCTGCGAAACAAAGGTCAGTTAACACTATGTCATACCAATATGACAATGATTTCAAAACAAATACAATATACTTTATGTTTCCCTTCGTCGAGATAAGTAATGTATGTTACAGATTGTTACCTATTGTTCGTTCAAAACCGTTCGTCTTTGGAACCTTATAAAGAATGACGAGAATGCCAAATGCGGAAAAGGTGAACATGAACTGAATTTGTCTTCTATGGGCATGGGAGAGAGTTGTTACTCAAATTATTTTAACGGTGATTTAGCAAGCTATAACTTATCGTGAGATAGCAGCCTGCAGCATCATGAGCTTACAAGAACGATAAGTATGACTATGACTACAAAATAGGACCACAGGAACTATCAGTTCCTAGTAAGTATACCTCTACGTATTAAAATATTAACTTAGTGAAAGGTAAGTTGGACTAACACTAAACTTAACAAGTTTTAGTTTATGACAAACGAAGAAAATAAAAACATAAATCGTGAGTAAATATGTTTTTTTTTTTTCTTAATAAGGGATCCCTAACATACCTTCCACTGGCACTTTTCTCTAGAGGTCTTAACTCAGAATAATCAACAAGTAGAAGGAAGTAAGTATTGTTTTGGATAGATTAGATTATGTGTACCTATACATTGTTCCGTTAATAAATTAAATATTTCTTTCAAAAATGAATTAGGCAACGGTAATGAATATTTCCCAGACATTTTCCAGTCAAGATGCGATAAACATTGATCTTGACTTGTCAGTCGATAGTGCGTAAATAAAGATCGTGCTCCGGTTCCACGATGCCTTGAATGGTGGTCTTTGTCTCCGGAAGACGCCATCTGGCGCCTCACTCAGGCGCCACTACTTGGCCATGAAACGTAGGATAACGAGGGTCAAAGTTCTAGCGTTGCATCAATAAAACAACCTGAATCACTACAAACCAGAGAGAAGTCGCAGTGATAGTGCAATATTGTTTATCAATTGTCAATGTGCACCATATTCGTAGTAAGCAGAAATTCATCGTAACAATAATATAAAAGCATCTTACACAGACAAGGTACGTGACATGATGGAAATGCTGGAATTTAACTATCATTGTAAAGAATCGATACCCATAAGAACGCAGGTCCTTATTGCTCCATTTACAACGAAAACATAAATGTAGATAAACTATGTGAAAGAAGATATGCGTATCGATTTGAAACTTAACAAATAATTCTGATGCAATACAATAATTTGGTACCATCAAACTGATCTGATGATGGACCCAGGAGGTGAATAGAGTAACTTTTCAATGTCTATAGTAAACTCCTTGAGTTCGGAGTATTAGGATTTATTTTAAAGCCTATAGTGCGTTTCACCAAAGAATTTCTTCGCCGTAACGTTGGGCTCCCCTGCACTTCCCATACACATTACAGGGAATGGGCAGGGGAACTTTGCATGTAATGTCCCGGTGGCTCAGTTGGTAGTGAACCTACTTTCTGTGTTTGGGGGCGTGGGTTCGATTCCCATCTAGGACAAACATTTGTGTGATGAACATTTGTGTTTGTTCTATGTCTGGGTGTTCATATCTATTTAAGTATGTATTTAAAAATATATATGTATGTATATCAGTCTCTGGCAGCCATATTACAAGCTTTGCTTAGTTTGGGGTCAGATGACCATGTATGCAATAATGTCCCAGATATTTAATGTCCCAGATATTTATTTATTTAATGTGTATGAGAAGCGAAATGTAGATACATTGGTCGTACATAGGCTTGGAAATGTTTCAATCTATTCTTTCAATGTTTTTCAAGTAACATGGAAAGAGCAAGGAACCTGGTTTAAACATTTAAATCATTTATTACGGTTGTAAATTTGATGTCTGAATTTATAATTAAAAATAAGTAGTGCTAATATTATAATAACACGCTTTCAATAAACTGGATTTACAATCAGGTGCAAAAATTTGCTCAAACGTTTATCACACCGTCATAATAAAACACTTGGATACGAGTGATGAATAAATATTAAAGATTATTATTGATTATCACATAGTAAGTAACTCGTAGAAGAAAATACGCTCTAGATCGTTATTGATATGTTAAGAAAACATTAAGCCTTATCTTGCAGTCACAGGATAGGATATAGAATAACCATATAACTATATTGTAAGCCTACTAGCTGCACGGGCGACTTGGTTTGCGATTTCTTCAGAAAATAATTCTCAATGTAAAAAACCGACTTCATCAGAACTAGACCAAATTGAAATGTAACAAAATGGGAAGCACCAGCTTTCAAATAAAAAAGAATTATCAAAACTGGTTCACCCAGTAAAAAGTTATGCGGTAACAAACATTTTTTTTTAAACCAGTCGAATTGATTACCTCCTCCTTTTTGGAAGTCAGTTAAAAATAGCCTATGTCCGTCCTCATGATACATACAATTGCCTCGCAAAATTTTATCGAGGGTTAAACTGTTTAGCCGTGATCATGTAGCAAACAGACAGGCAGACAAGAGTAACTTTCGCATTTATAATATTAGTGTGATTATCCTCCGAACTAAAATTATTATTTGTACGTTTGTTCGCTTTTCACGACTAAACGGCTAAGCCGATGTTAACGAAATTTGGCAGGATGATAGTGTACAACATAAAGCTATTAATTAGATTATTTTAAGCTAGGGTAGTTTTCCCCGCAAAATATGCAAAAAAAATCGCAGGTAACACCGCGGGATTTAGCTATTGTTATATATATGTTTAAATCCGCAGTTTACGAGTTTACCTATACTTATAAGATGGGTACTACGCACCCCGCATACTTTAACAGCTAGGATGTACAAAACAATGAGTTGTGTTAGAAAAAACATTGACTTTAGTGGAAAAGCGTACGTACAAACACAGGTTCAGCATACATAATTACCTCGTTCGAGGTTTTATTTACTCTCTGGAAGAGGTGTACCTTGAATAAGCATCCATAGCATAAATCTCACGTTTTCTTCACGGTGGTGGTGGGAAAATCTCCATAAAGCAGGACTTGATAATATAGCCTTCAGTTACCTTTTCGGTCATGTTTTACTCGACTATAGTCTAACTTATTCGACTATAGTCTAGTTTAGTTCCTTATATAAGTGAATAGAGTAAATGAACAAAGCAATTTTAGAACTCTAATGCATATTTTATTGTAGCCTTTAGCCATAAATCATTCTATCTAGAGAATGCATTTAGCTGTAAGATATTCGTTCCGTAGAGGGCGCAGGTCACGCCTGTAATTACAAGAATCTATTGATTACCATGTTAATTAATTTTAAAGGTGCCTTTAGTTGTATTTCAGATTGCAAAACGAATGAATCCTAATTTATAGCTTTAATCGAAGTTAGTAATGTTTTCAATTTTATATCTCCGTGGAAAACAAGTAATTAATTTAGTGGAGTTAAGAAAGACAAGTAATTAACATATTATACATAGTAGGCTTATAGCTAGTCCAGTTGTCAGTTGTTGCTACCACTATTTATTCTGTGGAGGTGATTTGTGGTGTAAGATTTAGCTTTTACAGTTTGAAAGGTTTCTTAAATCTTTGTAAAATTATGCACAAAATTTACAGCAGTCAGGCTTTTTTCTACAAATTATCCTTTAAAGTTAAACTTCAAGCTTTTTTTATTTTTAAGTCGTCGTCGAGATTTACCCGCTGCCTTCAGATTATGGTCATGAATTCATATTACTTTACAGTAACTGTCGGATTGTAATCCTATTATGGTCGTTATCTATAGAAAGATCGTGAGACCGCAGTGCTTGGCCTATTGGTGACGTACCCATTATAATCGAGTAGTTTGTGAGACTTGATGAAAGGAGGAAAACGTGATAAAGTAAGCACAAAATTTGATCTGTTTTTATCGGTTACATTTCGTAGAGTATACTTCAGACCTGCATGATCTCATTTTACCCTGACCATATTTATATCGGCTAGGACGGAGATGGAAAAGCGACACTGTTTCATGGCTTATCTACACTATATAATATTATAAAGAGGAAAGATTTGTACCTATTTTTGTATGTTTGTATGTTTGTAATGAATAGGCTCCGAAACTACTGAACCGATTTGAAAAATTCTTTCACTGTTGGGAAGCTACACTATTCCCGGGTGATGTAGGCTATATTATATTTTGTAGCGAGGCCGAAGGCCGAGCTTACTTTCGTGCGAAGCCGGGGCGGACGGCTAGTATTCTGATAAAACCGTACGAAGCACTTTGATTTACCGCTAGCTGTCTGAATGGTTGTTCCCGATAGTGACAATCTGGGTATCTTCAAGTAGCAATTGAATCTGTTTTATCTAGGCAAGCATGTTCCATTGCAGACCGCATCATCGTATAACACAACATAAGGCGAAATGGCGGTCAAACGCAAGCCTATTATTTAATAATATTATCAGATAAGATGCTCTCAACCCATATACTCTACTTGGAAAGTTTGTAGTGTTGCTTGACCCATACAAATATTTTGAACCATGGTTATATATACCTGTCATGCCTTGCATGGTCTGATACCTTTGATCCTAAATATAAGAAATATTCGTTTTTGATCCTTGACTTTATAGCGCGTTACCAAATCAAAAACGAAATAAAGAAGATCAGAGAGCAGAATGTTATCTAAGGAATGTCGTTAGGAAGTTATGAGGATAGCGGATGACACATAAATATTTAAAAGGAAATGTCATGAGCGTGAGTTATGGCTAATTAGTTTTAAATTGCTTTAACACAACGAGATAACGCAAAGAGAAGAGTTCACGAACCTAACGTCTTCTCGATCATACAATACATCATTCGTCATATCAAATAAAACAAATCCATAAAAATAACCACCTACAATTTATCATTTGAAAAAAGTTAGCGCGTAGGATACAATTTACAAAGTAAAATGTAAACAGCTAGGCTTATCAATCTACAAGTTAATCGAACCAGCGATTCAGTAAGCATCGTAAGTTATCTTTCAACATGAGCAAGCCATATGGTAAAAAGTATTCACAATGTTTAAATGTTTATAAACTCTACTCATCGGGCTTTTGCACTAACATAATTCAGTAAATATACATGCCGTCGGTCATTAGACACACTTAATATGTCTACTATCTTCAGTATAAACTGAGCAGATATTTTAATATAAAGCGGCCTTATGTCATTGAAATTCTGAAAATTAGTTTTACATTTTATCAAAATGAAGGCAAAGCCTTAAATTTTCTTAAATTATTTTAAAATAACGATTCTTACGTAAATCTCGATGTGACCCGATTCTCATGCGCAAATGGCTCATGAGTCATGAGGGCTTCCTGGTCCGATGGTGCACTTACAGTAAATTGGAGTAACTGAATGTTTATTGACTCTGTCGATGCGTTTCCGATGAACAACGCTAACGCGGGAAGCGGGTTGCTGAAGAGCGCTACGGGGGAATTCGGAGCACGTAAACAAAATGCTTGTGAAATTTTAAAATTCTGAACAGATGTTGAACGGTTCGAGGACGTTAGGCTCTATTAGCATTCAAAAGACAGACAAAACGCAGAGAAAACGGCATTCACAAGTTTCGCATCATAAAATAACATTTGAACGAGTTACGGTGCGTTGGCGCCAAGATTCTATGAACAATGAAACGGCAAACGGCGCCAAACCCTCCATCATAGGCAGCGCACGCGCACCTCATAAAACTGCATGTATTAACGTTTAGCCTCTATGTTTATGACCGCCCCATTGTGGCACGTCCTTGCTTAATAACGAATGATCTTTGCTCTTTTTACCCTCTACCACGTATAATGCAAAGTTGATGTATTTCAAGCGAGCGATTGAATTTACGATTGTTGCATACTTCGATAAATATAATGTACTTAGCGCGCGATGTTTCTAACCTGAAAGTTCCTTGCGAACGAGATCATTCTTAGAACTGTTACAATGGAATCAATTGAACCCTGTTTCGTCTATTGCTACAATTGATGCTATCAAATCGCTTTAGATGCTCTACTTTTTCCTAATTGATTAATTCATTTGTTGAGCTAAGTATCTAATAATACTCATGTCAAAACAAAAACAAATCATCTATGCACTACATATATATCAACAGTATACGTTATAGTTAGTTACGTACTTAGATCACACAAATACATTTCATGTGTATTTGAAAAAGGCGCTTTTATTTCAACGCGCTTATTATTTTTAAGATGACACGACAATCATGAAGCGCAGTACTTAAAAAATGGTTTTATGTTTTCTTTCACCTTGTCTGATGGTAAGCATATCGGATCAACGCTCAAAAATTATTAAACCAAAAGTAGACAAAAGCTACCCGAACTACTCGACTACTCCGATCTGAGTATTTAGTCAAAATTTTTGCAAGCTTCATTACACGAAGCAAGTATGTACACGTAAGGCAACAACTTTGTAGCGTACCTTGCGTAACTTTATTGAATTTGCCCATAAACGCATTTAAGATTATGTGATTTTGTAAAAAAAAAACATTATACGGTAATTAAAATTTGATTCACATTAAATCCGGCGCATGTGTCCGTTTGTCGTAGGAAATTCTGCTATACGTGTTCGTGATAGAATTCACATTTCAATATCAGGTAGTTTTTTTCAGGACCTGCGATAACAGCTTTGTCACTGTTACGCGCATTCCAATCGACATAAGTGCAACGGGGGCAGAAACAATATTCCAGACACAAGAATGGCGGGCTTGCGCGACCCCATTTTAGGTATATGAATCCAGCTTTATACGTGCCAAAAATGGATATTAATGTTCCACTATTCACTAAAGGCTAAAAGTTTAGATTTTTATTTATTTAATATATCCAAAAAAAAATACAACTACCTACGTTTAATGCGACCTGACAAAATGTAGTTTGCTGTAGTGGTCGGACTCTTTTGCAGGGGTCCGCCTGGGGAAGTAGAACACCTTTGCCAGTTATTCAACCGCCAAGCAGTAGTGTGCAAACACTACTGTGTTCCGGATTGAAGGTCAATGCTTTCAGCGAAATCACAGGGCACACAGAGATTTGACATCTTATATCTCGGGGTGACGAGGGCAGTGCATTGCCACCCAGGGTTTTGAATTGTTGAAGTACAAAATTCTGAGTGGCGTTGAGCTGTTATGAGCAAGCGTGAAGAGCTATCGGGCGAGCGACTTCGCTCATCTCGTCACTAGGTATCATAAAAAAAAATGCTGCCTTTTTTTAGCTCGTCTCTTATGCTCATCGCATAAGCGTTTCCATTTATCGTGGAAATTCTACCAGCATGTTGGATACGCTGCCAAATGCCAACTGATAGTGAACTTGAGCATTTGGATTGTCTTTAGACCTTCAACAGTCTATGGGCAGTCTAACTGTTTTTGTAGTAGATATTAGTTGTATTTTTTTAGTAAATAAAGGCACTTGCCTTTTAAAAAGCTACGTTCATAAGCAACTGTTAATATTAATTATTTAATTTATAACTACGAATAAATCCTTCATTTCAAATAACAAGAAAACAATTATAGTAGTATTATTTATCGACACACGTAAAACATATGAACCAGAGGAACTAAGAGCTGTAGGTACCTATTACGAAATGCATCGGAAAATTGTAGGTATATTTGGCATAAAACGAAAAAATAAAGCCGTAATTGTCAAGACGAATATAAAATGAGTAAAATAAGTACAACTACCTACATTAAGACACAATAACATTAAGATCATTTTATGTCAGCAAATTAACGAAATCCAAACTCAAAGTTTCCCTCAGAGAGTTTTACAAAATAACTATTTTTGTAAATTGTAGAGGTAATAAGATTAATTATTACGGTGTTAAAATTTGAAGCCCTTATAAAAAATATTTTGATCGCTTTTTTAACGGTAATTGAATTTCCTATAGATATTTCTATTACATAGACAAAATGCCAAAAATCCAGTTATCGTAGCATTTTACGTCAAAAAATTTGAGAGGGGTCTTAAGTATTCCTTGATATATTTCCGTCACATTGTTAATTCTTAACGTGTTCAAAATGTACTTAGACCTGTCTCAATCTACTAAATTTGTTTAAACGTTTTACACGGAGTGAGCGCCACAGCCGCAGGCGCATGGCGCCAGACCACTTTCCGCACAACCTTCGTGTCTAGCCTGTGACCTTTCACGCGCGTAATACACGCCTTACTACCCGTAGCCTATAAACTAATCGCAGATTATAGCAATAAATTTACAGAACATCCTATAAAATGTATTAAACGCTGGATTTGCAACGTGATTTTGCTAAATATTATTTTTAAATCAAACTAATATTAAAAACTCGAAGTTTGTTGGTTTGTTTATCTTTCTTTTATGCAACAATAGAGCGACGAATCGATGTAATTTAATGCATAGAGGTAGTTGGAGAGCCGGAAAGTGACATAGGATTTTGATCTCGGAACAGTTTCAGTGGTTAACGCGGGTAAAACGGTGGGACGTAGCTAGTAATAAAGTAGTTATAAAGCTTTCTGGACCCGGGTATGTCCTAAAACTGCGACCAGAACCACCGGAGGATGAGCAGCAGCATCCTAATAGTACACGGTGAACGTGCTGCGATCCCCAAGCCGCCTGCCAAGCGTGGGGATTATGGCAACACCCCTCTCTATGAGGGAGGCCTTGTCCAACAGTGGAAGTTAATCCGCTGATAATGAGAAAGCTTTCTGAAAATGTTTTTGTAGTAATCTAATTCTGATTTAAAGTGGGGGTGATAAGACCTGCACTGACATCCCGCTTGGGGTGTATTGTGCATTTGCCCCTGACAACCTACACAAACCAGCCGGAGCTCCTTAAGATAACGGAGCACGGCTTTGGGTCGCTGTAGCACTGCTTTGGGTCGCTGTAGCACGGCTTTAGGTCGCTGTAGCACGGCTTTGGGTCGCTGTAGCACGGCTTTTGGTCGCTGTGAGCACGGCTTTGGGTCGCTGTTTTTTTTTCTTCATATTTGCAGTATTAAAAAAGAAGGGAAAATAAAAAGAAAGTGAAGAGAGGGTGTTTGTATGAGTCAGTGTTTTTGTGAAGAGTGTTAGGGTGTGTTTGTTTTGTTAGTGTTGTGTTGTTTGTATGTTAGTGTTGTTCCAAACAAGTTCCAAGTCCTATAAAAATTGGACACGTAGTTTCCATAGAGATACATTTCTATGATAAAATAAAACCAGGGTAACGACGGAAAAATTAAAAATTCTTCAAATGACAGTGTCGAAAGTGGTCAGTAAACAATTTTGACACTTTGTTCAACACTGACCAATTTAACCACAGATAAAATGGGGCTATTATAAAAAATGCCTTGTTAAAATAAACTGGTTTCACTATAGTTTCCGTATAATGTACATAGCTAGTGTTTGTATGAAAATGATGATCGGGGCGCTACCCGTGGCATTTCGCTGAAAATAACTAAAATACATATTTAACATAAGTATTTTCATATCGTCCTTATTTTCCACCCGGTCAAAACAGCACTTTTTTAATAGTACATTATTTTTAGGGTGGCATTTGCGGCACGAGCATAGGTAGAGTCAGTAAGGAGTCCAGAATATTATTCAAGATAGTTGCTCTGTGTATTATAAGGAGAATATATAGCTTTTATAACGGGCCAATGAGGGTGAAGTCTGACTAAACCCTCTTTAAAAATAAAGATTTAAAAAAATGCTAGAGTCATAATCCGCACGCTGGTTTAAATCTGTAGCTTTCCCCATGTGATATATAAAGCTTTTTACTATAATTATATACATTTGTTGTCAATCATAACTCATTAGAACACACTTTTATTCTTACTCTTCAATAAAAAAAAACTATTTCTGAGTGGGTATGTTTTCTTTTTAATCTGTCATATATATCTTACACGCAAAGGGTGTAAGCCGAAATTAAGAGGTCAATTATATAAGTACTTATCATTATGAACAACTTTACTATAGGACCAAACCGGAAATCGCGAAAAAAAATATCGGCTATTCCGTACATTTTGTCACGTGTCAATGACCGTTGTCTATGGACCAGCAGACAATTTTTCGCGATTATAAATTTGCTCCCATACTAAAATGAGTTCATAATCAATGGGTATTGTGTACTATGGGCACTATGGGGACCCCTTTCGATTTAGTACATACTTTCTGCGTAATCCAGTACACACAGTACTGTACACACACAGTAGGTATCTATTTCTATGATTACATCATAATTAGAATATATAATATCGTAAATTCGTAAAGTACCTATTTATAAATAATACTCATGACTTCATCTCTATTCTGTAGCAACGATGGTAATATACAATAACAAATTGCAATTTTCTCTGCTCATAAAAATCTTTTAAGAAATGTCCTATTAGAGGTTTGTACTAAATCAATTAAACTGTCTTGTCTTGTTCGCATTCGTCACGCAATCCATTTTACTCTCGTCTCATCTCTTTCAACTCCAGTCTCGCACTGCCCCGTAATCTACTTTACTCAATTCCATTCTTTTCATGTTAGTCCAACATTCGTCCCACTCGGAAATTTCTGTTTGTCATTGTGCCGTTTGGGGCCGAGATTTTAGGACCTTGGGGCAGCTGCTCTCGAATTATATAGGGACCTTGCCAAACGTTTGTTGGAGGTGACTGGTGACCGGAACGCTGGTGCTTACTTTGGCCAAAAATTTTGCCAATGGTGGCAAAGCATACTGGCCACTTTTTCTTCCAATAAAGAGCTTTGAGATTAAATTTTTGTAAGTTTAGTTAGAGCCGCCACCGCTCGAAAGTTCATCCACGTATCATAGATCTGTGGAAATCATACACTGCTCATTTTTATTTTTTATTCCTCATACCTGCATTAAAGAAAAAAGTGCCTGTAGTTGAAAGAGCTACCTCCTACGGTATTTCAAAACATGAGGTTCTTCAAAAGAGCTGTTAATAGAGTCTTTAAGGGTCAACAACGACCCTTAAAAAAGCTGAGGGGCCGCCTGATGGTAAGTGACCACCGTCGGCTATGGATACCTGTAACACCAAGGGCATCACAGATACGTATGTGTGATGGCCTTGGTGGTGTTTTTGGTTGCCACCTTTCCAAAAAAAGGTACATTTATTTTTAAGTAGTTTTAGTTCATTTAAATTGTTTATTATTAAACAAATTCCTAATAAACGATTAAACTGTCTTCATGTCATTTCTGAATGAGTAACCAACCTGGTCTTGAGTTATTAGTGAATTCAACATTACATTGTTACTAATATGCGAGCTGTTTCCAGTTATCCAACATTTTTCAAAAAAACTTGGATCCCAAGTCACAACTTGGTTGGTTTTTAGGGTTCCGTACCCAAAGGATAAAAGTAAAAAAAAAGTCTAAAAGTAAAAACAAAGGGGAACCCCCCGTACAAAAAACGTATTTTTGTAATTGTTCTAATGTAAAAAACAGTAAGTCAAACTTGGCATGATGAGTACACACTCTAAAGTATAACATCAAATAATATATATTGGCCAAGTGTGAGTCAGTGACGAATTTCTGTTCTTTACCAAGTTGTGACTGGTAATTTCGCTACTTGGACGACCTTATCGTTTCTTTCACCGAATCGAATTGCCACATTTTACAAATTTTAAGCCGGATTTTTAAATTGATACTTGATTATTAACCTTGATTTTTAACCTATATTTAATATTGCGCAATAAGTCCCGATAAATATAAAAACAAAATTCGATTCCTGTCAAAATTCGTTGTTCTTAATCTTCGTCGTGTCGATGTTCCAAAAATGCATAGTCCCGTTGGACACCGTTTGGGTACGGAACTCTTAAAAGAGATATGCCGTCCTCATACTGCACACTCCGTTCCAACCATAAAGATTTCAAGCTGTCAAGTTTTGACAAAGTAACCGATAAACGGAGAGTCTACTTAAGTACTTTCGCATTTATAATATTAGTGATTACAGTTTTGTTTACTGCCGGCGTCGCCACTTATGTAATTTAATGCTAGACAAGATATAAAAGATATAGATATAAGACGCAAAACTATTTTAGGAATGGGATAACTAAGTGGAATGACTATCGCTGTAATTTAATGCTCTCTGGAAGATAACGATAGTAGTTCGTCGACATTACAATCTAATATGAGCCTACTGAGTTTGCTAAGCAAACATTTGCAAGATCAATAACGTAGAAATAATAGAAGAAACGTTTTACTATTTTTAGTTAAATATCAGCTCAGAGGATACACACAGTTGGATCTAAAACCTTAAATGCGCTTGCGCTTTTTGTGACGATACCACATAGTATGGTGGTAGGACAGTTAATAGTGATCGCCTCTCTATATAGCTACCTAATTCGAGTAAAAAAACATTCCCAAGCTTCCCAACACAGTGTTGCTTGAAAATAATTTAACTACAACTCAACATTTACGAAGAGCTGAAGTCAAACCCCTGGCCTGTCAATACCAAAAAAGTGCCCGCAGAAAAACATAATTTTTCAGCATTTCGGTATGCTAAGCTGCAATAAATTTAGATTTGGACTTTGTTGCAATAGTAAACCAAAAATGCTATAAACAAATTTTAGCGTTGTGACTAAACTGTAAAGCATGCAGAACGGATTCCAGTGTCAGCATATATCTCGATTTTACGACTACCGTCGCGTTTGAACTACAAGCACTCTTGTTAGACGAAACTGTTGCATATAAGTACCTACTCGTAAAATAAAAATGTCACGTTGCAAGACGAATTTCATACAAAATAAAATAAACATAATAAAGATAAAGGCACGCTAATTGCAGTCGTAATGTCTCTACTTTTTGCAACGCACTTGTCCTTATGATGTACGCAAGCACTCTACAAAGATAAAATTGTTGTCTAATGCAATACAATAAATAAAAATGTGCCATCATACTTGTGAGATAGATAGGCGACAGTTGCATACTGTGTAGAGTGTGCAGTGCAGTGTCGCAGTGTCATAAAGTGTAAAACACAATTAGCATTAGTATGCACAGTGAACATTAACCCGCATATTTGTGGCGCCAATATCTGTTGCCTGTTTCATTGCATCTATCAAATTAAGGCATAGGATTGCCTTTTAAAATTAAAATAATGAGAAGAAACTGAAAGCAAAATAGGTATGAACAATGACGGCAACTGCAAAACTAGTAAAGTTCAAAGGTTGCCCGAGGTAGGCCATGTTATACTTGAGTAGAGCAAATATATAACAAATTTATTATAAGTATAGAATATAGATGATTAAAAAGAGCTGCCCCTGCTTTTCTACGAGATTTTGTATTGGAGTTAAAACAAATACTTACGCACACAACTTTTTATTCATTTTATGTTAAGACAAAATTAAAATCTAGCAGGAAAACAAAATTAAAAAATGGGTCTACTTTTCGATTTTTGACGAACCACATTAGTAAAACTAGCCTTGATTTTACACAGTGTTTTGATGAAATAAAACCATATAAATCAGTGGGGTTGTTACACAAGCTGACACTCGCTATTGCTATTGTGTCATCCAAGTCACGCAGTCTGCATACTCGCGAGCGAGATGACACGATAGCGACACTCCGCTGTTCATACTCGTTGAACAGTTTTTGGTTTTGTTTGATTTTATTGTTGTTTCAATAATAGTTTTCTATGACGTCCACCTATCAACATTAATTTTAACGGTTTAGATAAGCAATCACCGGAATGTATCATTCTAGTACCGGAATGTATCACAGGCACCGTTGACATCATAAGGCAAAACTTAGTACGCCTTAATTCAATTACTGTCGTTAATTATGCACATGACAAGAATATTAATTGCAATGTCGATAGCTAATAAATCTATGCGTGTGCGCAACTATCCGGACTTTCGTCATCAAATGAAGTAAGATCTTACATTTTATAAACTAAGTGGTAATTATCCTTAGTAATTTTATTATTAAATTTTATAACGTTCTAAGCTACTTAAGGCCCTCTTTTCCGACTTTTATCAATTTTGGTATTTCTAGTTTAAGTTTGTCTACTTCCATAAGTAGCTTAAAATTATAAAAATGGTATATGAAAATTTGATGTTTTATATAAGAAACCTAAAAGTTCAAAACACGATGCAGGACATTTCGCTGGGTAGAAAAAAAACAACACTGATTTGCGCTTTTCTATTTGTTTTTTTTTTTAGATTCATTAAAATACCTATGAATTAAATGATGTCTACGATATCTTAATTTAATATACAGATTTCATAATTATGGAGGGAACCGCAAAGGTACATTTTACATTACAGGTCTGTATTAGTATACCTTCGAAACATATAAGAAAAACCTCAAAATTTTAAGTAGCGAAACTCACGACTGTGCGTAAGCGCCATGCATAGATTTAGGATGCAAAAAAGTTTTTAGGTCATGGTTTTGCACTACTAAATGCTACTTTAAGACAATATATTAAGCCTTTTGATCATGTGTAGTAGTAAGCGTTACTTAAAAGTAGGATAACCTCGCTATAACGTCGTTGTATCAGGTGTGTATAATTAAGTAAGGGATTAAGTTTTAAATTGCTAATTTTTGTCTGATTGTATAGGTAACTGAGAGGTGAAAACCTTTGATTATGTAATACATAATGTGAGAGGTAAAGGCCAGTAGTTAAGAGGTAAGAATCAGTAATTAAGAGGGAAACATCAGTAAATGAGATGAGAGGTAAGGATTGGTCATAGAGGAGTGGTAATTATAACTGGTTGAGATAGACCGGTAATCGTTAAATCTCAATCTCTGTAAAATACAGAGTTACGCTGAATAATCATTATGCAAAACTTTTAATATGAGATCAACCCTGAAATCGCGAAAAAAAATATCAGCTGTTCCATAAATTTTTCACCGACTTCCAAAAAGGAGGAGGTTAGCAATTAGACTGTATAATTTTTTTTTTATGTTTGTTACCTCAGAACTTTTGACTGGGTGAACCGATTTTGATGAATCTTTTTTTATTCGAAAGCTGGTGCTTCCCATTTGGTTCCATTTCAATTTGGTCCAGTTATGATGAACTCGGTTTTATATATTGATAATTATGTCGAGTGTAATGACCGTTTTCTATGGATCAGCTGATATTATTTTGCGATTTCATAGTTACTCCCATAGTAAGTAAATGTTATTCATAATTATAGGTATTATGGACCTGTTTCGGTTTAGTACACCCTTTCCGCGTAACCCACTATAAAAGTACAAACAACACGTGTACGTAGTTGATGTAAAATTAGATTAGTATGTTGAAGAACGTTGCCGCCATTATTAGAGATTCCATTTGTATGCAAAACACGAAAAGCAATGTAATTTTATATACTTCAAGACTACTTGTGTTTCGCAAAACTTTTAGCGGTGATTAAGATTTAGTAAATTAAAACACGTATTCAAAACGTACGTAGTAGTGTGCGTGTCCTCGGAGTGGCGCCGACGTCGGCCGGCGCCGCCCGTCGCGACGCCTCGATGTTTGTACGTCGCGTATGTTCTCTATTTACGCAACTACGTTTTCATATTACTATGATAAATACCTCTAAACTACCGAAAGTTATTATGACGTAACACCGATCCGTCGAGTCCCTATTTTTCCATCTGAACGACCTTCGCTCCATTGTTTTTTTTATAATAAATACACTTGCATCCGACCCCAAACTCGCCTGATGTTAACGGGGGGCTATCCATGTCACGTAGGTGACAAAACGCTTCCTTAGCCCCCGCCAAGTTAGAGCGACGATGTATTTTGCTATTCTTCCCATTGCGAACAAATAGCGGGGGGAGCGCAACGACAAAAACAAACACGAGTCCGACCTCGATGACGCCTGGCAGCGGTCTGAGCGCGGTGCGCGCAAACTTTCGCGACATTTTTAGGTTTTTAATTTCAATAAAACACGAACGAACAAACTATCAAAAAACTATCCAGGGAAAAAAATGTTGAATACAATTACCTTTCAGTACATGCAATTTCCTGGCTACGAGCTTTCATTAGAGCATAAAACAGAAGAAAAAAACATAAATTCTACGAAATCGACTTTGTTTCGTAAATTTTTTTTATCGAGAAAATTTTGCCCTATCGTGTTTTGAACCACGGTTTTATCTCAAACACAGATGTATTTATGACATGTATTCTTCCGGTTCAAATATTGTTATTTAACTATTTAAAATTGATTGTATAACTGTCATATTTGGTATAACCCCCGTTAAGCAATGATGATTGCCAGTGATGACATATGGTACTGAGACGTGGTCCTTAACTGTTGGCCTTTTGGAAAAACTCAGAGTCCACACAACAGGCAATGGAGAGAGCTATGCTCGGAGTTTCTTTGTGCGATAGAATCAGAAACGTGGATATTCGACAAAGAACCAGAGTCACCGACATAGCTATTAAAATCTGCAAGTTGAAATGGCAATGGGCAGGCCACATCGCTTGAAGAACTGATAACCGATGGGGAAGAAAGGTTCTTGAGTGGAGACCGCGAACCGGAAGACGCATAGGTAGGCCTCCCAATAGATGGACTGACGACATTGTGAGAGTCGTGGGCATCCAGTGGATGCAGATGGCACGATGTCGTTCAGTGTGGAGGATAAAGGGGGAGGCCTATGTTCAGCAGTGGACGTCTTCTGGCTGATGATGAAGCGATGATGATGCGGTCTACGATGGAGCACGATTGAAAAGAAGAGAGCCCTCCCACATTTTTTGACGAACAAAGTAAATAAAAAAAATATTATTGGCGATCTTATCTCAGCAAATAGAAAGATCTATAGAAAATTTAATTTCTGTATTAAATAGATATGAATTATTTTATTGAAAAAAATTTTTATTTTCCTTATCTATATCTACTGTCCCACTATTGGGTAAAGGGCCCTTATTGAAAATAGCGCCTTAATATTTTGAAAAAAACTCAACATATCAACTTATTAACTTCAATATTCAAAAGTTGTTTTACGTAACACTATAGGAGATAAAGTTTGAGAGTGGATTTTGTAAAATTAAAAACATTAAATAAACAATTTTAATATACCTAATGGTTAAATTGTTATAATTATATTCGTCTTGACAATTACGGCTTTATATTTTCGTTTTATGCCCAAAAATCCTAAAACCTAGGCTAAAATTAAACGATTGCATATTGTAATAACCCTGCGCCACAGAATACATATAAGTACATACCTATGCAAAATTTTCATTTACCTACAAGTCTATTTAACGACTTTCTGCTAGTTGTAGTATTATTGCATTCTGTACAAATATTGTAAGCCGCGTTCCAGTGAGGAACGACATCGTAACGCAAATGAGTTGATAGCTTGAGATATTATGTATTATAATGTCATCGATAATAACGGATCAATTGCGACTGCATATTCAAATGTTGTTTTAATCATACAGAACCACCGACCCAGTTAATGAAAAGATTAATGTTTGAGGTAAATGAAAAGGGCCTGGCGCCACCGAAGCGGAGTGCGGTGCCTGGCCGGTCACGCGCAGTTCCTACCACAAGCCGTTGCGCTATTACTCACGATAAGACTGCTCACTAACCGCGTTCACCTAACTCCACCTCATTAACCAACATTACAATAATAACGAGAGCACTTGCGGCTGACGGCCATCCCCATTCTCGAGATAACGTCGGCCTCGATGCAGACTCCGTAACAAAAGTAATCGTATCCAGCTCGTTGTCCACATGCCTACTTGGAATTAAACGATCGTTCGATTCCACCAAGAGACGATTATCATACATATTAAACGAGGTTCTTACAACAAAAAGAAAGCTCGTTTCAGACATCAAAGCGTTTCTTTTCGCGGCGAACTGCGCAAAAGGCGCAAACAAAATTATGCAGCGAGGAATGCGTTGCGAAGGCAGAGACACTGATCTCGCAAAAATAAAACGTCGATTGTACTCGGCATCGGCACATCGCATCGGCGTGCACAAAACAAATTCCTGTGAGGCACACTGCACACTGAATTAGACACACTCGTGATCGACTGGTCGCCGCCGCGCCTGCGCCGCCGGTGTCGCGCGGCCAACCGTGAACGCATCCACTGACACGCACTGTGTTACTTCATCTAACAATCTCAAAAAACCTGCAAAAAACACATTTTGCCACCCTCGCGGAAATTTTTTTTGGAACTATTTTCTTACTAATTTTTTACTATCATCCTTGTTTCTTGAGGTCTTATTACCTTACCCAGGTTACAGTTTTCAGGAAACAAGAACAGAGGTCTTTAAAGTCAGAGTGAATAAGTACGTTTTAGGTCTATATGCTCCATGCACATAGACCTAAAACCTTGGCCTCAACGTCACTTTCCATCAGGTGAGGTGGTGGCCAAAAGCAGACATTCTATTAAAAAAAGACGTTTTCAAGATCAAGAAGTTGATCACCGATGATCGTTACGTATTTTGTTTCTACATAAAGTAGCTGTAGTTTGTCTTATTTAGTACTATTAACCAAGACATCTACACGTTGTCAAATACAAACGTACACAAAAAGAAAGCTGAAAACCCAACTCTAGAGATGTTTTTTTTTGTAAGAAACGCGTCACGCTTGCAACTAGTTCCAACAGAAGGTTAGCAACAGAGTGATAAGTAACTCATGACTACATTTCAATTTACATGTCAGTAAAATACACGAATTGTGTTATTTGGTACTTATTCATTCTGTCAAGTCGTGATTAGTCATTTGTCAAATAAATTACCTAGATGCTCTCCGTGGAATCTACTGGCAGAGATAACTCGCGCTTAACTCGGCCGGCCGGCCGGCTACAGGCATGAAATTCGTTTAGTTTATTGCACCAACACCTGGCTGGAATTCAATTAAAAATTATCCGTTTTACAGTCTCCATATGGTACTGCAGATTTATTAAAAGCACGATAAAGTGTATTATTACGGCGAGAAGCCGGCAGACGGCCAACTGGAGCTCTCACAAAGGCAACTGTGAATCAGATTTGATGCGTTTTATAGTTACGAGCTTCAGATAGACTTTATGGCCGGGTTAGAATTCCGCCATGCTTTAACGGCTTATAAAATACAATAATAATATCCACATTCCGATTCGTGTAAAAAGGTTGGATTTACTATAATGTGTGTAACAAGACCGCGCCGATTACAAATAGACGATCAGCAAAAAGCTCATAACTCTGGGGTCCTTCGACATTCAAGTACGCACAAAGGTGTGCTCGCAGACAGTAATCATGTTAATGGTGATAAACGGCACGTAGACAGTTCTTTTGAAGAGATCGGCGTAAAGTATTTTAAGATGAATCACACTGAAATACCGCCGCGTATTCTGGATGTGTCTTGAAATAGCCTTGAATTATAGGCGCGATTCAACATTGTTTTCTTAGAAACGTCATAATAAATGTAGTAAAAGAGCGCGTACGTTGACATCGGCTATATATTTTTTCGCAAAAAATGCGTGTATTCGTCTGTGGTGTTTGCTAAAAAGGCGAGCAGACGGCGTCGCGGCGACGGGTCGACGGCCGCGCCCGGAATAGCCAGCAGCAGCAGCTATATTTGCAGCAGCGGCGCGGGCGCAGGGGGGCGCACCACCGCGTGCCATTTCTGCACCACTCCCGGTGCATCTGAGTAATGCCATTGTAATGCTCTCGATATAGGCCTAATGAGTGGAGGCGGCGGCGGCGTTGGCCAGAGCCAGACGCGGCGTCGGCGTCGGCAACGTCGCTCGGAGCTCAGCACGCTTCGCTCGAGCACCTCGAGCCTCAAGCTGGCATCGAGACCAAAGAAAACGCCTTGCCAATAATGTAACATTACGATTTATATCTCATTGAATAGATTAGGAATACACTTGCTCGAGCGAGAATGATGATGACGAAGTTATGGTGCGAACGCGGCGCCTACGCCTGCGACGAGGTACCTAATGTATATTAATGAGAGGAATCGTGAGTGCCGCCACTAACCGCTGCACTGTCATTTGTCATCGCGAGGTTCTGTCATATTGCGTATACTTTTATACAATCTGCAATTGCCTTTTACTGTCGGCACATTTGCCGTTTCCACAAAAAATACAAAGGTGCATAATGAAATGAAGATCAATGATGATCAAAAGTACTAAAGATTTTACATAATCTACCGCTCTCATATTTTGAGAACACATTATATGCTCGTGGACATTTTATGTAACAACTTTTTATGATATTGTAAACCCGGCTACGTTTTTTATGGATCATATTTTGCAAATAGTAGACCTACTAAGCATGGAGCCGTTGGTGGCAGAGCGATAGCAAGTGTGCTTTAGAATCTGACGGCACCCGGTTCGATCATCAGCCCTGCAGCAATTATTTACTATATACTAGTAAACCCCTAGAGTTTGCATTAATTTGGTTTGTTTTAACAAGCCCTACATTACTCTTGGTAACGTAACGAGGTACCGCTGATAGAGCCGGGTAGTGGATAGTGGAACTGTTCAATAGCTACCAGCAAACCCTCGAGTTTGGGCTCTAAACTTTGTATTTTTCAAAACGGCGTTCAAATTAATTCAATTGGTCCAACATTTTACGATTCAGATCATTTAACCGATATTCTAATATTTTTTATGGAAATGTCAAATTATAGAATTTGTATTGATAATTTATTTGCATAAAAGACTAATTAAATTATTATGACCAGACTGCATAACTGAAAAGTAACAGCGGCGCGCTGCGGACCTACCTACCTATGCAGTAGTAGTAGGTACTCGTAGGTAGTAGGTACACATCTCATTCATACCGCTTTATCTTCTAAATTACTAAATATTTCATAGTAGTGTTATATATTTTTTAAATCTGCTGAGTGAGCTCTATTTTTTTACATTCTGTAATAGACTTGCGTCTGACCGCCAACTCGCCTGATGTTACGCGATGATGCGGTCTACGATGGAGCACGCTTGCCCAGAAGAATTCGATACACTCGAGATTTGAAGACACCCAGATTGTAACTATCGGGGAACACCCATTCATTCACACCAACATTCCGGCAGCGGAATGCGCTGCCGGAATGGGTGTTCCCCAACTACACACTAGTGCAACAGACTAGCAGTTCACACAATAAAAGTGGAATCAAAGCGCTTCGTACTGGTTTTCGGAATATCAACCATGAAGCGGTGTCGATTCTTCGTGCCCGCTCTGGCAGTCCGATAGAAAAATGAGGAGGAGGGAATTAGATCATGCAGATCTGATAATCACTCTCCGAAATGTATCCGATAAAAAACTGATAGACTAGCAACTTTGCGCCGATGCTCAAGACTAAGAAGTTAACTGAACTAGGGATTCATTGCTGATGAGCCTCCATATAATGATGGTATAAAAGCAATAATGGTATTTAATATCCGATCAAAAAAAGGATAGGCAAAAAGTCTCGTATGGTATAATAGATCGCCTGATTTTCACATGAGTGGAGATTTCGCAACAGATGGTCCGTGACTCATTCACGAACCTGTTCCACGCGGTATTCATTTCCAATGTAACTGATACGACAGATTTTATTCTTATAAATCAATACAATATAAGATTATATAAATTAAAAATCACATAATAGAAAAATTATTTAAATGAACTAATTAGTGGTGAATCAAACATAATTAGCTAGTTTAGAACAACTGTTCGTTAAAAATTGGGTGTCAAATATCCAACCGAAAAAGCTATGACATCAGTGTTCTAGCCAAGATTAGAAGTTTATCGTTAATTAGGTAATTAAAATTGATCAACGTACTGCGTACATAGTTCTATCAAAATAATTCATGAGTCGTTTGGAAAAAACAGCTTGAAGCTCTGATGTCTTTACAAATAGGTAATTCTTTCAGCAAAAACAATAAGGATATAAAGATTGTTAATCTATGATTTTGTGACTTTGTCCCTTACAAACACTGCACGGAACTACAAAAAGTTTTTAAACTTAATTTAAAAAGCTACGCTATCACTGAGTAACCGAGTAAGTTTTATTCATAATGCGGGCGAAAGCCGCGGGCAAAAGCTAGATTACAATACCCAAGGTATCTAATTATTTTTTTCAAAAATGAGCAATAGATCATTTCAGATTACTATTTACATTACAAGTAATTTTTTATAAAATGCTTCGGTTTTCATCTTTTATTAACTCTGTTGTCCCTTGAATGAATTTTGAAAATCACTGATTTTGCGTGAAAAGTGGATGCATTAGGTAAAGAAACGTGCGTGGGTACCACAGAAAAGAGAAGGGAATAGAACGGAAAACAGAAGTGTCATTTGTTACCAGCCATACGAGTAAAAATTCTTATTTACGTCAACGCGTCGAACTCCGCATCGCAGTTACTAACTTCGACTTCGTATGACTGTTCGATCGCGTCGTCTCGGAAAAAACTCACAGTTAACATCTCCAGGGCAAGTCTTGCAGCAACGCCCCGGCAGTAGAACAGGGGTATCGCACGAAGGTTCAGGACATTCGTTCTTGATGTTCCGGCAGTGCACCTTAGCCACCACTCGTCGCTTTTTCTGCACCTGGGTAAGGAGAAAGGAGCTTTGAATGTTTTGTGGATTTCAGATGTTTATAACTCTAATTACAACAACAAAAAACTAGATCCTTGTTAATTCCCTGAACGTTTTGGTAAATATAAGTGTAGTTGCCGTGAAATAGAATAAGGTGTCGTTAAAACTCAATAAATCTGGCAGCTCAGAGATAATTCACAAAATAAATTACTATAATGTAATGCCAACAGCCTATTTTGCGAGTGAAATGGCGGGTGAAAGCCATTTTATAATCAGAAGCTTTGTTTACGGTTTCTCTTTGAATTTCAATTGCAGTAAAAAGCTCCTCATAATATACTCAATACTCAATATTTTATTGCAGACATATGTACATGAAGTTTTTAAAGTAGGTACATATTCATTAAAGATCAAAAACATATGACCCTATTTGGGCATGGCAATAATCGGAACGGAACGATATATTTAAATTTCATCGAAATTATCGATGAAAAATTACATTTGGATTTTAATTTAACTTTTAATTTATTTGTGAAACTAACTTCTTTTTAATTAATTTTGCCAAATTTATAAATATTTGGCCAGAGCTGTTGTATTGCAAGGTTGGACTTTGGTTCGACTAACTTATGCCTTAATTGTGGCCTGCAGTACTGCGCGATTTATCAGATACTTTTTTTAAATAATCTGGAAATCTATTAACAAATTTACTTATTTCCAGAATATATATTGAGATAGTATATTAAATTTAATAAAATAAGGCTTATGAAATTGTGGTATATTATAGTCGGGGGAATCGATAAGAACTTTATTTTTCTCAACAAGAAATTTTACAATTTCGCATATGTGAGAAATTAATTAATATAGTAACTATTTATTAAGTTACAATGCGAATGCATTTTTTTTGGGCAATGACAAAGTCATTCGCATCCATACTATTTCCCCAGAGTATAAATCCATATCTAAGCCAAGAGGCAGCATAAGCGTGGTACGTAGTGAGGACAGTGCTTAGGTCTGTGGCTCGTCTAAGCTCCATTAGCGCGTAACATAAGCTAGATAGTTTTGCTTTAATTTTATTTGTATGACTTTTCCAGTTTACATGAGGGTCAAGTTGTAAAAACCTAAAACCTGTTGTACCTAAAAGGGTCGCTGCGTCAGCGCATATTTTGTTATTATTGTAGTTAAAATTAATGTCAAGAGGGGGTTTTTGATGTGGTCTAAATTGCATTATTTTTGTCTTTTTGTAGTTCAGATCAAGATTGTGATTAGTCCAAATAATATTATCATATTCGCGCTTGTAGTTTTTTATTTATATCTCCTGTGCGGTTCTCTATTCGACGAACCAACATTTCAGAAGATAAAATAATACTTTCAAATGCAATACAAATATCGTATAAAGGTACCGTTCGTTTACGAGCAGTTATTCCATGTTATTGATTTTATTACGTTTTTTCATGCATTAAGACATTTATTGAAACATCGGCAATACTCAATATTTGCAGTATATTTTTATGTACATAAGTGCAACAAGACGACCAAGTCGCTTGCCCGATGGTAAATGCCACGTCGGCCATAATATTTGCAGGACCTGTGATATTAGTTTTATTCACCAACATGCATTGAACTAGCATGGTTGGTTAAGGCCCATCCATTCTCTCTCTCTCTCTTTCTGAGAGAAAGCCTGTGTCCCAGCAGTGGGAATAATGATGATATTAGTTTTGTTACCAGTCACTCTCAACCCGATTGCCTTTTGTGCGTCGGGAATAAAAATAATATCATTCACAAGAATAGCCGACCAAAGTTTGGAACTTGCAAAACCTTCCGCAGTATTTCACTAAGCTCGTATTATCTCGTTGACCTGTAATTTTACTGGTAACATTACTGTCAATATTATAAAACAGTTGTTTGTACACTACTGGTTGGTTTTGAATTGTTGTTATACTACTTAAGAAAGTAACCTACCGGTTTAGCTGAACAATTTGAAACTCCTACTACTACTTGCAATAACTTGCTCAACCAAAATGGATCACGTAATCGGTCATTTTTATGAGGACACATAATATATATCGAATAAAGCAAACATGATTGAGAAAAAAAAATCTTCTTACAAAAAAGATCACGTGATCCGTCATTTTGTATAAAGACATTTTTTAACCAACTTCAAAAAAGGCTGAGGTTCTATGTTCCACTGTTTTTTTTTTAATATATGTTCACCAATATGCTCGCCAACTGTTAACCGATTTAAAAAAAAAAAGTGCAATTTACATCCAATTTGGTCCCGTTGTCACGCAAGTCAGGATCTGTTGATGAGATCTCAGGGAAATCGAGGGCAACCCTCAAATTTCATAGGCACTTATTACGTTTTTCATATATTGACTAAAGCTGTTCAAGTATTTGCGTCTGATAATCATCATCTCATATGGATGAGCTGATGATGAAGGGTACAACTCCTCAACGGTTAGGAGTTGAAAGAAAATTCTTTCAAAATTATACGTACATGTGGACCGATAGTTGTTTTCCTTCAGGCTATCAGACTAGGGCCTTACCCCTAGCTCGAAAAGTTGACCCGCATAGGTGTTATTTGTCTAAACGCTACCATCAACTACGAAAAGCGGTAGTTATTTGATAGGCACCGAGCTTTGCTATTTTCACGCACACACGCATAGTAAAACGGATTTTCGTTCATTCAAGTTAGACGCTTTTAAACGATGCAGCTTAAATGAGTTGGTTAATTTTAGATACCCATCAGGTACCTACTAAAAGTTGGCTCGCAAAAGTGAAGCTAGGGGTAAGGCCCCAGAACTGACTTCAAAATAGCGGAGGTTTATCTTAAGTCGGTTTTTAATGTCATCCACTTGTTTCTTGATTTAGCATACCTACTTGTTTTCCACAAGTTATTTTCTTTTATTTTTTATTCTGTGATAGGCTTGCGTTTGACCGCCAACTCGCCTGATGTTAAGCGATGATGCTGTCTACGATGCAGTTGTGCACTTTGATGGGTTGATCAACACCATTAGTATTGCTACACTGTATTGTTACACCTAAATTACACTCGTTCGTATTCCATATACACATACATCATCAGCCAATTAACGTCCACTGTTGGACAACTGTTGGGGTGTTGCCATAATCTCCACGCTTGACAGGCGGCTTGGGGATCGCAGTACATTCACCGTGTACTATTAGGACGCTGCTGCCCATCCTCCGCTGGTTCTGGTCGCAGTTTTAGGACATACCCGGGTCCATACTCGTATTCCATATGAATCTTACCAAAATGTTATAATAAGAAGTGACGTCATCAAAAGTGTTGATAATACGTACCGCTACACACTCACATTTGATGCAGTACATTACGCCGAACGGTGGGCCGAGGTCTGCGAACCACTTGGAACCGAGCTCCATTGCTTGTTTGCCGAAAAGGCATTCTGAAACAAAACAAAAATCTCATATATACATTTGCGATGCGTGGTGGTCGAGCGTTAGCATGGGTGCTTTACATTCTGACTGCACCCAATTCAATCTTCGGCCAACGAATTACTTATTTTGTATTTAAATAAATAATCTGCAGTTTCGATGTAAGCGCTCAACAATGGTGAAGGGAAACATCGTGAGGAAATCGAACCAAGTCCAAGAATCTCAAAAGTTCAAAGACATATGAAATTTACCAACATGCATGGGGTCAGCATGGTGGATCTTCTCTCTGTGAAAGAAGGCCTGTGTCCCAGCAGAGGGAAAATTTAATTTAATTTTTTGTAGTGGTAGGACTCTTTTACAGGGGTCCGCCTGGAGAAGTACCTACGCCTTTGCCACTCATTCAACCGCCAAGCAGTAGTATGCAAACACTACTGTGTTCCTGATTGAAGGGCAAGGCTTCCAGCGAAATTACAGGGCACACAGATATTTGACATCTTATATCACGGGGTGACGAGCGCAGTGCATTGCCATCCAGGGTTTTGAACTGTTGAATCTCAAAATTCTGAGTGGCGTTGAACTGTTATGGGCAAGCGTGAAGAGCCATCAGGCGAGCGACTTTACTCGTCTCGTCACCCAGTATCATAAAAAATAAATATGATGAAAATAATTTCAATCTATAAGATTTTCAATCAAGTCACAAAGCCTGTAAATTTCTCTTGTAAATCATTTAATATTCACAACAACACTTCAAATATAAAAAAATAAAAAAAACATTTTAACTTCACTCATATTTATTTGTGCTAACAATTCCCGAAATTCAAAATTACAACAGTTAAAAAACACCCAAGAATTCTTGGTTTTTTTTTCATACTGGAAACTCGCAGTGTCTTGGTGAAGACATTATAGTCAAATAGCATAGCAAATAAAAATATGTCAAAATATGTCTTTTAATCTTGAAGCCAATAATGTTGTAAACAGAATAACTTGTGAGGGTGCTAGTGCCGGTACGTTAACAAGACACATTTAAATACTGAACTCGTGAGCAACGTCTAAAAATAAAAATTGCAAATAGCAATGTTAAAATGACGGTATGTCGTGCTTACACCAGCATACTCGCACATGCGGCAGATGATCATACTGGTCGCGCCATACTGGTTGGACCTGGATTTCTACAACTATAATTGTACAGCTTAGAATAACAATGACTGGTCTCATATAAGTCTTTAATAAATAGTATACGTGACTTTACTATAGCTGAATTAGATTAGTAGGTGTAAGAAAATTAAATCAGTTCAATACAAGTGGCACTGAAATTTTGGTTTCGTGTAAAATATGTAAACCAGGAGCTTATTATTAACATTACCAACATATTTTTATAACACAGTTGAAACCAAAATTCATACACGTTGCAAGCGCTATTTCATTACGGTTTCTCTCGATATTTATAAATGCTCCTTTGCCTACTAATAATCTTATTCAAAATAAGTAGAAACAAAAATTCTTTGCGTTGGTGTCGCAGATAGATCGACAATCAGATGCCACGGGTCGATAAAGTGCCGGCTGTTACGCGCAGGCGTCACTCTTATTCTTATCTCTCTCTTAACTATTTAATTAACCTCAACCAAGAGTGCCCTGATAAAGGAGATATTTGCGTGAGAACATATTGCTCTTCATATCCATTCCATGCATACATTGTTGCGTATTGCATTTTTAAGTCTTTTGATTCGACCCGAATCTGGGTCAAAGTTATTCAATGCAGTTATGAGGCGTTTATTGAATTGCTTGTATTCAAATGCAGGCCTGGTTTTTGTCAACTTTGTTGCAAGAAAGTTTAGGTGGCTGATTTTGAAAGTACATTGAGACTTTTTCTGAGAATAAATACGACTTGAAATTAACCCAGCAAACTTAATTTAATAATATCGTATTTCGTGAAACCAACACTCTCTACAACTCTTTGAACACAATTTTTTATATCAGCGTACAGACTATCGCTTTGTATGCATTAAGTAATAGGTATTGAAAAGGTTAAGCTCCTCATAATAGCGAGATGAACATGATCAATATAGACGCACCCATAATAAGGAAGGAGGGTGGCGGCGCCTACGCTGATCAGACACCAGGATGCAGCAATAATGTATCGTGCGATTTTGTTATTCGTACTGCTCACCTCCTACATGTTGAATAATTTAGGACGATAATAACAACAACGATGAATATGCAACAACCGCTCGAAGAAGTATGTTCATCCAATGTGATAGTTACATGTATTTTTGCAGTGACTAGGGAATTGCGGTTAGTCAGCGACGACAGCGACAGCATTTCAATTTTTTGTTACCTTTTAATGTGTCCAGACAGTGCCAAGAAAAATCTCGTCCTGCCACTCATGTCTAATTGTTACCCGTAGGGAGCTGGCAAAGCTCTATGGTTCTTTCTAACAACATTTCTATCTCGGTGTTTTGGTTTCATAAAAACAAACACTCATGAAATTATTATAAATGACATGATTTAGGCATATAAAGTGTGGCGAGACATCGCGTAACCTTCCTTTTAATTTCTCGGAAATGTTGGCAACGAGCCAGAAACTCTTTGCCAGGGAAATGAAGTATTGGCGACGCCCGTCTTTAGCTTCTTTCATGACCTGTTTATGGAATTCGTACCCGATACGACCGGAGTCGCGATGTTTATTTTGATTTTAACTTACGCAAATCGGAGTGCTTAAACACATACCTAGACGTCTAAATACGGCTTCTGTATCAATATCATGTGCATTTTATTGCAAGCAAAACATAATAAAATTACCGAATATCCGTTTACGGTTGAAAATGTTAAAATGTAAGCGGATAAATGATGAGCACAACATGATTCAAAACTGGCGTTTTGAATACATTTCTACAGAAACTCTTAAATGCTTACTTCAAATATTAATGTACTGGGATAGTAGTGTGTACAATTTGTTAAATCTGTGTAGCGTGTCAAACACAGGCACGGCTTCACGGCTGCATTAACATAGCTGACCATGGACGTAATTTTTTAGTTATATTACGTCAATGTAGATGACATAGACCTAGAAAAGTATGAACTACATGTCGAACGGCCAGAAATATGGTCTGCTCATTGAAGCACGAGTCACTTCAATAAATCCTTTACATAAAAGGGTTGAAAGAGGCGTGCGCCGTATTTCAGCGAGCGTGGGTAGCGCATAAATTGTACACTGAATTAGCCTCAAGCAGCGTATTTTGACATTCGTTCTGCAGACAAGCTGACTAGTTTACACTCTCTCTCCAACTGCGGCCGTACTTCATAGTAAGATCGAAGGATTAAGATCCAGATAATTAATCAATCGTTACCTTAGTGCAACCACGTCTTAGCGTCTTAATTTATGTTAGTATTTGTCGTTTTCTATTTTGATTTGGACTCTGTATTTGTGACGAGTTTCATATTTCTATTTTTGTGCTATTTTAGTGGTGTCACATTGTGAAACAGACATAGAGAGACGGGACTGTTTGTCTATGAAGCGTGACTCAGCTATAGTGCGGTAGCAATCCAGTGTGTAGGCGACGACGTTCCCCGCAGATCAGTTAATTTACTTTGATCACTGTATCATTACACACACCCACGGACTGAATGATTGCTCATTGTGCCGCCCCTTCATTACGTGATCGTTTTGTGACGATATGTTTGCGTTTCAAGTATCTCTGATACGATCGTTTGTTTGAGAGTACTTCGAAATTGTATTTTCAATTTGAAATCTCGTTTTTCGAGCGTGGTGAATAAATTTCTCGTTTGCTCTCTTTGAGAAATCACACGTTCTATTTTGTCTGATTTAGTATTTTTCATTATACAGATGTGCTCTACATTATTCAGATGTCTTTTTATTTAAGTAAACATTTATCTGTATCTTCACATGGCACATTATATTCTACACAAAATATCAGTTTTTAAGCCAAGCCGTCCTTATATTTTAATCGATTTGAAGAACTCTGTACATGCTTCCACCTTTGCTTCCATAAACGCCAAGCACATCAAGAAGTGCACCACAGCAGACACAGACAAAAATACTTTTCCTTCTGTACACGTCACGTCAATGATTTGCGTCAACGTTCAAGTGTCTGAGCTCAGGGCCTCAGGTGTTTAGCACCACCGCAGCCGAGACTCGGGTATTATGTAAAACGGTAGGTATAAAACGCACTGGTGTCCGATTACTCTAACAGGTGTCTATCGCAGATTGTAATAATTACATGGGTATTCATTTGTTCTCTCGCTCTGTTAATAATTATGTTTGTAAACTTGCTTTCTGTTACATACTTACATGTTTGGTACGATAATATTATGGGTTCTTCTGTGCAATTCAAAACCTTAGTGCGTGTTCTTTTAACTGCCATTTTCCAAACCATAAATAGACAAAAACCATAGCTACTAATCTGTGCGATTAGTCTTCATTTGATGCTGCCGAAATTAAACATTGTTATAACGACATAGAATTTAAATTAGTTCGTCGGTATTTCTAAAATGTATCAAAATTTATGTGAGGTAACTCAGGGCACTTTTTTTCATGTTTTTTTTTACTAGTTACAACATTCAGTATTTGTAAATCAACGGTTATTAGACACCTAACGAAATCTACAATTATTTATCTAAGGAGTTGTATAATAAATTATTATACATAATTTATCTTCCTAAATGGATATGATTTTGCAAATTGCCGTTAATTAAGTTTTGCTATATTAAAGTACCTAATTAACATCTAGTTGGCAAAGTTTTCACGAATTTAAACAAATTCAGTTATAACGTCATTAAAATAATTGTGTAGCGGCGTCCATTTGATTCAATTCTACAATTATGTGTTTATTTTGCTACTAGTTTTTTTGCCCGCGACTTCGTACGCGTAGATTTTCATATAAACCTTCAATCCTTTTTTCTTCCCTTAATCCGGCCTTGCGCAAAATAACATAGCCTATACTTCAATCTGGTCATAGCTAAGCATATTCGTGAAAACCGCATTTAAATCCGTCCGCATTTTCTTCCAGGGGTGTAGGAGATGTGCGTGAACAAACAAACAAAAATTCTAAAAACTGCCTTAACATGTTCAGCTGCTTATTTTAAGTCGCCCTGTGTGAAGTATTGATAGAAGCATAAAAGTAATAAATAACACCGTCAACAGATTTCAAATCAAAAAGATAATGTGACCACAGTGCAGAGCATGTTTTAAAATTTTCTTTTTGTCTAAACCATTAAAAGTATATCATGTCATGTCGGGATGATATACATCTCTGAAATTTGACTGTCCAGTTTCGCTGGCCACGGAACCCTGACATAATGCTTGTCTTAACACGGCTAGTTATTTCTTATTTCGCGTGCATTTGTATGTATACCTTGATTAAAAAGCCATGAAATGGAACTACTCTATTTATCTGTTAAAATATCACAGTAAAATAAAATTATTTCTATATTCTTATTCTTATTGCAAATATACACTGTATTCTTCTAAAAGCTAAGTTTATATACCCTGCATAAAGGGTGCAGCAATAAATTATGTAGTGGCTGTTCACAAAACCAGACCACAGACATAAACATATAAATTTAAGTATAGTTAAATCTATTACTTAAATATTATATATACTATTCAAACTTAACCTAGGGTGAAGTAATTTTACAAAACAAAAAAAAAACATACTTAGTGTGATAGGTTACTTAATTATATATGAGATGATACAAAACTTAGACGCTACTTTCTTAACTATTTATATATCGATATTTATTTTCTAATTATAATTTTCTAAAATTTATCGTCGAATAAATATTTTATCTCGTAATAACATTTTTGGGTTAGAAACTTACGAAGTTGGTTCTGGAAAAATGTTATTATTTCTTTCTTTCTTTATTGCGTCCGGAATTTTGTTGTATAGGTTTATTTTCATGTACAAAGGCCTTTTTTGAATATTTCTATTCGCGGGACTGAATTAAAATAGGATGCGGTATAGTTTGTGTTTTAAATGCTAACATAGAATAAAACCAAGAGAATGTAATACTCCTACTTCATGCACTGGAATGAATCACCAAAGAGGTTGTAAGGCCTATAACATGCTTGATCTACACGTTCATTCATCTAAGAAGGTTAAGGAACCTTCTTTAAATTTAAACTGATTAACCGAATCACAGTTGACAGTTTCAAAATTTTAA
Source organism: Agriopis leucophaearia (assembly GCA_949125355.1). NCBI lineage: Eukaryota > Metazoa > Arthropoda > Insecta > Lepidoptera > Geometridae > Agriopis > Agriopis leucophaearia. Next base: position 9,757,677 of record OX421275.1, read on the forward strand.
TGGCTATGTCAATAACATTCTCTTTACATTGAATCTCCTTGCTTGAGGCTATGTGACGATCCTCATATTACGTTTCGGGTAACGAAGAAATAAATCATTGATTTTTATTTCCATTTATGTAAAAATAAAGGATTAAAATAAATGATATAAGATAGCCTATGTTTTAATCTGGTAATTTCTAAGCATATTCGTGAAAACCGCATTTAAATCCGTCCAGTGGTTTAGGAGATGTGCGCGGACAAACAAACAAACAAACAAACAAACAAACAAACAAACAAACAGACAAAAATTCTAAAAACTGTCCTATCGTGTTCAGCTGCTTATTTTAAGACGACCTGTGTGATTTTTTTTTTGTTATCTCGCAATTACAGATTTTTTTATCTCTACGTTTTTATTATATGTATAGATAACGCAGACTGGCCGTCGAGCCGTCTGCGCTGTCCGCACCTGTATGTAACACATACAAATGCTTCTCTGATTACACATACACAATATATTAATTTTAAAACAAGACGTAATTAATCATACTTCGTCACAATATTCTGTAAGACAACATAATACGATAACGGCTGATAAAAATCTTAGCAATAAAATAATTATGTAAAAAAAAAACAGGTCAAACGATCGCTACATAGGTTATGATAATGGCAAATTGTCGACGTCAAAAGTCTTGAGATCTAACTGAATGACAAGCTATGTAGCATTACCTTAAATTATATCTATAATAATATTAAAGACGTTCTTAAATTTCTTAAACCATTAAATTTTTTTAAATTATAAATCTATGTGATGTGCACCTTTCTAGACAAACAAGTTGTTGAAAGTGGGCAAAATCTTTCGTGTAAATATACACACGGGTGCGTTAGCCTGTATCTTTTTTGTATAGTAGACTTGCGTTTCATTTCACCGCCACCTTGCCCTTGTTACGCGATAATGCGCTCATGCGATGATGTATGTGATTGCAATAATAATTATGGCTTCGCAGTTATTTGGCCTTACACGCTTCTGTGTTTCTAGATCTGCGACAGACGTATAGAGCACAGGTAGCTTAAGGTACGTTTAGGTACGTTTTTAGGGGGGGAAACAAGCATTGCAATTATTGGGATCATTCGTCGTGTGAACTTAATTCATTCGCGTCATTTAAAGGTGAGCTGATATAAAGTAATTGGCTCAATAAAAACTGTTGAATGTCATTCGAAGTAAATACCCAGAATGTTTCGTCAGAAGGCCTTAAATCGGTACCTGGAACATGCTTACACTTGTCATTCTAATGACCGTTTACAGTGTGATCTTAACTAATCTAGATGTTTCATCATCATCATCAGCCATAAGACGTCCACTGCTGAACATAGGCCTCCCCCTTTAACCTCCACACTGAACGACAACCTGCCATCTGCATCCACTGGATGCCCGCGACTCTCACGATGTCGCCGGTCCATCTAGTGGGAGGCCTACCTACGCTGCGTCTTCCGGTTCGTGATCTAGACGTTTATAGTCCTCTTATTAGTTTTATTTTGTCTTCTTCTATCAGTTTAACTGCAGTAAATATACCCATATATAACTATTTATTTAATATTTATTCAATAACTATTTTTCTCTACAACTTCCCAATTCCCTTTCTTCTGGAGTATTTATCATGTCTAAGGATCGTGACTTCCTATTAGTCTCTCTCTAATGATCTTCTGCAAGAACATCGAGTGCATAGTAGACTGCGGTGTCAATGATGAGTGGTGCAAATCAGATTGGACGTAGTATCGCTGGGCTACAACCTCGTGATCTTTTCCTGTAGACTTTCCCTATCACCATCAAATTCACTTCAGGTTGTCACCTTGTTTTCTGATAATATGGCCAAAGTACTCAAGGACACATTTGAGACAGAAGGTAGAGTCTTGTCGTAACCTTGATTTGTTGGAAAATATGTAGGTGACTAAAATCCGATGGCTATCCATGTTATTTATACTTCAAACGAATTTGATAGAAACAAATTTAATAAGATTACTACTTTACAGCATAATATGCATTGATTTTTAATAGTCTCTTTTAAAATCATAAAATAGTATATCGTTTTATGTTGCGGTTCGCGAAACTTCTTTATAAATATAACCAGTGGTTCAATGATAAATTTACTATAAAATTCAATAATATCGTAGACACAGTTGGTTGCAGATACTCTTAATATGTCATCGATGGGGCTCCCGGCGAACAGTAAATTATACTTTTATGAAATATGAGCGGATATAAATAAATATATTTACTGCCGTCTATAATTTTGAAATTTTTCGAAGAGTTTTTAATTTTAAATGTTTTATAGTGCGTAGCAAATGTTTTTGAATAGGTATATATGTACTTGGCACAGCGAAGTTGACTTGGCAATTCTATTTTTAACTTGTTGCCCGCGACTTCTTACGTGAGGACTTTTCGTTTCAATTTTCAACCTCCATTTCCCCCTTATTCGACCCTTTCGAAAAATCCTTTGTTATCTGAGCTCTAAAACCGCATAGAAAATTTAGGTGCCAAATTTCCGGTTTGTAGGTAAAGTAGTTTTCGAGATTTCGTGATGTCAGCCAGTGAATAAGTGCGCACTCACTTATTCACTTTTTATTTGTATTTTGCTTTTAAATGTATATAGATAAGTAACCATAAAGTCGTCTTCTTTTTGTACATGCATTGTAAAGTTGATGGCATTGACTGGGCGCCTTCCTGCTTCAGTGATGGTGTATGTACCTATCTCTATAAAAATATTATGGTTCTCATCTTCAGACCACTTTGACGCATTAAGCGCCTCGCTCGCACAAAGAACCTTGAAATCTAAAATGACTGATAGTGAAATTGTAAAACAGTTAATTTTGCGATGTATATTTCAAACTATATTAACACGAAAGTAGAAAGAGAAAGAGGGGAGTTTCTTAGAAAGAGGGTAAATCGTTTTGTCTGTACCTAACTTTGATCTTTTTCATCAACCACCCGCATTCTTCAGTCTTCCCGTGAACATGGTGCATGTAACTGCGCCGAAATATCGGGAGCTCCTGTCACAACCTTACCACGGTAAATATCCCGTAAATAATCATATAACTTTAGTGAGCAACCGTGATAGTTTAAAACAGTGTTTAGATTAACACGGCTCTTAATCAGAACAACCTACTTCTCTCGAAAAGAGAGTTTTGGTAAGAAATACTACACACGAATTATTTTGTAATACTGTGCTAGTAGCATAGTACTTATATGTGGAATGCGTTGCCTGAATCACTAGTGTATAGGTTTCTTCTAGGCATGCGTGCTCCATAGTAGACCGCATCTTCGCTTAACACCACACCAGGCAAGATGGCGGTCAAAAGCAAACCTATCTCTAAAAACTTCCTTTTAATTTACATACCTTTTCATGACATACGATATTGTAAATAGTTCACCAATAAACTATGTAAGACCGGGAGCTCCATCCTCAACCCTATTACGGAAAATATCCCGTAAATAATCATATAACTGTATCGTGTGTTGAGCAACCGTGATAGTTAAAACAGTGTTTAACATGTATTAAGTGTCATAATAAATAAAATGTACAGGCAACCTTTTTAAATATCACCCTCAGAGGGCGCGTGATCTGTCGACGCGTTCTTAATAGTAAGAATACTTAAAAAATAAACAAGGTATTTTTATGCAATGTTTCAATTTGAATAATTTCACTTTCTTTCGCTTTCTTGAAATATCTATGCAAAATATTTAGGTAATTTAATTTATTATAATAGTTGAGCAACTTTTTGTTAATGTGTTCTCAGTTTTACGTCAATTTAATAAATTTAGTGTAACCGTGTTGATTGTTATGATCACTAGAAAACGTTTTTACAGAGGGCGGTTATTTTAGTGATGCCAATTTTTTTATTGGCCTTTCGTTATAGCGAACATTCATTTGTTTGAATTTATCTATAACTTAGATAGATTAATCAATTAGAATGATGTCGTAAACATTAAAATGTCATTTAAAAATAAAACACGTAGCGGTTGTAAATGTTTTTTTATGTTCGTTCTTTACAAACTGGTAGTTCTTCTGCGGTTCTGTGATATATAAATTGTCCGTGTATTAATAGAATCTTGTTTCCCTCAACTTTTATTTATTATTGTAGACTTCATTGACTGGGGCCGGCGCCTGTTTGTCGCAATTGTGACTGGTTCTTCTCGTTCTATATGTCCATAATTCAACTTATACATATGTTTATTTCCAGATCCTGATTAAAATGCAAGAAGGCGACGCAGAGGCCGTTTACATTGTCGAACCAATTAGTAGGAACCATAAAAATCATACAAATCATTCACCTTCCTTATCGAGCGTTTTCTTCGACCGCCACCGGCGTGATCTTTACACTCTCTAAAGTTTGGAAAGACATATTGAGACAGTTTTACGAGGTGTAGACAGTTTAAGTGGTACAAGGTACGCGTAAAGCGGTGCTGAATGCCATATCAGGAGCGTCTTCGACGGCACCGGCTTGCAATATTCACTTTTCGTACATGGAATTATGAGTGAAAGCGTCGTAAAACGTTTTCAAACTTAATGGCATATCATTTGAATGATAACAGAACGTCCAGGAGCAGACAGTGGACGTGAGCCAACTTACTCAACAAAAATATCGCATATAATTTATTGAGTATCATTCTACGAATACTTTGGAAGTGAGTGTCGTACAGTTGCACCTCATAAAAACAAACTTAAAAAATATTTTGCGAGCATATGTCGCCATCGAGCCACGAATTTAGCCAACGATGCATATTATGTTGGTGGAGGAAAATAATATATCTGTCATTTTAGAATAGTTACGGTCTGGGAAACAAATGAGGGGACATTACTTTCCGTTGAAATAGAACGTCTGGACGGTGTGACAGGGACGTCCTTTACTAAACTCACAAGGTCGAACTGTCAATCGTTATAGTATTAATTGCAAAAAAACATTTCAATTAATTAAGCATCGCTATCTGAAACAGCATTAGCTAAGCTTTTAGGTGTCTATTAACATAGACAGAAATAATTGCTGTTAGAACACTATTAAAATAAATAACCGATGTTAACACTAACCTAAAAGCTTTGTGAATTAAATGCGTTTCAACATATCAAGATAATTTCGGGTGAAAAACAATTTTTTAACTTCTTTAGACTGAAATATCAACAAGTAATGTTTTTGATTTGAGTGGAAAACTAAAAGCACGCCACGATTTCCAAGCATTCTAAAAAAACTAATTTCAACAGGCGCTCCGACCCCAGTCAAGCTCAAACGCAGATTTTGTCCTAAGTATCAATCAGTCAACTAGAATGCAAATTTTAATTGTAGTGCCCTGGGTCTGTGTCGCACGATATTATGATCGCAATGTATTTGGTCGCGGAGGTACGTACAGTCGCGGGGCGGAGCGAGTCTCACGCACAGACCCGGGTGGGAGACAACCGCCAATTATGAATAAACTAGCTCTACTGCTATGTTAATAAGACTTGAGATTTTTCCTCGACGATTTCACCGGGCAACTACGCTCATTAATGGTTTTGTGGCTCCGTTATCAGGGCTCTAGAAAGCCCTACGTTATAATGTTCTGTTACAGTGTTTACTTACTTTGTATGGTTCACTTTAATGCAAAAACAGCTTTAAATATTGGCTTTACGCAAATTATACGTATACAATGTAAACTCTATATAGCGACACTTAAGCAACTTATGGGACTGCGCATTTTATGCCATTATTGAGATTTGTCTTTATATGGAGAGAAGAAAAATCAATACTACTTTACTATTACAATATGTAACTAGAAAATAACTAGTAAAATATAAGAATTTCAAACAACAAATATTAAAATTGATACAAATAACAATACTTATTGCGTATAGTCTGTTATCTTCGTCTGACGTTTTTTGCTGCTCCAATATTTTATTTTAAATACGAGGTGTTAGAAAGTACTGTTTATTGTTTAATAATGACGTATTGTTGTCGTTATTTAGAGTGGATGTGATGCTACATAGAGTTCATAATTGAATGGACAAGGTAAACCAAACAAAGTCAAATAATTTCAACGTTTTAGGGAGTTTGTTGAAATGCAGTGTCGCTATTAAGAGTTTACACTGAATTTGCAACGGAAGGGCGTAAGTAGATACGCACCTGTATTTAGATATACACACCGCTATAAAACAGTTGACATAATCAGATATTGCTCGTTAAGGAAACAGTGTTATAGTATTGAAATCAAAAACAGCATACTGCAATTACTGAACAGGTGTAGATATAGTATATCGCATAATGTGTTTCAGTGTTCATAGCGGTCATGAAACTTGAACTTTCCAAACGTGTGGTTTTCAGCCTGGTCCGAGGCGTGACGGTGGCGCTGTCGACCGCCGGCCCCGTTTCCTGAGCTAAATATAATTTTACTTGATCATTTAATTATATGGAGATTAATGGGCGGCGGAGATGCCAGCATTCACGTTAGTAAACTGCACAATATGGCGTGAAACATTCACTATTGAATACGGCAGTCGGGGTGAACAAGGGTAGCGTAGTGTCGCCAGTTTTGTTCACTATGTTCTGTCTCTATTTTCACCACTTTGGACTATATTCTGTTTGTTTTCACATAACGGTGACTACTTTTTTTTCATTGAATGTATTTAGTAAAAAAATGTCGTCGGTCCATGTAGTGGGAGGCCTACCTACGCTGCGTCTTCCAATTCGTGGTCTCCACTCAAGAACCTTTCTTCCCCATCGGTCATTGGTTCTTCGAGCGATGTGGCCTGCCCATTGCCACTTCAACTTGCAAATTTTAATAGCAATGTCGGTGACTCTGGTTCTTTGGCGAATATCTACGTTCCGGATTTTATCGCGCAAAGAAACTCCGAGCATAGCTCTCTCCACTGCTCGTTGTGTGACTCTGAGTTTTTCTAAAAGGCCAACAGTCTAAATAGTTCTAAATAGTAGCGGGCATCCAGTGGATGCAGATGGTAGAATGTCGTTCAGTGTGGAGGTTAAAGAGGGAGAACTATGTTCAGCAGTGGACGTCTTCTGGATGATGATGATGAGTAAAAAAATGTTAGATACACTCATATTAGATAGGATTCCGCACACATCGTCGGAACAAAGGGTAATATTGCACTGTTAGCACTTACACTATAGCATGTGAACATACGTCACATCGTCCATGATTAGACTGAGGTTAACGTCGCAACCTGTTTCTTGATAGAACAAGTATCGATTACTTCCCAACTCAAAAACTTAACAAGCCTTGTATTTATTTACAAAACTGCATAGTACCTTCTTAAGTATCACGCAAGCTTCGCGGGTGGCCACACTTATATGAATAGGCATTTATAATGCATGTTTAAATACGTATCATGTCATTTACGTTGCCTGCAATGTGTTACCAACCGCTTCTTTGTTTTTGCAACGTCATCTTATAAAAAGCTGCCAAGTGCGAGTCGGGCTCGCGCACTGAGGGTTCCGTACCACCACATAAATTGTTCACTACTAAAGTACAAAAAAGTAGTGCAAAAAGACATCATGTCCAGACGGTCACCCATCCAAGTACCGACCGCTCCCGAAGTTGCGTAACTACGGTGATCGTACGAGAACCAGTGGCAAGCAGAAATTGGTCAACGACTCACAATTGGCCGGTATTTATTATTTGTTGTTTTATTTCAGAGTGTTTACTATAATCATGCCAAGTTTGAAGCTTGTATATATGTATTACCGTTTTTACACTAGAGCAAATATAAAAATAAGTTAAAAAACCTTTGTTATAATAGATGTTGATCTTTTAAGTTTTTACTTTTTGACTTTATTATTATTTCTTAGTTAATCCGCCGTAACATTACACGTTCTGTGATAATTTTAACTGGCTCTCTATTACGGTTCGAAAGATGCAGCCGTCAAAAGGTAGGACAGACAGACAAACAGACAGCGTAGGCTTACTAATAGGGTCCCGTTTACATCCTTTGGGTACGGGACCCTAATTATACTCAGGTTACGTAGTGATACCTCTAGATTATATAATCTAGGCGTAGGTCAACAGCCTTAAAAGTCATTATCGTATTATGATTTGAAATAACGCATGGCAAGTGAAATCTACGATGAAACTTCAATGAAATGTATAAACATGGAGAGCTTATTTTGTCTACGAACAAAGTGCTCAGACTACAGACTGAAAACAATCGTAGTCATAATCGTCAATCTTTAATATAATACGTGCATTTAATATATAATCAAAGAATATTACTATTCACCATTCATTATATTCATCATCAGCCACAAGACGTCCACTGCTGAACATAGGCATCCCCCTTTTACCTCCACACTGAACGATAACCTGCCATCTGCATCCACTGGATGCTCGCGGTGTGTTTAGACTCTCACGATGTCGTCGGTCCATTTAGTGGGAGGCCTACCTACGCTGCGTCTTCCGGTTCGTGGTCTCCACTCAAGAACCTTTCTACCCCATCGGTTATCGGTTCTTCGAGCGATGTGGCCTGCCCATTGCCACTTCAACTTGCAAATTTTAATAGCTATGTCGATGACTGGTTCTTTGCCGAATATCCACGTTTCGGATTCTATCGCGCAAAGAAACTCCGAGCATATCTCTCTCCATTGTTCGTTGTGCGACTCTTAGTTTCTCCAAAAGGCCAACAGTTAAGGACCACGTCTCAGTACCATATGTCATCACTGGCAACACACATAGGTTAAAATTCATTATATTGAAACTTGATAAAACTTAAATCCTGTCTGACTTTCCTTAGGGCCAATATTACAACTATATGCGTTAAGTACCTACCCACACTTTCATATTAAAATAGTATAAGTATATCTATGAAGTAATCTTTCAGTACACAAGAAATTTTAATAAGTACATTTAAATATCTCAATTACGGGGTTTATCTCTAGACGACGCGACGGACATATTCGAGGATGTAATTTTAGATGCAATTGTCCTCATCATTATAAATAACTTAAACTGTGAGGGCAACCGAGTAATCGCAAAAAAAATCGGCTACGTACATACGAGTATATACATTTCGCACATATATACATATTATATTTCGTTGAGTGTGAATGACATTTTCCTATGAAAAGGCTGTATATTTTGTGTATACAGTTTTGTCTGAAGTCATACAACAAAAGTTGTTAAGTATAATGTAGGGAAGCTGCCTCCGACATTGGAGTTAATTCAAAAGCAATAAAAAATATCTATTCAATAAAAAATATATTAAAAACACGCGTCACACATATTGCCAGCGAAAAATTGACAGATCATTTCATAGAAAAGTTTATGTAGCGTTTAGGCATAAAAACTTATATTAATACAGCAGCCTTTATGAGGGGCCCATTTAGCGAGAGGCAAGTCATCACCCGCTATCTTGAAATGTGGCATGATTGGTTGGCAAGTGTCGTACGTCATACCATAGACTAGCTCAGCTTCATTAACAATTAACTCACCACAATAGCCTAGAATTTTTTATCATTTGCTGTACAATAGTTTCATATCCCATTTTATACAAATTCCATATGTGTATTATTATATCAAAATGGCGTCTTGGTGTTGACTTTGGCCCCACCAGTGGCTTAGCAAATGTCCGGGCAAGACCCGTGAGTTAATTTAAATAAAATAATCATAATAATTGATTTTATAATGAGCATCCACAGACATTACTTTATCACCTAATAAAACATGAAACTAAAGATCCTAATTGACAATCTTGGTAGGATGACTTTGGTACCCAAACTAGGTAGGTACCTACCTATATGTAATTCAAAACCTACGTTTTACTGTCCCTCTATTTGTAACCTCAACTTAGTGCCTGACCTGTGAAATTCGTCAAGGAAGTAGAATCCGGGAACAGACATGACTCACTTTTCACCACGGAAATTTCCAGAAAAAATTGCGTAAAATCGCAGGGCAATTTTACGATACAAAATGAGTTATTTCATACATAAAAATTACCTTACATTAACGATACACGAAATCTGATACGGATCGATTATCACCTGCTCTCCACTTCTCGCAAATTCACACTTCCAGTAATCTGTCACGATAATCTGATAAAGCAGATTAGAAGTAAATGTTATCTACGGTTATCTACATTTCGCAAAATTTTCTATCAAAGTAGTAAGTACTACGATTAACAATCGATAACCAGCATGGGGAAGGTAAATTAACAATAACATTAGTTACGGTTTCAATGACTGTTATTTTTTTCGTAAAATTTTCTATTATGTTTTTTTTTTTAATCACCTAAGTGACGAAATAAGCAAGTTGCCTAACGCGTCACGCTTGCCTATAACAGTTCAATACCAATAAATAATGTAGAGCTTCAAGAGTTCAAAACCCTGCGCGGCAACCCCCTCTCATATTTCAGGCTCGACACCCTGAAATATTAGACGTTAAACCTCTTTATGCCCAGTAATTACACTGGAACCATTGCTTTTCAATCCAAAACACAGTAATATTTGCACAATACTGTTTGGCGGTTGAATAACTAACAAAGTTATTGTAGGTACAAAGTTCCGCAGGTCAAACTCTAAATACTTAATATAGGATAGGCCTTCCACTACATTTTTTTGTTTTAAATTTCTTTTTATTGTGTCATTATTTCAAAATCATAATTTCAGTGTCAAACATTTAATCAAAATTATGGAAATGATTATTTGAGGAGCAAGACGAAAGATGTGCTTCTGATGCGACTAAAATCGTTATTTATACTTACGTGTTTGGTGACAGGCGCCTCGCAGCGCCTCTCGCCGTCCGAATTAAAATTAAAATTTGGATCCTTTAGAACTACTTTAGGTATCCTATATTTTACAACAAAACAACAAAATTTTAACACAATTAACAATAAATTACTATTGTTTACAGAAACATATCAAAACCCGTTGTATGAAGTCATTATAGGCTGACAGTCAATGATATAATAATGTACTTACAAAGCAATCATACGATACGTGGGAAGAAATTACAGCGCAATTTAATATTTGATGTTGACTACGTTGTATATAGGTACGTACAAACGTGTCGGTTATGCGACGACTGGAGACAAAATGAACTGTGTGTCTCAAATCAGTTCGCAAATTACTTACATAATAAGAAAGATGCGGAAAAATTTAAAAGAAATAAGAAAGGAGGCCGGAGGGCGTGCCGGGCAAGTTTGAGTAATGACGGACTGCGTCGCAGCGCAGTGACGCGTCGGGATTTGAATACAATGCCGCGATAGCTCAGGGCCGCCCGCGTGCTAGCATACATAATCCTTCGCCATTTATTTAAAAACTGCCACATTCTCCGCAAGACTGATGGGTGCATCTACAAGATATTAAAATACTGAGCTGATGCGCACGCGCCTCCGAAACGCTGACTCTCGCGCCTTTACGCTGAATTGTTTTGTTCCCTGTTCTCTCTCATCTATAATCATTATACCTAACTTTTAATTTATATTATACACGGGAATTACTCACGTAAGATTAGGCCGGTTACTCCAACTATAGTTTTATCCGCATTCAGCGGTCTTTATCAAGGTGAATGCGCGCGGCTGCGTCTCGCTTTGCAAATTCCATAATAAAATATACCTAAATCTTTTACTTAACTAAATTTTTATTGTGTCACCATAAATTCACCCGCTTACCGCTCTCACCCTAAGCATCAGTGGGATTAAATTTGATAGTTTGAAGTCACTCATAAAAACCGAGTTACACGAATTGACACGGTCACCAATCGAATGCAATCCGAAGTTATTGACTCCATCTGTATGTATTTCTTACATTAAGCCTTAACGATCATTTTCCAAGGCTGCATAGGCTGCATTCCACTATCTGGCACGACGGGTGACTATGGCAGGTCATATATGACAATAAACTTTCTGTGACTGCAGGTACTTAACAGAAACGCTCACATAAATATGTCTAGAATGAAGATAAACCCGCCTTGAGACGCATCTAATATTAACATAGTTCTCTAGTGATGACAGTGGGTGTCGCCATAAACGCCCGCCAAGCTGCGCTCGCGCCGCCGCCGCCGCCGCACCGCCGCCGTAGGGTTTACCATTTCAATGGCTGATTGCAATTCTTTATGAAAATGATTAAGTCTATTGTTTCGAGTTTAAAATGATACAAGAATCAATATATGAGTAATAATAGGTCTTAAATTTAATAATTTATGGCATTGCTTAATGATATAGATAAACCTAATGAGGAAAAGGTTAAATTGAAGAGAAAATATAATTGCAACGATACTTCGCTGAGAACTAGCAGTGCTCCCGATTTCATCCGCCATCCTACGGGAACCATTCATAGTTTTGGGATAAAATTAGGCTATGTTCTAATGACTGCCCCTTTGGCCCAGTTGATAGTGAACCTGCCTTCTGCACTTGGGGGCGTAGGTTTGATTCCCATACAGGGCAAACATTCATGCGATGAACATTTGTGTTTCTTCTATATCTGCGTGTTAATATCTATTTAAGTATGTATTCTTTTTTAAACTATGTATTTCAGCCTCTGGAGGCCATAGTGCAAACACTATGGCCTCCAGAAGCTGAAATAGTTTGGGGTCAGATGACTGTATATGTAAAAATGTCACGAATATTAATTGAGGATATAAGATACATCCACACCAATTCCATTCAGCCATTACGGAATTGAGCAGGTACAAACACATATTCTTACATACTTATACTCAAACTTTTGCATTTTTTATTATTTATTACTAGCTGAGCCCGCGACTTCGTCCGCAATTTCTTCAGAAAAAATTAGTCTATGTCCGTCCTTATGATACATACTATTACCTCGCAAAATTTTATCGAGATCGGTTAAGCCGTTTAGCCGTGATTATGTAGCAAACAGACAGAGTTACTTTCGCATTTATAATATTAGTGTGATTGAAGTTATGTGATTTGAAATTCTGTCTCTGAATCTCTCTTTTTCTCGTTATTTTCTTATCGGTTTGTTACCATTTCACGACTAACAGCGAAGCCTATCTTAATGAAACCTTGCTAGAAAACAGTATGGACAGAAATATACAGAAGTATGTTTTTATCCCGGAAAATTACAAGATCGCTGGAAAACCAAGAAGCACAGCGATGAACTAAAAGTGCAAAGTTGCGTAGACAATGGAAATGTAAAGAGGCGAGCGGTACGCGTCCTCAATAGCTGCGCAAGCGCATGGCGCGATGGTGGCAACCAACGGGCCGGCCGCTGCCTATTTGGGAGAACGCCCTATTTGGAAGGCTGCGTTTCGAGTCGAGATCAATATCAAGTGGCTACGAGTCTACCGTCAGCGTGCCGTCACTCCGATCCTCGTTCATGGATATTTTATGTTATAGTTCATAAACGCCATTCAGTGCAAGTGTTGCCAATAAAAGGACGTACTAATGGTATTAACTCTTGCACTGCACCCGGACTTGAGTCTCCATTGACATAATAGATGGGCATTTCGCGGAGCTCTAATTACCGAGCCTATAGTGATGGCGATAATCACTTAAACCATGGCGATGGATAATGTTTCCGATCGCGTTATAATGGCGCTTTGCTTTCATTGTTAACTAATACTTATATAGCAAGCTTAAACATTTACGGCATACAACTAGGTACTAATTTAACTACTAATTTGATTTATTGATGAGATTAATTTAAACATATCAAAGGTGAACAATTCGAATAATAAAATCGAAGAACCCAGTTAAAAAGCCTAGAAGTAAGAGGAAGGTCTAATGCCTCTGCTCAGCAGCGAGACTTACAATTGAGTATTAGTAGGTACGATTATTTACATACCTAATTACCTACGTATTAAAATAATCTACTTAAAAAAGGATTTTTGAAAATTGCACATATTGGAGAAGCTAAAGGCCGAACCTTACGTGTACAAAGTCGCGGGCATTTAGCTAAAAGTGAAAGTGAATTTTAAGTGAAATGTTCGTCATTTTAAATGGATCTGCAATCCTTCGAAAACTTATACATGCAACCTACTGCAATATTGGTACATGCCGCCAAAACCTTTGCTTTCAGTCTATTCTGATACCCGTATTTAAAACGGATATACTTAGTTGAAACTCTTAATTATCTTCTTTATTGCATTGACCTGATAGATATAAATAATTATTTATTGATAATTTGCGTAAAGTATATAATTTTGAAAGGCCTAGTTTATTTTATCTATCCCAGATTACTCGTATTATTGATGAGATATGTACCTACTTATTATTTATATTAATATGATAAGAAATGCAAAATACATTTTGTATTTATATCATGACATATCAATACCACTTGTCACTAAGTAAATTTTAACTAAAACATATAAATTTCTGTCTATTATATAAACCAGTTATTACGAATAGGAAATAAATGACCCGGGTACATACATATTCGGTGGTTCTGGTCACAGTTTTAGGACATCCAAAACTGCGAACAGAACAGTCGCAGCTAGTTAGTAAACGTTGAACGTACTGCGATCCCCGCTCCATCTGCCAAGCGTGGGGATTATAGCCTTTATTCAGCAGATGTGATGATGAAAATGGTAGTTTGTTCAATTGTTTTACCTCCAGATGAATTGAAACCCGATTTATGAATAATTATTTCATACCCAAAAATATCACGGGATTAGATTTCATGCCTGCTGCATTTCGTTGTTACATGCTATAATATTATGACCGATATACTTTAGTCGATCTCCCGGCTGTTTTCTTAGCATTCTGTTCTAATATCAAATACCTCGTAAAATGTCTGGGCATTCACGTAAAATGTACCAATAAATTTATGGCCGAACATACATTAAGTCGTTAAAAATCACACAAATTTTACAACAATTATTTATACCTACAGTTGTAAAAAAATACGCACGAAAATGTTTTCCCGCTTTCTTTTGCCTTCACTTCTTTTTTTTTGCAAAATGATCAGTGCCATTTGACACGCATGCAGCGATGCATAAATAGAAAATTTAAATTAATGCAAGTATTCATATCCTCCAATAACATTCAGTTTTAACTTAACACCATGTTTGTTATTATTTTATTTACATTAATGTCTTCATGATATAAATAGCTGTTTTTATGTATTTACGCACACGTAAAATAGATAAGTGTTACAGGAAAATATCATTGCAAATAATGACGGTTGAATCGATCTTGACCTTCTTTGTCATACTTTTAATTTATATACTTTACTTTTTCTAGTGGCAGGCTGTTATCCCATTTTTAATTTTTCACGTTGGTGTAGTTTTTAGCACGATATATTTATGCATTTTCCATCACGTCATATACATTGGTAAAAGAGTGCTTTGAGGAAGGATAGGCACGTCATATGCCGAGTTAGAAAATATCCTAGTTTTTTAAATATATTTTACGTATTTGATTTTCTTGTCACGCTTTACCTGCACGTACTGACAATGCCCATAGCTTGTTCGCCATCACACTAATATCATATATGTGAAAGTTTGGATGTATGGATGGATGAATGGATGTTTGGTACGAAACGCTTCCCCCAGGCCATAAAGAACCATGGCCCACTTGGAAAACCCTGAACTGACTTCGGTCTCAAGTGGGCCGAAGTCGGGATAACATGGCAAAGTGGGGTTATATAGAAGGCTCTGATACCGAATGTCTTTGTGGTGTGAACCCTCAGACAATGTCACACTTGATGGAGTGTGCAGCGTGCCCTGCAGCCTGCACACTGGACAACCTGAATGAAGCCACGGAGAGTGCCATTGAAGTGGCAGAATTTCGGTCCAAAAATTTAATTTAAAATTAAAATAAGGAGCGAAACATCGACTCGAAAGAAGAAGAAGAATGGATGTTTAATTGTTACTCAATCACGCTGAAACAGCTGGATGGATTTGGATGAAATTTGGAATATGTATTGCTTATGTCCTGGATTAACACATAGGCTACTTTTCATCATCATCACCATCATCACCGATTTTAATCACCACGCGGGTGAAACCGCGGGGCGCAGCTTGTTTATTATATTTAACAAGTGGATCACATACAAAACCGACTTCAAAAATATATGAAAAATGTAATACTTAAGTGCCTATAAAATTTGAGGGTTGCCCTCGATTTCCCTGGGATCCCATCATCAGATCCTAACTTGGTGACAATGGGACCAAATTAGAATTACCGAAAAAAAACAGTTGAACATACATAATGGACTAACAGAAATCGGTGAGCATACATAATATATAATTATATATAGTGGAACATAGAACCGTCCTCCTTTTTGGAAGTCGGTTAAAAAGAAAAAACTGTAATGTCTACGACCAACGCTTACAACCCTCAGCTTAGATATTATATTTTTAAACGTGCCTATTTAAGAATATTATAGAAAAATACAAACGCACCGCTGTGGCTTGTTCAAGAGACACTATCATATTTACAACGTGACATGAAAGCGGTTCTTTGGCGTCGACGCAGCGTAATCGCAGCGGCCGGTGCGCGTGCCGTTAATCTGAATGAATGCTCGTTAAAAACCAACCCGCCACGTAATTAGCAGCCTCCAATGAAAATAAAACAAAGTCGGCTGTACACCGCTAGCGGACTGCATGCGTTGAGTTTTCTTCGGACTGAAGGTACAAGTACGTTCTTATAGCCGAGAGAGTTAGATATTTTTGCCGACTTGGTTCAACGTTTTTTTTTTATTGATGTATAATATAGGCTTGCCTTTGACCGCCATCTCTACTGTCTCTTGTCGTAAAGAAAAAAGAGAGTTAAGAGAAAGAGAGAGAGAGAGAACCTTATTTTTTATATCCTCGTTGTGATTATTTAAAACACATTAATTTTATTATGAAGGAAGCATAATAATTTCATTCAAATCCGTTCTATATATTATTCAGAAATTTAATAAAACTAAACTAATTGAAGATCGTTTATGATATTTATAAACAGCGAAGGCCTATAGATAGTTTAAAAGATCTCTTTTTTTAATTCAGTAATAGACTTGTGTTTGACCGCCAACTCGCCTGATGTTAAGCGATGATTATTCTAAATGAACTTACTGAAATTCTGATTTAATTAACGTAATTGGTTTTTTCTAATTGGTTTTTTCTAGCGATATCTAGGCTGACCGACGGAAAAAAGGGGGACGGAAAGCAAAGAAGGATGCTGCAGAGGCGGACTTGCGCGAGCTCCAAGTAACCGACTGACGAGAGACAACACAATCTACGAGTATCTCGGAATCTATGACGGTAAGCGTTGTCGTGGTGTAAATTTTCGTGTCTGCTATTAGGTACATGATGTATGAATAGCTATGGGTGTTTTTGCCTGAAATAAATTTATTTGAATTTGAAAATTACTAATCACATGCACATCACATCACAAATAATTTACCAATCAATCGTTCACATTTCTCAAAAATAAAAATACACAATTCGAAAACATTATTATGGTTATTTAAAATCGACTGAAATATCCCAACTTCTAAAAACATGATGGGCAACGTACCGCCGCGGGCACCTCGTGACTGCTCTCGCGGATCCATCACGAAATTTACACTCGCCCTGCATCTTATTAAGTGTTATGAAAGGGCCAGTGACAGTACCTTTTATGGATACCCTCACGTCTCGCCGCTGTGTTGCGCCGCTGTTGCTATATGTACGGTGACTTGATATCGAATTTGGTTCAATTTTAAGTGCATCTTAGCCATACAAGAGCCCAGAATACAAACGAACGCGGAGTGTTAACTTATATTTCTGATTCTTCAATCTTCGGTTGATCTTCTACGATGATGACAATCAATTAGTGTTTTTTTATTTTTTTTATTTGTCTCTTTTTGAAATACTCTTTAGTGATAGTGGGAAGCAACAACTTGAGGCTATCCTTTTTTTTGATACCATACAAAGAGTAGTTTCCATCAGTGCCAGCTATCCATTTATTAAGCTGTTACTACACCGCTTGCAAATATAAAGATCCATAATTTACCTGAAGAGTTAAGTGGAAGCAATTGACATGTCAAGTTGCATGTGCAATATTCGCGACGATCCTTGGACGGGGCGGTAGAGACAACACCGCGTAAAATAGAGAAACGAGTAGCAAGCTGCAGGGTGCTATTATCGCGTCAGAGTGAACTGCCTTTTATCTCTCAATTTAGTGATAATTTTATGAAGACAAGCAGGCGTCGGCGCCGGCGGCCGTCGCTCCGCACGGCCACGCAGCGTGGTAGGTCCATTGCTTATGGCCACGTTAATTGCACCCGCTATAAGGACGCTCATCGATAACATGATAATGTCTTAAATGCCGGTTGTGTCGGAAAATACATTACTTTTATCGTGTCATTTCAGATTCTGCAAAACAGATTGGTCTTCTTGATGTGGCGCCTTCCCGACAAGCGTAGATTAACACTCGGTATCTTTTAAAATGTTGAGCCGATTAAAATGCTCGAATGCGTGTGATACGAGTGTTTATTTTTCAGACCAGATTGCGCTGGAAACGAGAAACAATGGAGCAATCAGGTAACAAAGGCAGAACCCAAATTCACACAATAGCATTGTAACATACGATTAAGTTTATCTGTCGGCGATGAAATCCTAAGGCTCTTGGTATGCGCCTGTGTCGTTTGAGATGGAATTGATAGACTAAGGCGTGAAGAGATGAGTGCTTTTACTCTCTTTGCAAGTATTTACCTTGAATATTGGTGATATTATAAAAGGAATTCAGTGACTGTTCTGTTTCAGCAAAATCAGCGATTACGAACTTACTTAACCGTTTCATCATCATTATCAGCCAGAAGACGTCCACTGCTGAACATAAACCTCCCCCTTAGAACTTCACACTAAATGACAGCCTAGCATCTGCATCCACTGGATGCCCGCGACTTTCATGTCATCGGTCCATCTAATAGGAGGCCTACCGGCTGCGTCTTCCAGTTCGTGCCACTTCAACTTGCAAATCTGGGCAGCTGACTGTGGGTCTTCGGCGAATATCCTCGTTCCGGATTTCATCGCGCAAAGAAACTCCGAGCATAACTCTCTCCATTGCCCGCTGTGTGACTCTTGAGTTTTTCCATAAGGCCAGCAGTTAAGGACCTCATCTCAGTACCATATGCTATCACTGGCAAGTGTACTAGTTGCTTAAAGACCCTTATCTATAGGTTATAATAGGTTGTAATATTGACGAGAAGAAGTTACGTGATTTCCCGAACGCTGCCCAACCGAGTTGGAAACTTCGGGTGATCTCTTTCCTTAGATGGACCTACCTAACCGGACAATCTATCCAAGATAGTCATAGTTGTCAACAACTACGAGAGTATCGTTCCCAACAACTACCGGCGCGGGTAAAACATGGACATTTGACATAATTTCCAACTTTTCCATGTTCATTTTAAGACTCACTTGTTGGGACTCGCTACTGAAGTCGCTGAGCATAGTATTGAGGTCCTCTAGCAACTCTGCTATGATGTGATGACTATAATATAATCGGCAAAATGAAGGTGAGTGGTGTATTTGTCATTGATGTTGATGCCCAATAAGTTCCAGTCCAAGAGCTTGAAAACGTCCATAATATGCGTTTGTGAACAGTTTCAAAGAGATGACGTCTCCCTGTCACACGCCTTTCTGTAATTGGATTGGTTTCGTGCTCTTGTTCTTTAATCAGATTGACATGGTTTCATACAAACACTTCAGCACTTCGATATTATAGTTGATATGACAATGGAGAGACTGGAGTGGAGAGACTGCAAAATTGAGACTATTTCATAGTCCACAAACGCTAAGCATAATGGCCGATTATACTCCTTATTCTTCTGTTTAATCAGACGGAGCGTGTTTATGCGGTCTATGGTGCTCCGACCTTTACGGAAACCGGCTTGTTCAGGAGGCTGGAAGTCCCCAAACCTGCTTTTGAGACGGTTCGTAATTACTCTGGAAAACAACTAGTACACATGGCTCAGGAGTGAGATGGGTCTATAAATCTGCAATAGGTAAGGCCTTATTACCTTTTTTGAAGAGCAACTACACCCCTGTGCCATGCTTCTGGCGTAGTACCTCTGAGTATGATGGAATTAAATAACTTCTGGAGGACTAAAAGTACCAGTTTTCCACCCGCTCTCATTAGTTCTGTCATGATTCTGTCATCACTCCAGTGCCTTGTTGTTCTTAAGATGTTTCAGCACCATTGTAATCTCGTACAGGCCGGAATGGGGCTGGCTGTCTTTGGTGCAGTTTCGGGTCAGTTTAGCTATCTTGTCCTAAGCTGTGCTGACAACAGGCTGTCGTGTCGAGGTGTACAACCATCCGTAAAAACTCTCGAACTCTCTCAGAATCTCCAGCTTTGACGAAATAATATTGCGATCTTCTCAATCTGTAATCTTCAGCCTCTTCATTTGGCTTTTCTCAATACTCTAATTCTTTGCAAACACTTTCGAGCTCTGGTTCCACTCAATTGCATCCCTAATATAAATTGTATTAAGTATCGAAACGAAGGCTGTGTCGCACCAATTTAGAAATTCGTCTATTAAGTTTGCCACAATATGTTTGCTGAAGACTGCTGTCTCATCTCAGAAACAGTATATAGGAAGTAATCAATGCAAATTAATTCTAACGAAGAGATAAAATTTCTTTGGAGCATCAACATGGCCGTGGAACACGACACAATCCGCGAGTGCGCATACAATTTTGCACTCTCGCAAGAGAACACAAATTGCAACCAGTTGCATAACATGCATTATTTACGCGACAACCTTATAAGAAAGTATTAATGTGATAGAGACTACGTATGTCGCATGCGGTGACTCAGAGAGCTCAATGACCCTCACTCACCCGCCAACGCCTACTATTCCCTGCCATGCACTACATTGCTTCATCTCGAAACGCTAACTTGTTTGAAGAAACACAATTAAACGTCATAACAATTAAACGACGCTCTTTAAGATGTTGTAACATCTTCTTCATTCAAGAGGCGAGCGAACCGGCGACGAGCCAAGCTGATCGACAAAGCGCATTCCATCTCAATATTCCTTCCATTGTACATCCGTCAGAATTATTTATCAAAAAGCGTTGACCGAGTAATCGAGCTCCATTTGAATAGGAAAATCTACACCAATCGACATTTGCCATTTTATATTTGCCGCTATTAAGCAACGTTAATGAACCGAAGAAACGAACTAAACGAAGGCCCTTTCATAGCACCCGATTCATTAAAGTATTCTCCTGAATATGAATTCAAATGCGGTCGCGGTGTCAGTACATCATTGATCAGGTGGCGGTAAACGTGTAAATTTGCATATGACTGCGAGTCCAGTCTCGCGGGCGTCGACTGGAATTAAAGAGGGCCAAGAGAGGCGATCTCGTGTCGATAGTGTCACATGACTAATGGAGCAGGCGCCGATCACAGATAAATCGACAAATAAAAATATGGCCGAGCCACCGCCGCCGTCGGCGCTGCGTGCGCCTTCCGATCTGGCGCGATGTTCCCACACGGCACTCGGTGCCGCCGCTGCCATCCAGTGACTCACTGATTCACTCCCACCAATGAGATTGGACTTTTTATAATATATCACTGTTCCGTTGAGACTACAGAATGCTACATTGATTCTTCTCCAAGTATTTAGCCTGCTCACGATGTATTCCAGTCTAAACTAACTGATTGCTCGGATGAGATGTTGTGACTAATGCTCCCCTATTTATTAAACACCGTTCTGACACCCACACGACATTGGCAGAGTTTAACGTCAAACAATCAATATTATTATTTTAAAAGCTCGGTATATTCATAGCCCGTGTTTACCTTCGGAAACTACGTCTCAAAGAGTCAAAGAGTGCCGTAACCGTAACTTTGAGTAAAAAACTTAAAAGCAGCGCCGTGTAGTAATATAATATTATTATGCACTCAATCACGACAAGCTTTATGTTATGATAACAGTTTATGGCCGGCTTAACCCAGATTTTGTGAGTAACAACATGTCAAACAATATTACTTCAACTAAATGTTATCTCATTTACTAAAATGCTAACATGAATATTACTTCATTTTAACATTAGTCGTTCACATCAATATTACTTCTTTGAAGCAAGGCCGTTATTATTTTTATTAGTAGAGTATTTATATTACTCAACGTTGATTTTAAATATATAAAATACCTAAACTAAATATAGTTTGAAATAAGAGCATGACTAGTTTTTATAAAATGTGTCTCAAAGCTGTTCTCAAGATTTTTTTCAGATTTAATATATAACTCTCATCACAACATAGCTATGTAAGTACCGCGAGATTTGAATTGTGAAGTTAAATTAAAACGTGTAAGTAATAAATAATGGCGTGTAATAAAATGACGACGGAAATACATCAAAAGTAGCTATTACGCAGCGAACTGGGCGGAATTTCATAGGCGGCAAATCTCTGGGCGGCGTAACGTCCTTCTAAAGTCACACGATAACCAAGGGTCGATGAACCATCATGGATATGACTTATCTTTGACACTATCTACCTTTTAACATAGTAACACGCAAACATAATTGTTTACGACATTTACTGCCTTTGGAATAACATATGTTTCCGTAAGTGATGGGTTTTGTTAGCGGCTTGCTAAATCCAAATCGTGAACTCCCGGCGTCGGCATTGGTACTGAAAAAGACTTAGTGTTTGGGTATGTTTGACGTCAATCAATCACGTCGGAGCGAGTGCGGCTTTAGCTGACGACGGTGAGGTACACCGGATACGCGTCTCGCACTCGGTAAATACGAGACCTTGCCAAATGAGCAAGGTGTGCCTACCGGGGCGACAGTGACGGTAGCGGCGCTGCAGGGAGAGGTGCAGCCGCCAGCGCGTCGACAGACGCATCCGCAGCCGGCGCGTGACACGCCATTACCACTAAATATAACCGGTGACAATGAGATACTTCGCCACCGTCCGCCTGATAATTACCAAAATCGAAAGTGCTAAACATCGCAGATCGGTCAGACTTAATAAAAGGAGGTTCAACAACCTAGTCGCGAGAATGACGCCTCGTCGGTATGCGGTTAATATCTAGCGAGATCGAAATAAATCGCTAGGATTATTGCCAAGTGGAAAATCATTATAATATATTGGACGGTCGGAATTCACTTTGACAATATTTTGACAACGTGCGGTCTGGAAGCTTTAGAGCCGTCTTCTTTACAGCTTTACGAGAGCTTTTCTTCATGATTTTTTATTTTCCTGCTCTTGCCACGTTCTATATTTGTATGAAGTGCTTTTTAAAAGATACCATTATAGGTCAGACTTACTTTCTGCTTCAACTAATGACCTTATGTTGGTAGATACAACCATACCGTACGTGAGTTCTCAAGACCATGACATGGTCTGGCGCTTGGTATGGTATGGCGCGTACTTCAGCCGGAGTGTCTGTACTTCAAAACGAAACGCAATTTGAAAAATGTCATTTTATTTAACAGGTATGACTTTCGTTCGATCTGTTTTGTTTTTACGTGACTTGGAAATTTATTTTAATTGTAAAGTTGCACTATGCTTTAACTTAATACTTGTATTTTTGCTGCAGTGTATCCTTATAGTGAGTCAGACAGCTGAATACTTCATGGCGGTAAATTACGAAAGAGACTTGCTTATTTGGGATGTCGGTATGTCTTAAACATAACTGTACAGTTTAGCGTTGAGGCAGATGTAAAACTGGAACGTTTGATTTGTATCTATAATAAGGATATTTACCATGTACATTAGTATGTACTTTTAGGAATCGTTCTAGTAAAACGCTCTAGAAGCTTCAAGAAACACAATCTCTTAATTAAGTGGCACTATCTAAATGTAAAAATATGTAAGCCACCATCCACCTGATCTAGATGGAAATACTGAAGAGGGTCATGAAGACGATGGGTTAAATCCAGAAAAGACATGGGGTATAAAAGGAACGGCAAAATAGGTTATATTGTAATACGAGTAGGTACATAATAGGTGAATAGTGAAGTGCACATTCTGCGTAGTTGTTGACTGTGTTCCGTAGATAAGTAGCGAATGCGTAGCGACGCGGGTACGCAGGGCGCCCGGAGAAACGGGCGCCTGGCCAGCCGTGCCCATCTACGGGCTGCAACTGTATAACCGGAACCACTGCCCCTATTTAGAATGATCACTCCGCAATTTTGATACTTGAGTCGCCTCGTCACTCACTGGCTACTTTAGGGCTTTATTCCTTTTCGGAAGAAACCTTATCGATGAAATGGCAATTACCAAGTAACTAACGCTTAGAAATAGCAATACAATCTATAATAATCCATTGATCTTATTAATAATGGAAATTAATAACTTAATCTGTAAACAATAATTTTTGACACTGGCAAATGTTTGCCTAAACATTAATGACAATCCAGTTAAATCTTAATTTTTATGTCATATTTGAACTTGCTGTCTCACAGGAACTGTTGAATTTTTCGAAATAAAAATATAATATATGTGTTAATCCAGGGTATAAGTTGTCTCTATTCTAAATTTTATCCAAATCCTTTCAGTTGTTTCAGTTGTTTTGTTGTTGTTGTTTCGGGATGAAGAAACAAACTTACTCACACACAAGCTTTCGTATTTGTAATATTATACAGGGTTACGCGGAAAGGACGTACTGAGTCCAAAAACTGTTGTTCCAAATTGTTTCGAATGTAATGTCCGTTATCTATGGAGCAGCTGATATTTTTTCACAATTTCAGAGTAATGATGGGTACTATGGCCCCTTTCGGCTTAATACACCTGTTCCGCGTAACCCAGAATATAAATTATTATTTATTTTTTAAATTTATGTTATTCATCATTTTCATCAGCCAGAAGACGTTTACTGTTGAACATAAGCACCTCCTTAGAGCGACACACTGACCGACAGCCTGCCATCTGCATCCACTGGTTGCCCGCGACTGTCACGATGCCGTTGGTCCATCTAGTGGTCCGGTTTGTGGTCTTACTCAAAATACAGAGTCCACTATATCAAGTCGACCTGAACATCCTAAGCATATGTCTACATCCTCCAGGCATTAGCTCTCCAAACTCATGTCTTTACCGAAACCCATAAAGCATGTCGACATTGTTTTTTCTGGTACATCGAGCGTGAAGTCTGGAACAATGGTTTATAATAGGAAACATCCGCCAGACACGAGGCTAAGTTTAATGGTTAGATTTCGCGTCGTAGCCATCAGACTAGAGAACCCTTATATCTGATCCAATGAAATATGTAGAAGCGGTTAAATTATACTGAGCAGCGCACAGTTGTGACGTGAATTTGTATCGATTTTTAGCAAGCTTTACATTACGAGTAAGTAGAGTCAGCCCCCATATTGAAAAAGTAATAAAGGTACCTCGAATCTTCACCTTGAGTTCTCATTTTTTAAGGTTCCCTTTGTTGGTCTTTCAAGCCACCATTCATTGTTAGTGTCGTCTCTCAAGGTTTCTCAGTCCACCTCAAATGAAGACAAAGTGAGACATTATGTCATATATGACGCCATCAGATCTATAGACATCCTTTATTGAAGTAGCCTTAATATTGAGGAATAATTAAGATTACCTTATTTTATCGATTGAAAATGCCAAAACACGAATTAACTTTACAAGTGAGGCTAAGGAGAGGTAACGTCTACAAAATGAAGGAGAAATTCCAAATTACGAAAGAGTATTTAGAAAAACTTTTTATGGACTTATGGAAAAATTATAGAAAGGTATACAATCCTGGCATAAACATGTAATTAAGAAGACCCTAAGGATTGCGATAAGAGCATATGTTTTTCAGGTTTCAGACGCAGAAATATAGACCGAACGTGGCTTTAAGCAGGACGCACAAAACATTTCTTTTTCCATCCAGACTCGATGAAAATTGGCACACCGCATGTAATAAAACCGGCGAGCTTTGCAAACTAGGGCAGCCTATCGAGCGACGTATCCAACGACTGGAGCCATGTAAATTATCCATAATGCGACGATGTCGGGAGGTCGTCGCTCTATCATTATGTACCAACTATCTACGTATAGCTCTAACGCACTAAAGACATAGTATGAATTTGTTCCTACTAACCTTATAAAACCACTTGTTGGGGATAAATCGGTTTTATAATTTTAATTTTAGTTGACTTTTCAAAGCATATCGAGCTTATAAAATAGCATAACTATTTTTTATGCCATAGATGGCAAACAAGCAGACGGGCCGCGTGATGGTAAGCAGTCACCGTCGTCTATGGATACTGGTAACACCAGAAGCATCACAAATACGTTCCCAACCATTTAATACTATTAACTTTGCGCACAGTTTTGTGCTTTGCGGAAGTTTATCTTCAAAACTAATTCATATATTTCATGTGTTAATATCTATTTAAGCATGTTATTTAAAAATATATATGTATGTATATCAGTCTCTGGCAGCCATATTACAAGCTTTGCTTAGTTTGGGGTCAGATGACCATGAGTGCAATAATGTCCTAGATATTTATTTATTTATTTTATTTATTTATATATATAATGTCTAATCAGGAGTTTCAAGATAATTTAGCAAGAATTACTTCAAGGCTTTTATTCACAAATTTTGTCATGATGAATTTTGAAAGGTTTACCAGACCAAATCTGACAATTTTTTTAATTTATTCGGTTTACTACGGCAATGGTTTAACCGTCGCCGTAGTTACGAAAAATGAAAGTTTTATTTTTTTGTTTCAATTTTCTTAATGCAAATTCATGTAAATTAAAGAATATTACTAGTCGTATTACTAGTACCATAATAGTAGTACCACCTCGGGGCATTAGAGTCTATTGAGAAACGTGTCAAGAGGCTCATCAGCAACGAAGCCCTAGTTCAGACTAAGTTACTTAGTCTTGAGTATCGGCGTAAAGTTGCTAGTCTACCGTTTTTTTATCGGATACATTTCGGAGAGTGTGCATCGGATCTGCATGATCTGATTCCCTCTTGCCCATTTTTCTATCGGACTGCCAGAGCGGGCATGAGAAATCGACACCGCTTTATGGTTGATATTCAGAAAACCCGTACGAAGCGCTTTGATTCCACTTTTATTATGCGAACTGCTAGTCTGTGGAATGCGCTACCTGAATACGCATTCCCCTGTAGTTACAATCTGGGTGTCTTCAAATCACGAGTGAATCGGTTCCTTCTAGGCAAGCGTGCTCCATCGTAGACCGAATCAGGCTTATCATCAGGCGAGCTGGCGGTCAAACGGAAGCCATTTTTTTTTAATTAATTATCCCTTGTGTACATGACACGACATTGAAGGGGAAATACGAAACGAAAATACACCATAGATTCGTATAAAGACAAGTTTTAAATGTTGAGAGTTGCCTTTTAATACAATTAATTTAATTTATGGTCTACGTATTAAATAATTACTTACCATGTTGATGCGTAAAAGGTTTTCGAGTAGTGTAGACAATATTTACTAGTATAAATAAAAATAATATACGACATAGTTAATGATTTCGGTTACAATGTAGTGTGTATTTTCTTTCAGAAAATATTTGTACGAAAAACCGACTTAAAAAATATTTAAAAAACTTAAAAAGTGCCTTTAAAATTTGAGCGTTGGCCTCGATTTCTCTGGGATCCCATTATCAGATTCTGACTTGGTGACAATGGTTCAAAATTGGAAGTATACCCTACCAAACAATTGTTTTTTTTTTAATCGAACAACAGTTGGAGGAGAAATCGGTAGTAGGTGGGTAGCCGAACATAGAACCGTCCTTCTTTTCTTAGGTCGGTTAAAAATTTAAATATCTGTGCCTGCATGTTATTTAACAAAAACTCAATATAGCATACAGAAAAGGAAGAATAAGGCAATAAATCTATCTTCCTCTTTTTTCGTGCAAGTGCCACTGGTTGGTATGACCAGTTTACTACCCATTTGAACAAACTTATATAAGTGCATGGCGATCAACGTCTGAAAAAATCATACACCGCAAAAAACCTCTTCAGACTACGCTATGACATATCGTACATAGCTTCATAGCGTTCTCTGTACAACCCGATGCCCTGTGCTTTATAGCTCTATGATCTCTTGAATTAGAGACACATTCATACTTACCGATACTCGTTATTATTATCTAAGGGCAAATGTGGGCAGTACTATAGATAAACGTACAATACCGTAGTCTGAATACGCCCTAATGAGTGAGATTGTAAGTACATATTTTTTTCGCACAAGCAATCCTTACTAGCGACAACTGCCGTACCTAGTAGATTTAATCAATAGAAAAAATCTAGACAGCCAGACGACTGATGTTGCCCCATATTGCAATCGATGCGTGTAATAATATATTGCGCTCTATACTATAGCGTAATTTATAAGTGTTGTTTTTATAACGACAATGACATCAGCGTCGTCGTCAAATGTACAAGATACGTACATAAGATACAGCATTATAGTTTAGGTCCGCTGGCTTAGATTTAATTGTAATTTTCTGAATACATTTAAGTTTCTGTTGATTACATTAAAAGTGAACCTTTTTAATGATGTTTTAAAATAATTTTAGCATTGTCAGTCGGAAATATTTGGTGTAATATGGGTACTACAAATTATTGCGCGTTGAAGTCTTTTATATGGATGAAGTAGCTCTAGATTTTTGCTGCAAAAAAAACTCAATTTAATGACTTAGAACTATTTCAGGACTTTGTATCTTTTATAAAAAGCCAAAAAAGCATACAATCTGTATTCCGATTACTCAAATGATAGTTTAGAGATTGGGCTAATATTGTAACATATTGACTGCCCCGGTAGCTCAGTTGGTAGTGAACCTAACTTCTGTGCTTGGGGGCGTGGGTTCGATTCCCATCTAGGACAAACATTTGTGTGATGAACATTTGTGTTTGTTCTATGTCTGGATAATTATATCTATTTAAGTATGTATTTAAAAATATATATGTACGTATATCAGTCTCTGGCAACCATATTACAAGCTTTGCTTAGTTTGGGGTCAGATGACCGTGTGTGCAAAAAATGTCCCAGATATTTATTTATTTTATTTATATTTATATTATGTAAGTATATGAGTAGAAGCGTGCGTGGGCTTAGCTCTGTTTCTAGACGGTACTTACAGGCTTCACAAGAGCTTAGGATATGAAAGTCGTAGCATTCCCTGTGTATACACAAACATGTTCCCCGACCGATTGAGAAGAGTGCTCCGATCCATTACAGTCTGTGAATAAACAACTGCATCATCACTCCATTACCACCATTAAGTTAACGCGCTTAAGTGCTAGAACAGCATGAGTGAGTTTACACTCGATGTTTGTTGAATCAGACGATGGGTAATCTCTAGAAATTGACATTCGGCGCCAAAAGCAGCGTGAGTGATTGTGAGTACACCAGGCGTGAAATGGAAGCGAATAGGTAAATATTTACTAAGACTGGATTCATAAGTGGCTCCATATTTGTTCACGGCTATTTTATTTCATTACGGTTGACCATTTATACTGCCGGAGCTTTGCAAACATTATTAGCGTCAAGCGTCAAAGTAAAGCATGGCACATCGTTATCGTGTTTGCGGCCAAATCAGCCGGAGTCTTTGATGTTGTAAAAACAAATGATTACTCTTGATGTGACATCAACTCTTTCTAAATAAAATAAAATAAACGAAGGAAAAATAATTAATTGGGCGCGTTTTTGCTCGATCTTGAATCTTTTCGTTTGTGCAAATGCATTCCGGTAACTATAAAATGTTCTCAAATAGTGCCTTTAGTCAAGCGGTAAAAGTTATTCAATTTTCATAATCGCTATAAACTTTTTTCTCCTGCTCAATTTACAGATCGGACAGGGTCCTTAAGGTGTCGCCGTATAAGAAAATTATCAGCTGCTAAATAATAATGAACGTCGGAATGTTCACGTCGCCGGTCGTCGCGTTTTTATTCACAAAGATCTACTGTCGGCCTGCTTACCGGACTCTTAACTATAATGTGAGTAATTGGAAACGAGGAAATTTAAATGATTATAGTCACGTTCGACGGGTTCCAGCCATTTCCACGAATAAAGTTCCCGAGCCAAGGTAATGGATGCTGCAACTGCAAACAGTTTTTTGTCACATCTTTTATGAGCGGCATTACCCACTAAACTAAATATAAAATTTAACGTTTTATTGCTCACGAATAAAAGATATACCGTACAGATAAATATATGTTGTAATATCAAACTTCTCAAGTGTTATGAATATTAACGATAAAAGCACTTTGTCTTAGTTGTTGCGATTTGATAGAATGAGAGATGAATCAGAAATATACGAAGCTCGTATGTATATTACTAAAAAAAGTCGACATTACTTCTATAATCATTTAAGCTGTAATGGTTATTCGGCTATTTATTACTGCATTATAAATATCCCGTACCAAAACTGTAAAAAAAGACCCCGGCGTATAGAGACATTTTATTTGCAACTGAGAGACGAGAGCAACGAGAAGAGCAAGTTGCTCGCCTAATGGTAAGCGATACGTTTGCCTTTTTTTAATGATACTGGGTGACGAGACGAGCGAAGTCGGTCGCCTGATGCCTCTTCACGCTTGCCGATAACAGCAATATTATTTTATATGGCCAAATATGGGCAATGAAATATTTTAATTTAATCAGGTAGGTAGAAAAATTACAAAACAGTTTTAAACAAAGGTGTTATTAAGTTTTGTAATATAATATTTTATTTTACATGGAATTTTGAAAAGAAAGTTTATATTCTTTGGATACGTCAACGGAACCTTCGACGAGGAAATTTTACACACGTTTTGTGCGAATGTACGATGTGCGCTAGGGTTGCCACCTTTTTTTTTTTAAAGCAAATAGAGTATATATAAGGTCGGGGAAAAAGTTTCTTCGTATTTTATAAACAAATTCAAGACATATTTTTTTCAAGTTTAATTACATTTAATTATAATATATATGTACCATTTTGTTCGATAACTTGTTGCCATCTTTTAGGTAGTGACATGACCCCGTTGCTGTAGAAATTTTGGGAATTCTGATCAATAAAATGCAACAAGTAGTTTTGACAGTCCTCTCTTGATGTTAATCTAACACTACCCAAAGAATTCTGAAGAGATCGAAACAGGTGGAAATCTGAGGGTGCAAGGTCAGGGCTATGTGGTGGATGCATTAACACTTCCTAACCAAGCTCTCTAAATTTTTGCTGAGTGGCCAAAGATGTGTGCGGTCTGGCGTTATCATGATGAAAGACCACACTCTTTATGTTGATCAATTCCGGCCGTTTTTTCTCAATTTCTTGTTTGAGTCTCATCTGCTGTTGGCAGTAGAGATCCGAATCGATGGTTTTGCCCGGCGGTAAATGCTCATAATGAACGATGCCCTTCCAATCCCATCATACACACAGCATCACCTTATTACGTGTTAATCTGGGTTTCGCTACAGTCTGTGGTGCTTCACTGCCTTTTGACCATGATCGTTTGCGCACATTCTTGTCGTAGGTGATCCATTTTGCATCACCAGTGATCAATCTTTTCAAAAACGGTTCGGTTTCTTTACGTTTCAATAGAGAATCGCAAATGAGTACACGATTCATTTGGTTTCTTTCAGTGAGCTGGTGTGGCACCCAAATATCGAGTTTTTTTTGTATACCCAGTTATTTTCAAATGGGTCAAAACTGTTTTGTGGTCAATCCCCAGGTCTTCAGCTACGTCGTAACTACTAATATGCCGATCTTGGTCCACTTTTCCAGAAATGGCATCGACTTTATCCGTTACAGGGCGACCAGAGCGAGCTGTATCTTTGACATCAAAATTCCCGGACTGAAAACGCTTGAACCAACATTGTGCTACTCTTGATGACACTGCATTAGGTCCATAAACGTCACAAATTTTATTCGCGGCTTGTGTCGCATTTTTCAGTTTTTTGTAATAAAATTTCACAATATATCGAATTTCTTCGTTAGATTCACTCATTTTATCGAACAAAAAAACAATTGAAAAATGGCGGGAAATTGCTTTTTACTTTTTATATTCCTTTTTTAAAATGTCATATTTTTAATGGTATCAAAACCAGCCAGATACAAACAGTACAATCGATGAGATTTTTACTACAACTTTATACATACAAAATACGAAAAGACTTTTTCCCCGACCTATTATTTAATTTTTTTGGTTAAAAAACAGTACAACATCTGAAAATAAAGTACTATTTAC
This sequence comes from Agriopis leucophaearia, assembly GCA_949125355.1. NCBI lineage: Eukaryota > Metazoa > Arthropoda > Insecta > Lepidoptera > Geometridae > Agriopis > Agriopis leucophaearia. The sequence continues at coordinate 9,789,728 of OX421275.1, forward strand.
TGACCAAACTATTTCTCTTCCATACATATTTTTTGTTACTTCTAGCAACATCCATCAAATATTTGTTACTCTTAAATATATTAAGTTTTAGGTTAAGTTCCAAAACAATCCGTTCTGTTATGGCGGCTCCACATTAGTGCCGTGAATTCACGGCATGAATTCATGGCACAAGTCGTGCCCTTCACATTCACGGGATGCTCAGAGTCGTTCGTGAAACCCACCGCGAAATGGACGTAGAAGCGGCTGCTGCAATAACTTTGTTTGCTGTGGCAACATATTACTATTTAGACGTCTAAAACAAGAAAGTTATTAAAAAGCGTTGGAGACAAAGAAGATGGTGGATGACGTCCGTACGCCTTTATAGTCCGGAGTAAACAAGGAGTAAACTGGCTCGGGGATGTGAATGTGGATGTACGCGTGAACGCCGCGCGAAGGGGGCGCGAACCCTTTGTCGCGGGACAAAATACCGACTCTGATCGGGGAACAGGCGTAAACGCGCGTGAACCCCACGAAACCCCTCCACATTCACGTTCACGCTTGTTTTCGGAGCTTCACGGCACGAATGTGGAGCCGCCATTACACGTAAAAAAAAGAAGTTATAAAAAAAAACTTCTTAGGTAAAAGTAAGTATTTTCACGTACTTTCCTACCCTCATAAAGTATAAAGTACATTTGGTCAAAATAGATTACAATACTTTATTATAAAGTACGGGTGGCAACCCTAATGTGCGCTTCGAACACCTATGTGTAAAACAACGATTACAGTAAACTAATGACATTTCCGAAGACGTTCCGAAATAAAAGAAGCCTTTAGACGTTTAAATAGCTCATTATCGACTTCTCGACAGTCATAATAATAATCTAACACTATCCTAACAAACAGAATTTTAACTCCAAGAGGCCTCGTTATTCATTCCTGAGCGTTGTTGTTGATGTTTATGAGACAATCAATTACGCGCGCTGTGCACGAGCGGTACTTGCAATTTGTACCATATTAATTATGGCCACAACAGTTCTTATCGTGAACCTGATGAAATTTTATATCCTTGTCGAGTTCCGCCGCTGACATACCAAGTTTCACTGAGGTAAAGATGCGTTTGACATGTCCTACGTAAACATCACTACATTAGTGCACGCAACAGACTTGTAGTTCCACTGACAAAGTCTTCGAGAGTCAGACTTTGAAGCTTTGTTCTCTTGATTGAATCACACAACACCACGGCATAGGCTACCCAGGTGGGTTTCTAGGGGTTCCCGATATGAGGACATGATTTCTTTTTTTGCTTGTGTCAGTCATTAGGAAGATAAGAATAAATTCTCATCTGGTTAAGAAATAGGAACTCGACTAAAGCGATTGTTGACCAAAAGTCGGCAAATCGGTACTTCTCTATAATTTCTTTACTCCTCCCCCCAGAAATCAAATCCTGGGTAAGCCTATGCGCCACGGTAAGCGGCAGTACCAATCATTACTCCTCACCGCTGTAGCCTGCTTCGATGTATCTAAAAGTTTTTCATACAATTCTGTGTCTGACACCGCGTCATGCTTACCACAGCGTTTTGCGATCCGATCAAGTGACCTTAGCTTTAGTCTACCGTGTGCATTACGCTACACCATTCTTTGTGTTTTGCATAAAAAGTTATATTTCGCGCACGACAAGTCTATCGTGTGCCTTTGCCTTAAGTGTGCCTTTAAGTAACCTACTGCGGGGTCGAATTAGGTCTAATCTCTACGAAAGTGGTAGTCAGATCACGTAGTGAGGATAGTGTAGGATGAGTGGCCGAGCGCAGAGCGCCGCGCGGCGGATGCACGTGCGCGCAATGGGCTAGCGTGCCGAAGCACGGCCTGCACTTCCGACTCACATTCATTCCCGCGCCATTCATACAACTGCGTCATTCATTTAATTCAAGTTCATAACGAGAGCCGGCACCCGTACGTGGGAGGAGCTCCGTACTGTGACACACCCGCGAGGCAATACCGACCATTATTGAACTTTTATTGCCGATACGGATAAACCGTTTCCACGTTCGAGTTTGAATCTTTCCATAAAATAAATTGGAAATGTCGTAATTTGGAACCGCATTATCGTTTCTTGGTATTGGGTCCGGAGCGCATCGGATTCTCTAAGGCGCGCTATATTTCACCGGTTCGGAGTGTACTAATTAAACGTGAGTACCCCGGCGGAGCAGACGCGGCCGCTGCCATCGACTCCCCGGGCCGGGAGCGGCGGTGAGGTGTGGGTGCCACACGGCGCGGCCGTCTTCGGTGTGGCGCCGAGATGGTATCAGCGTCCCACCACCGTGCCATACTTTTCTAACTTTTTGGTGAGTCGTCGGGTCGCGCGGGGGCGTATTGTGTGCAATTGTAGCACGCGAGGGCACCTCGGGCCGACGACCCGTCGGACCAGTCCCCGCCCCGTGCCTCTATAATCTGACAGCATTATGGGAGACCCGGCGCCTTTGTTGGCTACCGGCTTAATGAGGATCCGTGGGTGGCTTATGACACGTCAGGATCTGATCATAAAGGTGCCAAAAATTCTACCTGGCTGAGGCTATACGCGGCCGGCGACATTCCTATATCGCGCCTTACAAAATTAATGTCTATTGTGTGCGTGCGCCGACAGAAGGTGTTGGGGATTACGGATGACACGGTGTTCGATTCGCTCCGCGCCGCACCGGTTTCTTAAATAATTCACGTTCATATAAAAATAAGTGTTCGTTTGTATTTGAACGCTTTGCGAGCCGAATCAGCGATGACTCCCCGTGTATCGTCGAGTTTAATTGAGATGTATGCACTCAAATTCTTTGACCCCAATTAATTTCGTGGAAGTGAAGCGGTCGAGCGTTAATTAAGTGCGCTAATATTTGCTGAGAACACGCTAGCGGTCAAACACAATGTCGATTGTACTCACAATATTTGCTTTGAAAACAGTAATCAGATTGATAAAATCTTTTCTCAAAGACCTCGCGAGGAAGCGCGATCAATTAGCAAAGTTAAACTAGGGATGAAAGAGTCATTAACAACAAAATTCAAGTGATTCTCGCGCTGTTGTTTTCTCGGTCGACGTTAAACATTTGCGCTAATCGCCGTTCACAGCCGCACTATGATGTAACCAATTGGGATTTTCCGTTTGTTTAACAACCTAATTGTATGCATGTTTAAAGTCGTAACAATTACGTACTGATTAAAGTGAGTGCATGCGTGTTTTAATGCAATTTGAGTGCATGGACACGTGATGTCACAGAGCGGATCGTTTGTTACGGCGTGCAGCGCAGGCACCGGGGCAATGAACCAAACACTGAATTGGCCATAAGTGTCCTGCGGAGTCCGCGCGCGCATACGCATCCAGCGCGATTTACGACACACCGTCACACCACCCATCGATCGCATCATATCGAGCTCAATTAACCTTTCGTGAAAGTTGTCTACACAATTAATACGCACAACAATAGCCGCACCTCAAATATTTTAGTTGGCGTCGCCCACAGAAAAGAGAATTTAGAAAAAAAACTCACTTCAGTGGCGCCGTCGTAGACACGGTTACATGGAAATGTAAAAACAACTACATACTTACTAATATAATAGATACTTTGATTAATATAACATAATTAAATAGAACAAAAGCTGTTAAATCATCAAAGAACTAAGTGTATGAGTAGGATGAAATGCGAGACAATACTGCAACACCATTGAGTCGCAATCATGTGTGCACATTTTCATTCCATGCGCGTCGGCCGCGGTGCCATATAAACAATCTTATATAATATTTGCGTATAAATGCGCGTTTAAAACATTCCAGAAGTGAGGGTTAGGTATCCGCTAATAACTTGGCCACTTTACATCTTCACATTCAATGTTTGATAGGTACGGAGATGCCTATCCAAGAATCCGGGTAGGCGCCTATGGCTCGGCCCGTTTTGAAGTGTGAATCCCAGAATGCAATCAACTCGAGTATTATTCCTTATGATTATGCTCTGGCTCGTCTAGATGTCGGCGTCTTTAGATGCCTTCAAGTAGGTATACCTACAAAGTATCAGGAAAAAAGCATTTCCATAGTAAGACCACTTGAGGAGGTTAAAAGATCAGGCGATAAGAGCCAATCGCCGAGTTTAAAAATAACAATGCGTAATACTTTGTTAAATGTAAGTAGGTATTTCGTTTGTATTTTTATAAGTGACGTCGTTGTAACAATACAAAATACTGTAATCTCGCAGAGGTGAAGATCAATGTGATTACTAATTATGATTTGATTTGTTACTAATTTGGGATTCTATATTTAGACATTTTCATTTTAGGCATCTGCTTATTGATAATTAAGTTACTGTGCTTAAAATATTTTCTTACACAAAGCTCTGAGATTGTTTGTTAATACAATTGCAATCTGTATTGAAATACGTTATTACTTTGTGAATTAATTGCACTACACACATAAGGACAAAAAAAAAGACATCTATAATTTTTTATTATGTAAAAAACTGGCTTGGTTTTCACTCATTTTGTTTATATTAAACGGGATTTACTAACGTCAAAAAACAAAGCGACACGGAGCCACGCGCGCGCAATCGCCTTGAAAAAGACCACTGGTTTTTTAATTGATATATTTAAAAAAATAGCGCACTATCAGTTGGCAGCGTAACCAGCATGCTAGCGACATTACCAAGCTGAATGGCAATGCTCATGCGTTGAGTCAGAAACACGCTAGCATCACATTAACCAGACTCTCTGAAAGATATTTGAAAATAAGGTTAGCTTCCGGTCCCCATGGGCCCAATGTTTCGACCCCAAATGACTCAAATATGTAACCACTGCCGAGGTTAGCATATTTGCATATTTGTACCATAATTGTATTAAAAATATTATTTTGTTTGTCAAAGCTGAATATTGCACGAGTCGTGTAATCGAAGAAAGATCAAAATTTCTCGATAATAACCGATAACAATCACACAATCAGATGTTATCTAACGCTAATACGATAACGAGCTTTACCATCGATCAAAATACGAGTAGATGCGACGACGTGGCTCGTCAGGTGACGAGCAATGAGAATTTCGTATCGTTCCGCGTGGTTTTCGTGTGTACTACACAATTACGCAATACACGGGCCTGAAATTAGCGCGCCCTTTCAGTCGGTCAGCATGCAACCGCCACCCACCTGTGGCTCGCGTCGTACGCGGACGGATATCGCGACGCGATCGTAACTATACAGGGCTATTGGTTATTTGTAGAGATCCCCGAATAGTTATTATGGCTAGTTATTAATTAATTATTATAGCTATGGTAGATCAGCGGTAAATCGTCATTCTTCATGGCGAATACTCGAATTATTCGCCTATATTCACCAATACCAAAAGTTGATATAATACTTAATTAACAACAATAAGATAGCTTCTAGTGAATTTGAACCTAACTATATTTTTTTTTTTTACATAATATTTTTTATTTTATTTTCATCGCTTTTTATTTTTATTGATGGTAACTCGCCAGTTTGTAAGCGACGATGTGGTCGAAGATGAAGCACGCAGACTTAGAAGATACCTATTCACTCTTGACTTGAAAAGGCCCAGATTATAATATGAATACAGATCAAAAACACCTGACTTTACTCGCTAAATGTGACTGATTTAATAACCTTTTTTTATATTTATGATAATTAGTTTGTTATGTTGTTGATTGTGCAGAACTATAAATAATTATAGCTTGATTATTTTAGCTTTGATTTTTTTGTATAGTTTTTTTAATTTTTATTGTAAAAGCCATTGCGGGCAACTATTCGCCAATGACGAATAACAGAAAATATTATTCGCTATTCGACGAATAATGAAAAAAATTAGAATCATCTCGAATATCAAATAATAGTGACTAATCGCGGCATCTCTATTTATATATTTGCTCAGATCAGATAAACAAGGAAGATATAGTAAATTGGCGTGGCGGTTGTGAACGCATCAGGCCTAAATCAAGGTTAATAACTTTAGTTGAACCCACCTGCAGACGACCTTACTGCCCATTTTTAACAGATTTCCAAAAAAGAGAAGGTTATCAATTCGATTGTATTTTATTTTCTCGCATGTGGACTACATAATTACATACATTTATTAATTAGTTCATTGGTGTCGCTTGAAGTTAATCAGTGTGCGTGAAAAATGTGTATAAGTTTCCCGTAGTTTTTGCGTTAGGCGGGTTAGAGTTATTGTGATAAAAGTGGGTGGAACATGGAGACAGTCAAACACGTAACCACGATAATCGTACTAAGGCATTTCTCCCTTGTTTTTCTGATCTGAGGTTTGCTAACAATATCTCGCTACAGCTTCCTTACATCACCATATTACCAACAACTGTTGATACATTACATTTTTGACCGAGCGAAGAGCGGTGTTTCATTGTATGTTTGTATATTTATTTAACTTCATGAAATAATGTAGCAGACAAGTAGTTCATATTAATACAAAAAATTGGTCTATGAGTTGGAAAGATATTAATAGGGGTCGCGAGGTCTCAGTCAAGTAGTAGGTTTAAAATGAATGCTTTTTTTTTAAATCCATTCACCTTTTTTTTGGGAATTTTTTAGTTATGTATTTTAAAGTTCCAAGAGTCGGCTCCTTAGCTTCTCTCGGGCATTCCTTCTCATTTTTAGAACCGCGTAAAATTATTGCCAGTTAGGTGCAGTCTTAATTCAAATAGTATATTTGTTTCTGTTAAAGGAATGATAAGATTGTTGAGACAAAAGATTAAAAGTCATGGGATTTATTAAAAGTTATAGAAGTATACTGGGTTACGCGGAAAGGGTGTACTGAGCCGAAAAGAGTCCATAATAGCCATTATGAACATCTTTTATGGTGGGATCAACTCTGAAATCGCCAAAAAAATAACAGTAATTTTTTCGCGATTTCAGGATTCAGGACTCAGGACAAGTGCGAGTTGTTCATAATGATTCGGCTCAGTTCACCCTTCCCGCGTAACCCTCTAGTAGTTGGAAATAATAAAATGAAGCTGCCTGCGAGATGTTGTTAGCTAATCTACACTAATATTATAAAGAGGAAAGATTTGTACCTATTTTTGTATGTTTGTATGTTTGTAATGAATAGGCTCCGAAACTACTGAACCGATTTGAAAAATTCTTTCACTGTTGGAAAGCTACACTATCCCCGGGTGACATAGGCTATATTATATTTTGTAGCGAGGCCGAAGGCCGAGCTTACACTCGTGCGAAGCCGGGGCGGACGGCTAGTTATCAATAAATCTGTATAAATAAATCACATTTATTATCGACTCACTCATAAAACTGATCAGTTACACGAACTGCATGCACCTAATGATGCAAACTCATTTAAACTTATAACCATTATGGCACCCGGAACTTTAGCTGAGGCCGGCGAGATCTTCAAATATGTGGACATATTGTCTTGGAAATTTCTCAACACGTCACCTCTCGTCTCGGTCGCTTGTCTAGACATCACAGACGACTTTTTCCTCTGTTCTCGGTAATACGGTTTTTGGCAGACATTTTAATATAGACTTGGCAACATTTTGTAACTTATCAGTCGGAAAATGAATGAAAGCTGTCGTGTGCGTGAGTCACGGACGCTCGACAATGTCTTAGAAAGTCCTTGCTGTCCATTCCATTCTAATAATAAATAAATAATGACATCATACGTCGCGCAAGGCTGATGCTGTAAAGTTTGTAACATACGAGATTATGCTTCGTTTTCATCATGGAAATTATCACGACATAGAGTGACAGCGCACAAGTTACGACTATGAGTATTTCTTTATTTTGGTGCTGGAAAATTTTAAAGATATTTTTATATGAGACTAGGTGTTGCCCGCGACTTCGTACGCGTAAAGTTGCGACTATGAGTATTTTTTTTATTTTGGTGTAGGAAAATTTTCATTATATTTTTGTATGAGACTAAGTGTTGCCAGCGACTTCGTGCGCGTAAAGTTCACGCCAAGAGTATTTTTTTTATTTTGGTGTGGGAAATTTTTCGAATATTTTTGTATGAGACTAGGTGTTGCCCGCGACCTCGTACGCATAGATTTTCGTATAAACTTTCAACCTCCACTGGCCCCCTTAATTCGGCCCTATCGCAAAATACTTATTTTCCTTGGCGGACATCTACATTCTACACCTACACCCCATATATCCAAACCTGTACCAAATTTCAGCTTCATAGGTCAAATAGTTTTCGAGATTTGTTATGCGTTAGTCAGTGAATGGTATTTCACTTTTATACAGATAATAGATTAGCTATTGTCCACGACTTCGTACGCGTACACTTTCATGTATGTAATTTGCAACTTCCATTTGCCCCCCTAATTTAATTAGCCCTTTCGCAATATTCTTTCTTAGCAGACCTCTACAACCCATAGGAAATCAACCTACCAAGAGTCAGCTTCGTAGGTCAAGTATCTCAGTGAATAAGTGGAAGGTACTTCGCTTTTATATAAAATGACCTACGAACTCGGTAAGCTGACTTTGTCCTGCCATAGACCTCGTTTTTTTTTTACAAGCAGTTAGGTATAAAACCAAAAGTTAGCGAAGTTAAATTTAAATGTCAATAGATTTATGTACATTCTATATTATACGTTATTATTATAAACGCGATAAGATTGCAGGATCGTACGAGAACGATTACTATATTGATATAAGTACTATGATGATATTGATGTACTATGATATAATAATCTCAATTCATTTTAATTCTTTTCCGAGCTATAAATTGTGTGATGTAAATATTACATCTGTCATATTCGGTAAGTAGGTCCTTATTACCCCCAAATGGGGCTTGTAGGTGACCAATTAGCGCTCTAGGGTAATAATGTAGCTAGAAAAGCCCTAAGGCGGTAATTTAAAAAAACTTCACTCTTTAAAAAAGTTCGCGTACATCTAACCATCATACTGGCGATAGACATCATGCATTCAGCCCAATGACAAAAGAGGTCGCTTCGCTATTCAGCCTTGTCTTCGTATGAGTATAATAGTCATCAATTTTAAATATCGAACGGCGAAGCTCAATTTCGTTTTTGAAAAAAATAATTTAAAAAAACATGAAAAAAAGCAGGAATAGCGAAGCGACCTCTTTTGTCATTGGGCTGAATGATGAATAACGGAAACTATTCAGCTTTCAAAAAATGAAACATCTTTCTCAAGAGATGATCCGCAACCATCAACTTCTGCTGAAGAAAGCTTCATCCCGTCAGATTTTGTCCATGACCAACAAATATTACAATCTCAAACTATTAACATACCCAAAAAACACCTGTCCCTAAAATTTTAAAATTGTTCTCATTTCACTATAAATTTTAAATAATAAAATATTTTATTCTTGTAATGCCGGTTTTTTTCTACTTACCTTCACAATCGAGATGTAAAGCAGAGTATATAGTTAGCTCGGGTGTAAGCATCAATTGCTCCCTCGAACTATAGGTGGCCTCGCTGCGCTCGTGCGCCTAAATATCTCGGGCTGCAATTGATGCCTTACAGCCCTTGGCTACTAATCTACTATTATAGGTTTCAAAAGTGAGTATATCCACTATTAAACTAAAGAAACTTCTAATTGAAAAGGTATATTACTCCTTAGATGATTTTTTCAATGATAAAGTCATTATAGTTTAAGATAATTCGATTTAATATGACATAAATCTAATTTGACATATCAATGAGAATAATGTATTTTGAAATAAGCATTTTATTTTATTACTAGTTTTTTTGCCCGCGACTTCGTACGCGTAGATTTTCATATAAACCTTCAATCCTTTTTTCTTCCCTTAATCCGGCCCTTGCGCAGAATAACATTGCCTATACTTCAATCTGGTCATAGCTAAGCATATTCGTGAAAACCGCATTTAAATCTGTCCGGTGGATTAGGAGATGTGCGTGGACAATTGTTTGTCCACGCACATCTCCGTCCAAACAGACTAAAATTCTAAAAACTATCTTAACGTGTCCAACTGCTTATTTTAAGACGCCCTGTGTGTTTTTGTTTTTTTGATATCTCGCAATTACAGATTTTTTAATCTCTACGTTTTTATTATATGTACCTATAGATATAGATTAGTCTTAAGATCTTAAATGTAAAGTTTGAAAAGACTTTTCTGTGATAAGTCTTTTACCATTTATTTACATATTTATGTCTTCAATTTCGCACACCATCCGGTTGGAACATGGCGAACTTTATTATCTTACCACACCATCGCAATCGACCCGGGTATGTCCTAAAACTGCGATCAGAACCACCGAAGGATGGGCAGCAGCGTCCTAATAGTACACGGTGAACGAACTGCGATTCTTAAGCCGCCTGCCAAGCGTGGGGATTATGGCAACACCCCTCTTTATGAGGAAGGCCTCTGTCCAACAGTGGACGTTAATTGGCTGATGATGTGTGTGTGCGACTATCACAATTATTGAAATTGTAAAACCCCATGTTCCTTGAAATAAATAATTTGAATTTAAAATATCTCACGCTATACTGGGTTATGCGGAATGAGTGTACAAAGCCGGAAGGGGTCCATAGTACATATCATTATAAAAAAAATATTCAAACTCTGTAATCGCATAAAAATATATGTTGTTATATAGAAAACGGTCATTTACACTGGACGAAATGAATAGCTGATATTTTTTCGCATTTTTAGGTTTGGTCCCACGGTATAAAAGTTGTTCATAATTATGACTATACTAACGGTGCCCTTTCGGCTTTCACCTTTTCCGCGTAACCCTGTATAAGTCATAATTAATTCATTGGTAAATGGCAATTTAAAAGCCAATGGAATTTCTCTTAAATGAGAAAATAGAACATAATAATTGTAGATTAATCGCACTAATATTATAAATGCGAAAGTAACTCTGTCTGTCTGTTAACCGATCTCGATTAACAAAATTCGAATAACTTCGATTCCTTCGATTCGATACTTTCGATTCGACTCGAATTTCGGGCAGTAATAGTATGTATCGTGCGGACGGACATAGGCAATTTTTTTCTGAAGAAATCGCGAATATTTATTAATTAATTACATTATAAAATATTAAATCCGAAACCAAAAAATAATATTAATAAAACGTCAAAGAATTTGTAAAAATTATAGGTACGAGTACATTCGTACATCCACCCTCGTACATTCATATGACAAGTTTATGAAATTCTTTAAAATTGTAAAAAGACTGCTCGACGGGGCATTTTTTTAAGCTATTTTTGTACGACTGCATACTCGTACATTATAATCTATAGATATAAATATATCTCTGTTGAACAGATAATAATAAAATTTGGCTAGGAAATAATATATTGTACTTCAGGATGTATTATAACATACAAATATATTTCAAACTATGGATATCGGCTCAACACTCAAAAAAGTCCAAAACAAAATTAAACTAAAATCATCCATACTATAATTTAATAACCATGCTCATTTCATATAAGGTAATGTAAATGAAATATTGACGTAAATTTTGTAGTACATTCTCTAAACTAAACTGTCAACCCTAAAAAGAACCTTTCTTCACAGAAAAATCTTCTTTTATAAACAAATATTTGTCGTATTATAATATCGATGTATTCTTGGATCACGCGAGCGTAATACACTCACACTTAGCGTGTCAATTCTTTGATTCTCAAACTTAACTTGTTGTACATATACTTAATTATCGCATTGAGTTTAGTGATAGTCTTATTTATCTATTTTATACTATTAGTCACGGCTACCACTATATACATACATGTACAAGCTGCTACGCATATTTTTTTTGCGTAACTTTGTAATTGGCCCATTTACCTAATAAATTTTTCGCATTATTAGGCTGCAATTTTTCCTGAATATGCAAAATAAAATAAATAATTAATAGTATTGAAATGAAAGGAGACGCCAATAATTTTAGTCCTGTCAAATTAGTTCAGTGAATGGTAGACGGAATTGACGCCATTGTTATATGACAATCAATCGTTAATTATTTATTGTTAATTAGTTTGTTGGTGTGTCTAAAATGTATCTAAATTTATATGAGTAAACATGAGTTTTTTTTTTTTTTTTCGTGAATTTTGTACTGAACCCAACATCCATTTACGTTTATAAATCAATGACGCTTATTATTCCGGGAGTCGCGGTAAAAGTAGAAACCGAGCGATAACTCGTAGGGTCCAGAATGACTGACTGCTCTAGATTATATGTTAGGTAGAGCGCTTGTAAAGCATAAAAAGCATACAATCTATTCCCTCGATTCTCACGAAATCTCTCGAAATCAGCGACGTATTTTTCTGCAAAAACTTTACGAATATACTTTAGTTTAAAATCCTGAATTACTTATTTGAAATCGGGGCAATAGCCTGAAGTATGAAAGTTCAGCAGTAAAGAAGTATTTAACAAGTTTATAGGTGTCTGTGATGTTTTATGATGATAAGACATCTAAGAGTGTTCAGTGTTGCTATGTGAATGTGCACTAAATAAAATTATCATCAAATCATGAATCATCCCAGTTTACTTTGAACATATAAACGTTGAACATATATAAAAGATACCTAGATTGTGATGATAGTCAGCCATGAGCCATGATTTTTCTGTAGTTTTTTTGCCCCCCCCCCCCCCCCCCCCCCCAGGACAACTAGGTCAACGACGAAACACTGCAAGTTGCATAGGATAGAGGGTGACTCTAATATTATTAAAAGGTCAAATTTACGATTTTGTGATTGAATGTTTATTTATATGTTCGTAGGGAGTAACCTCCAGAACTACTGAAGCTATTTCAAAAACTATTTACTATGACACAGCTCTCCGGTTTGATTGACTACTTAAAAATACAGTCGAATTGATAACCTCCTTCTTATTGGAAGTCGGTTAAAAAGAAGAAGACTCCCTCGTCTCCGTCTGGTTCTACATTTTAGAATCAAGATTTATTAAGTGATAATAATCATTGTGCTTTCGGAAGTCATGCAGTAGGTAAATCTTTATGAGTATTGGCATATTACTAAAGTACTTTTAATAAAAAAATAATATTTAAAGTTTAAGTATCTTAGTGAAAAGTTCAAATTAAATGTCTATGAAGCGTTTTTGAGTGTATATAGATCTATACCTGAAATATTAAATCTATCTATTTATACTCTATTAAAATGATATAGGCAATTCGAAAAAATATGATCTGCAGGATTCGAACCTACGCCATCTATGTATATGTCCGTTTTTATTTGTCTATGACATTTAAACTGTGAATTCTAAACTGTGAAATAATACACTAAAAATATTTTAAAAAACTCTGTATGATCCAAGAACCAACATGCCTGTGAAAAATTCTAATAACTTTTTTTTTCATACAGTAACTTAGGTCCTATTGAAGAAAATAAACACTAAGTCACTTCAATCTAGATTTATGTAGAGATAGTGACGTATCAATCGTAAAATTCTATGAAATTATCGATTGTAGAAATAATCGTAAAATTATCAATTTCCATGATTACTACCGAAATATTATTTCCTAAATAGGTACTTTAACACTACAAAGTTGATTTCATTGATAGATAGGTACTTAAGATTATGAGAGTGTGATATTAAAAGAAAAGTAATTAATAATTAGGTTTTATTATAATCTAATATAATGAAACCTAATTATTATTTACTTTTCTTATGATTCTGCACTTTCCGAATCCCTAAATAGTATAGGAAACGGTATTTCAAAGACTGATATTACGAAAACCCAAACGAAAACAGATTGACTGGAAGTAAGTACTACTAGTGTACTTATCCCTGATAACGGTGTAAAGTTATGTCAACATGAATACCTTTAAGAAACATTTTTCTAAGGTGATAATTTGTTCAGCATGTCACTTTGTGAAGTGAAGGACAGATAAATATTTTAAGGTTGAAATGTTTATAGCGTTATCAAACACCTATCACGCGTCCCGTCAATCTCCCTTCGGCAAGGTGTCTTTGCCCGATAACGGATTAGCTATTGTATCATCCTACGAAAATAGAACCTCTCGACATTCCTCTCGTTTGTTGATATTGTCAAAACGACAGTTCTCACGTGGGTTTGTTTTTATTACCTTCGAGCCGGAATCGGTCCGATAGCGGTTGATAAAAACTTTTTTTACGTTAAATGCACGCTGCATTTTACATTAAATGTTTTTAGCCTGAATAGCGCATGGAATGCAATTATTTACATATTCACACGTGCATTAGATTAGCGTTTTGTACGTAGCGGCGGTGCATCACGAGATGGTAGGTAGATCGCGCCAAGGGAGAGAGATCGATGTGTGGTCGCTTGTGATGTTGGCAGCTGCACTTACCGGCAGGGCGGGTGGTGCGGCGCGCGGGCTCGTCCTCTCGCAAGTCGGGCGCGTGGCGGCGCGCCGCGGCGCCCGCGGGGCCCGCCGCCAGCGCCACCAGCACCAGCGCCACCAGCATCGCGCCGCCGACCACTATATTCCCACCTTCTCACCGGGCTCCGCTCTCCCGGCCACGAGCTCACTATTTTCGCAGCGCGCACCGATCGTGCGTACGGACAGGTTCGCGATCGTAGCGCACGGGTCGCAGGCGTCGTCGTAGCGCGACGGCTCGGCCGAACTGAGACGAGTGACGCGCGATTTCCCGGCTCGAGTGCGAGGGGCGCGCCCCGCGTGGAAAACGCGCCGCGGTGCGGGCGGGGAAAACTGCACCGTGCGCCGCCCGCCGCCCGCCGCCCGCCCGCCTCTCGCGGCAGCGCCATCGCTGCCCACTGATTATTATGATTGATCACTCCCACTGTCGCTCATCATTGCATCACTTATGCACGGGAATCGCCGTGAGTTGATTTAAAATCTTAGTAGGTACCTACGTCCTATCTATTTATTTAATACCTATATAAGATAAATTGTGGGTAAACGTGAAAAATCGAAAATGTTTCTTCTAGGCTGGGTCTTTAACTCTATATAGATAATCTACAAAAGTTCTTTTTTATTTTGTTTTCCTAGTTTCATATATTCATGGACATGCCGATACCTCACAGGAAATGAATACAAATGAGGGGAAAATGCCTAATTATTAATATTGTGTGAAAATTAGACGCTGAATCACGAGCTTGATACGGAACGGAAAGGGAGATAATAGGTGTATATAAAAAAAAGAAGAACAGCTAACAGAAAGTTGGTTAAAAGGCTTAACAACTCACAAGAAATTCCTCGGTTTATAGAATTTTCCAGTGATGGGCAATGTATGAGAACTCGCTAAGTAAAATACGTATCGAAATTTTGAAATACGACATCAAAATATGTATAGAATTTGATGCGTAGGTATTTTAGGTAGCTTAAATTCGTACTTCGCCCACAGTTACACATTTTCAATTAATAATACATCAAAGAAAAATAAGTAATATGGGATTTTGCTATGGTAACCCTTATCGCATCGTAACTATACATTTGAAGTAATCTTATTTACTAAATAAGCAATGTAAAATATCTTATTTAATTAAAAAACATACATATCGGAAAACCTTACACGTACATAACCATGATTATCCTGAATGAATAATCTCCAGATTTAAAATATACGAGTACCTACCTACAGTTAAGAACCTTATTGTCAGTCAATAGTTTAGTCCGATAAAAATGATGATTAAAAGGATATTACGACGGATACCTAAATAAACAGACAGGTAGGTACTCAAAATGCAATCAATTTACAGCCTTATCGGTAGATAGGCTTCGACCAAAATAAAATGAATGGACGGGCCCTACCCATTGAACTTGATCAGTAAAAACGAGTCAAAACTGTCGGACATAAACTTCAACACCTAATTATAAAAATGTACAGTATATTTGTTACAAAAAATAGATATCGGTTTTATTTGTGTATTTACACTTCGGTAAAGCATACGAATTCGAAATTTTGTCAGATGTTTCGTTATCGCGTAACAATAGACTCGTGTTTCACTTCCTACGGCTAGATACCGACTGAAACGAAGTGAGCGCTGGCGCTCATTTTGTAATCTTCAAAAATGTGCTTCTACTGGGCCCGTCCATGCATTTTATTTTGGTCGAAGTAGATAGGTATAACTTACGTTTATTGCACTTACAAAATCAAAGACACTTCGAAAAAAGTATAAATTGTTAACTTTGTTTTCCGTCTTGGGCGTGCAACGTGGTGCGACGATGCCAGACATATTGAAGACATTCTTATGGATTTAATATCTATGTACCTACCTATAAGAAGTTACCTATATCTGGTGCAGACTTAAATTTTGGCAGAAGGCCGAGCTCATTTAATATCATAATAATATTTCATATATTTAGCGGAGGAATAAACAAAGATCAAAACCTAACGAATTCTTGGTGCACGTTTCATTGATGTTAAAATCCACAAAGCCATAAATAAGTAAGGTAAGTTTTTATTATTTTCTCTGTGAGGATTTTGGCGTCGCACTTCTTTTGCATTTGCCAGTCTCAAGTATTAAAATATTATCAAGTTTTAATAAATATCGTCAAACAAGTCACAGTCCGAGTCAAGCAAACTACTTAAGTCACGGTCAAATCAAAAGGATCAATTCTATGGAGTTTTGGAAACCAAACGACAATACAAATGTTTTACCGTGTGTGTTATATCATTTCACCTTACTCGGGCACGTCCACGAACACAAAACAAATAATATCCACCGTTATTATACATTACCACTCTAAAATAACACTTAAAATCCTTGACACTGACAAAAACACAAGACGCAAATGCAACATCCATTCAGGAGCTAAGATAAAACATGGTGAAATAAAAAAAATACATAAAATGAAATATAATGCAGTTACTTACCTAAATTTTTAACATCAACGTGAAAAAAATAAACATGTCGCCTCATTGTAATATTAATTATGTATGTAATATTTTATGTATGATCACCGATATCTCCGCCAACTGTTACCGATTTCAAAAAAAAACTTTTGTTCAGTATATACTTCCGATTTGGTCCCATTGTCACCAAGTCAAGATCTGATGATGGGATCTGGATAGGGGATGGGAGGATAAAAAGTAGTGCAAAAAGACATCACGCCAACACATTGCAAATGAAATAAAAGCTTGCCAACTCTTTCCAACAGGTGTTGTACTTATCTTCCATGGACATAGTTGTGTATATTGTAATTATCTACTTTTAACTGAACAAAAATAAATTTGAAAGCTCGAAAATTGTACATTAAAAAATGTCTTTGTCCTATCCCGCTCGCCTCACAGGTTGCACTGAATACCTTAAAAGGTATTCAGTGCAACCTGTATACCTGTATATGTGTAGGATTAAAATCCTACACAAATTAGTCAATTGCACAAGAGCTAACATATCTTCGTTTTCTGTGGCCCTAGTACGAGCACTTGCGAAAAAGTATTCGTTCCGTAAACGATAGCAAAATGTATGAAAAATTTAACAGCGCCTCTATCGGACGTAAAGAGAAACTGAATTTTTCATACATTTGCTATCGTTTACGGAACGAATACTTTTTCGCAAGTTCTCTTACGAGCCCCACTGAAGAGGTAACATATCTTCGTCTTCATGTTGTCGTATCGAAATCAAATACCAGAATGGTCTAAATACATCACCCCCAAGCCTGGTTCTCACATCGCCTTTTCAGTATAGTTGCACGCCTCTTCTGTGATGTTGGCGCGGCGCCCGCGCCGGCGACCGACGCCTCTTGTATAGGTACCTATGTATGTCCCGCGCCTTAGGGTGCCAATCGATGCCTACTGATTTCACCCTGTCTGAAACACCTAGGTACTACCCGAGGACCTGTCACGATCACGGTCGTTGCATTAGTGTAGTTAGATTCATGAAATGAATTAGTTTAATTCTCGATTTTTACGTCCATGTTATGACTAGTTAGTCCATATTAACTATATTATGAACAATCGCTCGTGTTTAACTATTGGAAAACATTGAAGAGTAGTTACCTAGGTCCCATGGATATAATTATTATGTTTAGGTACTATTTAATGTTTTTCAATGGTAAAACACGAGCGATTTGACTTAAAACCTTTTGTTTTACATGCAATGGCAAATGACCATGTCGATGAACACAAATTGTTTACATAACTTTCATGCACTTTGTTTAGGTAAATTTTTGGCATATTTTAAGTAATGCTTCTTTCAGACAAGGGTACCTTCGTTCGTTCTCGATACGCCATACCACGTAGTCAACTCAAATCCCAGTTTTGCCCCTGAGCGAAACAATGACAAATCTACCTTCCTATGCTATCTACACCTGCAGGAAGAGACAGGCACACAAGAGTCGGAGCCCGCCTCGAACTCTAAAAAATTACGTAGGTAAGCGACAAATTAATTTAATTTAAAATAAAAGGAACTGGGACATGGTGGATTAGGGCCACAGAAAAGAGAAGTAAATAGAACGGAAATGAGAAGGAAACTCTGTCGCCAGGTATTGTGACAGATATATGATTGAACATTCTTATTTATGTAAGCGCGTCGAACTCCGCGTCACAGTTGCTGACACAGTTGCTATGGGTTTATAAAGGTGCAAGTGGCTACAACAAAATTCTTACAAAAATGCCTTGACAGGCGTTCTAATTTATCAAAAAAAATTTTTTTTTCTGTAATTAGGGCCCATCCTCTCTCTCTCTCTCTCTCTTTCTCTATGAGAACATGATAGGCTGATATAATGATGATGATGATGAAAAAAACTAAATTACATTGTATTACATAACATGAATGAATGAATGGAATTAGAATTAGGGTTACCAATTATATTGTTTTAAACAGTTTTTTTTTTACACCACCACCTGCTCGACAAAGTCCAATTACATATCATGCAACCTCAACTTAAAGTAAAGTATTATCTCTTAAGGAATATAAAATAATAAACTAAGAAATTCAAAAAGCCATTCAGTTTTTTAACCCTTTACTATTCTTTAGTCCGCAGCATTCTTGAGTACAATTCGGTCATTTGGTCTCCGCATTATAATATACACAGAAAGCGTATTGAACGAGTACAGAGTAAGTGTTTAACTATACTATGCTATAGACAGGGATTGAACCGTAAACTCCAAACATATTCCGAGAAGCTGAATAAATTTAATTTACAAACGCTTGAAACACGACGCACTTATGCTGACTTTGTATACCTATTTAAAATTTTACATTCAAAGATAGATTCCCCTTCTCTTCTCTCAAGTATTAACTTTAACGTTACTCCAAAAGTTCGCAACTATTTAAAACCGAAAACTTTCTATCTGCGCGTGTATAAAAATAATACTTCCTTCTATAACCCAGTAGTTAGGATGTGTCGCCAATACAATGAAATCGTCAAAAATCATTATAGCTCTATAGACATTTTTGATCAATGTCTGTCCAGATTCAAGAGGAATATAAAGACGATTGCATTCACGGCTCATGTGAATGTAGCTAACTAAAAGTAAAATCTATAGTTAATAACCTAATTTTAATTATTATAATTTGTAATATCATACTGCTTTTATAATAACCATGATGAGTACGCATGTTTTGGGATATGGTTTAGTTCACAAATGACAACACACTTAGACACTTTTAGATTTATTATGACTATATTCTGTTTTGTGTACCTCAATAAATAAATATAAAGTTGTATGAAACTCCCTAGGAAATAAAGTGATTTGAAATTGGAACGTCAAATTCGTGTGGAAACTCGTGGAAAAAAATGCCCATATGGCATTGTAGAGGTTTGTTCGAAAATCGAACTGGCCACCATAAGCAGAAATTAAAAAAGGTGCTTGTACAAAGAAAGTGAAACAAGAGACGGTGTCTATGTAGCCCTGGCTTTTTATTGTCTCGCAGGTGTGAAAAGTAGAGTATCCTCCTCTGGAATAAAGCCTGTCTTCGTCTTGGGCAGCTTGAACCCCTCGTTACGCTCAGGGTTCAATATGCCGCCCGCGACGCATCTATATGGATAAAAGTAGAACAGAAATTACTTCTACTTACAAGTTATTCAACAGTCAATAATTACGTGTTAAACTTTGATGAGTTTCTCGTCTTCGCCGCGGAGATGTTTACACAGCAGGGTGAAACGCGTCTGCTCCACACGACGGCCTGCGGGGAATGCATACGCTTCATGCATATCGTTTTCTTCCTTACTTGCGGTTATTCGAAATAAGGTTTAGGTTGCCCTGTTAGTGTGGGACAAATCATGCAACTGAAATTTAGAAAAGTTATTGTTACGTAAACGATAGCAAAATGTATGAAATTTTTTACAGCGCCTCTATCGGACGTGAAGGGAAACGGAATTTTTCATACATTTTGCTATCGTTTACGTAACGATAACTTTTTCGTAAGTGCTCGTACTAAGGCCACAGTTATCTTCAACCGATTGAGCTGAAATTTGACATACTTATGTAAGTTTGGTGACAATGCAATGTTATGGCCCCATTAGGCTGGTCTGATGATGAAGACAAAAGGTGACTATAGGAACTCCTAAAAGAAAAGACGTAACCCCGTCGAGTTTGGGTTCGTTGGACTTTGCTTCCCAAGCACTTTGGTTCTAGATGATAAATTCAATATGGCGGACGCCTCAAGATGGCGAACAAAATATTCTTAAGGTGAAACGTTTCACGTTTGGCGGGAAATTCAAATTTCAAACAGTTTTTTTGTTCTTGTAGCTAAGCCGGGTAATTATTGTAAACGATCATGATGTTTGCGAAAATTGATTATTATTCTTTACAAACTCGCGTAGTTATTTATCTCCAATGCACATACATACATACATTACATACATTTGTAAATAAACACATTTTTGCTGTTTCAAACGGTTTATTGCCAAATGTTAGTAATATGGTGAGTAACTGATTAATAGCTGTACGTGATAATGTAAAGAACAACCAACAATTTTCGCAAACACTGTGCCATTTCACAATAATTACCCGGCCTAGCTACAAGGACAAAGAAACTGTTTGAAACTTGAATTTCCCGCCATACGTGAAACGTTCCACTTTAACTACCATCATGATATGGGTATCAAATGCCCTTTCATTTGCTGCCGATAATACACAAAAAGCCTATTTTTATAAAGTATTTTTTAAATTCATAATGTTTATTTATTTGTATAGATTATGTAGGGTATTTGACTAGCTTTCGCAGTCAAAATTGGTCTTGACGGAGTTCTAAGTCAACACTAATAGTTTCGACTGATCGCAGGCAAACTCACTCAAAATTAATTTATACTAAGAGGACGTCGGTCAAATCTAGTTAAGACTGAAAAATATTCGGTAATAATGATTTTAACCATAAACGCCTGTTAAGTGGTTTTGACCAAGAGTGTCAGTAAAAATCAATTTTGAATGGGAGCCGACCGATTACCGAATGCCGATGTCCATAGTCAAAACAAGTTTTAATTGATTTTCGCAGGCAAATTTAGTTTTGATCAGTTGTGAGTTTTGACTATAACATATTAGGTTTATGGAAGTCAAGGACACGTGGTTTATTTAAGTGATAAGATGGAATACCTACATATACAATTGCAATAAAACTGTACGTAAAAATTGTACGTAGGTAAGGTGTGACAAAATATTTGATCTGTGGCCAAGGCAAAGATGTTGTTCAAACTAACTTATTCTGCAAACGCCGCCCTACAGTAGGTGCACAATTACCTATGACTAGTTAATAATTTCCCCGAACATCTAAGATATTGCATCGCGTTGTGCACAGGACCGATGCAGATGGCATAACAAGAGAGATGCCTCTGCCAAGCTCATAAAGCTGTGAATAACGATGGAGTAGTTAGGTGTGACTTGGCACCTATCCAGTACTTTCCTCCCTCTCGGGAAAACCCTTTTGAAAACCCATCAACGTCATGAGCGACATTTCTATTGGGAACAGCTGCAGAACTTTTCAAACGTAATATGTATAGGTATCATTTTAATTTCGGCGTAAATATTATGAGTCAACAAAACATTAAAAATATTTACTATGTCTCAGATATTCTAGGCATTTAATGACTGCGCGATTATCTGCAGCTTGCCAACTATCTCCAAGATTGATTTAAATTAAGAAAAATAAATTAGTAAGTATCCTCCATAATGTTCGCTCATCGCCCCGCCGAGTATAAAGATTTCTTCGGAAAGTATCTATCTTTATGTTCTAGATTTATTTTCATCAAAATCGGTTATAAAAACTATTAGGTACCTACTTAGTGTTTTATCGGTTCTGCAGTTTCATGAATGGTTATAATTTGATATCATCCAAATAGGTAGTCGATCATTCCAGCTAACTAAACTAGCTAGTATCTGAACTTCCTTCTTCGGCTGTGGGGCAAAAGCATTCACTAGTGTAATGTGTAGCGAGACTGGATCAAATAACTTCAATTTGGCTCTCTTCATTAGTAAACTTAAGAGTAGCCGTGGAATAGTACTAATGGGTACTCCGTTTTTTACGCCTGGTTAAAATTTTGTAGGACTCTCCTAGTGGCGTTATTTCGGTTGTTATGTACAGGCCTACACTACTGGCTAGATGCTGGCCGAGTGTAGTTCGATTGATGGGCGCAACTGAACTAGTGGACTCTTCGAGTGGCATAGTTTGGTTGTGGGTAGTTCGGCTGCTTGGATGCATATATATATTTTATTGTTGTTATAAGTTTGTCTTTATTTAATTAAAATGTGTATATTTCTAGTAAGTTCATAGTAAGAGAGAAAAAGACAAAGCTCCTCAGTGTCTGTCCTAAAGCTGCGACCAGAACCACCGGAGGATAGGCTGAACGGTACACGGTGAACGTACTGCGATCCCCAAGCTGCCTGCTAGGCATGGGGATTATGGCAACAGCTCTCTCTGAGAGGCCTTTGTTCAGCAGCGGACGTTTACTGGCTTATGATGTAATGTATTCCAAAGCTACTACACATTTATTAGGCTAGCAATGAGGTCATAATGTTACCGAATTAGTTTTCAGTTTCAATCATAACAGAAGGTATGTAGGGTAAGTATAATACCATAAGCAGTACCTATCTCTGAGACCTACCTAAATACCAGGGGCCTTACGCCAAAAACCGGAACTCTAACCGTAGGCTCGAATACACGCAGTTGGCAAAATCACGCGAACGCAAACGTTAACGCGCCGAGATACGGTTTGCGGTCGCGCAAATTTTCGCAATCACCGTTTATAACAGGTAGGCGTAAGGCCCCTGTACGAATTCTGTATACGAAATACGAATATTCGATATAACGTATTTTACGTAGCGAAAATTCGTACTTCGCCCACTGTGCCTACCTCAGAAGTCGCGATGCATGGCTGATAAAGAGTATGGTACCTTGGGTACCTTAGGTAGATGATAATTGAAGACAATAGGGTATTTGACTGATTTTACGAAACCATCATATTTTTTTTATTATATTATAATAAAGCAATCTCGTGTTTTAACCATCGAGATTACAGTACCTATAGTCACAATCTCTAGGTGAAAACAGTCAAAAAAGTCCGAGCGTCGTTGTACATATCTAAACATCAATTATATAGTTCGCAATGCCACATTTACTTCAATTTGGACGTTGTGTCGCTTGCATAGTGTTCAACGTCGCTTGTCCGCCAGGGCATCGTAGCACTGGCATCGCGCGACGTTGTTGTCGGATCGCGGTTGCCTTACAACTAACCATATAGTCGGTGTTATGCGTAGCGTGCGCAGTTTAGGTTCGGACATTTTTTTTTGTACGATTGTGACAAGTATTGTATCTCGATAGATTTAACCCGATTAAATTGTGAAATTTTCAGTATTTTTGTTATAAATGTCGATCAAAATTTAAATTATTAAACTACCGCGTAAACGCTCCATTTGACATTTATGGGCCCACGTGACATTAGTAACGTCACACCAAAGCGTCACACATAAGCAAACGAGTTCCTCTCACCATACAATAAAATTGTTGCCTCTATTTACTTTTCTGCGACGTCATAAGTAAATGCTACTTCGTACGCGTAGATTTTCATCTAAACTTTCAACCCTTTTTTCCTCCCTTATTCCGGCCCTTTCGCAAAACAACATAGCTTGTACTTCAATCTGGTCAGTCATAGGTAAGTATATTCGTGAAAACCGCATTTAAATCCGTCCAGTGGTTTAGATGTCCGCGTACAGACAAAAATTCTAAAAACTGTCTTAACGTGTTCAGCTGCTTATTTTAAGACATCCTGTGCGATATTTTTTTTGATATCTCGCAATTACAGTTTTTTTTTTCTCTACGATTTAATTGTAGGTAAAGATAAAGAGATACATTCATAGATTTTTCTGAAAATCTGGACTTTTAGTTTTTAGTTTTTTATTTTATTTTATTTTTTTGATAATAATCTGGTAGGATTACATCAGCATGAATTATATTTTTTATACAGTCAAATACCCTATTATCTACCTAGGTACATGTTTTTTTTTTAAGTATGAATTTTATCACCGCGCCACCACAACCTTTTATAGCATTCCTATTTCAACTTTGTAGTGTTTTCGCCCTACTAGAAATTGCAATGTAGGTTTAAAATAAAAATGCTTGGGGTTGTGTTGTGGTAGGCCTTAGAGGTTGTGCTATCCAAAGGCGATATCAGGATTGAATCCACAGCAACATAACCTTTGTTTGTTACCGACTAGATTAAATCATCTCATAGTAAATGTTAAGTAACGGGATAGCTTTGGTAGGTTACCTTGGTAGTTAGTCTAATCAGTAATTACGATATAATTCTTTGTAAGAATGTATTTAGGCTAAAGGTTACAGTTAGTAATAAGCAATGTTTGAAGAGTATTTATGAAGCTTTCTCTGTAGGTAAGCAACATTTTAAAGCAAAAATCAATACTTGGTGAGGATATTTTATTCCATAATACAGCATAAGACAAACCGGAATGTCACATATCGCATTTTCATTACTTTCGTTTTTCATAAAAATAAAAAAGATGCTATCCACCACACTAGCCACTGTTTTCCTGAAGTGTTGTTATTGTAACAATTTTCTAAATTATCATAAAAATGCTAAGTTATAATTAATTGTGTAAGAGCAAAGTACCGCTTAGAATTCTGAGCACTGTTCCCTGTAGGCGGAAACATTTCCCAAAATGACACCGTGTTATCTAATACATAATATACCTAAATTACAAGATATCTCGATTCGTGACAAGTCGAACTGTAAATGCAGGTCGATAAGCCGTCTCAGAACGCGAATCGTCAATCAGAAATGATTTCGAATGTAAACACATAACAGCTTAATCTATCTAGTTAACTTCCATAAAAATAAACTATCATCATACAAGGAGTCGCTCGAGTAAAAAGTGGAATATGAAGATAATGACGTTAACCTGGGTCTCATCTAACCCCCAGACTCGAGACAGGTTTGTACAACTTTGTTCACCCATGAAATATTATCAACTGGGTGAACGAAGTGGAATAAATCTGGATCTTACGAGAACCTACAATCAGGCTTAGAAAGCCCTGGAGTCACAGCGATGTGAATAGGCAGCACGGCAGACCCGGGCGGGAGCGGAGTCACTTCTTGGAGCAAAACCTACCTACATACCGCTAGCTACATGTAGGTCACTACAGCTACGTCTAAACAATTAAAATCATCAAAATGTGAATTAACTTTAAATACTTTATTACGACAACTTATTCCACATTTATAGTATACATATAAAACATTTTATGCTGTGATTCACTGATATCACGTGTCAGCTACGTACCTATCCACATCACAATGCTCGGTCGCTCAACAAGAGCAGTTATACCGTTTACTGATAAATAAACAAAATTGCGGGTAATTTTGCATAAACTTTACACACTATTATTTTGTTCGTCGTCATCGGCGATCGAACAAACAGCGCATCCCGAACTGTGGACCCAAACACCGCTTCACTAAGTACTCGTACGGCTCGACTGTTTTGTACACGTAAATAAAGCTATGTAGCGTCATCGATGACTGCGAATCGAAATGCGATGCGAGCTCGGTCACCGGGTGACGCGTTAATACATTGATACCGCACATAATACATCGTATTTTAGCAAATAAAGTTAACATATCTTAAACCATAGTCTCTCAGTGATCAGATGTGAGTCGCGTGAAGGGCGCGGCTACGGTTAGCGGTTGGCGTTCTTGAGTTGGTTGGAGAGCCAGTCGAGGCCCTCGTAGAGCCCGTCTCCCGAGGTGGCGCAGGTCGCCTGGATGTACCAGTTGCGGTTGCGCAGCGAGTGCAGCCCCAGCTTGTCTGTTATCTCTGCTGCGTTCATCGCGTTCGGCAGATCCTGCACACATACGACCAAAGTTACAACCAATTCATACCAAAATCATACTGTCCAAAAACACTTAATAGACTTGTGGACAATAGAAGCAATTGATTATGACTATTGACCATTTATAATTAATTGTCAAGTTAAACAGATTTCACAAAATTGGTAAAATATGCAATTTCGGTTCTTTGGAAGACATAATATTGTCATCAAAGTAACAAAACTTTCCAGTTATTTTGATTTAAAAGCCAAACTGCTGAACCTATTTTCATGAAATTTCTATAGGACCAATCTGAAAGTATAGCCTTTCCATTAAAAAAGAATTTTCCAAATTGATTCATAAATGATGGAGTTCTGAGGTAACAAACATTTAAATAAAAAACAATTCAAAACCTTTTTTTTGAAGTCGGTTAAAAAAGACGCAGGGCATTGATCGTTAATTCAAATTTGGAATAATTAATAAGTTGAGGTCATTATACTCATCATTATGAACAATTTTTACTATAGGCCAAACCTGAAATTAAGAAAAAAAAGCTCGATACATTTTGTAGTGTCAATGACCTATTTTTTTCGTAACTTCAGGTTCCATAGTTAAAATTTTAATTTATAGACAGATTTAAAAGATCGACACTTGGTACTCCAGTTGGCCGAAAACAGTCAGTCTAAAGGACTTTTCAGGCACCAAAACCACCCCACAGACTCCTGATGACATTCATGTAGGCTGAATGAAGCCTGTAGTGTTTGTTAACTATTAGTGATATATTATTATGGAAACTGAAAAGATCGCAGCCGCGCGCGCGCATTCACCATGATAAAAACCGCCGAATGCGGTTGAAACTATAGTCGAAGTAACCGGCCTAATCTTACGCGAGTAATTCCCTTGTAATATAAATAAAAAGATATATGACATTCTCACCTGTTTGTTTGCGAAGATCAAAAGTACAGCATCTCGTAGTTCATCTTCGCTTAACATTCTCATGAGCTCTTCTCGCGCCTCGCCGATACGCTCTCGGTCGTTACTGTCTACTACGAAGATGAGACCCTGAAAACAATAGTTGTTGCCATTTTATTTAATAAAATAAAAATAACTTCTATTCTCCGATCTTAACTATTACCTATTAGTTTCCTATTAATAATACTCAATCTGATTTATCAAAGAAAGGTCTTTAACCAGTGTGTGTTGCCAGTGATGACATATGGTACTGAGACGTGGTCCTTAACTGTTGGCCTATTGGGAAAACTCACGACTCACACAACGAGCAAAGGAGAGACCTATGCTCGGAGTTTCTTTGGGTGATAAAATCCGAAACGTAGATATTCGCCAAAGAACCAGAGTCGCCGACATAGCTATTAAAATCTACAAGTTGAAGTGGCAATGGGCAGGCCACATCGCACGAAGAACTGATGACCGATGAGGAAGAAAGGTTCTCGAGTTGAGACCATGAACCGGAAGACGCAGCGTAGGTAGACTGACTGGATGGACCAACGACATTGTGAGAGTCGCAGGCATCCAGTGGATGCGGATGGCAGGATGTCGTTCAGTGTGGAGGTTAAAGGGGGAGGCCTATGTTCAGCAGTGGATGTCTTCTGGCTGATGATGATGATGACGATGATTGCATAATCTTGATGATTGCATAATTTTTTATATCCACATCACCCTACTTTTTTAGGGTCTATGAATCACCTTTAAATGATGTAAAGTTTCTAATTTTTAGTTCATCATACAGATATTAATATAAATATGATGAAACACAATGTGCCAGGTTATTTGTAATTTTTTCCTACTAAATGTGTTTACCGTAAGAGAAAAGAAAAAAGGAAGCAGTGTGTGAACATCGTGAAATAAAACATAGAATACTGTTTTTAAACCTCGATGCAAAAAGAGAGTCACATGTTTAACGTATGTATATGTCTGTCTACTGTGGCATCGTCGCTCCCAAACGGCTGAACCGATTGTGATTTAGTTTTTTGCTTGAAAGGTGACTTGATCAAGAGTGTTCTTAGTATGATTCAAAATAATATGTTCACCTTTAAAGATTATCGCCTCTTAAGGTGAGTTTAAAAAATCATCAATTAATACCTATTCCCGAAAAAATGCACAAAACAAGATAATCATTATTTCGATGGCCTGTAACGCCATTTTTTCAGTATTGGTTCATTCAAATCTACATGGTGAAGTAACAGAGAAGAATAGTTAATTGTATATAAATTAGTATGGTATCTTTTTATCATCCAAATAAGTAGATATATTTACTCATATTTGATCAAGATAACATAATACAAGGAAATGTTATTGTATGCATATGACAATGATATAAATATTAAAAGTGTTTTGCCACTGGCCAAGCGCTAAAGATCATGAATTGAAAGACAAATATAAATTGAAACACCCCTCCTCTTTGCATTGGGGTTTAAAACCAAATTTTTGGGTGCGAAACCCTCGATACACAAGTCATTTTGTCAGTGTTTATTTTTGTATTTTGATTAGATGACTTCAATGAAGAGTTAGAGACAATGTTTTCACATTCGTCCACACACATACTAAGATAAAGCAGCTAATCACAAGCAAGGGATACACTTGCTCTTTATACAACTAAGAAAAAACCGCTGATACATATCTTCATTGAATATCTATCTGTACTCTGAAATAAGGGCTTAACTCAATGCCTAATTTTCACACAACTTTGACCTACCAAAATTTTAACCATTAACCTTTTTTGCCGATTGTTGGGCTAGTTTTTTTTAAGCTGTTTTATCGTGTATCGTGTGCTTTGTGGTGTGATTGTTCACACCACAAAAGAGTTTATCTATATTTTTGTATTTTGTTATTGATGGCATGCCGTTAACCAAAAGTTATACACTGAATTGCAACTTAATCTTAAATCAAAGGTATTTTTTTTACATTTCATCTGTTCACTAAACTAATATTGGTCTCACAGAATAAGTAGTAAAAGTTCAAACAGCAATGTTGAACAATACTTGAGAGAAATCATCTGTGCTGTAAACCTAGACTCGACCTACTTTCACAAACATATGCACTGTAGAGTGTATTAGCGTAGGAATAGCTATGTCTGGCTTCATTTATTAACTGATTAAAAATTGTCAGCAATGACTCATTTGGTATTTTAGTAGATTGAAGGATTTCTACATTATTTATATGTGTTGGTAGCAAAGCAACTAGCAACACTATGACAAATAGCTCTTGATAACAATAAAACTCCATTTAATAATCACACCCTGCTGTTTTTTTTATGCTTTTAGGGTTCCACACCCAAAGGGTAAAAAGGTGACCCTATTACCGAGCCTACACTGTCTGTCCATCTGTCCTACCTTTTAATGAGATTTTTACAGTACTTGCTTTAATGTAATAATAGCGTCAAACTTGGTATGATGATAGTACACACTCTCAAGCATTACAACAAATAATAAATAATGCCACAACCACTGTTTGAAATAATTGAGCGATGAGACGAGCATCTGACAGTAAATGGTTCCTCACTGTAGTTGCAGAGGTACCCAGAATAAGCCAGTGTCCTGTTTCATTTAATACAAATAACAGGCTTAGTGTAGGATATAATTATATAACACATGCTGAAAAAATAATTTAAATTGGTTGACGAATTTCTGAGATATAAACATTTAAAGTTTTTGGTGGGAATAGAGTGGATGCCCTGTCCCTTTATCGCAAAGCGTGTACATAGCATTTGTATGGCGCGCACACGGCTTGATGTCATAACGTGCTGTAGAGCGCTCTATGTCTAGCATTGTTTCAATGTATTCAAATTTCTGTTTCAATGCAAATGTTCAAAAAATGGCTAGTGGAAACTGACCTGTGTGTTCTGGAAGTAATGCCTCCACAGTGGCCTGATTTTGTCCTGACCGCCGACATCCCATACGGTGAAACTGATGTTTTTGTATTCTACTGTTTCAACATTAAATCCTGAAAAATACACATTTTACTTGGTTAATTCATGTACATGCACCAATCACTTTCTCTGGATAGCTAATACTAATAGTTAATTCAATCTATGTATACATGCTCTAAAGTATTATAAAAAGGTAAAACTTTATCTCAAAGATAATATATAATTTTATACTATTCGCTATCGGGTAATGCTAACTGCTGCAGCTCCTATATAATCATTTACTTATACTAGTTTTGTTAAGTCATGAATTGCAGCCAATGTATCAAAATAGAAAATTATCCTTTTTGGAAATTATCAACAGATTGAGAACTGATTATAGTAAATTTACACACAATGATATCACTCATAACAGCATTATACGGAATGGTGGTAATAACCCAAAAGCATTATACCCATAACGTATTATCATACGTGTCTACGTATTAACGTAGATATTCGCCAAAGAACCAGAGTTACCGACATAGCTATTAAAATCTGCAAGTTGAAGTGGCAATGGGCAGGCCACATCGCTCGAATAACTGTTACCCGATGGGGAAGAAAGGTTCTTGAGTGGAGACCGCGAACCGGAAGATGCAGCGTAGGTAGGCCTCCCACTAGATGGACCGACGACATTGTGAGTCGCGGGCATCCAGTGGATGGAGATGGCAGGATGTCGTTCAGTGTGGAGGTTAAAGGGGGAGGCCTATGTTCAGCAGTGGACGTCTTCTGGCTGATGATGATGATTATACCCATTATTAGGAACAACTTTTAGTATGGAAAAAGACTAAAACCGAAAGTAATAAACATATATACATAACGAAATGTCTAACTCAACGAAAAAGATTTATAACAGCTGAGATCGCTTTTAGCGAGTGAGTTTTAGTGACTTGTGGCACTAGCTCGTAAGTCTTTTCTATCTGTTTGTTTCTGGTGTACACAATAGTTTCTATCTAAACAAATAAAATAGATATTTTATTTGTGATATCATGATTGGGACAGTAGTGAAAGTAATTCATAATGAAGAGTACTATAACCTCCTTTTGGAGTAGTACCACCATTCCACATGTTCGCGTGTTATACTCAAGCTTTAAAATTCCACGTTAACAAAATCAAATTATGAACACTGCTCTCATAACCAAATAGAGCTTGTATTCATCTTATTATAGTATTAACCTATTTACATATATTCAGATTCTTACTGGAGACTTATATTTTCTTGAATATTTTATCAAGTTATCTAATGATATTAGAGTACTAATATAATAAAGATTATTACCTATGGACAGGTGCCAATCTAAATGATTACAAGACGGCCATATGCTGCATATGAAAGCAGTCAAATAGCAATCAATATCGGGAATGATCATCAATTAAAAATGTAGATATAAGTGAGTAGAGTAATAGTAGATATAACTAAATTCAAACATGCTTGTTTTATTGCTTGAATAGTACTAGAATGTGAACAAAATGCTATGATTCATTACGATAATAAGATTTCATTTGTGGTTGAATTAACCCACCATTTCAAAACTGCAGCAAGTTAACATGAAATAAATGCATTAAGTCAGAGTACTCACCAATAGTGGGAATTGTTGTGACAATTTCACCTAATTTTAGTTTGTATAGGATTGTGGTTTTACCAGCAGCATCAAGACCGACCATCAATATTCTCATTTCCTTTTTGCCAAATAGGCCTTTAAATAAATTTGCAAACATATTCCCCATTTTGAAGCTTTTTCAGGTATTCTGAAACAAGAAACAATGATTGGGTTTTTGATACGTATTCATTCTGAGTCACCCGTCAACTCCGCACGTTATTTCAATCAATGATAATGACATGGCAGGTCCTCTCGGAATTCTGACGAGCTTAAACTAATAGAAACGAAGGAAACAGTACAATAATTAAGAGAAACAGAAATGAAACACGTTAGAAAAACTTCGAACTTTCTTCAGAAAACGCTTGGGCTGTGATTTACGATTTCTACCAACGAATTACGGACATACACCGCTGTTGGTCTATGCAGCGGTCACCACCCTCGGATAAATAGGAGTTTTAAACGTAAATACAAGCTCTTCACATCCCGTCAATCTAATAACAACACTTAATAATAACTTTGTATGTGACACACTTACATTTTCCGTAGCAATTAACTATTTAATCAAGAAATACCGCTACACTGGAATAAATTCTTTACAATTCGCTGGATGTCAAAATGGCGGCGAACGTGGAAGGTCTTCAATGCCTATGCCACGTATTGGAAAAAGTGGCCAGTAAGAATATAAAAAAATATAAATCTACAGAGTCGAGAATTTTGGTTTAATTTTTTTAGGAAAAAAATATATTTACATTATGGCATGTCCCGTTAGGGCTGAGCAATGACAAAGAAATACAGTCTTAAAGACATAACAGACACGTCAACTTGGCTGACCTCAACCACGTCAACCAACGAGAGAGAAAGAGAGGGGAATTACATTCTCACTCTTTTTCTCCCGTTGGTGAGACGTTGGTTCGTCACCAAGTTCGATACGTCTGTTACGGGTCTTAATGGGTAACTGTAGGTTAACGCTTACATATATTTATTTATTCTGAGTCTTGCATGGCTAGCATGCGCATCGCGATAAAATCTTTTCATCACTTTGTCGAGCGAGAAAGCGACAATGTGCCTACGGTTTCTACGCCACTCTCGCTTTGGCACGATAAAAGAGTCGACAAAATTTTGTAGCGGTGCGCAGGCTAGCCCAGTTTGCTTGATGCTTTTTTAAGTGCTTGTTGTTCATAGATTGAATGTTCATAAATTGATACTGATAGTGACACTTTAATGTGTTTGACAGGGACAGATGACTTTATATACTTTGCCTCCAAATTTTGACACTTAGCCACTGTCACTAAATTCACTTTGATTTGAATGTAAATATTTGCATTTATAAACAAAGAGTACCTACTTACGAACATTATTATTTGTACAACCTAACTTTATTGAAACTAAGATGATAGATACTACATAGACATCTAAACTACTACACCGTTCGAAAATATTTAAGATTTTTACTTAGGTCAAACATAACCTAAAATCGAAAAAAAAACTCACTTCAGTGCCTAAAATGGATCTACAACATTGGTTAACTGAAGCACCAAAATATACAACATTCAGACTTAATAGCTTAAAAAACTTTAATTCTAATACTTTAGAACGTAGTTTGAAAGCAGTAAGTAATAATTTAATTAGAACTCTCTGTCATATGTATGTGTAGCAAAATAACGTATTATTATTTAGATAATACTCTAACTGCAATGTTATTATTTCCAGCAAAGCAAAGAGCTGATTTGTGACCAAATTCCGAAGTTCTATTTACTTAAACCAGACTGCTTGATACTTGAGCAATGGCCTGATACTATACCTATGGAGAAAACTGGGAAAGAAGTGATTGTGGATGCACTGTGTGCAGCTGCTGTGCTGCGGGGTGCTCATGTGTTCGCACCTGGTGTGATGGGGCTTCCTCCAAGTAAATAATTGCATGCTGATATTGTTTTTTGTATAGTCTGTTCAACTTATCTAAGGGCAGTTCCTTAGATATTTAGTCACATATTTTACGTGTCACCTGAAAACTCATGTTTGAAAAGTAATTTCAAACACGAGTTAAATCAGTAGTTTACTTAGTACAAAATAAATATAATCTAGTTGAAAATTGTTTTGATCTAAGCAGAAAATGCCGAAAGAGCTTAGTGTCCATCAGATAGTGAGTGCCAGAAGTGACTATGGAAGCAGTTCATCTGCCTCCATAGCCTTTGGCAGAAGTGACATTTTGAGTCTTAAACGAAGTATCATAAGTATATGAGTGAGTCAAGTTGTGAGTAGTGAGTGACAAAGTGATATTGAGGAAGTCACCCGCCTGGTATTCATGGGCAACGGTGACTGCTAGCAGGTCGTCCATCTAATAGTCAGTGCCAGAAATGGCTACGAGAAGGTCGCCTGCCTGATAGTGAGTGCCAGATGTAACTGCAAGCAGGTTATCTGCCTGATAGTGAGTTTCAGATATGACTGCAAGCAGGTTGTCTGCCTGATAACGAGTGCCAGGAGTGACACTGCAAGCAAGCCGTCCGTCTGATAGGGACTAGATGTAACTAAGTAAACAAGTCTTCCAGAAGCATGAACATATGTTATCTAACTCATAGTTTAAATTAATTAACTTATTTCAGATTGCCAGCTAAATGAAAGAGTAGACATTTATGGGGATCTAGAAGGTAATTGTAAGAGAGGCCTCAAAGTTGAATATACTGGTACAAAGCAATATGTGGGCAGTGGATACTTGAAGATGTTGAGATATGAGCTCTTTGACCATGGAGTCCAGCCTAGGTAAGAACCAAATAATCTTAATCTAGTACTGGCTGGAGGCAAGATCTATAATAGATCAGTAAGCCCCTTAAGGTCTTCTCGTCGGACTGTATCGTTTCAAAAAGGGTATCTTCAAACATTTCTCCCAGGCTAGCAAAGCATTGACAATACCTGTAGTATTGCTGGTCTCCATAGGCGGCGATCACCTCTTATCATCCGGTGGACCGCATGCCAGTTTACCGCTTTTTTTAATGCAATATTTTGTTTATTTGATCCTAATCGATTCCATAACAGGTGTACAGATTTAGATGAAATTTGGTTTTCGGATACCCTGGACATAGGATACTATTTATCCCTAAAATATAAATATAAATAAATAAATAAATAAATATGTGGGACATTATTGCACACATGGTCATCTGACCCCAAACTAAGCAAAGCTTGTAATATGGCTGCCAGAGACTGATATACATACATATATATTTTTAAATACATACTTAAATAGATATTAACACCCAGACATAGAACAAACACAAATGTTCATCACACAAATGTTTGTCCTAGATGGGAATCGAACCCACGCCCCCAAGCGCAGAAAGTAGGTTCACTACCAACTGAGCCACCGGGGCAGTCAAAATATGAAAGGGTGTTGCTGCTAATTTAAGATATGGCATAC
Source organism: Agriopis leucophaearia (assembly GCA_949125355.1). Taxonomy (NCBI): domain Eukaryota; kingdom Metazoa; phylum Arthropoda; class Insecta; order Lepidoptera; family Geometridae; genus Agriopis; species Agriopis leucophaearia. Next base: position 9,824,810 of record OX421275.1, read on the forward strand.
CTCGTCTGGATCGATGCTCAATACCGTAAAGCGAAGGATTTACGTCAGAAGAGGATAGTATTGAACAAGGCTGCAAGTCCTGCAAGAAGGCTAATTAAATTTATTGAAGTTTTCTAAAATAAATGGTGATTGTTTGCCATTGGACGGCCCGTGGGCTTGTTTGTCACCTACGGATTAAAAAAAAAGGCCTTATTTTCTAAACTTTATATGTGAAACCTACCATGGTTGTGTCTTCACACTCTTGGCCAGTTATTTATTTAATAGGCTATATCCCGAGATTGTCGTATATAAATTCAAAGCAAATATTTCACCTCTAAGGGTGTAAAATTATTGTATTTCACCAAGTTGATTATTATTTTTGTTTTTGTAAAAAAAATCCTTATTTTCAGTGGCATAGCGATCCAAACAGTACTTCCTGCATCAAGATTGCCGGTAGTGAATGAAACACTCTACCCCATGGGTGAGGTTCTCCTTCAAAACTTGCCCTCCATAGTTTGTGGGTGGGTAGTGAATGCACAGCCGGGAGAGTGTGTGTTGGACATGTGTGCAGCCCCCGGTAATAAGACCACACATTTAGCTGAAATGTCTAATGACAAAGTCAGTAGCAATGAAATAGTGGTGTCAATTCTGATGTACCATTTTCTAAATTGTAGAGGTTATGAAATTTCTATAAAATTGGATTAAAATATACAGTTGGACACCATTAATGTTCCTCAAAAAATTGTGGTATGGTATACATACATAAAGTAATAGTGGCTCCTCTATTTATTACTATTAATACTGTTCCACCAATTGGTCTACAGAATGAGAGGTTTCCCATAGGCAATAAAAATAAAAGTTCATAAAAATTCGATAGATGGCGTTGACGAGACATGGATTGAGGCGAAGAAAAGTCAATAAAAAAAACTTGATTATTCTTATAGATATACAATATTTATCTGCCTGTCATGCTTGTTTTTTTTATTTCGTAGTATAGTATTTTGTGGTTATTGTTTGCTAACAAACAAAGTAGGTACCTGTTTTTCCACAACACAAAATAGTAGGTAAGTACATAAATGTGTCTTGCATAACCATGTTATATATCCGGCTCCGGCTCCAATCCCTTTGCTTTTGCGGAAAAAAACATGTCTTGTCAGCGCCATCTATCGATGGTTGCAGAACTATGTTCCTAGAGCTATCAGAACACCTCCCATTGGGGACCCACCTTACTAAAAAAATACTTACCGCCACCTGTACAATATATCAAGACTTTTAGATAGTTGGATTCCATAAAATACTATTGCTATAATGACACATATTAAAACAACTTAAAGATCACTAAGTAAAATCAGAAATGGATGATAAGGCGAATAGAAATGTATTAAAAAGATGCAGATAATTTCAGTGCCATCTGACGAATTTAGAGAATGTAACAACAGAATCCACCAATCATAATGCTTTCTAACCGACTTCAAAAAAAGGAGTGAGCCTAATCTTACTTGAGTCATTCCCGTGTAATATAAATAAAAAGGAGTGAGCTTCTCAATTCGATCCATTTTTTTCATGTATGTATGCTGATTAATACTTCTACATTACTGATTTACATGCTTCTTTTATATGATGTAAGGAATGTGATTTCTCGAAAATTTCATTAATTTTGGCTCATTCGTTTTTAACCAGCTCCAAAGTTTTTTTTTACGCGCTTGTATATATAATTTCGCCACTAATTTTGAAGTCGGTTTTTTTAAAAGATAATTATTATAGGTTAGAGGTTTATATAATTTTAACCTATTACATCTTTTCCAGGCATCTATAACTGCGATTGATAAAACTCCACAGAAGGTAGCTAAGATCAAACAGAGCTGCAACATTCAAGGAGTAACTTGTGTTAATGCATATGCCTTCGATTCAACAAAATGTTACTCTGAAGATAGCACTGGCATTGAATGCGGACCGCCGTTCCCTTCAAAAAGTTTTGACAAAATACTGTTAGATGCGCCTTGCAGTGGTTTAGGTCAGAGGCCTCAACTGCATAATAAGATGACGCCAAAAATGATACAGTCTTATAAATTTGTTCAGAGGAAATTGTTCGCTGCTGTAAGTAAATGTTAGCCTTAATTTTTACACGTTTTTTAATATTACCTTCACATTTACAGTAACCGGCGCGGCGGTAAGCAATGCAGTCATTTTTTGTCTTCAGATATGAAGAAATGCACGCACGACAGTAACGCTGCGACCTAGAACGCATGCGCAACCAGAATGCTTAAAACCTTATTCTGATTACGTTGATACTTGCGTGCGGGTGTGATTACGTTGATCATGTGATATCATTGCCTACATCAGTGTAGCACAAAATATGACTTCAAAAAATGCGGAGGTCCTATGTTGCAGTTTTATTTTATTTTAATATATGTTCACCGATTTCTTCGCCAATAATTAATTGATTTTGATGATCATGTCTTTTTTGTTTGGTAGGCCATACTTTAGAGGTGGTCCCATACACATTTCATCAAAATCGGTTAAGTAGATTGGTTTTTATATCAAAATATATATCAATTTTAAAAAACTGGCCAAGTGCGAGTCGGACTCGCGCACGAAGGGTTCCGTAATTTTTCTATAAAAACGGCAAAAAAACAGGTTTTTTGTATGGGAGCCCCCTGAAATATTTATTTTTAAAGTCAATGTATAACTAAATATTCTGTGAATATTTCAACCGTCTACCTGTTGCCGTTATCAATATCGAGCAAAAAAATCACGTTTGTTGTATGGTAGCCCCCTTAAATATTTATTTTATTAAATTTTTTGTATTTGTTGTTATAGCGGCAACGGAAATACAACATTTTTGAAAATTTCAACTGGTTAACTGTCACGGTTCATGAGATACAGCCTGGTGACAGACGGACGGACGGACGGACAGACGGACATCGGAGCCTTAGTAATAGGGTCCCGTTTCACCCTTTGAGTACGGAACCCTAAAAACAGACTTCATTAAAATGTCAGAACTGGACGAAATTGAAATTGGACTACACGGGAAGCAACAGCTATCAAATAAAAAAAGAATCATTAAAATCGGTTCACCCAGTCGAAAGTTATGAGGTAACAACGTAAAAAACTGTCGAATTGCAAACCTCCTTTTTGAAAGTCGGTTTTTTATTTTTTTTATTACTTTTAGAATTGCTTTTGAATACAATACCATATTGTTCCAGGCAGTGCAAATTCTTAAAGAAAACGGAAGACTAGTATACAGTACATGCACCATAACTGAGGATGAAAACGAAGGCATGGTGGCATGGGCGCTTGATAAGTTCCCATGCCTGAAGTTAATACCTGCAGTGCCACTCTTGGGCGGACCGGGTTTAGCAAACAAGGGGTTGAATAATGAACAAAGGTAAAATAAAAGTATTTATTAAGAATAACAGACATAAATACTCTTTATTAAAATATATCTAACATTACCTTACCATAAACTTACAAGCTAATGGCAATATAATTGTATTTCAAATACTGTTTTTCAGTTATAGACGGAAGTTGAAGAAATCAGCAAAAATTCAAAATCTACTTCACTAAATAATGTTTGTTACTTGTTTCATCGTACTTAAATGCAATGGAAAGGCGCGTAGTTTTCGTATAGAATATCAGGGGTCGTACCGTCACCTGTTTTAAGCGACTCAGTTTGTTATTGCTAAAAAATGCGCGGCCGCAAACTGTATCTCGGCGCGTGATGGTTCACGTTCGCGTAATTTTTCCGCAATCGCCTTAACTGAATCACTTAAAACAGGTATCGGTATAGCCCCTGAACTGATAACTTCAGTTTCTCATAACATTACATAAATACTTTGTTCTAATAATCACAATATAGTAACATTATTCGAGGGTCATATTATAATACCTTAGTTACATTTCACTAACAAAATATTCATAAAATTAAAATGCCGTTTTGCACTACAATTCTTGTTTATCACAATGGTTTCTGTTATTGTTTGTTTCAGATCAATGGTACAAAGATTCGGTCCAGAGAAGGACCCATTGAGACCAGTGGACGATATTTATAGGGACTCTATTGGTTTCTTTATTGCAGCATTTACAAAATTACCTCTATCGTAAATAATTATATAAAACGTTATGTATGTTACTATATAAGTTGTAACTAAATATAACTTAAAATTACTTAATACTTAAGTATTGTTACAAATGTCTGGCAATTGAAGCGTTGTGGCGAAATCCAGCATTCAAATCTGACCCAAATATTGCGTTATGTATAGTATAATTTCCAATGACTCGAATCTAGAGACATCCTGTCTGAAGTTTGTCATTAAAAAACATGCTGTACAATACATAGCACAGGGTTTGATTTTATGGATTTCAATGAATTTTTTATTCACTACCACCACAAGTACCCTCCACAGTCATAATCGAATATTTAACTATAACAAGGTAACTCTCAATATGCTGATAACAGGTTATAAAAATATATTGTTAAAATGGGTATGTAAAATTATAAAGATACAAAAAATACTGAACGGGAAATGCATAAGGCACTACACAAATAAATAAAAAAATACGAATAAAAGGAGAATGCCCACTAAACTACGGATGTTTTTTTTTTTTTTTAATACCTAAGCTTAACCTAACCTGAAAAACTACATAACATACTGGAGCTTTACCCTTCCTTGATTATGTTTCATTGTTGTGTTCAGTTTCAATTATTTCAAATGTTCAACGCGGACCCACAGGCCTGTCTTTGTTTTAAGCAACAAAGCTCTCTTGTCGAAAGTGACGGGGTGCTGCGTCTTTGAGCATGCGGAAAATTTGAAGTTCTTCATGAGGGTAACCATCGCCACTTTAGCGGAGATCATCGCAAAACGCAGACCTGTAACGAAAACATTGGTGCTCAATGAAATCATGTTGGTTAGTTTTTAAAAGATTTTTGTTTTGTGTATAGAAAGACATTAATCAAGATTTATTCATATTACATCGCTCGAGCTAATAATTATCAATATAAATAAACTGGCCAAGTGCGAGTCGGACTCGCGCATGAAGGGTTCCGTACCATTTTATATAAAAACGGCAAAAAAAACACGTTTTTTTGTATGGGAAACCCTTAAACATTGATTTTATTTTATTTTAATTATTTATTTTTAAAGTCAATATATAACTAAATATTCTGTGGATATGTCAAGCGTCTACCGGTTGCCGTTATCAATATCGAGCATAAACGAGCAAAAAAACACGTTTGTTGTATGGTAGCCCCCTTTAATATTTATTTTATTCAATTTTTTAGTATTTGTTATTATAGCGGCAACGGAAATACATCATCTGTGAAAATTTCAACTATCTAACTGTAACGGTTCATGAGATACAGCCTGGTGACAGACGGACAGCGGAGCCTTAAAAATAGGGTCCCGTTTTACCCTTTGGGTACGGAACCCTAAAAAGCGACTTCATCAGAACTGGACCAAATGGGAAGCACCAGCTTTCAAATAAAAATAGAATCATCAAAATCGGTTCACGCACTCAAAAGTTCAGAGGTAACAAACATTTTAAAAAAACAATCGAATTTACAACCTACTCCTTTATTAAGTAGAAGTAAGTGGAAGTAAGTTAAAAAAGCCGGACAAAGGTCCAAAAGTCGACAAATCCAGACAGATGGTTTCCTTGACCTTCCTAAAGCTGCCGCAATGCTCTTCATTCATAGCGGCTAGTTGCATTGTGAATCCATTGCATTATGGTGGACTGCGCCGTGATTTTTCTGATGTGATTCGTCTAGCAAGTGATAGACTTAGCTCTCTGCCTTCTACGTCTGTGTTAGAACTTAAATCGTACATATATATTATCGGAATCTTACCAATACAGTTCCTAGGTCCGGCGCCAAACGCCAAGAACAAATGCGAGGGTCTGTTCTTCTTTTCTTCTCCCATGAACCGCTCTGGTTTGAACTCATTAGGCTCCGGGTAGTAGTCTGGGTCCATGTGGATGCCATAGATGGGGATGGCGACAACGTCTCCAGTGTTGAGGCGGACTGGAGAGTCGGGCAGTTGGTAAGGCTTGGTGACCACGCGGTCGACGCGGCCCACGGGAGGGTACATGCGGAGGGTTTCTGGAATGTTATTTTTTCAAAGATTACGGCATATGATAAGACTCCTGTGTTAGATGGTCTATGAAATATAACAAACAGACTTCATAAAAATGTCAGCACTGGACCAAATTGAAATGGGACCACATGGGAAGCACAGGCTTTAAAAAAAAATGAATCATCAAAATCGGTTCACACAGTCAAAGGTTCTGAGGTAACAAATATAAAAATAGTCAAATTGATACCTTCCTTCTTTTTGGAAGTCGGTTAAAAAGATTTATAAAAAATCGGTTAACCTAGTCGAAAGTTCAAAGGTAGCAAACATAAAAAAACAAGTCGCATTGAGAACCTCCTCCTTTTTGGAAGTCGGTTAATAAAAGCTTGTTTTTAACCGCCTTCAAAAAAGATGATGGTTCTATGTTCCACTGTATTTTTTTATTTATTATTTTTAAAATATTTTCACCGATTACTCTGCCAACTGTTGACCGATTAAAAAAAATACTGATTCAATAGGCTATACTTCCAATTTTGTCACCAAGGTCGAAACAGACATTTACCAATAGACACTGCAAGCACGTCAAATAGCTTAAAACCGAGGATGTCGCATTTTTTTAACCTACTATGGCGTCACGAGAACAAAATAGTGGTAGTTTGACTCTATTCCTGCAAGGCCAACTGCTTTCGAAGTGTTTTTACAATTTACTATGGCACAATTTTTTATTCATGTCTGATTTGCTATGAAAACGGCGGAGATGGAACAAAATGAAGACCCAGAATATGGCGCGCCGCTATTTCAATCGCGCGTTTGATATATTCTTTAAGAAATAAAATAAATAAATATCTGGGACATTATTGCACACATGGTCATCTGGCCCCAAACTAAGCAAAGCTTGTAATATGGCTGTCAGAGACTGATATACGTACATATATATTTTTAAATACATACTTAAATAGATATTAACACCCAGACATAGAACAAACACAAATGTTCATCACACAAATGACTGTGTACTTTAGAAAAAGTGTGCATTGGTAATTTTGTGACTTTAATATTTTAAAATATTTAGAACAAATTATTGTTTTAATATTTTTTATTATGACCACAAAAAAAAAAAAAAAACTGGTCAACACTAAAAAAACATAAAAATATTATTATATGTATTACTTTTTTCATAAAAAAACTTTAAACAAAAATTTGCTCTATATATTTAAAAAAAACATCATTACAGCCTATCATGTCCGCAACTGCTGCAGGAGAGAGGCCCTAATCCACCGTGCTGGCCCAGTGCATGTTAGTGAATGCCATGTCTTTGAACTATTGAGGTTCTTGGACATACTGGTTACTTTACGATGTTTTCCTTCACTGTTTTGAGCGATGGCACCGAAACTGCACATAATTTATTTAGATACTTAAAGCCAAAGAACCGATAATCGATGGGGAAGAGAGGTCCTTGAGTGGAGACCACGAACCGGAAGACGCAGCGTAGGTAGGCCTCCCACTAGATGGACCGACGACATTGTGAGAGTCGCGGGCATCCAGTGGATGCAGATGGCAGGTTGTCGTTCAGTGTGGAGGTTAAAGGGATGCCTATGCTCAGCAGTGGACGTCTTCTGGCTGATGATGATGATGACTATATAAGTCATTGGTGCAGGGTCGCGTATCGACCCAGGTCCCGTTAGATTGTAAAGCGCACATGCTACCGCTCGGTCACCATCGCTCCTTGCGTTCTCTATGCTGTTAAAGGTGGGTCGCATAGTCATTGTACATCTTACAGTACCTAGCAGAACCGCGTCGAGATAAGTCAGCTCGGACAGGAGTTCGTAGCTCATCTCCTTTCCCTCAGTTGTTTCATTGATATGCGCTCTCAGTTGGTCTTGTAAGTCGGGTCTGGTGGCCAGGACGTGGAGTGCGAATGACAGCAGAGTGCTGGAGGTCTCGTAGCCGGCGATGAGGAACAGCAGGCATTGGGCGTCGATGGTGTCGTCATCCATATCTGGGGCAAAGAAAAATTATATTAACACTCTTCACCTGCATCTAACATCATGTATAAATGAGGTTTTGTTGCCAATGTAAAAAATATATTTACACGCCTGATGGGGTGAAGAGCCATCAGGCAAGCGACTTCGCTCTCGTCTCGTCACTCAGTATCATAAAAAAAAAACTTATTGTATTATTTTCTTACTCTATTTTCAAGTGTATTTTTTTTATGGTGGACTATCTGCGCCCTGCGGTTTCACCGCGTGGTGATGAAATCGGTGAAGACTGCCTTTTTTTGTTTTTGTGTTTGTTTCATCAGAACTTTCGACTGAGTGAACCGATTTTGATGATTCTTTTTTTATTTGGATGCTGGTGCTTCTCGCATGGTCCCATTTTAATATGGTCCAGTTCTGTCATTTTTATGAACTTGGTTTTTTTATTGATAATTATATACAAATTATGGGTAACGTAAACGCTAAACGCAAAAGGAAAAACTTGCACTAGGAAATCAGGTGTTAAGTAGTGTTGTGATTAAGTAAAGGATATGCAATCTGGCTATTTTTATGCTATGTTTATCATCTTTGCTAAGAATGTAAAATTTTAACCATAGACAATTACATGTATATATTTATATACATACATATTTATACATTATTATTTAGACGTAACTGGTATATGCGTAGGAATTAAACGTTATCAGCATAGAATAGTCAAATGGTATTTAGCGCAATGATAAGCTTGTAGATAAATAGAAGACTGCAACACAAATAATGTTTGTTTAGCCATCTAATGTAACACAGTAATATACTAATTTTGAATTATAAACGGGATGAAGCCCATTCTAAAACATAATGGCAAACTAACAGCTGAATATCAGAGTGAATTGTCTATTTCAGGTGGGCCAGCAAAATTTTGAGGACTATGTTTTATGTTTTTAGGGTTCCGTACCCAAAGGGTAAAACGGGACCCTATTATTAAGTCTTCGCTGTCCGTCCGTCCGTCCTTCCGTCCGTCCATCTGTCCCCAGGCTGTATCTCATGAACCGTGACAGTTAGACAGTTGAAATTTTCACAGATAATGTATTTCTGTTGCCGCTATAACAAATACTAAAAAACAGAACATAACAAATATTAAAGGGCTGACGCTTTAAATATTCACAGAATATTTAGTTATATATTTACTTTAAAAATAAATTAAAATAAAATTAATATTTAAGGGGGGCTCCCATACAACAAACGTGATTTTTTTGCCCTTTTTATAGATAATGGTACGGAACCCTTCGTGCGCGAGTCCGACTCGCACTTAGTCGGATATTTTTTTCCTGTCCGGGCGCTTGTAGGCCGGGCCCGCGGGCTATTCCCTAACATGATCAGGGTTTTGATTGCAGTCATATGATGTCTTTATTTTGGTTACAAATTTGGCACTGGGTAGGTGATTTCTTTCTTATATAATATCTATTACATTGTTTCTTATAATTTTATGTGGTTTTCTCTTTCTGCTGTAATTTTTTTTTTGGTGCTTATTCTAATATTTGCGTGGTGACACAACATTGTCGTCATCTCTTGGGTATTAACCCTGTTTGGGTGTTACTCAATTACACTTACGATTATCTGATGATGCTGTTACGTTTTTCTCAATATTTTCTTTATGAGCGACATCAACAAGAATTTGCAAAAAGTCGCTTTTCCTGAAAAAAGTCATAAAAACCCATTAAAATATATATAACATATTCTGTCTTCTTTCCTCTTGAGAGGATTTTAGCGGCACCAAGGCTGTGCATTTGCCAGTCTCATATTTCTTTATAAATGTCATAGGTGGCAAACAAGCTGACGGGCCGCTTGATGGTAAGCGATCACCATCGCCTATGGATACCTGCAACACCGGGAGCTTCACGGATACGTTGCCGACCCTTAAAGACTATTAACAGCCCTAAGTATAACAATATTTACAAGTTTTAATAAATATCTTCAAATAAGTCACAGTTAGAGTCGAGCAAAGTAAGTAATGGTGAAGTCCTAGTAAAGTAGTGGCGATTATACTAGAACCTTCTATAGTGAAAGTAACTTTTAAACTTTCGCGATTTGAACACATGTTCGAGACTTATTAAGCATTTTTTTACGAAGGTAAAAATGGGTAGACGATATACATTTAAAACATGCTTCTATGGTGTTTTGTAAAGAACACACAAACACATGTTTCACCCCATTATTTCACTCAAACACATTTCAATAAATGTGTTTGAAAGAACTCTGCATGATTTAATTCCCTCCTGCCCTTTTTTCTATCGGACTGCCAGAGCGGGCACGAAAAATCGACACCGCTTTATGGTTGACATTCCGAAAACCGAAGCCGCACCATACGAAGCGCTTTGATTCCACTTTTATTGTGCGAACTGCTAGTATGTGGAATGCGCTGCCTGAATGGGTGTTCCCCGATAGTTACAATCTGGGTGTTTTCAAGTCAAAAGTGAATCGGTTTCTTCTAGGTAAGCGTGATCCATCGTAGGCCGCATCATCGCTTAACATCAGGCGAGTTGGCGGCCAAGCGCAAGCCTATCTCACAACAAGAAAATAATAATACACAAGGTTAAGAAAATGATACAATTATGTGACTTTTCAAAAACAACTAAATAAATTACAAGCTATGCTAATGAGTGAAAAGTTTCTGCCGGGCATCCCCATTAAGTGTTTTGCGGATACTTTCTCTCTCTCCCTAAGGTTTACGTTCATTTTCGACTGTGGTTGGTCCCAGGACCTTTTCTCAGATATGGAAACAAATATAAATAGGTTTCATGAACGAATAATAATAATTTTAAAGCTTACTGTGAGTCTGTAAGTCTCCTTTCTGCCTTTGCAGCCTGGAGTATCCTTATAAGCTCATCTGTAGACTCCCGGTTCAGGAACGTGAAGTTCAGCAGTCGGATCATCTTGGGAATGAACATCAGAATGAAGAAGATGACCATCCGCTTCATCTTTGGCATGTAGTCAAACTTTTCAGCAACCTGCAATGAAAAAAAAAACAAGGTTTTTATTTATATGTCGAGGAGTTTATTGCCCAAACATGTCAAGTGGTACCTAAATGATATTGATATTAACTTTAACTACTCAAAGGTAAATTCTTTAATAATAATAAAAAAATACACATACAATTGCATCTTATTACCAAACCAAGGAGATTAGGTAGTACCTAACTACGTTTTTTTGGGTTCCGTAGTACGACAAAGATCATTTATAGGTTTGTTCAGTCTTTCCGTCCTAAATGTCCTGAGTTATCTAGGTAATCCTTTAGAACCTCATAACTTCTATAGTTATTAAGAGCCTTCTCACACCTTCTGACAAAAAAGCAACGAAAACCAGATTGTAATAGGCGTTCAAACTCCATCAAAGAAAAATTTAATTTGCAATAGACAGATCTATTGAAATTCAATTTTTTTAATAAATAGTAGAGATAAAAAAATCTGTAATTGCGAGATATCAAAAAAATATCACACATATCGTTTTAAAATAGGTACTCAGCTGAACACGTAAATAAAGTTTTTAGACATTTTGTCTGTTTGTTGTCCACGCTCATCTCCTAAACCACTGGACGAATAAAATTTCAATGCAATTTTCACGAATATGCTTACCTATGACCAGATTGAAGTACAGGCTATGTTATTTTGCGAAAGGGAGGAAAATAGGGTTGAAAGTTTATATGAAAATCTACGTGTACAAAGTCGCGGGCAACAGCTCTAGTACAACTAAGTAATGAGTTCGAGATATTATAGCTGAGAGGTCATTGTCCTTTTTGTAAAATAATCTTAACAGAGAATGTTTCCCTATAAATAGTAGTTTTATCTTTGGCTTAACTATATAAAGTATATGTTACTAGCTGCGTCCCACGGTTTCACCTACGTATAGATACCCTCGATAATATTAGCCTAAGTTACTCCTAATAACATCTGCTATCTGCCAGTGAGTCTCGTCAAAATCCAGCCGTTTACGAGTCCATAGGGAACATACACATATAATTTTTTGTCATCGGGATGATACATCGACAATACCACGATGGTATTTCATCATGACTTGCATGTGTGACGTGTGTATTTCATCATGACTCTGCAATTTGAATTATAAAAACTGTCTGAGAAGAATCATCTAATAACCGGTCTTTTTGACTGTTTGGTCTTTGTCCTGTTATGACCTTTGGAATGACTGTTCAGCTAATATTATGTAGTTTTCCTGTCCAATGTCCAAAATTATTAGTAAATTGTAACATTCCAGTTCCATTATTGATGTTTGTGTATCATTTTTGTAGATAATTTTGACAATGTTAGGTATTTATTAGAATCATCCATTATAATTAACATCAACCATTTTCCCTTTTCCGATCTTGTGCCAGCCTCAACGTCATCCGACCAGGAATTCCTTAGAATAGGGCAAGGGAACTAAAAATACGTTTACGTGCAGATGGATAAGGTGCAGTCACGAGTGAACCCTCCATCTAATCTTAACCGCACTGGTAAACTATAGATAAGAAATAATATTCTAAATCAACATTTCACTAGAACTGAACTATTTGTCGTATAAATACAGGGTTATGCGGATCGGGTGTACTTAGCCGAAAGGGGTTTATTATGCTCATCATTATGAACAACTTTTACGTGTCAATTATCGTTTTCTAATGAACTGCTGGTATTATTTTTTTGCGATTTCACAGTTGCTTCCTATAGTAAAAGCCAATTGTTTCACTAGTCTTAAGTTGTTTTTGATGTTACCTACTATGTACGTTCGTAATTTTTGGTGTGAACCATAAAGAGTTATCTATCTATCTTCCAATAGTAAAAGTTGTTCTCAATGATACGTACCTACTATGGGCTAAGGCCCATAGTACGTATCATTACACCCCTTCCCGCGTAACCCAATACACCCCATATAAAAGCAGACCCCTACCACCCCGTATGAAATTTACCTGCCTCGGCTTCGTAGGGCAAGTAGTTTTCAAGACTTCATGATGAGTCAATTCAACACTGTGAGTCTTGGCCTACTCAAGAATTTTCTACCATGTGAAGCATGCACCCAGCAGTCCGATAAGGCTGCGGATACTGATTACGGGGAGTTACCTTGATGAAGTGCGAGTCCCCGTCTGTGAGCGCATCGCATTTAATGCCGAATGCGCATGCGCCAATCGTTTCCAGAGTGTAATGCCCCATTGTCTCTTTCATCTCAACCTCTTTTTGATCTGTGAATGTATAAATTAGTAGGTTAGTAAGCAGTCACAGTGACAGAGTAGTGACCTAGTAATGTAAGCAGAGCGTTAGTAGTCTAGCTGCGAGATGGGTCGACGATGTCAACAAAAGACTGGGTCAGGACAGGACCTAGGCAGATGCCTTAAGAGACCTTCAGCTTGCTGGCCCGGAAGAGAGCGAAGAGGAAGAGAAAGAAGACGGCGTTAAAGTTTGTGGGTAGGACCCATAGAAGCGACGAGATCCAGAAAAGCTAGTGGGTAGTAGCCACCCAAGACAGGAGCCTCAAGACTATCAAGATCAGCGGACCTGACGGCGGACATCAGCGGACTGATCTACAGAGACGCCGCCAGTCGGATAGTATCGGTAGGACTATCGCTTTTCACCTTCCCTAGGGTCAGTGTCCCCCAGAGCCGAGCTTCGGCAAGAAGGATTATCCTAGCCGCCAATCTCCCTACCTCCCTTTGGGTAGAGGCAGATGAACCCAGTGATGATGCTGATGCATATTTGGACGAAAAAGGCAACGAAAACTGGATTTTTGGCGTTCTGATTCTATCAAATAGAAAGATCTATAGAAAATTCAATTTCTGTGATAAATAGTAAGTAAGTATTTTTGATTGAAAATAACAGATTCCAATTTTGGAAAACTTAACTTATCAACTATTACGTCCAATTTACAAAAGTAGTTTTTCGTAAAACTCTAGAGGGAAAATTTAGGAGTAGATTTCGTAAAAAAACTGTTTTCGAAATTATTTATAAAAAATAAACAATTTTAATTGTATGGTTTACTTGTATATATGTATATTAGTTTTGGCAATAACAGCTTTATTTGTTAGTTTTATGTCCGTAAATCCAGATAGGTAACTTAAATTGAACGCTTGCATATTTAAATACGTTTCGTTATAAGAGCCTATATTAGCACCCAGGAGGTATGGAAGGTTGTGCAATGTGCATGATGATGAAGTGGTTCAGATTGTACCTGGAGTGGAGGAGCCCAAGGTATTGTCGGACAATGGGAAAGAGGACAAAGTGTGCGAAGGAAATGCAGATTGCAACGATTACGGTTTATAGAGCCAAGTGGAGTAAAAAAGTGCTATTCCGCACTCGCTCGCTACTACTCCACCGTACGTAGGGCTATGGGCGAAGTACTACGAGTATTCGCTACGTAAATTACGTATCGAATTCCATACACATTCCAATTTCGAAATTTAGAATTTACTGATACGTATTTTACGTAGCGAATACTCGTACTTCGCCCACTGGTTCAGCTCAGTAACGACTTAAAGGGGTTTTGGAAATTTTGTATGGAGATTAACAGTTACTTAAATGGAAATAATGATTCTCAGGTAGAACGTAGCAACGATATGCAAATGTATAAAAATTAGCCTTCTCACCATATTGAATGAAATATTCGACCATCTGCTTCGAGCAGAGCTGCAGTAGGGGCAGCATGTTTTTCAACCGATGCGAGCTGAAGACTGGCGTCATTGTGCTCCGGACGCTTTTCCATTCTCCACCCTGATGATTACAGTTTATTCAAACTTTTGTATTTTAAAAGAGGAAGAGCTATACGTGTTTTTACAGAAGAAAATATGCAATCAACTGTCTGCAAGCTGATTTTGACGGCTTATTAAAAAAAAAAAAACTACCTCTACACCCATATCTAGATGTCTTCAAATCACTTGTGAATCGGCTTCTTCTAGGCAAGCGTGCTCCATCGTAGACCGCATCATCGCTTAACTAACGCAAGCCTATTTATGCATTAAAAAAAACTGCCGAATTTCAGTTTCGTAGGTCAAGTAGTTTTTGAGATTGCGTGCTAAGCTAGTCAGTCAGTAAGTGGTATTTCGCTTTTAATTTTTTTTTAACAACGGCCTAGGCATGCATTTGACCACAATCTCATCGGATGGGAAGCGATGATGTGGTCGTAAATGAAGCACGCTTGCCTAGGAAATACCTATAATTTTTTCTCGAACATTGATTCAACCTAGCTGTTCGGAAAGACAGACGCTAGTATAAGGAGTAGCGAAGCATCATTGTATTACTATAATTACTCGCCTTTAAATTCAGGAGTGATCTGCTCAAATATCTCGGCGCCTTACTGTTCAGGGAGTTTCGATCGGTAAAGTAATCGAAGTCCCGAATCATTATAGCTTTTATAAGATCGGAATCCAAGATGTACATGATTGGTCGCCGTCCTTCGAACATGCCTGAAAATATAACAAATTAGATACTTTTTCTATTGGATAAATTAGACTTGGTAAATTATATCTTCTTTCCCATAACAAGTATCTGATTTCGAGCATTCATCGAGTGAGGTATATTTACTGTTAATTGTATCGCTTCATAGTAAGGTAGTAGAAGATTTGCGTTTATCCGCCACCTTGGCGAATATGCATAAATTCCAATCTATATACAATGTAAACTCTATATAGCGACACTTTTACACAACCCAAAGGGACTGCGCATTTTATGTCGTTATAACGTAAATCAACATTATTTCACAAACAACAAACATTAATATTGATACAAAAAACAACGCTTATAGTCTGTATTTTCGTGTGACGTTTTTGCTGCTCCAGTATTTTATTTTTAATAAGAGGTGTCAAAAAGTACTGCTTAATAATGATGTTTGTAGTCGTTATTATTTAGTCATTTTATGGACAAGATAAACCAATTAAAGTAATTTCGACGTTTTAGGGAGTTTGTCGTTAAATGCAGTGTCGCTATATAGAGTTTAAACTGTATATTCCAATCCATGCACGGTTGCCTGGTATAGATCGCTTTAAGCGATAAGGCCGCCTATTAAAAGCCTAGAGAATAGTTTTATTGTAATGTATAAATGTTATCCTTGTTTTTGTGATCTTTTAATAAAGAGTTATCTTATCTGCGGTCTACGAAGAAGCATGAAACGATTCAAACGATTGAAAATACCCAGATTGTAAGCATCGGGAACACCCATTCAAGCAGCAAATGCCACAGTCTACTGGTTCGCAAAATAAAAGTACATTCAAAGCACTTTGATCGGGTTTTCGGAATTGGGAAAATTCAGACAGCTTTGAACAGGTGGATGGATAGATAGGAATTGCGTCATGCACATTCGATGCACTCTCCGATGTGTATCACATACTTCTCGTATGTTCTTATTGTTTCATTTCATTTGTGTTAAATCATTACGAAAACGGGGTTAGATGGTTTTTTTTTGTTTCGCCTTCACTTTCACCGACACATGCCGGAGACATCGTTAGACCACACATCAGTTCACAATATTTTTTTTAATGAGTTCAATTCGTTTGTGTTATAATAAAAGTGGAGTAGGATGCTCTCCAATCTCTAACCAGAGTGGAGGACGACTTGCGAAAGACGGTTGATGGCATAACATAAAAGTATATGCATTAAAAAGTATTAACTAGATATAGGAGGCCAATTAGCAGCAGTGGACAAAAATATGAGCTAATAAAATAAAATAAACATCGGGGAAAAAAGGAATTAAAACTGTAGTTCGCAGCTAGTTCACAATATACTGAGTTGAGTGGGGGATCCACTTTTTTTATTGTAGAGGAGCCACCATCGTATTTTGTGAACAAAACTAACACACTTCCGTAAATAATTTTAGTTTTTTCATTTGCCCGACTGTGCAATTTCATTTTTTGTCGAACTATACAAAAATGTACGTTTATCAGCCGGCGTTTTGAATCAAGTTAAAAAGAAGTACTTATAAAAACCTGTTTAATCACATGGTTGGATATTCTAAAAAACTAATGTTTGACTTTGTATTGTTATGAGGATGACTAACATAAGCTGATGCAAAGAACTTAATCTTTCAAAGCAGATTTTTTAATTGAATAATAAACTCCCTACACCTCGCCTGATGTTAAGTTATGATGTAGTCTACGATGGAGCATGGTTGACTAGAAGAAACTGATTCACTCGCAACTTGAAGACACCCAAGAAAAGACAAGATTATAACTAACGGGAACACCCATTCATCCAGAGCATACCACAATCTACTAGCAGTTTGCACAATAAAGGTGTCCTACCTTTGCAACTACCTTTCCAAGCGCATTGTACTAATATTCGGAATATCAACCATCAAACGGTGTCGGCTTTTCATGACTGTCCTGGCCAACCTAAGTATTAAAAAATGGAATCAGATCATGCAGATTCGATGCACACTCTCCAAAACCTAACTGATAAAAAACCTGATAGACTAGCAACTTTGCACTGATGTTCGCGGCTTAATCTAAACTAAGGATACCTCACTGATGAGTTTTTTGGCATGTTTCTCGATGGATTCTAACGCCCCAAGCTAGTACTTATGCTGAACTTATTCCTTCCCAAAACTTATGCTGGGTATCAGGGTCGGACTGGGCCGGAAGGGCCCGGACGGCTCCCCACAAACCCGGAGCCCGAGACTGGCTAGGCTGCGCTATCCTACCTACCGCCTGACTTGCGGCAAGCCTCGCAAGCCAGGCCCGTGGGGGGCCCGCGCAGGCTAGGACCCGGCTGACAAACGCCACCTCGACTATATGGCCTGTCCGACCTTGCTAGTGAAAGTAGGTAAAAAACTTTACTCTCATACCTGAAGCCCTTCGCTTCATGGGTATAATGAAAGCAACTTTCTGTTCCTGCGTTAATTACCGTCGGCTCTTCAATAGAATATCCAGATTTTTGGTAGTGAATTGAGCCTTGTTCTCAATATAGGAGCCCAACTTGAGAATTGAAGTCAGATTAACGCCCAAGAACTCAAGCCAATCAGTAATCGGAACAGATACATCTCGGAAAGTAGGAGCCAGTTCGAATGGCATCCTTATGACGAAGAACAGACACGGCTAGGTCTTAGCTGCATTACGCATTGACCATGCTGGCATTGCCTCAACCAAGACTGCCTTATCAGTTATTTAGTTCTAATGTACGTTGGTACTTAATATTTAATAGTTATAGCAACTCTATCCTTAATTTTTTAGGTTTCACTTGAAACAACAGCAGTTTTTTATATTTAACTAAAAATTATTCAAAGTAATAATAAGAGGACTTTGCAGTTTCATTACTAACATAAGCTGATGCAAGAAATAGTAGATCTTTGAAAATTTCAAACAAATTGCAAAACTCATAAAAACTGCACGTCATAATTATAAGCAAAAAGCATGAAAACTGCCAGTCAAGGTGATACTGCAAATCAGTGTTTATAACATTTGCGATGGGGAAAAAATGTACAACAAGTAATGCTGTGCTTGATTTGGTGTTACTCATTGGGAAGGGCACTCACATAAAACGCTGCCATTCAGGATTCTGTACTTAACAGGCTCCTTAAAATGACCCTTTATGGTTAGACTTCGATGTCTTGCAACTGTATATCACACCTGATTTTTTACTTGAGGAGCCTTTAGGCAAGGGCGTCGCCAGCAGCCCATGGCCCAGGGGAGGAGGGGGCAAGTTAATATTATGGAGGATGAGAAAAATATGAATTGTAAGTACAATCAAGAGCAGTCAGAGTTTCTTTGCAGTTTGCTACATTTTTTTTATCTCTGGGGGGGGGGGCAGCTGCCCTACCCCCCCTTGGCGACGCCCTTGCCTTTAGGTAAGTAATTATTTCGAGTTTTACTAACTGGACAAGCGTGGGTTATGTCCACGTGTGCGTGCGCACTTGTTCTTGGTGGTGACAACCACATTTTAGTAGTTACTTGGAATAGATACTGAAATGGAGTTTATTAAAGTTCTTTTGATAAATAAATATGTATGTTGCATTGTCTGTTTTTGCATTAAATGAGTACACACCAACTAAATTTAAGCCCGGTAACTTTTAATGCATGTAAATTTATCCTAGCATTGGCCTTTTAGCCTGTCTGTCATATGATCAAAATAAAATTCATTGGAACAAAATTCTAACAACATTAATGAGCTGCAGTCCAAGTTTCTGGTCTGAAGTTTTTATAGTCTAACTAAGCAATAGTAACTCAAATAGTTATCAATATAAAAAACCACATACACATACATCATCAACCAATTAACGTCCACTGTTGGACAAGACCTCCCTCATAGAGAGGGGTGTTGCCATAATCCCCACGCTTGGCAGGCGGCTTGGGGATCGCAGTACGTTCACCGTGTACTATTAGAACGCTGCTGCCCGTCCTCCGGTGGTTCTGGTCGCAGTTTTAGGACATACCCAGGTCCAAAATATCAGAACTGGACTAAATTGAAATGGGACCACACAGGAAGTGCCAGCTTTCAAATAAAAAAACTCATCAGTTCTGAGGTAACAAACATTTAAAAAAAAAAATACAGTTGACTTGAGAACAATTTAATTTTTGAACCCCTCCTTTTTGGAAGTCGGTTAAAAAGCAGTTATCTGAAGAGTTTTGTAAACTGATATTTCTATGGATTTTGATGATTTGACATGCTCTTTTTGAATTTTCAATTCAGTGCCCATTTGGTTTTTATTTCTTCAAAATGGTAAAATTTCAAGTTTATTTTTGTGGATGTTTAGTTAATATGGGATTGGGTATGAATTACTAATTTAGAGCATGGCAAGATCAAATATATTATAATCAAAATAACCAAATATGTATAATTAAATCAGGTGAGTTGGCGGTCAAACACAAGCCTATTATTTTGAAAAAAACTATACAAAATTAGATAGTTTTGTAATCAGCTATAAAAAAACACATTTTAGAATATAGATGTATAGAAGGGATTTTTACAATTTAATGTAAATAAGGTTTAAGAAAATATTGTACACTAAATGCAAAATTTAACTGCTTTGGTTATAAAATAAGTTAGAATGAAGATACGCAAAAAAAACATGTTGGGTGCCATTTATCCAACTTCGCTGCATTTATCTAATATAGGTAGTAATACAAGGTAGCACTGAGAAACGGCACATTAAAATCTAAAAAACATATCAATTTTAAATTCTCCTGGGAACCTTTTAGGTAAAACTAACATATGATGTAGATGTTATTCCTCGATTTTAGAGAAAATCTCAAGATTTGGGTACTGTTTTTTTTTTAAAGAGTGCATAAAAATGAACTAGCCCGAGCCTGAGCTTGCTCTCAGGAACTTTTGGATGCCAATAAGAGAAATGAAAACAGTTTATTGAAAAATTACTGTAAGCATGCTAAAGCTGCTTTCCCAATTCTTGACAGTAAGATCAAAAAAATCTATCTAAGTAGTAACAACAGAACCTTTGCCTGCTAGTAGGCCTTATAACTGGTCATTGCAACTTGAATAGTCATTTGTATAAACTGGGAGCCACGGACAGTTCACTGGGTCGTGGCTGCATGAAGGAAAATGAAACCCCCCTCTTTATGAATTGGCAGTTGAAGAGGAGTCGCTGCAGTGGCGACATTCTGGTGAAAAATGAATAACTAAAAATGAAAATGAAGTAGTAGAATGATAATTTAACATTAAGTTTTTTTTTTTCTAGAAAATCAGAATTCAGGCCAGAAACTTTAAAAAAAAAGCAATGATATATATGCTTGTATTGATAAATATCTTGGACATTATTGCACACATGGTCATCTGACCCCAAACTAAACAAACCTTGTAATATGGCAGCCAGAGACTAATATACATACATATATATTTTTAAATACATACTTAAATAGAGAAGAAGGATAATTTATGTCAGTGTACGCACAGCTTAATAATTAAAGAACTTACCTCCATATCGCTTTCCTTTAAAGTAATTATAAATATCCAACTGGTAGTCATGGAAAGATCGTGATGCTGTTATTCTTGGACCCAAGTTGCCCAATAATATCACAGGTTTCATGTAAGATATTCCTTTCTTTTTAAAGAAATCAAAAGTCGCGGTATAGTAAAAATAAAACGCGAAAATAGCTGTGAGAATCAAAATCAACTTCCAATCATCTGCTATCATCAACAGTATTTTTTTTGTACCACTTGAGAACTCCATTGTTCTAATATTTATATGCACAAACGATTTTTTTTTATACAATTGTTTGTTTCTTTTGTGAGTAGCCTTCGTAACTACTCGCACGAACATTTACAACGATAGCAACTAGACGCCTGAGCTCTTTGAGCCTGAGACCATCTATGCCTGAGACTCCAAAATACTGCCTCCTGTTTATATAGCGGCGCGCAAAATGTAGCTAACCACAGGCTACCTAACCATTGATAATTTCTACAGATAGTTCTCCCTTGTATGGAAACTATCGAACAATTTTATGTAAGTACATAAACTTATCATATTTAACTTGCTTATACGATAAAATAACAGGATTTCATGTTTCGAATGATTATGATTACTTCTTCAATTCGTAATAATTCAATTTAAATTTTTAGTTTTTATTATAAATATTATTTATTTATCTAAGCGAAGTTGAATGTCAAGCTGAGAATGAGACGCCAAGATGAGATGTCAAGAGGTACTCCACAGACATAGGTACTCTGTGATGTCAAGTTACTGTCGAAAAAAAAAGCTTTTTATTCTTTCTTTCTATGTATTAGGATTATGGCTTTCCACTTCTTGTGCATTTGCAAGTCTCAAGTAGTGAAATATATTTCAACTTTAATAAACTTGGTCAAAAAGGTCATTGTCAATATAAACGAGATAAAACATGTATTTTCGTGTTATTTCCAAACTCCACAGAAACCTCTAGAAAAATCTCCACCACTTAAGGCATAACTTAGACTTGACTGTGACTTTGTTTTACTATGACTTGTTTGACGTTAGGTATTTATTTAATTTCTTGTAAATCTGGTTTATTATTACTCTGATTATTGATGACAAAAATATAAAGTGCCGTGATTCGAAATAAAGATATGGTCCAAAGGCCTCTGTAGCCAGACAAAAACCCAAAAAAAAAAAAAAACACGAAATAAAAAAACTATTGTTTTTTTTATAGTTTTGGCGGCAACGTGGTAAAAACGTGGCTTCATTGTATAAATTTACTAAACTTGCGTATTTACGAGTTTTAATGTGTTATTGTGTAAAAATGATGGTCTTCATTATGTGTTCGTGAATATGCTTGAAAGTGCACAAGTAATATAATGGAGTAATGCGTGTAATTTCATGTCGATTCCGTCGTAAACTCCGTCCACCTCTAGTAAAGTCACTACCTACTTGGCGAGACGGTAAAGCCTTAATGGCTTTAACCTGCTCATCAATGGGCGAAAAACTAAATAAAAATTAAAATACGATTTGCCGTTTTGACATCAGCGAAAAATAAGAACAAATACAAAATATTAAATATACAAAACGGATCCTTAATAAATTTATTTCTCGACTTCTGCAAATAGGACTTCTTCTGAGAGTTTTCTACTTCATTTAGTTGTCTTCATACTTATATTTCTTACTAAAATGGGCAAAACATCTAAGGACAAACGCGATATCTACTACAGGTTAGCTAAAGAAGAAGGATGGCGAGCGAGAAGCGCCTTCAAACTGTTGCAAATCAATGAAGAATACAACATCTTCAACGGTGTTACACGAGCAGTAGACTTATGTGCGGCGCCTGGCAGTTGGAGCCAAGTTCTTACGAAAAGACTTCGTCAAAACACTCAAAATGTGGACGATGTGAAGATTGTGGCTGTTGACCTACAGGCCATGGCTGCTCTACCCGGCGTCATTCAAATACAAGGAGATATCACAAAACTATCCACCGCGAACGCAATCATAAAGGAGTTCGAAGGCCTTAAAGCTGATCTTGTTGTGTGCGATGGAGCTCCAGATGTAACTGGTTTACATGATATCGATGAATATGTTCAATCTCAGCTGTTATTAGCAGCGTTGAACATCACGACGCATGTACTAAAGAACAACGGTGTTTTTGTTGCCAAAATATTTCGAGGAAAGGATGTGTCTCTTCTGTACTCACAGTTGAAGCAGTTCTTTGAATTTGTGTCTGTATCTAAACCGAGGAGTTCGAGAAACTCGAGCATAGAAGCATTTGTTGTGTGTCAGAACTATCAACCACCAGAGGGTTACATACCTAACATGGTGAACCCATTGTTAGACCATAAATACTGTGATTTCAATCAATTCACTGGAGTAAATAGGTTCATTGTACCATTCAATGCATGTGGAGATTTGAGCGCCTATGATTCAGACACTTCATACCCGTTGTTATTGGAAGGACAGACATCATACGAATACAAGGAGCCAGTTCAAAGTCCTATTAACCCTCCTTACAAAGAAGTTATAGAGAAAACTAAAAACCTTCAGCTGTAATGATCTGCAAACTCGAAGAACATCTATGAAAATAATTTATGTTCAGTGATTTTTCCAAGTAAATTATTGTATGAGAATGAGATGATATTTTCCTAATGCTTCCCATATGCCCATCCCACAGAAAATGTTAAAGAAAGCTTACTTTTGATATCGTACACTGTACTTTACTATGCTTCAGTTGTTTATGGTTTGATAGGTTTTAATGATAATGGTGCAAATTGCTCTAAAAGTAACTGTTACTAAATCTTGGTGTTACTTCCTTCCATGAATCCGTTCTAGAGCTGTCATAGACCCTGTATATCACAAAGATAGATAGTTTTATAATTCCATACCATAGTGATGTGACTGCTATATAACAACATTCCTGGTTGGTTATTTTAAGACTTGCAAACACCCTCATGTGCAACAGTGCGAAAAACAACAAATACATTGTACTTCCATTTTTAATTTTTGTCTTTAGAGAACAACTCATAGAAGCACGGAAGGGGTTCACTTTTTCTCCGTCTAAGTTTATCCTATGGTAGTTTTGAATGATTAAGTAGGTGTACTATATTTTATAATTAGGTATTATAATTACTCGATAGACAGCTCCAAATGTAAATTTAAGATCTCTACCACTGAAGTGAGAATTTTTTCGTTTAGATTAATTAATTTTACCCTTCTCTTTTCTGTGATCTATACGACAAGCTCTCTCTGCGGGGACCGAAATTCCGGTTTGAAACCATTGTTACCTCTTCATTTTACTTTTTTTCTTTTTTCATAACCTTACATTCATAGCAGTAGGTAAATTTAACTTCGTAGTTGGAACTCTTTGCATACTCAAGGAAAAACCTTGGTACATTATTTTTTAAATGATAAGCCAAAGTGTCAGTTTTAAAAGTTCAAATTATTTTGTGCATGAAAATTTAAGTGAGATTTTTTCCTTATTTTTTTTACCAAATTAACAGTAATACATTAAATTAAAATGAGTAAGAAAAAGTTTGTGATGCCAACTGTGCAAGAATTTCTGGCAAAAAAGGTAAATAGACATTTAAATGCTTGTTGCACAATTTAAATATGGTAGGTAAGGTATTTAGTTATGGATATCATTGTTTATTTTATTTTTATCAGTCATTCATTATCATAATCAAAGTATTTTAGTGAGGACAAAAGATTGTGTCCATAAAATGCAAAATCATTCTTAGTCTCTAATTTTAAAAATTTATACTTAGGTATATATACTCGTCTTTTCTTCAATTTGCAGATAATTTATGACGAAAAGAGAGATCCAGTATGGGTTTCAATAGAAAAAGATATGAAAGAAAGAGAAGAAAATGGAATCAAACCTTACAATGAAACAGTAGGCATATGGTTACGGTTCCTAAGGGATTTGAAGTGTCATTTTTACCATCAATGTAAGCATTCTTAAAAAAATACTTGTTTTCCGGTCGTTATAAGTTGATCTCAATCAGTACTTACCTAAAACACTGTTTTAAGTACTTACCTAGTAGTCAAATCTGAATGCATCAGAGTTGGCCACCCAAACTATTAAATTGATGCTACTTTCTGTAATTTTATAGCACTCATTATTTTAACCGACTTCTAAAAAGGAGGAGGTTCTCAAATCGACTGTTTTTTGTTTTGTTGTTACCTCAGAACTTTCGACTGGGTGAACCGATTTTGATGATTCTTTTTTTATTTGAAAGCTGGTGTGTCCCGTGTTGTCCCATTTCAAAATAGTCCAGTTCTGTCATTTTTATGAAGTCGGTTTTTTTATATTGATTACTAGCTGCGCCCTGTTGGTGGGGCCTGCGGTTTCACCCGCGTGGTGATGAAAAAAGGTGATGATGATGATGAAAAAAGTAGCCTATGTGTTAATCCAGGACATAAGCAATGTATGTTCCAAATTTGACCCAAATCCATCCAGCCGTTTCTGCGTGATTGAGTAACAAACATCCATCCATCCATACATCCATCCAAACTTTCACATAAATGATATTAGTGTGATTATGTTTATTAAACTAGTTTTAGTCCCCATTAGACTTACATAAATGGTTTGCACCCAATTCGCTGAGGGCCCTTATTCCGCACGGGCAAACTACCTACTGCACCGCAACGACGAGCACCGCGCACCGCATGCAACGAGCCACAACACTTTCTGTTTAGTGCCAGTGGCCGTGGAAAGTAAAAAGTGTTGCAGTTCCCCCAGGCGAACTGCAGTGCAACGGTCTGTCTAGTCTAGTACTGTGCAACGGTCGTCTGCAACGGGCTTAAACTGTTTTTGTAACTATGTATAAACCAATAATTTCATTTGAATAACGTGTCCGCAACTTCCGGAAATTTTAGAGGTAGCAATCGTGGTTTGTGAGACAAACATTATTGCAAAAGATGTAGGAATTGTTTTTCTTCTTCAGCTAAACGTATTGAAAGGCAGTTGGAAGTCGAAGTCGGACCGCCTTGGTACTACGAACTTTCTGTCAGCCAGCGGAGGGTCCTAGAAAAACTTAAATTTGATATCCACCAAGATTTGCTGGAAGATTTGCCGACCCGCACGCGACAAGCACTTGCTGACCTAGGGATCACGCAGAAATTCCCGAAAGCTATGTTAATGAAAGCAATGACGAACTCAATCGAAGACCCTGGAGTTTTTATTTGGGATCTTTATAAAGCAGTATACAAACAATCACCCACCGAACTTCGAGGGGGTAAGCTATTGGATAATCCTAACTTTGTTCCATTAGGTACGTACCTAGGCACTAGTTCCGCCCTGTGGTTAAAAGTTAACGATAATTATTATAGAGTATAGACAGAGTTTTACCTGCCTCCACACTAAATTCTACAAGGGCCGTAGGTACCTACCCTTAAAACTAGTGTGTGCATGCTCGCGTGTTTGTATTGGAAATTGTACTTATGAGCAGCAGTCAGCACTATCTGGCGCGTGCGACGGGTTTTCACACGTGTCACGTACTTACCTACAGCGGCCGGCGGGTGTACCTACGTCGCGGGCGCACGCGGCTGTCGCCAGCAGAATGCAAACGCATTTGTCCAAATCAGTTTTTCTCCGCTACGTCCTGCGAGTGACACACGTCTCAACTTCCTAATCTTGGTTATGAATTCTCCTCTTAAAACCTACTTGTCACGAACAGGCAGATCTGTCGACTCGTTGCCGATGTTGTTTGGCAAATAATAAACACATACCCGACACAGCTGTACGCTCAATGTCATAATTGTACTAGCGGCCCTGACTGCATCACTGCATAAGGCGGGCGCATGCGGCAAGTGTACCGCCCCAGGCCCAGATCCGCGTCAGACGCCCGGAGCAGACATCCGCTCCGTGCACCCGCGCGAGTTCTAGCGTACGCCTAAATCCGTTCTATCGTTATGGAGTTTGCGGACGCCCAATCAAGTGATTGGGCATCCATTGATTGCCCTAGTCACTAGAGCAATCAATGGATGCACTAGAGTTATGCATGATAATTACGTGAATAATGAGATTGTGAAGCTTGGCAAAAGTTTTATAATCATTAATTTCAGCTTTACAATCGAACTGGTAGGCCTGGTAGAGGTGGCTCTTGCCTATAATTATAATTAGTGCATTATTTTTCCAGCTTACGACATGAATGCGACTATACTGATGTCGAGTCTAGTGTTCATTGATTTGGAAGAATGTATTGAATGTTTAGAAGATCTATTAAGACAAGATCCTCCACCAAAACCGAAACCCATACCAAGTACAGTACTTGTAATACTTAATTAATGTTTTAAGTGAAGGTGTTAATAACACAAACAGGATTGAGCATTCACGTGTACCTACCTACCTAATGAGCATCCCAGCGAATGCTGCTAACAACGAAGATCTGTCAGTGTCTTTAATTATCTAATTTTCTCATCATCATCATAAGCCAGAAGACGTCACTGCTGAACATCCTCAACAGGCCTGCCCATAGAACTCCACACTGAACGACAGTCTGCCATCTGCATCCACTTGATGCCCGCGACTCTCACGATGTCGTCTGTTCATCTAGTAGGCCTGACAACGCTGCGTGCGTCTTCTGTTTCGAGATCTCCACTCAAGAACCTTCCTTCCCCATTGGTTATACTTATGTTCTTTCGACGATGTGGCCTGCCCATTGCCACTTTAACTTGCAAATTTTATACTTATCGGCGATTTTGGTCCTTTGGCGAATATTCTCGTTTCGAATTCTATCGCGTAAAAAACAATTACCTGGTTTTCTACATTATTGCATCTTTTTTTTTCAGAGAAGAATTTGTATCGTGAACCGAAGTGTCGTTACGGTGTTTATCTTCAAAAAATGCATATACCATTGGTCTGTAATCACGGAGACGGTAAAGTAAAGATAAAGAAACCTCCGTCATTAGAATACAGGCTTCGATTGAAGAGCGAAAATGTAAATATTACACCTACTGGTTTTATTTTTATTACTGTTCACGGCCTTACTTATAAACGTTACTTAAGTTAAGCAGTGATTAAAATTGCTGTCTTGTTTTCATGTGTGTGACAATTTCCGTCAGCGAGAAGTTAACAGAGCAATTTTAAGCATTGCTTAACGTTTTAAGTAAGGCCCATGATTCTAGGTACATAAGCTTATCGACAACCCTTATAATTTCAGAGCTAT
The DNA here is from genome assembly GCA_949125355.1 of Agriopis leucophaearia. Taxonomy (NCBI): domain Eukaryota; kingdom Metazoa; phylum Arthropoda; class Insecta; order Lepidoptera; family Geometridae; genus Agriopis; species Agriopis leucophaearia. The sequence goes on from OX421275.1 coordinate 9,852,875, forward strand.
GAAAGATTATGCAACGATATCAGTTTTGTAAGTTATTAAATGCAATATTCCTTAATAGTTACCTGTTGCTATATTTATATGACTTTTGCATTAATAGATGTCTTTGCTGTTTTAATTAGTTGGAGAAACGAAGAGAGCGAAACAAAAAAGCTGCACAAAAGGAAAGAGTTTGCCATTACAAGTTTTGGGAACCACCTAGTACATTACGTAAATACCTATATACGTAATACAACATAATAATTGTTTTTTTGAGTTTAATTGTAGTTTTTTTATTTTAATGGTATTGAGTGACGAGACTAGCGAAGTCGCTCGCCTGATGGCTCTTCACGCTTGCCCATAACAGCTCAAACCCACTCAGAATTTTGAACTTCAACAGTTCAAAACCCTGGATTGCAATGCACTGCGCTCGTTACCCCGAGATATAAGATGTCAAATCTCTGTGTGCCCTGTAATTGCACTGGAAACATTGCCCTTCAATCCGGAACACAATGTTTGCACACTACTGCTTGGCGGTTGAATAACTAGCAAAGGTGTGGTACTTCCCCAGGCGGACCCCTGCAAAAGAGTCTTACCACTACAAAAGATTTACCACTAGATTTACGCTTGAGAACGTTTATCTAGAAGTATAATTTATTCTCTCTAGCCTTGCCACTTCGCACTACAAAGTGCTGATTGTGCAATTTGTTTAATTAAATCCCTTTTTCACATTGCTGAACCCGTCAATTATTTTTCAGGTAATACAGATCCTAAATTGGCCGCCTACGTGGAAAAACTGAAAATGATCAAATTAAAGGCCAAAGCCAGATTTAAGTCTCAGTTCGATAATGTACAATATTACATTCAAGGCGTTGCATATATAAAAGGACGTCCACAGTTTATATTGCAAAGTAAAATATTTCCTTCTTATATTGTCAAAGTATAAAAGTTATATGATTATTTACGGGATATTTACCATGGTAAGGTTGTGGAAGCTTGTTCACGGGAAGATCTTCCCGTGAACATGGTGCATGTAACTGCGCCGAAATATCAGGAGCTCCTTCCACAACCTTACCACGGTAATTATCCCGTATATAATCATATAACTTTAGAGAACAACCGTGATAGTTTAAAACATTGTTTGGCCAAAGTATGTCACATAAGGTACCTACGGTAGGTACATCAATAAACCGTAGTTAATTATGATTCTGCGTTTGACCTTTTAGTGTAATAATAAAGTAGATACATAAAGTTGATTTATTTGAGATACAAAATAAATATGACATGTGACCAATGACCAATAATGTTGTTAGTGACCACTTTTACAATCGTCGAAGCAAAGGTGATATTATAATTTTCAGATGTAGCTTTGTTACCTACCGGATACATTCCTATTAACGGAGGAGTCGTTAGTGTTAGAGAGGAAAATGTCACTAATATTCTTGGGTACTGGAGATTCCCAAAAATTATTAGACAGAAATGTAATACAGGCTGCGACTGTTTAGCTAAGTGGTGAGTAAAACTTTGCTAAAGGTAGTGTTATTGTCCATCATTACATTAATTACCATGGTCGATAAAAGTGGTGAAGAAGCAATTAAAATAAACCGCCACGGTGTCAAAATGGACTAAAAAATTTCTAAATGTTTAAAAGTCATGAATTCATGAGTTCTCGTTATTTTTTTAAATGCATAGGTGTGATTTGTTTGTGCTCTTTCCGTGGACTTAATTTTAGTAGATACATAAGTTTATATTCTTTTGATTTAATTGTCATAATACATTAAAATATTATTTATTGTGCGCTACGTTTTTTTTTTCTATTTATGTATTTCTTTTATAGGGAGGAGGTTGTATTGAATTATATGCAAGAATCCAAATGTAGATGTGGTCACCTCTACGATTATTACCATACTGGGGTGTCGAAAGATAAATATTTTTACCCACCATCGAGAACTGGACCATATTGGTTTGATAAAGCTAAAATCTATCAACTTGATCCATGGGAAGATTTCATCAAAGACACTGTTCGACATGCTGTAATGTCTGAAGAAACTACGGTACATTGTGTTATTCTTTAGAACAATGTTATTCTTATTATCAATTGTTTTTTGTAAGAATTTTAAGGATACACTTATAGCTATTTTAGGAAAATTACCATAGCTCATGCCTACTTGTTTTGATGATATCTCTGTTCGATCATTTTTCTACTTTTTAGTTTAAGTTTGTAGGTTTACATATTTTTTTTCTACTAAATTAACTTTGTGACTTTTTAATCTAGATGTGCTTTAAAAACTTTTCACCAGAAACACCGTAAGTGTTGTTACTTGTTGAGACATTTGGTATTTAAGTTGTTAGTGTTGATCGGTCACATAATTAACTTATTCATGGTTTCAGCCGGAACAATCCATTCCTGAGGTGTCAGCAGATAGCGTGCAAATAAAAGAGCTGCTTAAGGTTTGTCTTTAAATTTTTCGCAATAGAAAAGTAATGCGGGCTCATCTACCCGTGGTATCCCAGAATTTTTCACAAATTAAATTTATTCTGGTGTTAATGCAAGGTATAATTTATCCCCAAACCAGATTTCATCCATATTCGTTTAGCCGTTTCTGGGTACATACGCATAAACTTAACAATAATGATTTTTAAACTATCTCTCCTAATAATATATGTATTACATAAATTTAGTTTTTACATAAAGTAGTCGCATCGTCGCAAACGCCCGAACAACTTTCCTATTTGGTCTGTATTTGATATAAGTATTTTTATTATTTACTCGTAGCAATGCATGACACCATCCAAACTCATGATTCGATTCGTCGCGGCCAATCGCCAGCCAGCAGGCCTAATATAAGCCAATCAGCGAACGCTGCATAATGCTAGTCTGCCGACGGTATAATAACATATAGTATGAGAGCTGAGTGCCGTGTTCTTGGACGATTACGTTCCGAGTTACGATTCTATAGTTTTTATTTCCCTGTTTTTTCGTGAGTTTTGTGAGAGTGAACAAGTTTGTGCAAAAGATTATATTTTTGCACATTTACAGTACATACTAAGTACATAACGTCGCCCTAGAGTGAAAACCTCGGGAATGCAATTTTGGTCATTTTCTTATTATTACATTTCTGGGAAGAAAACATGAAAACTTATTCAATTTGTATGTAATTTAACACAGAATTTAAAAATATGTAGTACAAATTTTTTATGTGAGGTAGTTTTTTGTTTCTTCCGAAAAAAATATATCTTTTTCACTTACGAGTTTTCACTCTAAGACGACAATGATATTTTAAATTGCAGGCATTTTTAGCTGATTTATCTGATACCCCACTGTTGATCCCTCATTTACCACAAGCTTATCTTTTAAATAATTTACAAGAATGGGTGAGACGCAGAGTACAAGGAGATTTGAAACCGAAACAGCATAGTAAGTTGTGTTTACTATGTTGACACTAGAGACACAAAAACGCACATAACAAATATTTATTAAATCATTAAAATTTAAGAGAACTTCAAATTATAATGGTGCGAAAAGCGTGTATGTAGTTTTTTTGTTTATTTAGGTACAAATTTAGTTTATTGGAACACAAAACAAAATACCTGCGGTTAAAACAATTTAAAATTTGCGTATTTTGAACTAAGCCATATTCCTAAATAGATGTGCATCGGTACACTTTATGATTATATTTTTTATGCAGCACCTATTTTGTTTTGTATTACATATTTTTTTGTAAAATAATTGTAAAATAAAATTTGCTACCATTATTATGGGCCGTAATACAATATTTCGTACATATTTTTTTACTAAAAATATGTCGTGGCGGTCCTTCAATATTTCATTCTATATGGGCGACATATTTTCCCTATTGGGGTTACAAAAAGAAGTACCTATTAATCTTATATACCTGGGGCCTTATTATGTATTATGTGCTTATGCCTACCTCTTCGCGAAAAGTTGCGCGACCGCAAACCGTATTTCGGCGCGTTAAGGTTCGCGTTTGCGTGATTTTGTTAACTGCGCGTGTTCGAGCCCGCGGTTAGAATTGGGCGTAAGGTAACGTAACACAAAGGTTTCTAAAAATCTGTAACGGGGTCTAGGCTTGATGTTTATATTGATATGTACTTGATATGTTTTATTAATAAAAGTGGAACGAAACTTATCTTTTGCACGTTTGTTTCAGCAAAACTCAAACTACACGCTCAACGAAATTGGCTCAACTTAAAACACATGGATTTCAGAGCACGAGCCTATAGAATACCGTTCTCGGCTAAAGAAATTAAGCATATGACATGGTCTTACCGATATATGATTCAACAGTTGGTAGGTACTTTATTACCGTTTTCACATTAGAACAAATACAAAAATACGTTTAATTTTACCCTTTGCGTACGGAACCCTAAAATATTTACTAAAACCAGTTCATAAGCCCATTTTACTAAAACCAGTTCATAAGCAAAGAAATCATGTAACACGCATTACACGCACGAAAAAACGGTCGAATTATAAACCCTAAATAAGAAGAAAATAATTTTTGTTGTGCTCACTTTTACAGATTTTACGTTAGGTAGGTAGTACTTTTCAGTCTGACAAATAGTATGATTCATTCCTAACTGAGACACACGCCACGCCAGTCAGTTAGGTCTGAACTAGTCTGAAGAGACCTAAACCTAACTGACTGGCATCGCGAAAAAACAGGTCACCTTGGTGATCAAAGGCGACTCTTCAGTGTCCTTTGATCACTTGCCAACAAAAATCACCTGCGATCACCCGGATGACTATAGGCGACTCCATTCAAATCATTATTTGGATATTTGGGGTCCTATGATAGATGTTTGACTCGTGATCCCGATTTATGTTTCAGTTTTATATACTACTGGAAAATTTCGTATCTCGAAATCGGTTAAAACAAGTACAACAAACGCGACTTTGGTGGCCTACCATGAATTTTGATGCCTATCCCGGTGAATCCTTTTTGTAAGTAGCACTGAGTTTTACTTCTATTAAGTTATGTTATGATAATGATGGCATGACATGTATTGCTGACATAAAACATGCATAAAAATCGCTATGATATGACGTATTGACAACAAAAAACAGAAAATTATACTGTGTTAGGCCCTTCGTACACAACGCTACGCAAATCTTCGATACTCGACGATTTTAGTCTCCAAGCGACTAGCGACTCGTGTACGAACCTCAATGGATTTGTGTACGAAGGGCCTTAGATTAGACTTACGATAGTGCGTTCACGGAACACTATTGCGTTTCACCAAAGAGTTCCCTCGCCGTAATGTTGCTCCCTGCACTTTCCCTAATGTACGTATGGGAAGTGCAGGGGAGCCAACATTACGGCGAGGAAACTCTTTGGTGAAACGCACTTTAATAATGTTCGACCACAACGCGTTGTGTCAATGAAGAAAACTCATGACGCGTTCTGAGTCCTACAACTATTTCCATTTCGTTTATTTGTTCTGATAACTGCACTGTAAAAGCTGAATAAAAACTTTTTCTTTAATATTGCACTGAACTATATCGGGTACCTGCATTGATTATATGGTATGTATCTGCTAAACGGGAAACTAGGTATAACGATTTCATTTATCTAAACAACTTTTAACTTAAATACCAACTTTTGTCTCCATGAAATCAAAAACATAGTAGGTATTTTCAAACACCATCCTTCATATATTTTTGTTCCTTTATAGAAAACTTCGTAATCTCAGTGACTTCAATATTAAAGGATTCAGTAAATTAGAGGAGAAATTGTTAGTTAAAAAGTGACTTATTAAGCTAAGCATAATATATGTATATTTATTTGTTTCAGGAATGTGTTTTTCACTTATATGCCTGGACGAATGAGGGATACTTACTTGATAAATCCATTTAGCTCTGAGAATACTCCTACTCACGGGGCCAAAACTTGTCCATTGTCATTTTGATAAATAATTGTTTCATAAAGATGATAATTATTTCGTATAAGTGTGAGATTTGGCTGTCTATTTTAAGTGAACATTTTTTTGTGAATTTTGTTACTGGTTGTTCTTGTTTTATTTGTTTTTTATTTACCACAAAAATATACGAAGTTAAACAAAATAACTTTCTTGCGTTTTATCTAATCGATGGTTTTATTAAGTACTTAAGTTAAAACGTTTCACGTTTGGCGGGAAATTCAAATTTCAAACAGTTTTTTTGTGTTTGTAGCTAGGCCGGGGAATTATTATTTTTTCTCTCCCGTTGGACAGCGATTCGTCAGCCAAGTTGACACGTCTGTTAGCTACTTATCACAAATCTTATAGGTAGTTGTATGTGTATTGAACATTTGTGTTTGTTCTATGGCTGGGTGTTAATATCTATTTAAGTATGTATTTAAAAATATATATGTACGTACATCAGTCTCTGGCAGCCACATTACAAGCTTTGCTTAGTTTGGGGTCAGATGACCATGTGTGCAAAAATGTCCCAGATATTTATTTATTTATAGCTAAAAAAAATCTAACTTCAGTACCCTTAGTACAAGATTTGACAGTTTTCGAAAACTTTTTTCGTTTCCGTATTGTCCCATACATTTTAGTAAAGCGCCTCTAGCGGAAACGCGGATGAACTAAAACCGGTAGTAATCGGCAGTATAGGTTTGCTTCACTCAAATACGAAAAATAGTTTCGAATAGCTTTCAGTCCAGCAATGTATGCATCAAAACGAAAACGAAAAAAGTTTTCGAAAACTATCAAATCTTGTACTAAGGGTACAGTGGTATAGCTACTTATTATTCTAATGAAACGGCCACTGACAGTGTAATTTTTTTATGGATTGTGTTTTAGACCTTCAACACGGTCTAAAGACAATCCAAATAATGTACTTACCTAGTATTTGTAGTGTTAGCGCGGTATGGCTTTAGCATTATCAAGTATCGAAAAAAAAAAGAGTTTAATATGTCAAAGTCATTGTTGACTTTGACGTCAAAAATCCAAATAAAACTTGTGTTTTTTCGTTTTTCGTTGGTCCTCATCTTGTGCGCCGCAGAATAAAATTGCATATTTTTATAATGTCTGCTGGACGGCAAGCCATACAAGTGGGCACTAAAACTGTTAGGCCTGTTCTTTCGCTAACCGCAGGAGATGCAAAGAGGAGGGTCCGGAGTCTGTACAAAGCCTGGTATCGCCAAATCCCTTACTTGGGTTAGTAACCTGTTATGTCATCAAGTAAACATCTCTATACATTTTAAATTCTGTATTTAACTTTTAAAGATATAAACGTACTTTAGTGCCAAGCCTGATAGCTACGATAATATTGAAACAAAGATAGAATGGGTTTGTAAGTAAGCATAAACATAGTCCAATCCTGACATGATGAACACTGGACAGGATGATCTTCCTATTGTTGTTATTGCTTGCTTGGAATGAGAATTAGCTCTCAAATGAGGCTGCCTGGAAGTGAAGTGAGCACGGTGTTGTGTTAATGGATATTTCATTTAAAGCTTATGCCTGTTAATTTAATTAGACTATAATAATTATGTATTGATTGCAGTAAAGGATTATGATATACCAAAGTCAGAAGAACAATGCCATGAAAAGTTACGAGAAATGTTTGCGAAGAATTCAGATGTCACCGATATTAGAGTTATAGACATGCTTGTTATCAAGGTTTGTGTGCATTGCTTCTGCAACTAGTATTCTGACTTGCTTGTTGTATAGTCCTAGTAGACTTATACAGTCAGAAAATAATGCCTAATACATATCCAAGTGTGTTGTACTAAGTTACAACACATGTAGAAACTTTAGGGATCTGAGATACTTTCATCCGTAGGAAGGTACCTATATTTTAAAATCCCACATATGGTCCTCGGGTGGTGCCAATCAGGTGACAACATACTGGTCGTTTAGTTACGGCAATGGCTAGTGACTATCCAGTGGACAAAGCTATACCGCCAAGTGGTTTTGTATGTAGTCCAGTGGTCCCATTGGAGAAAATGGGTTGGAATAGTTCCTTCACTGCTGTAAGTCTATTCTGCCATGCACTGTTACATTACACTGCATTGGCTAACTAGTCACAAGGCGCTGTGCACTGCTGGCCAACAGCAGTAAGGATGGGGCCCAAGTAGCCACAGTTAAAAAAGGGGATCCCAATTATTGTTCCCTTTATTCATAAACATTTTCGGATCTAGCCTGGACATTTGATAGGCATTGGTGGGGCCGAAGCCAACACCAAGAGCCCTGTTGAATACAAAATACAATTACTATGGAATGTGTATAAAATGGAATATCAAACTATTATAAATAAGGATTTAAAAAGTCTGGGCTATTGAAGTGAACAACTTGTGGATAAGAAATCAGATCTATAGGATGAGAAACGGCACCTGCCTTATCCTGTCCCATGTCCAAAATATATTTAGGTAGGTGACTTGCCACCTACTTAATGAGCCCCCCCATATATGCTGCCACATATTTATTGGCACCAGAGGGGCAATAGGCAATATAATATTATTATATTATAGGTGTCAGACCAAATAAATTATTGGTCCGGCCGAAGTGAATCGGTTTGTCTAGACAAAAGTGCTTCATCGTAGACCACTTTTTTTTTTTTTTTTTTTATTTGGGACATTTTGCACACTTGGTCATCTGACCCAAACTAAGCAAAGCTTGTAATATGGCTGCCAGAGACTGATATACGTACATATATATTTTTAAACACATACTTAAATAGATATTAACACCCAGACATAGAACAAACACAAATGTTCATCACACAAATGTTTGTCCTAGATGGGAATCGAACCCACGCCCCCAAGCACAGAAGTTAGGTTCACTACCAACTGAGCCACCGGGGCAGTCAAGTCATTGCTTTACATCAGGCGAGGCAGAGGTCAAGCAACCTTTTAATAAAAAAAGCAATTTTTCTCAGGGACTGAATATTTAAAACGAGAAAGCTGTAATTAGCCTAATGACTGTTATTTAATAAGAAACTACCAAACTGTAAAAAAAGTCATCCTAACCATGGTAGTCCAGTGGAATAAAAGATACTCATGTCTGATTAACATTTCAAAGACACACCTGGAACAAATATTGCTCGTGTAAACTGAAAAGAGCTGACTTATCCCTGGCCGCCTGGGTTTTAGGCGTTGCATCTAAGAAAATCTATCTCATTATCATAAGAGTTATATTGACTAATATAATTTTGTTACCTTCCAGGGTCGAATGGAGCTGGAAGAATCAGTGAAGATATGGAAACAGAAAGGTCACATCATGAGTTACTTCAAGCCGACTGAGGAGGCCAAGCCTAAAGACTTCCTATCAAAGTTCTTCGCAGGAAATGAGTAACCAAATCAATTAGCTGTAAATAGGTTTGAAGTGTTAATTTAATTTGTAAATGCAATAGAAGATTCAGAGCACTGAGTGTTATTATTTAACTAATATATTTTAGCCCTGGCAATGCTGAGCAAAAAGTTTTGCCAATTTGTAAAACGGATGTTCCACGCTTGAGGATTTACTATTTAAAGGTTATAGACAAAAAAAATACAAACTGCAGTATTCCAACCTGCACCATCAGGTATATGTCCCAAGAACAGGTTCGAGACCTGCCGATCGTTAAATCTTTGAATTGTCTATTGACATTTCTTTCAATGTTATTGAAAGTAATTTTATTATTTTGAAAATTAGGGAATGCAATACAAATTGCAATAAAAAAAAATGGTCAGTGTTCCGATCTACATCGCAAAAACCTTACAAAACCAGAAGTACATTTGACTTATTCAATAGGTATACAAAGCCTTGCATTTAATAGGTTTTTTTTATTTTATTTTAATATTAGCGGTGGTACTAGACAATGGCTTGACATTATATTCGACAGTTGCTATAAAAACCAGTTAAATGTGTTACAAGCCGGCAAAATAACAGAAAAGTAGGTTCTCTATATTATTGTAACCAACAAAAAATAATGCACTATTCTTCTAGGATATTGTTAAAGTTTTTTTTAATAGAATGTAATATTATTTTCGTTGTTTAATTTCAAGATTTAAAAAAGTGTTATTTTATTTCCGTACTTACCACGCGTTACTAGAGGCCTTACGGCTAACTCTTAACGCGGGCTCGAATTAGCACTAAATCAGCGCAGTACAGGATATCATGCTTTTCGCCAAAGAGGTCTACTCAGTGCGATATATGGTCTACTTCGAAAAAAAAATACAATTTCCGTCTGTCAATAAATTATTAAAGTGTCGATAACATTGAAGTCATTCTTGTCATAATCGATTATTGTAATACATCACCTAGCGTAATGTTATGATTATTCTCTTTGTACATCATCTCAAATAAATAAATTGTAAACAAAACATCCTTATTCTAAAGCTAATTAATTATCAAAAGTACGATGTCGGTGGCGACGCCATGGAAACAAGTGCGGCCGCTGATGTCCAAAGATATCTGCGAGGCTCGCCGTCGTGCCATCGGTCTTTATAGAGCGTTCTTTCGCTACATTCCATATATTTGTGAGTTTCAGCATCTGCATTATCGCTATAAAGCTGGCAATAGGTACTTTTTTGCTAGCTCGCCGACCCCAACGCAAGCGTAGGCGTATTAATACAAGGCGAGTGCTATTGTCTATACGTTGGTCAAGTTTGATCGACCTTTGCCAACCAATATCGGCTTGTCTAGTGCAGGCGAGTGCCCGGGAGAAAGTATACGTTGGCAGCACTTGGCCAGCTAGGAGAGGGACGACGAGCAAATTGGCTGTCTACTATGTTGGAACTCTTCTTTGCTTGGCGAGATAAAGCCAACATAAACACTACCGGATTCACATTCGTTAGCACCCGTTATGGAGCGATTAGTCTTGACTCTGACGTCCTGCTTAGGGTTTATTGTACATTTTCCCGATATGGGGGCGATAAGTCTTAACACTGACGTCCTGCTTAGGGTGTATTGTACATATTCCCGTTATGGGGGCGATAACGTCCTGCTTAGGGTGTATGTTATTGTACATTTTTCCGATATGGGGGCGGTAAATCTTAACACTGACGTATCGCTTAGGGTTATTGCTAGATTCTGCCTGAGCCTTTCCAGCAGCTCCTTAAAATACCGGGGTGTGCCTTTAGTCTACTGGGCATAGATGGAGATTTACAGACAGGGTTACACATAACAGTGATCTAGTACCTATCACCGTTCTGTGTAACACTGCTAAGCCGAAAGAAGGTAATTATACTCTAATTATGTCAAATTAAAAACGTTTGAAAACGCGAAAATAACATAGGTTCTTATAGCCTTACATCGAGCTTTATCTCGCTCTCTTGGCTAATGAAGCAAGACAAAAGTCAATGTAAGGTTATTGTAAGAATGTTTTTGAGATTATGGTAACCCACCAGCGCAATAGTAAAAGTTATTCATAATGATGAGTAGAATGACCTTCTTTCAGCTTAGTAGTAAGTAAAATCTGTATTTACAAATCATTATTATTCTAGTAAAATACAACGATATAACTAAAACAGAAGAAGATATTCGCTGGAAAATAAGGGAGAAGTTCTATCAAAACTCGTGCGTTAGAGACACTCGAGTGGTCGATTTGCTAGTCATCAAGGTACATGCTACGCTTACACTTTTTTTTACTAACTACCCGCTGTTTCCCCAGTGATATTTAAGTTTTACCACATTTTCTGAGGAAAAGTACCCTAATCCGTTCTCATGATTAGTATACGATATGATAGTATAAGATTAGTACTTTTCATGAAAGTAGTCCCACGGCAGTATACGATATGATAGTATAAGATTAGTACTTTTCATGAAAGTAGTCCCAACGGAAACAGCGGAACTAAATTTCCATGTTGTAGTTGTCAGGTTGTTGTAGTTGAGATCGAATCAGAAATGAGGAGAACTGTAGACGAACTAAAGTCACCGACATAGCCCACCGGATTAGCAAGTGGCAGTGGGTAGGGACATAGCACGCAGAACAGATGGCCGATGGGGTCGAAAGGTTCTCGAGTGGAGACCGCGGACCGGTAAGCGCAGCGTAGCACGTCCACCCACAAGATGGACAGACGACCTAAAAGAAAACGCTGGATGCAGGCCGCTTCCAATCGGTGCTTTTGGAAATCGATGGGGGAGGCTTATGTCCAGCAGTGGACATCCTATGGCTGAAATAATGATGATGAGTTGTCAGATGTAGTTACTGTGTTTGGATGCTATTGTTATTTTTATTAATTTGTTATTGTTAAAGAGCCGTGTAGGATGCCTAAAGTTGTTAAAGTGTTGATCGATAGTGATTGATATGCGATGACAGCGCTGCGTTTGGTACTTCTTTCATGAAAAACCCTCGACACATACATGGGAAGTTTCATCAAGATCGATTTAGATGTTTAATATCAAAAAGTACCAAACCGACGGACTAAAAGACCAGATATATGTATTAATACCTACTGGTTGTGACTAGGGCTACATGGAACTGGCGGAGATTAAGTACCAGTGGCAGCAGAAGGGCCACGTCATGGCCAACTGGAACCCTTCAGCCGAGCCTCAGCCCAGCGACTTCGTTGGCAAGTTTCTAAAAGGGCAAGACTGAATTATTTCACAGTACCTACTTCATGTTATGGACCCTACCCCTGCAATCTTCGTATTTTTAACCGACTTCCAAAATGAGGTTCTCAATTAGACTTTTTTTTAATGTTTGTTATCTCAGAACTTTCGACTGGGGTAAACCGATTTTGATGATTCTTTTTTATTTGAAAGCTGGTGCTTTTTGTGTGGTCCCATTTCAATTTCGTGTGGTTCAGTTCTGACATTTTTATGAAATTTGTTTTTTATATTAATAATTATGTTTCACATCCTGGATATTAATACCTACTTACCATTGTTTGTCCACTGCTGGTTAATGTACGTCACTGAGCTCTATCTGCAGATTTACTAGTTTTAGTCCTCCTGTTATGTACCTACGATACGTAAGTAGATAAATCAAAAATATTTTTTTTTGAACTGACTTCATAAAATAATGTGGTTCTATTTTATTCTTCTAAATATCTATTTTTTACTTACCTCTTCTATTTTTTTACTTCAGTCAGAACTTCGTCATTTATAAACCAATTTTGAAATTTCTTTTTTAAAATTACGCTGGCACTTTCAGATTGGTCCCATAGAAATTACATCAAAAACGGTTCAGTACTTTGGTTTTTAAATTAAAATAACTGGAAAAAATATGTCATTCAAGTAATCGAAATGGCGTGTAAGGTATTCATTTTGAAGTCGGCTTTTTAATTGTTAATTATTTAAGTAACTAATATTGATGATGAGAGAAATGCGATGATCACCGAGGCCGATAACTTTAATCTTTGTTCGTCGTAGTTTCATAAATATGTCAATATAATTTTTGTATAAAAACCTATTGTTAATTCAAACTAACGTTTCATTATGTTAATTTGCTTTAGTGTATAGACAGGTCCATTAGAAACTAGCTATTGCCTTACTACTCGAATCGGTAAAAATTGCAGTAGTGGTCTAGTAGGCCTTCTTCTAGTAGCCTTCTTCTAATTCGAAGTTTAAGTATAAGGAAATTGTTCGAAGTAAGAAATAGATTGTTTAACAAAATCAATATTTATTGATCACTTCAATTCCACATCACATGCCTTGTAAAGGCTCAATGAAGTTGTCTAAAACAAAATTATGGCAAAAATAAACAAATATATCGTCTAGATACACAATGGCGTTTCACGGTTAAAGTTGTAAAATATTTTATTCGAGTTATTTATATAATTTATATACAGGGTGTATCACACTTGCGATGTTCTGAACATTATTGTTTATAACTTAATAATTATAGTGGATCCTGGAAATCTTAACACAGGCGACGAAGCCGGCGCCGGCGGTGCGATAGGGTAAGAGGGGTGAAAGACAGTTCCAAGAGACTGATTATAATTGATTTAAACAAAATTAGGTATGATAAAGACAATAAAAGCATTTTTCTTATTTTGTAGGTATGTGAATAATATAATGTATATATATTTATAGGTAAGTATGTATAATTATTACCAGGTTTTATCACAAATTTGTCCAGTTAAGTAAGATTTTCAGACATACAATATTCACTAAGTAAGTTAATTGGTAAATACAACTTTATAATTTACTTTAGAGAATATAACAATTATAATAAAATATGAAAATAAAACGCCTACTCTTAGTAAAACAGTGCTGTTGAAACTAATTGTTCACAACCATAAACATTACTTTTTATTTTATTTTACATGGAAAACAAACAATTACAATATTATACTCCAGTTTACGAGTTTATTTCTGTAAATTAAATAATACTCTCATCTGCGCTGCACTGGGTTACAAAATACACAAGTAGGTATAATATACATATAAGATACATTTCAATACCCTACATTATTAAAATCAATGTGTTATTACATACGTATACAAATATAAACAAGTTAGGCAGGCAATATTAGGCAAAAATATAAATATTTAATTGCAATTAAAAAGCTACTACAATCTTACTAAGAGCAAATGCATTATCTATGTATTCAGGGACATTAGTTTCTATAATTTTGTGAACGTACGAAAGTAAAGATAACTTGCTAATTTCTCAAAAAGTAGATTTCACTGAATAAGGTTTTGATAAATAGTTTATATTTTATTTTAGAGGATAGTAATAAAATTATGGCACATGTATCATAATCATAATGTTATATAATAACACGTCACTGAGCGCAAACAATATATATATATTTTAACAATTATTTAACATCAAGTTCATAACAATTATAGCATCTGAATGGTGACAATATTATGTTAAATCTTATGCTACACTAAATTCTAGGTTATTTAAGGGATACAACTCAAAGAAGTGTATTTTTTGTATAAAGTATAACAAATAATTTAGAAAAAAATCTTCGATTTCTTCGTCTACTTTATTGCATATTTTGTCTTTTGGGATATTAACTTACGTATACAAATATATGATATTATAACAACATAAAGTAGGTATTTATTATTGTGGTTTGACCTATTAAACATTGAAATTTCTTTAAAAAAAACAACGATCTATATGTACTACGTACATTGAATTCATTGCAAAAAATACATATACATTTGCTTCCCTCTAAATTACTGTACATTAAGTACCTACATTATTATTTATCGTTATAAAATTACATTTATGTACATTTAAAATCTACACTCAAGTGTAGCTTACATTACAACCGCATTATACTACACACTTTATAAAATAGGCGAACTCTTCTGCTATCTTTTTTTATGGGACTTTATTAAATATAATCATAATTATACTTAGTAGCGTTAGTGAAATGGATTGGATTTTCATTACATCCTGTATTTTATAGGGCCTTTTTTGTTCGTTGTAATTTTGTACAGAGGCGGCATGATATTTTAGTTTGTTCTAGGTACCTACTCTCGTTTTTACTTGAACCTAGAGCCAGACAAGTGCTTGCACTGATATCCGTTATATTATCAAAAGAATTTGTAAGACAATTTAGATTGTGCTAAATATACCGCATTAGTCATAGGTAAGCATAAAGTCGCTTCCTCTATAAGTAATCTTGGAAACAACATTATTTAAATTAGTAGATATTCTTCAATCTCAGTGTGGCAATTACATTTCGAATAATAGCCATGTGCGGATTCTTATCGCCGAGAATGAGTTAGTTTGCCAATTTTTAGGGCTAAAATTAGCATAAGTTGTATAAAGCCGCTTATATTATACAGTTTATACCTGATCGCTTTTTCAGATGGTTCGCCTATTAAACTTGGTGCAAATAATACCCATTGATCATCCTACGAAAACGTCCCGTTGCAAAAACACTTAGTTATAATTAAATCTGAATATTCCCGAAATTATTTCGGGAAACTAAGTTTGTCTTTACAATTCGACTAGGTAGAATAAAAATTTGAACTCATCCGGGAGGCGTTGATTACAGCAGCATTTTCACAAACTCTGCAAAAACACATAAAATTAGTTCAATGGTCTGTAGAAATTGTCGGAAAAATTAGAGGCATTTCCTGCAGACGCATTAGCAGGAATCTGCCAATCTTTTTGAGAATCTGTTTTTTTGTCAGTTAATACTTTAAAAAAAGTGTGTTTGTGGTGTAGCCAAGTGTTAATTTTAGCGCTAAGTCGATTGATTTATCTAAACAGGTCTTTGTTCTGAGCTGGCTAGTGCTCAGCCGGTATTATAATAATTATTTGATTGTGTAGATCAAAGGAATTTCTTTTATGTGTGCACAAAGTTATCAAATTATATTGGATAGCATTTATTTTCCTTGAGATGGGATCAACGAAGAATTTTTGAATGGACGATTTATAGATAGATAGATACTCTTTATTGTGTACACCAGAAATAAAAATTACAAACATATAGAAAAAACTTAGGTACGAGGTAAACCTAAATACTTATACCTAAATTAGACGATATATTTTAGGTTTAGTAGAAGCACGAGTTGGGGCCTTACCCCTAGCTTCACTTTTGCGAGGCAACTTTTAGTAGGTACCTGATAGGTACCTAAAATTAACCAACTCATTTAAGTTGCACCGTTTAAAAGCGTCTAACCTGAATGAACGAAAATCCGTTTTACTATGCGTGTGTGCGTGAAAATAACAAAGCTTCGCGGCTATCAAATAATTACCGCTTATCGTAGTTGATGGTACCGTTTAGACAAATAACACCTATGCGGGTCAACTTTTCGAGCTAGGGGTAAGGCCCCTGAGCGCTACTGTTTATCGGACTGTACATCAAAAACGCCAATACACTTAACATTATTATTATTAAGCTCACTTCGCTTGAAACCCTCGTATACATTTATGTAGGCATGTGTGACAAAAATACGAGAAAGATGTTCCAAGAAGGGATGCAATTTCGATGCTTGCTACTGACGCCAGTTTCCCGATAATATGTCAGTGTTAGCCAATGTCTCAGTTTGTCGATCCTCACCTTTATATAGTCGATGCCGTCGTGTTCAATGTTTCCAGCACCTGGTTGAGCTGCAGATCCGTATATAGAGGAAAAATTATGATGCTTGCTACTGATACCAGTTTCTCGACATAATTCAGTGTTAGCCAGTGTCTCTGATTGTTGATGCTCACCTTCATAGTCGATGCCGTCGTGGTCAATGTTTCCAGCACCTAGTTTAGCAGTGCATCTGTGGGTGTATAATTATGATGCCTCCTACGGATGCCAGGTTCACAAGATAAGTCAGTGTATACCATAGATTTTTGATCCTTACCTTCATAGTCGATGCCGTCGTGGCCGATGTCTTCATCATCCGGTTGAGCAGCCGATCCGTGTACGTACGAGTTTCGATGGTTGTTACGGACGCCAGGATCCCGATATAAGTCAGTGTTAGTCTGTGTCGAGTCAGGCTATTGGTTCTCACCTTCATAGTCGATCCTGCCATCGTGGTCGATGTCTCCGAGCGCCAGCACTTGGTTGAGCTGCGCATCCGTCACCGGCTCCCCGATCATCTCGAGGGCGCTGCGCAGCTCGTCTTTTGTTATGTACCCGTTATCGTCGCGGTCGAACACTCTGGAGCAGAAGCATAACGTCCAATCAATTTATTTATCTAGCTTAGGGACTTAGTATGTACCTATAACAAGAACTTGTTGGACTTGGTTACAGGGCCTATTTACAGAGCGTTCCCCAAGCGCGTTGAAAACATAAAATGTATTGCTGGCAGAGAATTGTTATAAATACTTAAGTGAACTTGGTAGAACATATTATTCCGTTATATAAATTTTGCCTTTAACGCATACCATGTCAAACTGAATTACCGGCCCTGGGGCCTTACGCCTACCTGTCATAAGCGATTCAGTTTAGGCGATAACGAAAAGTTGCGCGACCCCAAACCGTATCTCGACGCGTTAAGGTTTAGAGTTAGGCGTACGTAAGGCCCCTGGCCCACATTTTAGATCTTTACCATGCCTAAAGAAAGGTTGGGCGGAAATTTTTGGAGCCAACAATGAAAATTAATTGTCAGTTTTACGATACGCCTTCAAGCTTCTGTGGCTGGACAGGAAGCGAAACTTACTTGAAAGCTGCTAGTAGATCGCTCGTGATTTCCTCCTCGGAGTCACCTCCACAATTACTAACGTCCATACCTTGTATTGCTTGTATTTTTGTTACCCATTGCATGAAGTCATTCTCATCTATTAGGCCGTTACCTGTAAATAAAAAGAAAAACATTTACTACTTATAGACGCCAAGGTAGCCTTTGAAGAATTTAAGAGGACCTTCACCTCTCTGTACGAGACAGTGAGTACAAGAGACCACTGCAATGTGTGGAAAATGGCGCATAATGAAGACGATAAAATAAACGACAGAATAAATAATAATAAAGCACTGTATACGTATTCGCGGCAGGGCCATTATTCACAAATATAAGCTTTACCAGCTTTCAAAAACAGCGATTGCAATAGCTTCATATATCTGTCAAAATGCGTAATTTATCGATTACGGAACCCAGTTGTGGAAATACCATCATCTTCATAGTTAGGTATTTCCGTAATACGTACAAAGAATAGATTTCGTGGATGTTCTCGTAGATATACAGGGCTATTGGTAATCAGTTAGCATTCTCTTAAGGGCGGCCTCAGTACATCAAAACAAACTAGTTTTGTTCTACGATTTTTTTCAAATTCGCGAAAAAATCAGTTGTTCCATACAAAAAAAAAACATTCACTCCCAACAAAATGTATGAAATGAAACAGCTGTTATTTTCGCGAATTTTGATAAGTAGAACAAACGTTGTTTGTTTTGACGTATTGAAGCCGCCCCTTAAGAGCATGCTAACTGATCAACAGTAACTCTGTATAATAATTCTAGTTTGTAGTCAGGCATTTATAATTTGTGACCCTAGGTTTATTTACTACTAAAATGTAATGTTATCTGGGAGAAAGCGACGAAGGGCAAACAAAGAGTCTTACTTTACTTAGTCGTTAAATCTTAATTATCGTGACAGCAGGAAGAAGTCGTTAGCAGCTCTGTGACGTCAGCAAGTTGGTTTACAGAGCGACCAGTTATTTTAGTTACTTATTTGTAGAGGCGGCTAAGTGGGGAACTAAAAAAAAACCACTGGATGCTATCGCGATAGCTCAGAAAAACGGCAATGGCTCCACCACTTAGGTCGACAAGAATATGGTCGCACTGCACCTCGGTCGGTTTATGGCTGGTCATGGCAATGGCGATTATCAGCGGTTCATCATCATTATGTGCCATATATATTCTGCGTCAGTGTTTATGTTTTGATGAACGTGAAGATTAAGTATATACATAGTTACGAGTACATAACAGTTTAAAGCAGTTCAATAAATAGGTTCGTGCCTAATATTGAACCTTCATTGAAATATTCAGGCCACAAATCATAATACTTAGGTACAAATACGAAAAGTTTTGCAACTGTCCCGATCTGTTTGCTACTGTGGATTGTTATTAGCGACTAATGGCTGAACCAATTATGAAGTAAATTGACAAGAAAATAATGTGTTTATTGATAATACAATGACCACATAATACATTTTATCCCGATTGCCAAACAAAATGCGGCAAATCTGGAAATACGGCGCTGGTAGAATCGCGGGGCGCATCTAGTGATCAATCAAACACTTGAGACTTCGATTGATTTCAACACCGTTATTTATGATTAAGGCCCGCTTGACTCATTCGAGCTTATGACATTCAGGCACGGAGAATAATATACGCAAACCAGAAACATGAGCGCCACTACGGAACCCTATTATAGGACATGCGTGTCTGATACACATTTCAACGCTATTATATTCAGCAATCTACTTTTCATGAACCGCGAACATTTCATGGACTATAAGTACTTACGATAATGATGAATATCCAAGTTTGTCTATGAGTTACGATATATGCGTAACAAGATGAAGAGGCAAAAACAGAAGAATTGATGGTAAACGATTTCTAACAGAACAGGCGATCGCGCATGAGCGAACGCGATGTTGCAAGGCGGCGCAGGGCAGACAGAAACCAATGTAGAGCTGAAGACGAGCTTAGTATGGTCTCTAGTTAAAATCATCCTTGGTATGGTATATATTACGAGAGTCCTAGGTCAGGGACAAACAAGGCGATGATGATGATAATGGCCTATTACAGCAATTAAATAATGAGTAAGATTAGTTAAAACGATTTAGTCTGAAGAATGTTTTTTTTTATATCGCGAATAAGTCCGCGAATTGACTACCTATCTATAGCATCAGCTTATCAAAGAGAACTTAACTCGCTTAAATGTGGTGACACCGTTTCCATATACCTACCTACGCCAACATTGGTTACGTTGGCGTAGGTAGGTATGAAAACTGGCACCTATAGTTACGTAAAATAGCGTGATCCAGTGGCTAACCTCATTACCTCTAGAGGCGGCAATCTGATTGGATCAACAGATTAGCGATGGCAGATAGGCTCCACTGAATTAATGCATCGCGTGCAGGAATAAAGCTTGCCTTTGTGAGGGAAATAACGCAGCTAGATAGTAAACAAGAGGGTTAATTTAAAAGAAGGAAGCGGCACGTCGGTCGTAGCTCTTAGAAAAGCATGGTATAATATCATTCCTGTCTTGAAAATATTGTCTGACCTTGGCAAATTGTCTTTGAGGTTTTTTGGAACCGAATTGAAACATTAAATTTTATGTTTCCTGCAATAAAGATGGCAATAAATTAAATACATTGGTTTGTCAGAGATCCCTCCTATTAGTACTACGTTAAAGAAAATCTTTCATAGATTGAATGGTGTCATTTCGAAAGAATTTCAAACACGAGTATCTAAGTACAAATGGCTCAAAACCACGAAGTCTTATCTATAATGATTGTCACAATCTGGGTTCATTTCCGTAATGGGCGCGCCCATTGAAGTGTCAATAATTGAAACAGCTTTTAAAGTTAAATGGTGCCTTGTCTCTTACACTTCGTCTTTTACGACAGGCAGTAAGTTATCCGGTAGCAATGAAGCCTGACCTTGCCTCCGGCTGGGGTCGCGGCCGGACCGGAAGCCCGCCTTACAACCACCCATACGCCATTTTACAATAACCCACGTGAATAAACGTAAATATTTCCTTTATCGATTTAATGAACTTTTGTTTACATTGTTCTTGCCGCTGAGAAATGCCGACGGAAAGGTAGCCTTGGAAATATGCTTTGACACTTTTTTTGTTATCGCGGTACCTAATCTACATTATAATGGCTCGCAGTTAGTAATTACTTAAGATGACTCTACTCCTAAAAATAGTATACGTTCGCTTATAAGCATAATATTTAATAGGTAGGTGATGTTTATGTTTCGGGTCAAGGGTAGAAAACCGAATGAATGACTACGAGTACAAAGCTAATTACAACACGTGACGCTCTAAATTTCAATAGTTACAGTCGCTTTAAATAAACAGCTTTATTTAAATTCTATTCTCACGTTGCTATGTGCATTACAACTTCTATTTTTATCAGAGTATTGTTCAGGAGGAGCTGCGGCACCGTAAAGTGTTGCTTCATAAAACACGTAGGTCAACGTAAACAATATTTAATTATAACTTGTCATGAGTTGTTGTTTCCACTCTGTTACATTTTGGAGCAAATTAAAGTCGCACATTATTCACTTTTCCGTGTGAACTGAATATATTATCGTAATAAAAAACACGTGCCGTTTTGGCATGAATTCAAACCAAAGTGGGAAGAGCAGTGCACTATTTGTAGACCTGTGTTTTTCCTAACCTACAGCAATGTATGTGTAACCTATATTTATCCAGATAGAAGCGAAGACAAGAATTTCAAAGGCAATTTATTCTGGAAGTAGGAAACGAGCAGTTTTAGGCTTCGAGGACAACATCTGTCAAAACAGGTGGCGATATAGGACAAATGTGAAGAATAGCTTCTAAAGTAAAGACTAAAACAGCTACCGAAAGACCTAACATTTGCATCGAGTATGGTGTTGGCGGCATTCTTGCTAAAGCTGTCGGTTATTTAACGTTCATGAAAGACAAGAAGCTCGGCGTAAACATTAACCTTCAGGGTGTCACGGTTACCGCACGTGTCTGTACGACCTCTACACATCCTCGGGGCACGAGTCGACAACCCTGCCTTATTGAGTCATTACGAGCCGCAGCGAGACTCCATAAATACCAATGAATACTTTGACTACCGATATTACGGTGGAAGGGTGCTCTAATGTTTTATCGATAGCAGTCAATGTCGTGAAACTGGAAAAATGTTTGCTGTCATTTTGGCGATGAGACGACCGTGAAGAATTTTTCGTTGCGCAATTTTTGCACGTACCTACCTGTGGCGTAACGGTTCTTCTAGTTACCTACTACCACAGAATAGATGGTAATTAGGTATACAATAATGAAATAGTAGTAAATATATTTTCTCATACTTTACATTTTAATGCAAACATAGGTAAATGTAACCTGCATGTATAAAACATTTTTTTATTTTCAGTTAATGGTAACGGAAACCTTAATTTTATGAAACAATAGTAGAATTACAAAATAAAACAGTAAAGGTATACTTGTAAAGTTTTCCGGGTCAAAAATATGTATTGAGTGCAGCGGTATTCAGCTTCCGCTAAAAAAAAATACCTTTCCACTAAAAGTATTTATAGTTGGTGACTAAGGGAAATAAGTCTGTAAGGTCGCTAACTTACCAGTCTTACTGGCGTCTTTGATAAGTTCCGAGATGAGGTCGTCGCTGACCTCAATTCCCAGGTTGCGCAGCATAAACTGCAGCTCCGCAGGCGTCACGTGGCCATCGCTGTCTCGGTCCAGCAGACCGAATGCTGTACGGAGATCTGCAATAAAACAAGAGATTGAGGAATTTGAATTGAGTAAGTGATGATGTATTCTTTATTCTCCAAACTCCACTGAGAGTTTGCCTACTTGTACGCCAATTAACATTCCTAGATACACTACAGTCACTAAGGAGATAATCACAACGTTATTAGAGATTTGTAGAATTACAAAGTCACTAAAGATGCACAAGACAATTATTATTGTTGATCGTTTAGTACACAAAACGTAAACAAGACGGGTAAATCCTTACTGACGATGTTACTACAATGAGAATTTATCCACGTAGATTTTATAAACATTATCATAATCTTCCCGACATAACATAGAGTTACTTTTAATGGTTTAGTCAAAAAGAAAACTACTTGGGAAATATTTTTTGTTACGATCATTTTACGAAAAGATTAAATGACCTTAAAGGTCCTGCTTGAACTACAACGACTTGAATTTATTACAGTTTTATCATTTAATAATTTTTTTAAACACAATTCTCTTTAACAGACCTAGTCAACGACACCACAAACAAGGGGGTAGGTGCACCGAAACAAAAAACATCCCCAATTTCCCTTACCAGAGCCACCACTGAAATGCATTTTTTTAATAGTTTTATATTTGAGTTAGATATATGGGGGAGGCCTATGTCCAACAGCGGACGTCCTATGGTTGAAATGATGATGATGAGTCGTATACTAAAACTATAATTGTGCAAAGTTTCATGCACTAACTCAACAAGTATAGAAGGTTCTAAATAATCTGGACGGTTAGTCAGACGGACATAATGAACTTATAAGGGTTAATTGAAAGGGTTGTTGTAAGTATAAAGGAACCCTAAAAACCGGCTTTAAAATTTTAAACAAAGTTATTAATATTGTTAAATCAATATAATAGGTGCTCGAACCAAATTATTTGTATATTTGGATCAAAATTAGTAAATACGCACTTTATTTTACTTGGATGCCATGTTTTTTTTTTCAGTTATTTTGATTTAATTAAACCGATTTTAATGAAATTTACTTGGGACCACCTCAAATAAAAACACAGTGGAACATATAACCACCGCCTTTTTTGAAGTCGGTTAAAAAGAATCATGTAAATCGGTTACAACTGGTTGGGTAATCGGTGTACATTGATAAAAAAAAAAGAATGAACGGATCGAATTGAAAACCTCTCCCCTGAAGTTGGTTAAAATTATTTAACCAAGTATATACTACTTACAAAAATCATTATCCTTACGAGCCATTCTGCTACAACTAGTTATTCCACTCCCAACCCAACTACAACACTACAATTAGTAAACTTTATCTTGTTACTGTTATCAGCTATCTGTCTTGTTTTTGGAAAATGAGAGGCTGTACATCTCAGCGCTATATTCCCCAATGTTGACAAAAGATTATACCTATACGTTACGTTATCAGGCCTTATCGGCGCGCTGGAGACATCCGTCGTAAACGATCATACGTCCTTTAGCACTATCAAGACCGCCTATGTATTTTTACGTGTGTATAATAAATGCAGAGGCATCTCTGAAACTCTTTGTTTGATTAGATTATTTATTATTTGATATATATGGAGTTGAGAAATTGTGACCTCACAATACAGGTTATCCGTTATCCTGTACACAGAATCAGGGGAACAGTAGGTTTCCACTAAGATACATCATTGTTGTCATCAGTGTGTGTTGCCAGTGATGGCAAGCTCAAAGTCGCACAACGAGCTATGAAGAGGGCTATGCTCGGAATTTCTCTTCGAGATCGACTCAGAAATAATGAGATCCATAGACGAACGAAACTTACCGACAGAGCCCACCAGTTTAGCAAGTTGAAGTGGCAGTGGACAGGGCACAAAACACGCAAAACAAACGGCCGATGGGGCCGAAAGTATTTATTTCTTACCCGCGACTTCGTAGTTCGTATACGCGTTGACTTTCATTTAAAATCTTAACCCCTTAAACCGCCCCTTTTGCAAAATGCGTTTTAGTGGATTTCTACACCTCATTTATAAGCAATCTAACTGCTAATTGCAGCTTCGTAAGTCAAGTCGTTTTCGAGATTTCGTTATGTGGTATGACAGTCAATCAGCCAATGAGTATTATTCCGCTTTTATATGTATATGCCGAAAAGGGTATTTTTTTTATCGCGAATAAGTCCGCCAACCAACAAACCAACTCGCCTGTTGGTAACAATTGTGGTCGAAGACGAAGCACGCAGACAGAAGATATCTATTCACTCATACCATAATACCTATCATTATGAACAACTTTTACTTTACTATATATGTATATACATACATACTATGTCGAGTGTGATTGACAATTTTCTATGGAACAGATGATTTTTTTTGCGACTTCAGAGTTGCTCCCATAGAAGAAGTGATTCATTATGACGGGTACTATCGACCCCTTTCGTCTTAGTACACCCTTTCCGCGTAACCCAGTATATACATAATTTTATTATAATTTATTGTGTTGTTTCGATTCGACATCTTTTACAACAATTTCGATGAAAACTAATGATATCAATAAAAAACTGATCGAATTGAGAACGTCTCGCCTTTTTTATAGTCGGCAAAACATTGTGTGCATCTAGCCGCTTGAGGACAGCATTATGATAAAGAATAAAAAAAGAAATACTTGGTGCAGCTTTAAGCTAAAATATTTTTATAACTTTCGTCTTCTGTTTTTTACGGGTAGGTTAAGTTTTAAGTAAATATTCATTATGGAGTTTGGACTATACCTACTTAATTGAAATAGGTCGTTATGTTTGTAAATATGATATAATATTAGCCTTGACTACACAAAAAAAAACTATTAACCTTACGAAAAATGTGGACTATAAAATCAGACGACCTGTAGCTATAAAAACCAAAACACATTCGTGCTATTTAATGATATAATTACCCGTTTAAATGCTGCCATTATTTCAAACTAAATTTATAGCACTACCGAAATATCCATGTGCACGTACCTACGTAGCTATACTTACTATGGCGGTGTGGACGACCGACTTGGAATGAGATTTTTTCGTGCCTTGCCTCGTTTTCTTCGAGTTTTATTTGACAGCTTAGGAACAACATTTTACATTTGAACGCTTCGACATTACCACAAATTAGACTAAAGCTCCGTCATCAAATCGTGCTGATGATGATTGAAACGGATGGTTTCTTAAGAAAGCAAATAAATTAGGTTTACACACAAAACGGACCAGAGCCATACCACACTGCATTGTAAATAAATATTAGAACATAACATGATGCAACATTGAACATAACATTTGTGTCTCAAATAGTTCTGGGATACCTAATTTGTTAGAGTGGAAAAAAATACTAAAAAGCTGTAACTAATCCTACCATCCCTAGCACAAAACCACGGTAACGTTTGTAGCTTTTTTTGCAAGCTCATCAGACATTTGCATCTGTTTACATCGACATGACTAAAAATTCTAAATTAATTGAGATTGAAAAGTGCAACCTTACTCCACGCAGATTTTCGCACATGACGTTAAAATGAAACCATACGCGGTTAGAGTCCGTGAAATAAAGACGTAAGGGATAAAATTAACATGAAAAACAGTGCAATTTGTGCGGAAAAAATCCTAAAACATGTCAAAGGTATAAAGTAACTAACTAGCATACTAAAATATTTATTTCATTAATTCGTTTCAGAAATCATCAGATTGAGCCTCCTCCTGAAAACTTAGTGATTTACAATAGTGGCTTTATGGTAAGCAGGCACTAAAACTGACGAAACGTACTGATCAAAATCGAGTGCGTGGACCTTAGAAGTAACTATATTATATCAAGAATATCAAGATATCTATCAGAGCTATGATATATATCTGTTGATATCAAATACTGACAAGTTAATAAAGAATACGTTTGATAAGTACTTTTCTGTTCCATTACGTGATTAGATCGCCCGATAGGTATAAACTATTTAATTAGCTTACCAACTTCACTCATTGAGGTGGAAAGTTCTCTTAGTCTGTCATTAGTTAAGTTACAATTATTTTAACTTTATAAGTATTTAACAGTATTACACTAATCTCAGCGTATCACTAGACAAAACTGTCGAGCTTGTCTTGTTGTTGTATGTAGACAGACATAATATGTTCGTATTACATAATAATTATGTCATTATTCTTTGTTGTGACTACTAATAAATAAATAAAAAGAATAGGAATCCCTAGTAAAAATATTTTGATTTATATTGACCTAAAATGTAGATGTAGAAGCTTCCAGAGGTCGGGGGATTTTTGTAATTTTAATACAACCGTACGAGTAAAATTTTTCAAACTTGTTTGTTATATTAACATTTGTTTACATCTTTGCTAGCAATTTAATAATGTAGGTATAAGTACGCTGTCTACACTGATACGATTATCCCCCACTATTCCTGAGCAATATAAATTGAAGAAACTGTGTGTCATCCACATGTTATTGTGCCCTCATGACTCGCCTGTCATGTCGTGAGGCGAAAGTTCATTACGCTACCCGACGCTTAAAAGCTTACCGCAATGATATGCTTGGTTTTTGTTTACTAGGGGACGAAATTCGTAAGTTTTGTGTTGTTATTTTAGGGTAAAGTTTACAAATACAAGATTAAATACAAAAGATGACTTGAGCAAGAAATATTTGAAAACCCAGCAATCGAAACCTGATTCATTTATTAGAGTTTTGGTTGCTTTGGCGCTGTAAGTCTCACGTGCAAGTAAATTATGGGAAGTTCTTGCTAGTCTAAACTTCACTTTATTGCCAGCATAATCGCATTACAATAACTTTGTCATTTTTGCTACATCAATAAAAAGAAGAATGAATATTTGCTTGCCAGTATTAGTAGAGGCCCATTGGAGGCGCTTTTTTTTACTTTCCAAGACTGTCCAAGAACAGGTACTATTTAACCGGCGAATGTATGTTTGCTTACTTTTTTTATGTTGTATATTATACCTCCTTTAGCCTAACCAATTTTGAAAGTAACTTGGATTTCTCTTTATGTCCGTGTCATAGGCTACATTTTGCAGTCAAACAATAATAAATGAGAATTAACTCAAATAGTGTGAGTCGATTGACAAGCAGTTATGAATCAGCTACAAAGATTCCGTTGTTTTCCGATTACATGATTGTAATTCACACACTCAACTGTTTTACAGAAGTAAGGTCAATCGTAGACGTGTAGATCCGTAGACGGCGTAGTACGTGCTACGAACGCGTAGCACAATCCATATTTTTATGAAACCTGCGCTACGTGTTTTGAATTTCGATTAGAGAGAAACTCTGCTTTATACTGCATCACTTAATGAGCTTTAAGTCTTAAAAAATAATCTACGGATTCAAAATCTGATCTGCACATTTTATTATATACAAATAAATTTTTTTGACATAAGAATATTGTATAACGTAAATTAGATTTTATATTGTTGGCTGCTAAATGAAGAAAAAAATTGTTGAATAAAGCATTTTGAACACAATACGACTAATATAAATAAAATAAAAAATTGCTACGATTCTGTAGGTTCGTCGTAGCGCTTTGCTACGGCGTCTACGAAGCTCCGATCGACCCATTGCGTAGCAAATCTACGTCGTAACTACTACTTTGTTTCTTTATAGTCCAGCGTAATATTTATTTAAATAATAACCATAATTACGAAAATTGAATACTAATCAATCACGCCTCGAATGGTTGTGGGCTTGAGCATTTCGATTGTTTTTAGACCTTCAACGATCTATGGGCATGGGCAATCCAACCGGGTTTTTTTTTTTTGTAAAATAGTTTATTGTTTAATTGTTGAGCCTCGGGGCTTGGTATATTCCACTTTGATCACATGGGTGATCATTCGACTCTTTAGTGTCCTTTGATCATCCTTTGACCTGTAGATAGATAGAAACTCTTTATTGTGTACACCAGAAATAAAAATTACAAACAGATAGAAAACACTTACAAGAAAAAAAAACACCTATATGTAAATATATACCTGTATGTTAATATAAACACCTAGGTGACCATAGGCAATTCCATTCAATTATTATTCGAGTATTTACCGCGATAATTTTTCCCGCAAGTTTTTGGAATCGAAAGTAGTATAATAGTTATCATCATGTAACATAAGTACACTGTTTCCTTATCAAAATTAACTAAAATTATAAAACCGTTTTCTTGTGACAGACACGAGACCTAAAAGAGGAGGATAGAGATAGAGGAGCAAAGAAATAGAGTTACCAACATTTGGATTTTATGAATAGTGTAAAATGGAAATGTGATTATTATATCGAATAACAGAAGTTGTGCGTTAATAACTGTTTCGTGCTTTAACCTGCCGACCTTTAAAAAGCAATTTGCAAAATGTGGCTGCGTTTGTAATGGACGTTCGTGGAAGTACGGCGTGTTGATTGATGTCAAACAACGCACACCGACGTACAGACCGACCAAAATATTTGTACAGTTGGCTAAATTATGAAACTAAACATTTTCCATGCACGGCAGTCTTTTTTATTTTAAATACGATGGTAGCTCCCATTTAAGTGTTCAAATAAGTTGGTCGCACTGACAGTCTACCACCTACTGATTGGGTCGATACCCAATAAACGTGTACGTGTCAAGGTCTAAATTGCTGGAAAATTATTTTATTTATGAGTTCCAGAATGAAGCGGGCAGTTTAAAATTAGCATTGTTTCCAGTCGATAATATTGAATACTTTTTTACATAAAAATAACAATCGCATCCCGTAATTTTCCACTCCATAGTTGGAATAATAGGACCTTTAAGATATAAGCTATTCAACAAATTCTCGGCTTGTTTTCACCGAATTATTCTATAGATAAAAGTTTCACCGAACATGTTTATAAAATTACATTAAACATATTTATGTCCTCAACAATTTATAACCATAAAAAATTACCTATTGTCATAACCGCGTAAATAGATGCAACGCCAAGTTGAAAACATAATCAACTCTTAAACTACTCCATGCTGCAGATCGAAAGAAAGACTTTAGTCGTAAAAGTCTATTATTTAATTTAAAAAACCGGCCAGGTGCGAGTCGCACTCACGCACCGAGGGTGCCGTACAAACTTGCATTGCTTGTTTGGGATTTATATACGTGCAAGATGTGGGAGTGAGTTTTTTAATGATAGGTATAAACTATCAAACTCAACCTTTTCAGCCCAGGGTTAAGATAATAAACTTAATGCCCGATTTCCCGATAACTAGTGGAAGACTTATGACGAAATACTGTAATTTATTCGCTATTGTAACGAAACGGAAGTGACGTTTGCCTGCAAATACACCAATGGCAGCCAGCCAGCCGCCATGACACTCCCCTTTACGCCATGCCACCGCCAAGCATGCCAAGCCTTTCTTTGGAGGAGGAAGTGTAGCCAGCCAGCCAAGTCTCTGTTTATTTCGATTGCTAAATAAATGAAGTAGTCTACTCTGAGTGTCTCATATTTCATCCCGTAACACTATTCTTTTAAGCTAAGCCTTGTCTCTATGCGCATGCGCGCTCTCTCAAATAACATACTCGTAATTATGTAAAAAATTTGACTCCAATACATAATTATATACTGAATTCACATTGATGTGAAAAACATCCTTATTTGGCTCTATCCCAGAGTGCGCACGGTTTCTTTAGATACTTGCATCAATTAAAATTAATTCTTGTTATTATTTCTCAAGGCTTAGTAAACAGACATTAGTTGCGCCAAATAGCCTCATAATAGGTACAATGTTATATTTAAGGTTCATTTAAGCTTGGATTTAGTTGCAGCTGTCATATTTGCAACGCTTGCCAAACTGTCGCCGTATAAACAACTTGATTTGTAGCTACTTCTTTCCGCAATGACTTATTTTGTAGAATTAAGATAGCCTGTGTACCTATTATATCTTGAGCAACGCGTTGCGACCTTGATATACGATAATATCTAGTCATGATCACAAACAGCTGTATATCTGTCATGAGTATTCACTCGACACTTTATATGCTATTTCAAAAAGGCACTTGATATTAGGGTTGCCAGTTTTTTTCAGCCAAAGCAGTACTCGCAGAAAATTTTCACCAAAAAACGGGCGATTCGTGGGCAGAAGCGGGACATAATAAAAAGTCGTATTTATAAGTCCATAACAAACCCAATTTTCTTAGCAGAAAGGCATGAAAGAAGCGGGCGTGAAGATTTTAATATTTTTTGGTTAGAACAAAGCGTGAACATTACAAGCCCTGGTACAATTTGTTTGGAATATTCGAAATAACCTGCCTCGCGCATAGCCTCATTTTGTGACCAAAAAAGGATATCAGGCAACCTTGCTTAATATACTTGATATGTGTATTCAATACCACTATTGCGATTTAGACACAGTTTAGACCAACGACTAGTCAATAAAGAATGAATAAATAATGCAAAATCATCGTTATATTTTAGGTTTGTAATGTAGCGATACTGTTCTATAAAAACTGGTAAAATTACTTTAAACAAGTGTAAGTTGAAAATATTAAAACCCCCGGCAAGGGCTGACAATCTTCAAACCTCAGAACAGATTTCTTGAATCTAAGATTTTCTAAGACTACTCTCGATCAAGTTATCTATCCAAAAAACTTTATCAAAATCGGTTCAGCCGTTTGGAAACTGCGATGCCACAGACAGACACTCTACTTTAAACTTATGACAAATTTATAACACCTGTCTTTTGCGTCGGGGGTAAAAACGTTCCAACAAAGAAAAATACACGTTTTTACAAGTTCAAAAGCACGGTATTGTGTCGACTGTAAATTTAGTACCGTAGTCAAACGTTGCTTGTCGATTTGTAGCATACACATCAACACAAAGAGTAAATGATAATGGAAATACGGGAAAATGTGTTTTGCTTTAGGTGTATGGTAGTTTTTTTTATAGACGTTTGACTATATCTCAAGTGGAATCAATTCACGATGTGAACGAAGATGGTGAAAACGTCTAGCCTGGAATGGGAACTGGTGGTTAAGCACCCTTTTTAACCGACTTCCTAACAGGAGGAGGTTATCAATTTGACTGGTTTTTTTATTTAATGTTTGTTACCTCAGAACATGTCTTTTGATTAGGAGAACCAATTTTGATGATTCTTTATTTATTTAAAAGCTGGTGTTCCCATTTGGTCCCATTTCAATTTGGTCCAGTTCTGATGAAGTCGGTTTTTTATATTGAGAATTATTCAGTTTTGTCTTGATATTTGATCTGAGCGCAGCGTAGGACGTCCACCCACAAGATGGACAGACGACCTAAAACATACCGCAGGAAAACGCTGGATGCAAGCCGCTTCCAACCGATCCTTTTGGAAATCGATGGGAGGAGGCCTATGTCCAGCAGTGGACGTACTATGGCTGAAATGATGATAATGATAATGATTTGATCTGAAGAGAAAGCGAGAACATAGTAACAGTGAACAAAGAAGGCTCTATTTAAGTGGTTGTAGTTGGTGTATGTCGAGTATGAGTACTTACTGTTGAGCATGGCTTCACTAGGCGCAGGCACCACTGGCCTGTCGTCTACCGGAGACTGCTTCTTCTTATTCTTCTTCTCATCTTCCGTCTGCAAATCCAAACAGGTTCCGTTATCTGACATACAATCACTTTATGGCCACAATAAAATACAAATTCAGTGTTACTGCGCTGCTATCTCGCCGTGTTTAACAACAAATGTTAAGAAACTCGAGTATTTTTATCAATTTACTGGCGTTATCGTTCTTGTCAATGTGTTATCAAACTATAGTCAGATCAATAAAGCGTGCTTATCTGGTAGCTCTGTACTTGTGAATATATTATTAACTATGAGAATTAGTATACTCTGCTTCACTGCCTGTTTTGTCTTTTCCATATTTTTAACTTGATCTAAAAGTAAAGGATCGAGTGTTTTCATAGGAATCTTTAGTATATGTCCACTTTAATGTCGTGTAAAATACATTAAGAGTTAGGGAAACACAAAACAGTTTTGAAGGAGACCATTTTTAGACTAAATATGAGAGAGCAAATTGCATGTCGTACAGGGAGATGAAAACGTCGACAGAAGACCGAAGCCTGGAAGTTCTTCCACCGACAAGAGCTAGGTTTTATAAGTGCATCGTTGCCTG
Source organism: Agriopis leucophaearia (assembly GCA_949125355.1). Lineage (NCBI taxonomy): Eukaryota > Metazoa > Arthropoda > Insecta > Lepidoptera > Geometridae > Agriopis > Agriopis leucophaearia. The sequence goes on from OX421275.1 coordinate 9,885,708, forward strand.
GAAGAGATCGCTTTAAAAAAAACCTAGATAATATTTTCATTATAATGTATGTTTTCCTTGTTTGTGTGGTCTTTTAATAAAGAGTTATCTTATCTTATGTACATTTAAAACAGTTTTGAAAATGAAATTCTGCAAAGTAACGCCTGATTCAATCTAAATATGGAGTAATTAATAAGCCAAACTATCACTATAATACTTACTCGCTATAAATAATGAGGCAGGTTATGTAACGTGACTTACATGACGTAATGACCCCGTTGTGCAATAATGACTGGTTTTCTGGGATTTTAAATTTTTCAAGATTCTATGAACAGGATTTTTTCGAGATAATGAACCAGGTCATCGGTAACTCGTACTATTTATTGTTAGGTGCTACCTGATTTGACATTATCCTTGAATATTATAGGTACGTGCGTACTTTTCATGTACATGTGATGTATATCTTAACGGAAATAATGATAATATCTCTTTTCAAGGATATAACATCTTATTTTTATTCTCCTATCTCTCATCAAAGTCCAGGATATCTGATATAATTATCCATACAAAAACCGACTTCAAAATGAGTAAGCGCTCGAAGAAAATTATTGAAACTGACGTGGTTTTCACACATTTTGTATATTACACGGGAATTACTGACGGTTATTCTGACTATAGTTTCAACCACATTCGGCGGTCTTTTTCGAGATGAGTGCGCACGCGATACTCCGTCATATGTGTAATAAATACTTTATTACACATAATATGACTTCGTCTTGCTTTGCATTGCGGGCTGCAGCGCACATGAGTATTTCCTAATCCTTAAACAAAAAGATATTGCTACTGCCAAATCAACAGGCACTCGACCAAATGATAAAACTACTAAGCCAAAATTTATCAAATTTTTGTGAGACCACCACGAGAGCTTCCTTTACTTATAAAAAAAGAACAACGTAAATTGGTTAGCAAATATCGGAGTAATCACCGTACAAGATAACAAATAATAATTAAAAAACCTGACTGAATTGAGTATCTCCCTGAAGTCGGTTACAAATACGCATAAGTACAAGTCAAACATTTCAGTGGGGTTAGTACGAGAATTTGCGAAAAAGTTATCGATACGTAAACGATAGCAAATGTATGAAAAAAATCAGTTTCCTTTTACGTCCGATAGAGGCGCTGTTCAATTTTTCATACATTTTGCTATCGTTTACGGAAAGAATACTTTTTCGTAAGTGTACGAGCACTTACGAAAAAGTATTCTAGGGCCACTGTATAACACAGTTCATAAATCGAAATCGTTTATGGAAAAATAAAAATACGATTATCCAACTCAATAGATCCGATGTGGTAATTTAAACGGTAGAAGTAGAAAGTTACCTAATACTAGTTCTCTATGCGAGTCGAGTACGTTTTATTGAATTCCGAGAAGTCAAGGAGATCGTATCTTCTTGTACGGAGAAATGCATTTGAATGAGTCTGTTTACGTGCGCAGCTACTTTCATACCTAGTTATCTGGTAACACAGCGTATTAGCAAAATAGTAATGAAAAGGTATGTGAGTATACATTGATTCCTTCCTATCAAGATTTTATTAAGGACTAAGGCGGAACTCAGTGACTAAATTACAGAATTTAGATCCGTCTGCACTTGAAAAGTATAACGCAAAAAAAAAAATCGAGGTCTGTGCCTGCAACTGATCTGCATGATCTAATTCCCTTCTGGCCATTTTTCTAACGGACTGCCAGTGGGCATGAAAAACTGACAATGCTACATGGTTAAAATTCCGAAAACCCGTACAAAGCGCTTTGATTCCACTTTTACTGTGCTAACTGCTAGTCTGTGGAATGCGCTGCATGAATGAGTGTTGCCAGATAGTTACAATCTGAGTGTCTTCAAATCACGAGTCCCGAATCAGTTTCTTCTAGACAAGCGTGCTCCATCCTACACTGCATTATCGCTTAACGTGAGACGAGTTGACGGTCAGACGCAAGCTTATTCCTAAATAAAAAATATAAAAAACCGTATTAAACGTTATAGACAATTCAAAAAATTGATAATCAGCTGGGATCGAAAAACTACTTAAAATTACTTTAGAGTTAGCAAAAGGCATCATCTCTCAGTCAGCTTTAGGGCCTGAAAAGTTTCTACGTAGCAATGAATAAGTTACTTGCAGCTAGAAATAATTAGATGGCGTCACCAACAATTAGATTGGTTGTAAAGACAGCTCAACAATTCGAAGGCCGACAGAAAAGCGACCGTAGCTTAGTGGAAAGAGTGCTCAGGGTTTATACCCGATGGAGCAAGTTCGACCCTATCGGTTATAATTTTTTAGGATTGTCTTTAACATTTAAATAGTAAATGCTAAAATATGGAACAACACATAAAGTAAAATAAAAATACTAAGTACTTCAACTTATACTTATTCTGTTGTGATTTATTTTATTATTCTAAGTACTAATTTTACATAATATAGGACATACCATGGACGAAAAAGAATACGAAGTGCGCTATCAGCGTTATGAAAAAGTATATGGAGAATACGAAGCTTGGCACTGAAGAAACGCGCAAAAAATTTGAAACAAAATATCTAGTTTTTTTTATGTATACGGCATGTCTTTGATTTTGTGAAACTAGTAACAAAAAAAAACGTTTCAAATTCTGACGGGTCAAACTTGGGTGAATATTTGGGAATGAGTTCAGCTCTTATGTATATTAAAATTACGATTTTCCAATTCTCTTGCATATAGGTACATATATCCGTCCTCATGATGCATACTATCTGCTTTCTTGTCAAATTTAATCAAGATCAGATTAGAAATATTGGTATGAAAAACTAACAAACGGTAAAGACAAAAGTTACAAGGAAAGACAAGAGTTTTACATTCGCATTTAGACTCATAAAATATAAATGGATGCTAACTGATGTCGCACACGACACTAGGAGATATTTTTTATAAAGAAACTTACAGAAATATTCGATGAAAGACCTTGACATAGCTATGGCATGATTACTGCAGTGACCGATGCCAATTTCTTCTCTGATATACTCGTACGCATCCATTGGCTGATAATCATGCCAAAGCCGATAAATAGGTGAATTTATATTACTAGCTGCGCCCCGCGGTTTCATCCGCGTGGTAATGAAAATCGGTGATGATGAAAAGTAGCCTATGTGTTAATCCAGGACATAAAAATAGCCTATGTCCGTCCTCATGATACATACTATTACCTCGCAAAATTGTATCGAGATCGGTTAAGCCGTTTAGCCGTGATTATGCAGGAAACAGACAGTTACTTTCGCATTTATAATATTAGTATGGAAGTACATGGAAGTGTATGATGGCTTAATTACTCTATTTTTTACACATACAATTTATTTTAGCGAGTATTTACACTTTGTGTCACGAATTTAAAAAACCCGCCAAGTGCGAGTCGGGCTCGCGCTCTGAGGGTTCCTCTTGCCACCACAAAATACAATAATTATCAATTAAAAAAAACCGACTTCAAAATTAGTAAAATACATGTGGCGTTTGGATTCGGTGAAAGTGGGAAAGAAATAATTTCGTCAATTTGAGTCGTTAAATATTAACGAAATTACCAGTTATAACATGGTAATGAACATAAATTTGACACCGACTCACACTTGGTCATTATTTATTATTTGTGGTTATACTTTAGAGTGTGTAGTCTAGACTATAATCATTAGGGTCCCGTTTTTACCCTTGGAGTACGGAACCCTAGAAAGAATTTATCTATTTGGGTATTATGTACTTTTTACCTTGTGTAATGCTAATGCACACCATATTTATAAATTTCCTAAAACCATTTTTATTATCATTATATTTTTTAACGAAATGCAAGTATATAGGTGTATCTGTGTTGTTTATTGCGTAGATAAATATCGTAGTGTTTTGTACTAACGAGTACCTAAGGCGAGTACATACGACAATGGAAGTCAAATAAAACGTTTAATCCGTAAATTATTTCGTACCTACACAAATAAGGCCTTATTTAAATTCTGGTCTAACATTTTTGTACAACACGCAATCAATCAACTGTGAGCCTACTTGATAGAAAATATTGATGAAGCAATTTACCTATTTAGACAAAAAGGCACGATATTTTTAAAACATTTAGATGAAAAACAGGCTACTAAAGTTACGCGATTGGAAAGAGCTTACTATTTTAATTCTACATAGAATTAAAATAATAATTCTACAACCCACACGTGATGCCTAGTTCAGTAAGTATGACTTTGGGGTCTTAAACTAAACTTTTTTGCACCTACAGCATCGGCCACGGCTAAGACTATCATGCCTGAATGAGATTTAGCGTCCTTTAGATGGCATCTCAGTTCCTGGCTAAATAAGCTAATAAGTGGGTCAACACATTCATCAAATGACCCCAAAAGGAATTTCAATAAATCTTTATACTACAATGATCTGATAAAGGAAGACCCAAAGTGTAGAACAAGACAAGTGTGACCGAATGAAGTTCGCGTAGAAATAGCTCGAGTTGGCACCGCATCAACTCAACGCGGTAAACACGCGCGCTTTGTGAAAAAATGTGACAGACCGACATACTGGGTAAATAAACTGAACCAAAAGCATGATGTACATCGTCAAGAGTACAACAATACCACAGAATAAACAATAGTAGATTAGTAATCTTCTGTGGATCAGGACTTTGCGTTTGTACCATCTGGACAACGTACACATGGCACCATCTTCAAAGAAGACTCTAAATCAAGCTCTTTATTTTTAAATAAACAGTCAAAGAGAAAACAAACAAACTACCACATCAATGATACGTGATGTATAACGTGCCAGAGTTAAATGGTGATTACGAATCCATCTACACAACCACCAATACACTGACCACCTAAGTGGGCATTCAAAATTTGTTATCAAACTATTCTTGCCCTGTGCCTTACACAGCCTACATCAATGACTTATGTATGAAAATCGCGGTACCTCAAATGGTTTTCAAACAACAAATAGGTATGTTACTTTACTAACAATGTGAGCAATGCAAAGCTTCTTGGTAACTGGTAACCAAGGCAAAATGACCCAAAGCTGAGGAATGTTTCAAATTACAGAGTTGAGGGTGTTGAGATATGTTTTCAACACAAGGCATGGCTGGGAGGCAAATGCTGCCTTTGAAGGATTCCCAACATTTCCAGTGAGAAATGACGACGCGACAGTTATGCGCCTCAGGAATTCGGAATGTCACATCTCGGGAACAGGGTCTTGTCGTATTTATTGCGATTCGTAGTAAGAAAAAATGATTCCCATGTTTCTTAATAACTTTATAAGTTACTACAGGCACCTCAAATAACTATTTAGTTGGATTGAAACTATGGTGACGTTCTATTATAGAAACAATTTTATGACAAAGTTCCTTTTGTTTAAAAAAAAACGTAGATTATATAATCCATTCAAGCGAATGACACTAAAAACAAGATTTTGTTACGATTTAGGGGGTGATAAGATTTTCCCCTTAAAACGCTAATTTTGACAAAAAAAAATACTATGTTTAACGCTTAGAAGCTGCTGTCTATCGCGAGTTGAGAAGGTTTGGGAAAAGTTTAATAACATATAGGTATAAGCAGCAGGGTGGCAATAACATTTAAAACACTTATGCGTTGCTAGACTACCTTCTTAAAGGCACAGTGACATAAATATTACGAGTATATGTGCTATAAGTAATATATAAGTATACCTCTTTACAACGGCCTCTTTTGCAAAATGATATCAAATCTAACTAAATATTAATTATATTTAATACTCGTCATTATTATATGCAAATAATCTGCTCTACATCATCTAAATAATTAACGTCTGGTGAAGCAATAAATTCAACATTTTACATAACGTAGTTGAAATTTTACAAACACCAGACTAAAACAAATCTTAATGCATTTGTGAGTCTCGCCAAATGAAACGCACATTTGGAAACCAGCGAAGCTATAAAATGTCATAAATAACATAAATATTACAGCACTTTATTATGTGATAAATGAGAATAAACATTTGAAAATACTCACTTTTCTTCTACTCCTCGATGTAGTAGCCATTCCCTGAAAATAAAAGATAAATCATTAAGCAACTGATTGATGCTTCAAAATCAATGTAACGTGAATATAAAATTTATGGAGGTTTTCTTTTAAAATATGAACTAATATTATTGTAACATGTAGCTATAATAATATTAGGCTATACATAAGACATAAGCTAGGCTATACATAAAAATGCGCTTGGGGGCGTGGGTTCGATTCCCAACTAGGGCAAATATTTATGTGATGAACATTTGTGTTTGTTCTATGTCTGGGTGTTAATATCTATTTAAATATGTATTTAAAAAATATATGTACGTATATCAGTCTATGGCAGCCATATTACAAGCTTTGCTTAGTTTGGGGTCGATGACCATGGGTGCAAAATGTCCCAGTTTTTTTATTTTTTTTATTTATTTTTTGCCGATCTTTTTTTTAAATAAAATCTTGAATATATGAGCTTACGAATCGCACACGGTTATATATATATATTATATATATATTACTAGCGATCCGCCCCAGCTTTGGCATGAGTATAAGATTTATCATATACTCGTATATAAACTTTCCGTGAAGAATTATCTATCTGATGGTGAAAACCACATCAAAATCCGTTGCGTGGTTTAGGCGGAGTTATAATATATACAGACAGACAGACGCAGAAAGCGACTTTATTTTATACTAGTGTTGTTGCCCACGACTTCGTACGCGTAGATATTAAAATAAACTTTCAACCCTTTTTTCCTCCCTTAATCCGGTCCTTGCACAAAATAACATAGCCTATACTTCAATCTCGTCATAGCTAAGCATAGTGGTGAAATCCGCATTTAAATCCGTTCAGTGGTTTAGGAGATGTACTTGGACAAACAAACACAATTCCAAAACTAAACAAAAACACCTGTGTTTTTTAATATATATCGCAATTACAGATTTTTTTCTTAACATTTTTATTATATGCATACATACATAGATTTATAGATAGATTTTATTATATGTATAAATAGACCATGTAGAGATGTATCTGATAACAAATCTAATTTATTCATTACCAAAATTACGCTGCCTACTGGTAGTAGTACCTACTGCCAATGGTCTCTGAGCAGTCTGTTTTTGTAGTGATAGTTGGCTTGTATTTTGTTCAGTTAATAAAGGCACTTGCCAGTAAGTAAATAACCAAAGTTAATAAACACATTTGCCGTTAAAATTAAGTGAATTTCTTGCTAATGTATAAAGTGGAACCCGGACCCGGGTATGTCCTAAAACTGCGACCAGAACCACCGAAGGATGGGCAGCAGTGTCCTAATAGTGAACGGTGAACGTACTGCGATCCCCAAGCCGCCTGCCAAGCGTGGGGATTATGGCAACACCCCTCTCTTTGAGGGAGGCCTTGTCCAACAGTGGACGTTAATTGGCTGATGATGTATGTGTGTATAAAAAGTGGAAAAAGAGTATTGAAATAGGTACATATCTATCTATACATATAATAAAAACGTAGAGATAAAAAAATCTGTAATTGCGAGATAACAAAAAAAAATATCACACAGGGCATCTTAAAATAAGCAGCTGAACACGATAGGACAGTTTTTAGAATTTTGTCTGTTTGTTTGTTTGTTTGTTTGTTCGCGCACATCTCCTAAACCACTGGACGGATTTAAATGCGGTTTTCACGAATATGCTTAGAAATTACCAGATTAAAACATAGGCTATGTTATATAATGTATTTTAACTCTTTATTATTACATAAAAGAAATTAAAAAATCAATGATTATTTTCTTCGTTACCCGAAACGTAATATGAGGATCGTCACATAGCCTCAAGGAAGGAGGTCCAAAGTAAAGAGAATGTTATTGACATAGCCATTATAAAAATTTGAAAAAGTCAAACTGTCATTCAGATAATCAGTTTAAATTTAAAGAAGGTTCCTTAACCTTCTTAGATGAATGAACGTATAGATCAAGGATGTTATAAAAACATAGGCCTTACAACCTCTTTGGTGATTCAATCCAATGCATTTTGCAAGACAAGCATATGTCAGGGTCCCGTGGCCAAAGCCGTACTTGTGGTCGTATTCATATAGTTCAGAAATTGTATGGTCATAGAAAAATTCGAACGAGCGAAGCTGGACAGTCCAATTCCAGATATGTATCATCTCGACATGACATACTTTTTATGGTTTAGACAAAAAGAAAATTTCAAAACATGCTCTGCACTGTGGTCACATTATCTTTTTGATTTGAAAACTGTTGACGGTGTTTTTACTGTTATGCTTCTTCACACAGGGCGACTTAAAATAAGCACCTGAACATGTTAAGGCCGTTTTTAGAATTTTTGTTTATTCACGCACATCGCCTAAACCCCTGAAAGAAAAGGCGGACTGATTTCAATGCGGTTTTCACGAATATGCTTAGCTATGACCAGATTGAAGTATAGGCTATGTTATTTTGCGCAAGGGCCGGATTAAGGGAAGAAAAAAGGATTGAAAGTTTATATGAAAATCTACGCGTACGAAGTCGCGGGCAAAAAACTAGTTCGGAAATAAACACAGACCTAAAAAAAATTTTTGCTACGCATCCTAAATCTATGGAAATAAATGATCAATCGCGACGTAACAGAGCATTATTGTTTTCAGTATGACATAATAGAAACCACATTTCAGGCGGTCGGAGTGATTAAATCAACCAATGTTCTCGTCATATAGGTAAACATGAATGGCTCAACTGGATTTGCAAAATGCTGCAACATCAAAGAGAGTTTTGAACTTTATTTACAAACAATTGCTTACAACCCACACGTTTGAATTCTGTGTTACAAGGTACGTTACATAGTAGATGGTTTAGTGTACTAAAATAAACCTTATGAAAGATCACCATATCTACCACCACCGTATATGCATAATGCCTATTCAATTTTGTTCGTTTTTAGGGTTCGGTTCCCAAAGGGCGTAAACGGCCTAGTCTATTACCAAGAATGGTGCTATATGATCGTCCTTGCTAAGCCTACGCTGTTTGTCTGTCTGTCCTACCTTTTAACGGGTATATCTTTCGAGCCATAATACATAGATAGCCAGTTGAAATTTTAGAGAATAATAAATGTAATGTTACGTCGGATTAACTAAGAAATAATAATAAAGTCAATAAGTAAAAAACTAAAGAATCCGAACAACAAACGATTTTTTTAAACTTATTTATGTATTTGTTCTAATGTAAAAACGGTAATAAAACGGAGCCCCCCTTAAATATTAATTTTATTTTAATTTAATTATTTATTTTTAAAGTCAATATATAACTAAACTAGCCGTCCGCCCCGGCTTCGCACGAGTGTAAGCTCGGCCTTCGGCCTCGCTACAAAATATAATATAGCCTATGTCACCCGGGGATAGTGTAGCTTCCCAACAGTGAAAGAATTTTTCAAATCGGTTCAGTAGTTTCGGAGCCTATTCATTACAAACATACAAAAATAGGTACAAATCTTTCCTCTTTATAATACTAGTGTAGATGTAGATAACGCTTTATTTACATACAACTGTTTTTAATTTTAAAATTACAATAATTTACTAGATGCGCGCCGCGGTTTCAGCCGCGTGGTGATGATAAATTGTGATGATGATTATGAAAAGTTACCTATGTGTTGATCCAGGATATAAGCTATCTATATTTCAAATTTCATCCAAATCTATCCAGCCGTTTCTGCGTGAAGGAGTAACAAACATACACACACACAAACATTCGCATTTATAATATTAGAGCGATTTCTCTAAATCATCTAGACAGAGTTAAATAAACTGTTTCTTGAATTGTGTAGAATTGGTTTGGTGAATTACTTGCTACCTTTATTTTATTTAGTGTACAGAAACTTGGTCGCTACCACTGAAGTAGAATATTCCGTGGTTCAAAATTACAACAGCCTAAGGAGCTCGCTACCGATCTAAAATCTTGAAATTATTATGTCGATTAGTCTGATTGGTAGAGCTATTGTACCAACCGACCCGCACAAGCAAACTACAGGCTACTTTAGATATACCTATGAATATTTTCATAAGGCCGAAACCAAAAGTACCAAAACAAACGAAGAAATTATTGAAGAGAGCCGGAAAGCTCGACGCAGTACACAATATTATATCGTTAGGAGCTGGCCATCTCATTACCGAACTCTCTTTCCTGTTTTAATTAAAAACATTATTCCTTTCGCGTCAGCGGGTTTTAATTTAAATTTTCCCGGACACTATTTGGAAACAAATATTTAAAATATAGCAGGCACTTCGCCGGAGAACTGTTTAAGTTACATTTATAATTTATATTATTCGGTTAGAACACCCTAATAGCTGAAGTTGTGCGTAGCTTCAAGATTGGGAGCGTAGAACGTAGCTTGGAACGCTCTACGAAAACTGTAAGAGCGTTTAGCTATTTAGAAAGGAAATGGGACTTATTATCATTACTTGTTATTTTCAATATGGATATACATAATTATTTTATGTTGTAAATACCTACTTTATTAGTAGGTAAGGCGATACCAACGTTCTCAAATTTTTCCCAGGGTATTACTTTTCAAAAGATAATGTCTGTACAGGTATTGCCAGCGTTATTAATTCGCTGGGTATTGCAATAAAACAAACATATTTTTTTTGTTTTTTGTTTAAGCTGTATTCTAAAGCCAAAGAGTTCCATTTTCAAATGTTGTAATTATTTTTTAAATATTGTTTATGTAAGTGGCCTGTGTCCAAATCTAACTGTAATTCAACAGTTAATTCTGTACCATGTATCTACCGTGTGAATGCGAATTACTAGTATAAAAGTAAAATATCATTGTAATGGTACTGCTTTTACTGTCATACTTGTAATTCGCAAATGATGCCTACCGATATAAGTACCTAGTTTTTGAGACTTGGCCATTATCCAATATAAACTTTAAAGAATATTATTTAAATTGTCAGTCTTCATGGAAACACGCTCTAGTCACTGTTTGTTCATATTTTTGATTTATTACTGTTACGTGTCGACAAATTTAACTTTTTTCATTATTTTTGATGTAAATTGTTGCCTTCGTACAGAATTCTTCTTTAAAAGTTTAAATAAAAATACGAGTTAACTCACGACAGGTTGATTTATGAACGCCAGCATTTTTAACTGTCTCAAACATAGCTGTAAGTTATTAAAAGTTGCACTAGAATGGTACTTAGTTCCAATGTCATTATTTTTGATGCTCGCACAGCCGGCCCGCTTCATATTAGAAGACAGGTAGGTTCATGATAAAAGGGTGTGAGAAATAAGAGTAAAGGAAAATACAAAATCATGTTCATAAAGTCAACGACCGCTATATTCAGGTCAAGGCTAAAGGACCTAGTAGAGTTGGAAGATGGGACATTGATATTCCACTTGCGACCTCAGCCGGGAGGTAAGCGTTAAACTATATGTCGTTGATATTCTCGAGATATTACACTTCTACCAAACGGTGTAAACTTTACACCTAAACACTGTAAAGTATGTTACTTCAAACATACATTACAGAACGCGAATGAGTTATAAAAGGATATTTGTAGGAAATTAACTCCAGGATGGGATTTGAACTTAGGCGAAGAAAGCGTCCAAAACCAACATTAGCTAGGGGTTGTAAGCAACAAAGAGACTTACGAAGCGCTGTAATCTGACCCGGATCGTCCTAAATACGTAACCCCAATGACACCCGGCACTCATCCTGGCTTCCCTTCCAGCGAACCTGGCCGTGTTCTTGATTTCGGGACAAGTTTCAATCAAAAATAGCAAGAGCAGCGACCGAGATCTCGGTCTATCCTCTATTTTTGTAACAACGACTACGCACTGTCCAATAGATAACCAGTAACCACCGTCAATGCACAAATAACGTATTCTAATACTCACTCGGCTTCATAAACATACGGTTTTTTCAAAATTGCGACGATATTGGACGACGTTCAACACAACGAAATCCTACGCATCAGGGAAACTTTGAAGCAAAACAATGCTCGGTTCATAAGCGGAAAATATCTGTCAAGGATTCAGAAGCGAATCGTTATTAATTAGGAGCGAATGTGAAATGAAAATCAAAATGTATTTTAGCGTGAGCGAAATCAAAACAGGATGAAAGTTCAGTCAGTTGAATATTAGTCGGAATGATCGGCAACATTGTCGCTAATATTGCTAACCAGTAAACTGCCTGGTCCTTAGTCAATTCAATAAACTACTTACTCTACAAACTTTCTGATCTACATACACTACAAAAGGCTCAAATATTTCAACCCATTCTGATGAAAAACTTGACATTCTTTTAAAATTTCTTCAGAATATTGACCGCTCAACCTCAACCAAAGAAGGTTATTTCTTATAAATAAATATTTAGGTAAAGCAAAGTTTCGTCGTTAAATAATTATATGAATTAACGAAATATGATTGACATAAACACGCAAACGATTTTGTATTCACGAATTCTTACTGCCATAAAATGTAGGACAAAAAAGCCATTGCGTAGAGTAAAAGCTTGCCATTATGTTCGAATTGTATGTATCAAGATTACAGTTATCGAAGCGAAGAAAATTATGAAGTCAGGGTTGCATTTCACCGATCGATACGGTACAACTACTAATGGATGGAACCTTGCATTTATACTGAGGCTGTAATTATAACTCGAACCGCAATAAAATCAGATATGTATGTATGTACAAAATATTTCTAGTAAACAAGTAAACAGAAACATTTGGCATTGTATCTCGTATGTTTTGTCCATAACAATTGTACAATAATGAGCAGCACTTAAGTGAAGAGATCATTAGGAAACTCGGGGTTCTTTTTATCATTCGATATCATCTTTGGTAACAAAACACAGTAATTATGTCTATTAAGACGAGTCGTTTGTTGTTCTAACTATATCATTAATTTTATTTATTTTTATGTTGTTTTATTCATCGTCGCATTTTATTTGAGACTAAAAATTAAATGTTCTGGGAAAAAGAACTTTAAGGAACAGTTAAACTAAGTACATAACAAAGTTTATATCTATTCCCCGATAAAATACTAGTAACAAAGTGCAGGTGTCAAAGTAAATTTCTTTTTGGTTTGTTTTAGTTTGTAGGAATTTATTGGGATCTCTAGTTTCTTTTAGAAGTTTTTCAAAAATGCAATCAGTTAATATGACTGGTTACATCAAAGCTTGCAGATGTAAGTGTACTAACAAGGTATAGATGGATTGGACAAGGGGTTTTTGATAAGGGCGGCTGTGTCACGTCGTGTTTCGCGTCCGACTCTATCACTCTACTACTTTGTAAACACAAACTTCATACACATTCGTAGGGAAGGTATCCAAAAGAAGTATGGAAATCACTGTCACTGATAATCACAATCACAATACTAAAGAAAATCACTTTTAAATTTTTAATGCTAAACAAGCTGCTCAGAAATGGAGGTAGAAAAAAATCAAAATATAAGTTGAGTACCTATGAATTGATATCTGGCGAGTAGACGACACGAACAAAGTGCAGCGGCGATGCTGCGACGGCACGCGGGCGCGGGCGATGTCTGAGCGGGTGTGATCGCGCGGCGGCGGTGGCGGTTGGCGCGTGCAGAGTTAACACGAGTGCGCTGTCGCCGCCAACTTTTGCGCGTCGCACGTCCGCTGGCCGTTTAATGCGCGGGTATTTCGGTAGATCGCAACCGTCCATCGGATGGATCGCGACCGTGCGACCCAGCCTCAACGAGCGCTCTATTAATAAACTTGTTTATATTTTTTATATCCCCGATGACTTTTATTCTCTTTCCACGCGTCGAGGCCTCGCTCGTCAACCTCGAGTACCACGTGCGCCTCTAAATAGCCGCGCGACACTCGCAACGCAACATGGGCGATACGGTTTATCAGGAACGGATAAACGGAGCTTATCGGCGGGAGAATGCGTTTGGGCGCGAACCGTCGCGTCGTCGGCGTCGTAAATAAGTGGTGGGGCGGCGCAAATGGGCGCGGGCGGTACGTACCGAGATCGTGTCGGAGATGGCGCTGCAGAAGGCGCCGAAGCCGGAGTGGTGCGTGGCGGGTGGCGAGTGGGGCTCGGGCGGCGACGGCGTGCCGGCGGGCGGGCTGCCGCTGGGGCGCTCCATGGCGCGAGTGGCCGGCGGGCGGCCGGTCGGCTGAGCACTGCCGCCGTTACATAAACCTCGCGCTCCTATACGCTTGCCCGCTGCCGCTGCCACTGCTCGCTCCCACCTGTCTGTTGTCGCTGCGTCTTGGCATCGCATGCAGCCCACGACAATAACACTAAATAATTATAGATAGTTCTAATTTAAGGCGCACTCAACGTCTGTGTAGGACTAATTGGTAGCACTTTGTCTTGAGATAGAATGCGTACAAATACCTGCTTAGATTTATTAGATCTTTTGGATTAGGAATTGGATTTAGGTATTTATATGTATATATAAAAAGCGAAATACCACTTACTGACACACTGACCCATTACATCTCGAAAACTACTTGATACGAAGTTAAAATTTGGCTGGTAGATTCCGGGGTGTAGAAATCTGCGTGTAGATTTTGCGAAGGGGTCGATTAAAAAGGACAAGGGGGACAAAAGTTTATTATGTAGAATGTATGCATTTTCAAGGCAAGAGTGAATAGGTATCTTCTTAGTCTGCGTGCTTCATCTTCGACCACATCGTCGCTTACCAAAGTTACCAACAGACGAGTTGGTAGTCAAAAGCGGACTTATTAGCGATAAAAAAAAAAAAGTCTACGCGTACGAAGTCGCAGGCAACAGCTAGTTTAATTATAATTACCGATTATTTGATGACAGTTTTGGGCACAGTACAGAATTATAGATAAATAAATAATGCACGTGTATCAGGCATCGAGGGTTCGAAGGTAATGGCAGGAATGAGTAATGACGAGTGTCAAATATGACCTTGCAGGTACCCAGCCACCCACGTGAGGCACAGCATTAGCGGAGTACATTAGCAGGTGCCGGCAACCCATTAGTAATTGATCAGTTCTTTCATTCCCACATTATATATTCTACGTCTATACTAATGAAAGAGTCACTTGTGACGATTTGATACGTAGGTACTTGTGGCGTTCCGAAACCGATCGTCACTTTTAGTGATCTGGGAGTGGCAACACTAACAGACAGAGACTGGAAAGAAAAGAGACAAGTTTTCTCCTCACATACTTTTACCGTGTCTGATATCTAATTAATCGCAATGAGAGTTTTATTTAACCTTCGCCATTAATAATATATGGAAATGTCCAGAGGGACGCATCCCGATACCTGGACCACAACTCCCATAATTGGTGACCCCGTGAGCTACAAATCGACGTCACTGCAATGAGCAATGAGCCCGCTTAGTAATACCTAAATATTAGAATTAATAGGATACCAATACGTATTGTATTTATTTATGGTATTAGGTTCTTCTGTATAAAGTTTATTTGTGTATTAAAGACTCACATCAAATAAAAAATACAGATGGATTGCGGCGTAGTGCCAAAATGAAGTCAAAATCGCTTCCCAAACTACGTGAATTCTCAGTCTCAGTAGTATACACGGACTCGCGCACACATACCTACGTATTCAAAACTATGTGAATTTAATACTGAAAACGTTAAACGACTCATAGACATGTTTTAAAAAGTGCTTACTAAGGAAAATTGTAGTTTCCCGGTAGTAGTTGGTAGTTTGGTGTAAACTTTCCCGAAGTCAGAACTCATATTTATTTTTATGACGTAGTCATACCGTAGCACTTTTGGATGAATCTGTGTCGCTCGCGTTTTGTTTATACTTTTCCATTACTCATACTCGGAATGTAGGTCTGAAGTTGCCTGAGGAACGGGTTGAAAATAATACATTTCAGCCCTAGGGAGAATCACTTTCAACTGACACTGACAGTTGACAAATGACAGACACTCAAATAAAAATTTGTATTGAACCATGTTCCACATTGACATTTTATTTTCTCCTCAGAGGATTATGGTCCCGCACTTCTCGTGCATTTGCCAGTGTCAGTTCATGTTTTTATTTTTAGTTTCCTTGTAATCGTAATGAAAAGCATAGTGTTTACCTCGGGGTTAAAGACTTATTAGCGCCCTCGCTACCCCGTCTCGGTCCTAAGATCACCCCAATGTACTATTTTATTATTGGGAATTTGGAACTAACTGGAAACACCCAGAAATGTGCAATATATTTAGGTATACAAGACTATATAGTCCAGTACTTCAAGGACGTTATTGGCTCCTAAATTAATACATACTTAGGTTAGCGTAGACACGTATAATTATATGCTACACTACAGCAGTTGGCGTGAGCAGCTGTACAGATAAAAATACCATTTCGTCACGATTTTTAACCAAACCTCCAAAAGGAATGTATTTAATGTAAGTAGTTGTAATATTTTTCGCAATTCACCGATAATAATTAAATAGATATGTCTACTTTTACAGTTACAGTAATTTCAGTGTTATTGTTTCATTGTTTTAATACAGTGCAAAATGGGAGAGTCAAGAGAGTTATTAACGGGAGAAAAGTTGTTTGCGGTATTATTTTTTTACATGATAAGTCTTATCGTGTTGATAAGAGTGAAGTTCAGATGAAGTGAAGTGCAAGTGATAAGTGATGATAGTTGCCGATATATTATGGAACCAAATAATTTGACACATCATCATCAGCCAATTAACGTCCACTGTTGGACAAAGGCCTCCCTCATAGAGAGGGGTGTTGCCATAATCCCCACGCTTGGCAGGCGGCTTGGGGATCGCAGTACGTTCACCGTGTACTATTAGGACGCTGCTGCCCATCCTCCGGTGGTTCTGGTCGCAGTTTTAGGACATACCCGGGTCCTTTAGAACATACCCGGGTCCAATTTGACAATTGAAACAAATTATATAATTGTTTCCGAGCAATCATTACATAAATATTATCTCTATTAAAATATTCTCCCTCTTAATAGGATTTTAATGTCGCACGTCCTGTGCATTTGCCAGTGTAAGTTTTGAAATATTATCAAGTTTGATTAAATATTGTCTAACAAGTGATAGTCACAGTCAGAATCATATAATCACAATCAAGTCCAAGTCATACCCTAGTAAAGTTGTAGATACTTTATTAGGGGTTTCTGTAGAGTTCTGGTAACATCACGAAATCACACGTTTCACCACTTCAAAATTCTGACACTAAGGCCAGCCACTCAGCTCAAACCACAAGCAAGCAAGTCTGCGTTACCTACGTCTGTGAAACCTGATATAAATTCCCGATATATCTCCCATTCCTGGCTAGGTCAGCGACAAGTTGACAGTGTTATCACTTAACATCAGGAGAGCTGTGGTCGTTAACGCCTACGCCTAACCTGTCAACCTTTTTTTTATCGCGATTAAGTCCGCGTTTGACCGCCAACTCGCCTGTTGGTAAGCGACGATGAGGTCAAAGATGAAGCACGCAGAATTAGAAGACATAGCATGAAAAATAAAATTACTTAATTTTAATATAATAGGTCGGGGAAAAAGTCTTTTCGTATTTTGTATGTATAAAGTTGTAGTAAAAATCTCATCGGTTGTACTGTTTGTATCTGGCTGGTTTTGATACCATTAAAAATATGATATTTTAAAAAAGGAATACAAAAAGTAAAAAGCAATTTCTCGCCATTTTTCAATTGTTTTTTTGTTTGATAAAATGAGTGAATCTAACGAAGAAATTCGATATATTGTGAAATTTTATTACAAAAAAGGGAAAAATGCGACACAAACCGCGAATAAAATTTGTGACGTTTATGGACCTAATGCAGTGTCATCAAGAGTAGCACAATGTTGGTTCAAGCGTTTTCAGTCCGGGAATTTTGATGTCAAAGATGCAGCTCGCTCTGGTCGCCCTGTTACGGATAAAGTAGATGCCATTTCTGAAAAAGTGGACCAAGATCGGCATATTAGTAGTTACGACGTAGCTGAAGAACTGGGGATTGACCACAAAACAGTTTTGATCCATTTGAAAAAAACTGGGTATACAAAAAAACTCGATATTTGGGTGCCACACAAGCTCACTGAAAGAAACCAAATGAATCGTGTACTCATTTGCGACTCTCTATTGAAACGTAACGAAACCGAACCGTTTTTGAAAAGATTGATCACTGGTGATGAAAAATGCATCACCTACGACAAGAATGTGCGCAAACGATCATGGTCAAAGGGCAGTGAAGCACCACAGACTGTAGCGAAACCCGGATTAACACGTAATAAGGTGATGCTGTGTGTATGGTGGGATTGGCAGGGCATCGTTCATTATGAGCTTTTACCGCCGGGCAAAACCATCGATTCGGATCTCTACTGCCAACAGCAGATGAGACTCAAACAAGAAATTGAGAAAAAACGGCCGGAATTGATCAACAGAAAGAGTGTGGTCTTTCATCATGATAACGCCAGACCGCACACATCTTTGGCCACTCAGCAAAAATTTAGAGAGCTTGGTTGGGAAGTGTTAATGCATCCACCATATAGCCCTGACCTTGCACCCTCAGATTTCCACCTGTTTCGATCTCTTCAGAATTCTTTGGGTAGTGTTAGATTAACATCAAGAGAGGACTGTCAAAACTACTTGTTGCATTTTTTTGATCAGAAGTCCCAAAAATTCTACAGCAACGGGATCATGTCACTACCTACAAGATGGCAACAAGTTATCGAACAAAATGGCACATATATATTATAATTAAATGTAATTAAACTTGAAAAAAATATGTCTTGAATTTGTTTAAAAAATACGAAGAAACTTTTTCCCCGACCTTATATTTTTTTACTATAAAAAAAAGTTCCAATTCTGTTCGCTGCTTTAGTTGTACGTAACTAAAACACATAATACACTACTATTATAAATGCGAAAGTGCGTTTATTCTTTCGTATAGCAAGCAACAGAACAAAGGCTCAACTATTTTAAAGAAAAAAATATATCTGCAAAAACACGACTAAATCATACATACATTAAAAAACGCATGCACAATAGGTGTTTGAAGAATATTAGTCACTTTTTTTGTAAATAAATAATTATCTTGTACTTATTTATTTACAAAAAAAAGTTACTTCTTGTTGTTCTTGTTCAAAGCTTGTACTATGGTTGCCAGAGACTGATATCCACAAACCCAGACATAGAACAAACTCAAATGTTCATCACACGTTTGTTTGCCTAGGTGGGATTTGAACCCACGCCCCCAAGCGCAGAAGGTAGGTTCAATGACATAGGTTTTTGACCCGGAAAATTTTACTGTTTTTAAGGGAAAGTCTACGCTAGTGAAAAAGCGGGTCGCAGCTAGTGTAAGATAACGAGACTTTACAATTCTTACCTATAGGTATTTCTTCTTTCTTCACGATATAGGTAAGAATAATAACGCATCTACCCACGTACGTAATGTACTTATTTCAGTGGGTGCATAGCTTGATATGTTATCCCATCAAAAACATAAATGTGAAATGAGAGCCAAGTGAATATTATGGTATATGCTTTGGTTGTTGACTTCAACGACAAAAGAAGTGAGATCTAACTTAGGATAATATATTGAAGCCTAAGGTCTGACTTGGCTAGTTTGGAGCACAAATGTATCTCCCAAGTCTCAATACATATGCCAAATTTGACATGTTTATGTGAAATAGTTTTTGAGTAATGAGGGGGACAAAAGTGGCTCCAAGTGGTTCGTGTAATATTACACACGGTACCGCTCGAGCTTGGCTCTGACGCGCTCCCGCGCGTCTAGATACTCACTCATATCAACTGTTCGCCTACGCTGTTGTTAAACCTCAGCTTTGTGTTCATTTCACATCGGGTTAGGAAAGCGATTGAACCTGACTGCATCCAGTTTCCAAACAAGCAGCGATCGAATGGAACGTCGTAAAATTAAATGTGCTCTGCATTATTCGGCACTCCACATCCATATAAGCTCTTGGTTTACAAACAGATGATAGTAACTTTTCAAGAAAATTGGATTGGTTTTTGCAAAACTCACTGTAATCGAATGGAGACCACGGACTGGTAAGCGCAGCGTAGGATGTCCACCCAGAAGATAGACAGACGAGCTAAAAGAGACAGCAAGAAAACACTGGTTGCAGGCCGCTTCCAACCTGCCCTTTTGGAAATCGATGTGGGAGGCCTATGTCCAGCAGTGGACGTCCTAAAGCTGAAATGAAGATGATGACTGTAATCAAAATTTTGCTGGCTGTGATGATCGTTTGCCATTGCCGGCCATATTCTAACAAGTAATTTTTGGTAGTTCATCTTGTGTGTATGTTCTTTTTACGAGATTTATAAAATAGAGGTTTTCTCTTCGGCTGTTTGTTACGCGACATCTACGCCATTGTGATCCGATTTTAACTATCCTAAGTATTTTTAATCCCCGACGCGAACAAAGGGGTGTTACTAATTTAAGTTGGCTATGGCTTGTTCTATGTACCGATAACAGGACACCGTCTGAAAATTTCGACAGCCCTGTTAGCTTAGTTGGTAGTAATCCTGCCTTCTTTGCTTGGTGGCGTGGGTTCGATTCCCACCTAGGACAAACATTTGTGTGATGAACATTTGTATATTTGTTCTATGTCTAAATATTAATATCTATTTAAGTATGTATTTAAAAATATATATGTATGTATATCAGTCTGGCAGCCATATTACAAGCTCTGCTTAGTTTGGGGTCAGATGACCATGAGTGCAAAAAAATATATATATGCATATTCGTAGTATCTATTCGTTTTTTTTTTAGGAATAGGCTTGCGTTTGACCGTCAACTCGGAGATGATGCGGTCTACGATGGAGCACGCTTGCCTAGAAAAAATCGATTCCCTCGTGATTTGTAGATCTATTCTAATTCACCCATAACCATGTTGTCAATCACTTATCATATACCACCTACACAGACTTACTTAAGAAATAAGATCCCAGCTGCGTCACTACAAAACTTGTCAGCATTTAGTGCCCAGCGAGCCATACATAAACATATTAGAAGTCGTAATACCGCTTGTTTACGACGACGTAAAACCCTGCGTTATCCGTGGAACCTTTTGTGTGATCCCGAATGTCAAAACATTGTGAGTCCCTACTAGAATTAAGTAGCTATTAAAACCTTGAGTGAGTATACTTTTTTGAGGCAATGATAGCTCAGTAGTTGGCTCGCTCACGTAAGCCAGGGTGTAAGTTTGAATCCCTATCAGGAGCTAGACTCTTATAGGGTTCCGTTCCCAAAAAGTATAAACGGGAATCTATTACTAAGCCTACACTGTATGTCTGTCACGATGTTTCCCTTCACCTGAGCTCAAGCTCATTGTTGGGATTTGAACTGACATCCTTCGGATTGGAATTCAAAACCGCCAACCACTGAGTTATCATTGCTGCTAACTTCCGCGTGAAAAAGCACCGTTCTGAAATCATAGCTTGGTGGTAATAGTACATTGTTATCCTAGGGGTGAAAGTAACTTATTTAGTCCCGAGACGGAGTTTGGCGCCTCAGCGTAGCGAGGGTGCTAATAGTTCGAGGGACTAAATAAGTCTTTAACCAAAAAGAATAAAAATGTTCCTGCTCAATACTGCAATGTTGTAATGAGAGTAGCTATCTGCGTACAAACTGCTACGCAGTTTGGCAGAGTTGTATATACGATACATAGCATGTACTTTATTCACTGAAATAAATAATAACAAAATAAAAAACCTGAGGTTACGAATACAAGGAAACTAAAAATATTAACATGAACTGACACTGGCAAATGCACGACAAGTGCGGGACCATAATCCTCTGAGGAGAAAAAAAAATGTTGGAACATGGTTCATTACAAATGTGAAAATAGAACTATTTTTTTTTTATAATTTGAGTGTCTGTTAGTTGTCAACTATTACTGTCAGTTGAAAATGATTCTCCCTAGGGCTAAAATGTATTACTTTCAACCCGGTCCTCAGGCAACTTCAGACATACTTTCCGAGTATGAGTAATGAAAAGGTTATTTTTTAGTCAAATTGATAGGTTTTCGGTTCTGAGGCCGTTGACCTTTTGTTAACCAACAACAACAAAAAACTAGCCTTACTTGAGAGCCAGTTCTCCGTCAGGCTACGCGTAACCGGCTCTAAAATACCTAGTTTAACACTAGTTAAAAACCTCACGCAGCCACAGGACTTGACGTTCAACTAATGTCATGGTGATTTATTATTTTACTAGAATGAATCATTGTCATTAGGTTACTACAGACAGCGGTTAAGTGTCCCTTTTTATTATTTTACACTAATAAATTACAGTAGTACCTAAGTAGCTACCTACAATGTTTCAAAAAGTTCGTACGCGCTCTATTGTTGCACATTTTTTAGTGATACATAAAATTACTGAGGATGGTATTGAAAAGATGTTCTTTAAAGCGGTACTTGTTTCTGAATGAAGAGCAATGTTTCCAGTGAAATTGCTGATCATTAAGAGATTTATCGTACCATCTAACAGGGTTACGAGCGCATTGCATTGCGCAGGGTTTTTAACTGTTGATATACTAAATTATTTCGTGTATACAATTAAAAATTAACACTGTACCAAAATTTATGTAATTTAATGTACTTCCATTTAAAGATCTTGCACAAAAAGTAGGTACCTTTTTCTCGAAAAGTTGACAGAAGTTTTGTTTGTGGAAAGCATAATGAATGTTTAATTCAGTAGCTTTTTCATTTATTAATTTTGGGAAAACACAAACAGGTCCTAAGAAAATTTGGTCACGAACGAACATAATAATTGTACTAAGGCATATCTCCTCCGTTTGCCTGATCTGTGTTCCGTCTTTATAACCGCTTGGGACGTAGAGAGCTTTTAGGTATACTTAGGTAGGGATGTGCGCCGTGCAATACTGTGCATATTGCATAACTCCTGTGCAGGAAGATTAAACTCAAAGGTAAAGTGTATCCATCTAGGGGCTTTTACGAGCTTCGATTTTAGAGATAAATGTTTCGAGAATACAAATACCTACTTCGGCTGTCTATCATAGTCATAGGTGGTTAAAGGTTTATGATATGATAAATTTATTTTTCAAGCCACTGCGTTCATTCCAAGTGTAAATATTATAGTTTAAATTAAAATACTAAACAAGTATACATTGTTTTTTTAAGCCCCCGATAAAATCTTTAAACATCTAAACAGATTTTCTTGAATATAATAATCTAAGAACATTCGATCAAGTCAAATTTCAAACAAAAAAAATATCTAAATAGGTTCACCCGTTTGGGAGCGATGCCACAAACATAAAATCACAAATAGTCAAGACGTTAAATTTATAAAAACCCCTCTTTTTGCGTCAGGGGTAAAAAAAAACTAGAAAACACTCGTTAAAACATACCCAAAAGAACCCAAACTCGAGGTGTCACTATATATATGGGTGACATACTTGGTCAAAGGACAAAGGTCTGATGATGGAGCCGGATGTTAGATAGTGGAACTCTTGGTATGGGACTCGAAATAACGAAATAAGCGCAAACTTGAGGGGTTTACTTTACATACATGTGCTTGTAAATCAATGTTTGTAGATCATCAGTATCAGCCTATCACGTTCCCACAGTTGAGACACAGGCCTCCTTTCAGAGAGATAGGTCCTAATCCACCTGTTGGCCCAGTGCATGTTGATAAATGTCATAATTATGTCTTTGAACTTTTGAGGTTCTTAAAACTACCTTAATGTTCCACAGGAAGTCAGCCTCACATAGCGTCTCTCCGGAACTCCACCAGCTGGCAGCACCTGTGCGGCGCTTCGCTGCTGTCTGCAGACATCGCCCTGACTGCGGCGCACTGCGTGACCGCCCCTGCAGAGGAGTATGTACTGCAACTCAACAACTTATGCGAACCTGTACGGGCAGAAGTAAAGGAGATTATTGTTCATGAAAATTACGATAAGTAAGTTTTTTTGTTTTTACAAGCTTCTGTTAGTTATGCTTATGCTTAACCTAAGCTACAGACGCGCGATGGTAGGTACTTACGGGCCTTATCACATGTTACTATGAAATTGGGAGAATCCGATCCGTCAGAAGCGTACGTTGTGGACGCCTACCTTAATTTGTGAGGTTTCATTTCAGATGTTTAGTAGCGCATGACATTGCCCTATTAAGGGTAAGCCTGACCGCCGCCGCCGGTAACACAGCATGGGTTAACCGCGCTGCGCTGCCTACCTCCACGATTGGATTATCGGGTAAGCGACGAGCATTTTTATGTACTTACCTAGGTATATTCATTTCGTCTGACCTTAAGGTAGCTCTTCCCACTCGCAGTAACCTCGATCGCGCATTTTCAAATGATTTAAGTTTTAAAATCATGAATGAGAATTTGGAAAAAGTGACAAAACCAAATTTTACTAAATATCATAATATTACAAACAAATATCTGTTTGTTTTTATATATTTTAATTTGCCCTGAAGCATGCCTCAGAATACTAATCTTGTTCACTAAAAACACATCTGGGTCAGATACGTTATTATGCTAAGTAAAAAAACTACAATAAATTTACTCCGGTTTAGCTACGTCATCTCGTCAGTTAAATGCTTTTGAATGTTACATGATATGGTTTTTATTCCGGATTTATACCTAATATCATAATAAGATGTCAATTTAAAACTACTTAATAACAAATTAAAGCTAATTGGATAAAGCCCTTGCACACAATGCGCAAGTTAGAGTGGCAACGGGCAGACCGCATCGCTCGAAGAACCAATAACCAATGGGGGGAAAAAAGGTTCTTGAGTGGAGAACACGAACCGGAAGACGCAGCGTAGGTAGGCCTTCCACTAGATGGACAGATGACATCGTGAGAGTCGCGGACATCCAGTGGATGCAGATGGCAGGCTGTCGTTCAGTGTGGAGTTTTAAGGGGGAGGCCTATGTTCAGCAGTGAACGTCCTCGGGCTGATTATAATGATATGGTGCGCAGGACATGGGTTCCAATGTAGGTAAATACTTTATTTTATCCTTGCTGCGCCCCGTGGTTTCACTTGCGTGGAAATTCCCTCACGAACCGTACAGTTTTCGTAATTAAAAGTGTTCTATGTCACTCTGGTGTTGCTCTGTTGCTGGCAAAGAAGAACAAAGCAATAAACCAACAAACACGTTTTCGCATTTATAATATTATTGTTTGTGTTTAAAAATGTATAAAAGTAAGAACTAATAGTAGCTTATGCACTAAGGGAATAAAGCAGTGTCTTACGTCGCGTGCGGCATATTGAACCCTGAGTGAAGCGAGGGGTTCAAGCTGCCCAAGACGAAGACAGGCTTTATTCCAGAGGAGCATACTCTACTTTTCAAACCTTCTGCGAGACAATAAAAAGCCAGGTGTCACTGAAAATCACAGCACCAAACACCGTCTTTTGTTTCAAATTGTTTGTAAACGCACCTTTTTTTTTTTTGTGTTCTGCTTACTGTGGCCAGTTCGATTTTCTAACAAACCTCTTTACAATGCCATATTATGGGCATTTTTTTACTTATTTCCACGAGTTTTCACACAAATTTGACGTTCCAAATTCAAATCACCTTATTCCCTAGGGAATTTCTTACAACTTTATATCCCTTAAGAGATAATGCTTTACTTTACGTTGAGATTGCATGGTATGTAATTGGACATTGTCGAGCAGGTGGTGTGAAAACAATTTTAACACGAAAAATTTACATTCATACCATGAGAAACCCAGTTTCTGCATAGATAAATTAGACGCAACTAGAATAAACTCGCGTCCTACCTGTACTAACATACGGAGCCGAAATGTGGACACCGACAATGCAGGTGGTCTACCTATTTAAAGCCGTCCAGCGAGCTATGAAGCCAGCTATGGGTGCTCGGAGTTTCTTTCAAAGATAGGTACAGCTAAAGAAGGTAATAAACGTGACAGATTTGGTTAACTGACCATCTAACCCATACGGGAGAGAAAGAGATTTTTTGGATATGAATAATAGTTGGTTGGACGGTTAAAGCCTGTTAGGGCTTTGATGTACGCGCCGCGACAAAATTTGTCGACTCTTTTTATCAAGCCAAAGCGAGACAGGCGTATATACTGTCACGTCCTCGCTCGAGAAAATGACTTGATTTTATCGCGGTGCACTTGTTAGCTCTACTGCAGCCAAGAGAAGCGACAACCTGAAAAATATGCCTGGTTCCTGGTGACAAGTGGATGCGAAAAGCAGAATTATCATGCCTTATGGCGTTCTTTAGGAGAGGCCTACGTCAGCAGTAATTTAACATCAAATAAGCTGATGATGATGAGACTATACTCCGTTTCAAAAACATCACGAAAAGCAGTTGATTTATGTACTAAGGAACGCGATAGGCAAACGACATGGAAGCAATGTATAAATATGTATTATATCATGATAGAAACCATAGTTGTAGGTATCAAGGTATGGCCATCCGAACATTTGCGTCCTAGATGTCTGAGTACACCAAAAATTTGCGCCATCTGTGAAGTTTCTACTACGTCACAATATTCTTTACTAACTACGCCGCATCGTTCTCGCTCTCTAGAACGGATACCGTTCAACAATGAAGACGGCGTGCGACTGGGTAAACACTGGTGCACTGAATGTTTGCGCGCACCATTGTTCACATACACTAAAGTTCCATTGATAATAGAACTTTAGTCATTCCATTGACCATTCATAATATAGTTCAATTTTGCTCTAACATAGTCCCTACAATTTTCAGTTTTTTGGTTTGACTTTGAAACGGAGTATAGTTGAGGTACCAAAGAAGGCACTTACTCACACTTACCTACTCAATCATAAGCTAGAATGTAGATAAATAAACGTCATGTTCATAAATAACTACATAGGAATACCTGGATATGAGAGGTTTGAATTCCACTCTTATTATATTCTACCTTTCATGGATATCTCATTTCACAGTTGAATGAAAGCGTAGAGGCGTCTTGTGTCGCGTCATTCGTGTAGGTAGTCATTCCGTAGCGTAGATTTATACATACCTAAAAATAATAATAATAGGTACTTTTTAGGGTTCCGTACCCAAAGGGTGTAAACGGGATCCTATTACTAAGTCTACGCTGTCTTTCTGACTGTCCTTAAACGGCTGTATTTTTCGAACCGTAATCGATAACCAGTTGAAACTTTCACAGAATATGTACGAGTATGTAATCATAATGGCCCTAATCCACCATGCTGGCCCAGTGCATGTTGGTGAATGTCATAGAATGAATTTCATAGTCCAAGTTTTGCTTAGTTTGGGGTCAGATGACCGTGTGTGCAAAAATGTCCCGAATATATGTATTTGAAATTTTGATGTTCTTGGACATAGGTACCTACCGATTTCCTCATGATGTTTTCTTTTACCGTTTTTGAACGATGGTATGGAAACTGCACATAAGTTAACTAGGTACTTAATAAGTCATTGGTGCATCGATGATCGAACCGGGTGCCGTCAGATTGTAAAACTCACATGCTACCGATTGGCCACCATCGCTCCATCGAATACGTATTTATTTTTAACATATTCGTTAGTTTACCGTAGCACTGGTTTTAACTAATTAGGTATGGGATGGATAATGGTCATACTGTTTTTTTTTTCAGGGGAGTGCACAACGTATGGCTACGGTAACAGAAAGCGACGCGAGAGGAAAATGTCAGAGAAGTTATTTGCTGGCCAGATGTGGATAATTTCGCTGGACAAATGTAGAGAGGCGCTCGGCCCCTACGTGGCGCCCAAAGCGGGCGGAGGCATGCTCTGCGCTATGGGAGATGAAGTAGATGCCTGCGAGGTGAGCTCGTGACAACAATTTACCAATACTTACGCCCGATTAGTAGTTCAAAATGGGCAACGTACACGGAAGACTAAACGTTCCGAGCGGCACACGCTGCCAAGTCGGCTTAATTCTCGCAGGGGTAACTTCCAGCCCATCAGCTTTCGAAAAGTTTTTGTCGCCTGACCCACTTTTTATGGTTCACAGGCTAGGCGTCTGACCATAGCTCATCTGATATTAATTGACGGTGTGGTGCGGTAATGGAACTTATATTTAATTCTTTGGTGGAACTAAAAGGCTGCTTTGTACTTTGTATTTTCTACCACAAAACCTATACAAAATTACTAGTACAGCGGGAAAACTTCTGTGGCATTATCCTGTGCTAGGCCCGTACCGCCACCTCTGCGAAAAGTTTCGTAAGTTCATGTAATTTCCCGCAGTCTGAACACAGCGGGACTTTAACTGAAGAGCTCACGGAACCCTTCATCTTGCGATGATGCTGATATAAGTATTCGACTTCGTAGCTGTGTTTCGCCTCTAATAATTATGTACGAGTTATTTTACTCTGTACATTATTACAAATTATTATAACGATATATTATTATTATTATTTGTGACAGAATTAATTGAAATATATATATATATATATATTACCTACCTGTTGTATCCTTATTGTACTTGAAACGATGTAGGAGCGGAATTACACAAGAGATACGTCATTTTTTTTAAAACTATTTTGAAGGTGGACTTCCGCAAAGTAACGCCTGATTCAATCTAGATACTGGCGCCATTTTAGATATTTTCAGTAGTTAGGCTTGTAATGTGGACTAAAAAAGAACCACAAGGTCTATCCGTATACTCTACACTACACCATCTTATGACGCCTGCCAACTCTTATTACATCATAGAAGATACGCGATCTATGTTACGAAAAAGTCAGTGTCGATTATTTACAATGTATACTTTTCTATAACACCTAAAAATAAGGTTTTGCCTAAACTATTGATTTTAATGCGAATTTATTTAAACCCAATTTGATTATATGTATTTGATTTTGTTATAGTATGGAGTTTGAAGTAGGTATGTACTTTTCGGTTCCAGGGTGATTCCGGCGGTCCGTTAGTGTGCAAGGGGGTGATAGAAGCAGTCAGCAGTTACGGAATGGACTGCGCGGTGCCAGGCCGCCCCGGGGTGTTTACCAGCGTCGCTGCACATTTGAAATGGATACGAAACACTATGGCTAAGGTCCGAGGCTGAATTGATCACAACTATTCTATCAATATATGCTACTAGCTGCACCCAGTGGTTGTACTCACGCAGAAATTCTCCCAGGGATTGTACGTTATTTTCAGAATAAAAAGTATCATATGTCCCCCTCCGTCCCTCCAACTATCTCTCAGCAAATATAACTTCGATCCGTTACTCTGTTGTTGCGTGAAAGAGACAAACTCAAAATAATTTTCGAATTTTAATACCTATTATTAATTGGTGGTAGACTTTAACCCCTTTCCCCCTCCTCTGATTCGGCCATTACCACAGAATCCTTTTTAGCGGACCTCAACATTCCTTAAGAAATCTGCCAGTCAAATTTAAATTTGATAATTCAAGTAGTTTTCGACAGTGTTTAAAATAGAGTTTTCGAGATTTCGTGATGAGTCTGCCATTCTTGTCACTTTTATATATTACTAGCTATTTCCCGCGACATTGTACGCGAACCTTTTTCATATAAACTTTCAACCCATTTTGCCTGAAAACTCACCGGGCCTTTCACAAAATCCTTTCTTAACGGACTTAATTTATGAAGAATTTACCTGCCAAATTTCAGCTTCGTAGGTCAAGAAATTTTCGAGATTTCGTGATAAGTCGGCGAGTGAGTAAATTAATGAGTAGCTTCAGGTATGGATCTGTAGGATCCATACTCGAAGGTGATGTATTTCGTTTTTATAAATCTATCTTATACCAAGGATGGAATCTATTTATCTATTTTTGTCGATGCTTATACTTACCTATAGATATAGAATAATGTGATATCAGTTCAAACACCGCCTCCCAATGGATAGTGATACCACTATGCGTCTGCTTACCTTTTGCGGTGGAACCAGTGGATATTGGATTGTTCAAATGTCTTTATTTAAAATGTCTACGTATAAGGTATTTATAGTACCTAGTTTAAATAAAAATAAACAGCACTGAGGTACTTTATAAACATTACTCATCTGATTATTAGGTAGGTAAGTATAAATATATATATAGCATACTAAATCTTTGCATAGAATTTACGTACACATGAGTTGGTATTAGTAAAAATGCCAAATGTTCGAATAGACATCGCGTTTATTGCCAGATAAACGAGAAGCCATTTGATAAGTGTTATTCTGGCTTGCTTTGGCAACGAAATTTTCTACAATTTATTTTTCTCGTGCATTCTTTAAAGTTTTCGAATTTGAAATTAATTTTAATAATGTGGGATGAATCGTTTGTTTAAGATACAATCTGGAGATTTTGAAAGCTATTCTCTATCAACTGGTGAATTGTCTCGTTTATAAATTATTTAATTTCTAATCTGTTTTTTATATTAACCAAGACCTTATGTAACGCGAGAACTAACAGCTGAAAGCTGTAAATTGTACTTTTATAAGCGGAAACATGTAAATAGTGCTTGGTTATTCCAGTTTCTTTAAGCAACTTAGCCATATATTACTGTATGCTTTCAAAATAAAATACCAAATGCTTAACCACAGGAACTATCTAAAGTCCTATTGGAAAACAAAAAAGTGCACTCGAAGAGTTCTGGAAATATCCGTTTTTAACCGACTTCCAAAAAGGAGGAGGTTCTCAATTCGACTGTTTTTTTATGTTTGTTACCTCCGAACATTCGACTGGGTGAACCGATTTTGATGATTCTTTTTTTTATTTTAAAGCTGGTGCTTCTTGTGTAGTCCCATTTCAATTTGATCCAGTTCTGACATTTTTATGAAGTCAGTTTTTATATTGATAATAGGAATGACTAATATTTTTTTATTCTCATAATAAAGCTGATCATAAATAGAGCCTATCAACGAAAACAAAATTTAAATTAGTTCAAAAATTATTCATGCTAGACAGAGAGCGCGCTATAGCGAGCTATGACGTCAAGCCTCAGACGCGGCATACAAATGCTATACTAACACACGCTTCGCGAGAAAGGGATTAGACCAGGGTAGAAGCCTTTAAAAATAATAAAAAGTGAAAAAAAAAAATAGTAGGATGAAACCCATTAGAAAAGGAGGAGGATATTATAAAAATGAAAGGAAAAATAAATTACGGGCGATCTGAGTTCGGGAAGTGGGGTGGGGGGGGGTTTAAGGGTAAAAAATGGTTTATCTCGATTTCCGGTAAAACTACAAGTCCTATGAAAAAAAGTTATATGGCAAAGTTGTAGGTAATAAAAAGATCTAAAACTTCTGTGGATACACTTTTTTCACATAACCTCAAAATTTATGTGAAAAATTCAAAAAACCAAGTTTTTGGTTTTTTATTTTTATCTTTTACATAAATTTTGATTTTTTCACGAAATTTGGTGAAAACTTACCTTTTTATGTCCCGAATACGCTGTAATTTATTTGATTAAAAATATTTATTTTTTACCTTATTTTGAATTAATATCGAAAAAGCACCCTAATTTTCAATCGAAAATTCACCCGTCAAAATATCAGCTTTTTTCAAAAAGTTGGTATGTTTTCTGTTTGTTGAAATCTCTACTTTCCGATGGTGAAAAAAATAATATATGTCACTATAGTAAATTTTCTCAGAAAATGCAATGCAAAAAACTCGAAAACGATTTTTTTTTAAATTATTATATACAATTTTGAGCTATTTATTAAAATTTACACTTTAATTACTCGAAAAACGTAATATTACATGTTTTTCGAGTAATTAAAGTGTAAATTTTATTAAATAGCTTAAAATTGTATATAATAATTTTAAAAAAATCGTTTTCGAGTTTTTTGCATTGCATTTTCTGAGAAGATTTACTATAGTAACATATATTATTTTTTTCACCATCGGAAAGTAGAGATTTCAACAAACAGAAAACATACCAATTTTTTGAAAAAAGCTAATATTTTGACGGGTGAATTTTCGATTGAAAATTAGGGTGCTTTTTCGATATTAATTCAAAATAAGGTGAAAAAATAAATATTTTTAATCAAATAAATTACAGCGTATTCGGGACATAAAAAGGTAAGTTTTCACCAAATTTCGTGAAAAAAAACAAAATTTATGTAAAAGATAAAAATAAAAAACCAAAAAGTTGGTTTTTTGAATTTTTCACATAAATTTTGAGGTTATGTGAAAAAAGTGTCTCCACAGAAATTTTAGATCTTTTTATTACCTACAACTTTGCCATATAACTTTTTTTCATAGGACTTGTAGTTTTACCGGATATCGAGATAAACCATTTTTTACCCTTAAACCCCCCCCCCCCCCCACCTCCCACTTCCCGAACTCAGATCGCCCGTAATTTATTTTTCCTTTAATTTTTATAATATTCCCCTCCTTTTCTAATGGGTTTCATCCTACTATTTTTTTTTTTGGTTTTAAAAATTATCGACCCTGGTCTAGATAGACTATCCCCACCTAAAACTTTAAACGCTCATATCTCAGAGATTTATCAGCCAATTCAATTTATTCTTTCAGTATGTGTAATGTATTTAGTTATCTTCAACGCTAAGCCTGTTATTTGTAATAACTGAAACATTAGGACACATGCCTATTATGATAGTGTCATGTTCATACGATAAAATGATAAATTATTTGTAATTTAAGCGACATAAAAGCTATATTTTCGATATATATTTATTGATAATAACCATGTAATGGATATAATATTAATGTCATTTAATTAAAAAATATTTTAGTCATTAAAAAGCATGTACAGAGAAAAACCAATTATATCCGAACTTCCAAAAGCCAAATATATATTAAACCGCTACCAGTGGGAACTATTCCCAAAATACTGGAGCAAACATTTTGGTCACATGTTTCTTCGACCAGTAATGTGATGTAATGTATAATCCATTATATAATTAATTTGATTAACTGTGATACGTAATTCGGAAAAAGATAATTATGTTTAATGTAGAAGCAATTTTTTGTTAATCAATTGAAGTAAGATCTTTTATCTACCTACTGGTTGAGGAAAATAAAAAAATGTGTTGATTTAACGCCAATTTATTTTTAACACATTGCTAAATATCAAATCTAATAAGCACTACATTTGGAAACAATAATCAGTGTTTAACAGGATAACAGTAATACTTCCCTTATCCGTCTAATTTCTAAAGTAAACCTAGTTCCAATGCCATAAGAGTAGTTTTAGTGAAATTAGGCGAATAGAGCGACATCTATTCTCAAGCTACAACCATAATCACAACACAATTGTGATAGGTAGGTAACACACAATTGGCCTTACTTAGAAACATTAGTTAAGATGATCTAAGCTTAAAATTGCTCTCGTTTTCGTGCGGGACAATTTCCGTCAGTGTAAAGGTGCTAGAGCAAGTTTAAGCACAGATTAGCTTGATTACCATTTTTAAGTAAGGCAGAATATATATTAATTTCTATTATAAAACTTCATAAATTACAATAAACAGAATAAATTGTAAACGAACTGACGAAAAAAACTTTTAAGCTTTCGTGATTTGAACAGATGTTTTAAATGATTATCGGGACTTATCACGCATTATTTTATTAAACTAAAAATAGGTACCTTTCGCTCGACATTATATTTTAGTTTGTGAAATTGTTATTAATCGTAGGATTAATACCAATTTCACAAAGTATTGTCTTTGGTGTCAAGTTATTTTACTAATTAAGCCTCTTTCAGTTGGGTCTCTTTCTATCTTTTATCGCATTTTCTGAAGAATTGTTTAATCTGATACCGGCGGCGCAGTTTTATCATCGCACTAGCCGCCATCGCCTGAAAGCTATTCACATATCATAGATCTGTGAAAATCGCACACTGTGCGTTTTACGCGATCTTTCTTGCCTTACACCTGCAATATGTGGAATGAGCGGCATTTCCGAGTAACTGTAACATGGGGTTAATTAGTCTTTAAAGGTCGGCAAGGTTACTGTGATGCCCCTGGTGTTACAGGTATCCATAGGCGACGTTGAACGCTTACTATCAGGCGGCCCGTTAGCTTGTTTGCCATGTACGTTTTTTTTTACTTATTACGATTAAAGAGGCCTTTGTATCAACTACAACTACTCGAATTATTTTATACATATAGTAACACTAATTTCGAGAGCATTTGAGTATGTACGGGTAACTTAATATTGTATTAGAAAAGTGCTTATTTTGTACTATACATACATATTTCACTTATACAATATCACGAGGAAGAGTATAACATATATAACAAATATGTAAATTAGGTGTAAAGATAACCCTGTCCGATCAAGAAGAATCCGTCTTTTTGTTCCCTTGAGGGATTCATTTGGTTTTTTCTACACACAACTCCACTTTTCATACCATGCATTCCATGCATATGTTTTTCTCCACACAAGTGGATTTTCTTAAATTACATATAATTACCAAATAATGCTCTTACGGATCGAACGGGGTTTCAATAACACCATGTATACAAATACATACACTATTGTATTACAGAAAATAGCACTAAAAATGATCTAAATATTCTAAATTAATCATTGCATACATTCGTTCTACATAATAAATAATTATTCACTATTAATATGAGTACAATGGAATAGGAACTAGCAGATGAAATGTAATTTACCAAAGACATTTAAAATTAAAATGTCTTTGTATTTAACGACATAATAAGTACAAGAATGGAATAGTTTTACACTGTTTTAAACTATCACGGTTGTTCACTACATTTATATGATTATTTACCGTGGTATGGTTGTGGAACATAGTGCATGTAATTGCGCCGAAATATCGGAAGCTCCTTCCACAACCTTACCACGGTAAATATCCCGTAATTAATCATATAACTGTAGTGGGATACTTTTTTTCAAATACACAGTATATTGTAATACTTCTAACCATTTAATTGCGATACATATACGTAAACATATTTACTATTATTACATACATTAAGAATGATTACATGTAAAAATATTAACCCCCTTATTCATAAATATTCGATAAGATATAACAATATGTATCTTAAATTAATTAATTAATTAATTTAAATTAATTAAATTAAATTTTCTTAAATTATCTGTTAAATT
Organism: Agriopis leucophaearia; assembly: GCA_949125355.1. Classification (NCBI taxonomy): domain Eukaryota; kingdom Metazoa; phylum Arthropoda; class Insecta; order Lepidoptera; family Geometridae; genus Agriopis; species Agriopis leucophaearia. The sequence goes on from OX421275.1 coordinate 9,920,680, forward strand.
CTCACTCACGATAAGTGTTATGCATTAATGCAAGACATATTTTCTTCATTGAACACATTAACTTATTGACCATTTATGCATAAGAGAGTAAGTATTAAAAATACACATCACATAATAACTTTATTATAAGTAGTAATTGTTTGGAATAACATGGAAAATCTATTACTATTTGTTCGTAGGATAGGTGGACCTTATTTTTATTCGGTAAAGATTTCGTAAAATACTAATTAAAATATTAATCCCTGCTCTTTCATGAGGAATATCATACAATAAATTATATAAATTGGTTGATAACATCTTTTCTTCAAGCATACAGGGTGGACATTTACTTAAAATAGGGTCAATAAAAACTTTCTTAAGCTAGCTTTGAGAAAATGCTTTAAAAAGGCATTTCATGGATTTTTGTGACATTTTGACTGGTATTTACATATTTCGAAAATAATGGCCAATAGCGTTTCGAAAAAAGCTCTGTGGACTTCAGATATGTATCATCCCGACATAACATAGTTTTTATGGTTTAGCAAAAAAGAAAACTACTTGGAAAACATTCTCTGTCAAAAACATTTTGTGAAATGGCCAATGACCTTTGAGCTATAGCTTCTTGAAATTATTAAATTTTTATTGCTAAGTACTTATAACTTAAAAAGTTGTAAACACAAAATGTTCGAAATCATTTTGAATAAAGGTATTTAAAATAACCTATCTGCATGGCAAGTTACAAGTTTCTAATAGTTTAAAAATTCAAGGGGGGGGGGATAACTTTTGGAAATTTTCGTGGTCCATTATATCGCAAAGGGTGTAGTTAGCACAAAAGTGATTTATCAATCATAAATACCTATTCAACGTTATCGTTGAATAGGTTGGGTTATCCCAAAGGTGGAGGTGAAGCATAAAAAATGTGTCCCATTTCATATGTAAGTAGGTACCAGAGCCCTATTTTTTTTAAGTATAATTAAGAATTATACCAATACTATAATTGTGTAAAGTTTAATTCAATTAACTTAGAAGATTTTAAAAAATTTGGACGGACGGACAGGGGCTTATAGGGTTCCTTGTAGTAACTACAGAACCCTAAAAACGTACAGTCGTCAAGAAAAATTGATTTTCTGATAAAAGTCCTTTTGATGCTTTGCAATCCTATTCCTTATAAGGATCGAAGTCGAACCCACTTCAGTTAGAGTGAGATACTTAAAAATCGCAAAGTTCTTACAATAGATAGATGATCGAAAGTTCTTGCTAACATGAAAACGATCTTCACAGACTATTCTTATATATATACGGGGAAAGTAATTGTTCTTAATGTCCCTAATAAAGTTTCCACCCTGTTTAACATTCATATTTAAATTAACATAATAAAACTTCAACATAATTTACCAATAAGCTCTTATATGAATTCACTTACATGCTTATCAGCGATTTCTAATAAATATCATTATACAAGTAAATTATTATACACGCAAGGGAAAACCTTTAATTTTATTTTATTTTACATGGAAAACCAACCAAGTATTTAATCTACTATTTAACTAATACTTTCACTACTGGGGTTTCTACACTAGGCTTTTCATTTCGAAGCTAGTAGAACAAAGTGGTAAATTCTTACCTAAGTTTTGGACGACGCAAACACCTAAAAGCGACTAGGAACGGAATCTTTTTTCTTTTTACAAAATGATGGTACATTTCGTCAATCATTAATATACGAGTTGATGTTTGATACAAAATAAATCTTTAAACTGGGAATTCGCGAATATGTTAAAACTACGAACCATAGTACAAAGACAAACATACGATTACCTATGTCCGCATCCACAGAAACGACTTTTATTTTTCGTATATATTAGAACGGCTGACAATGCATTTTTGTAAGAAATCTTTTATAGCCTCTGACAATGCATTTTTGTAAGAAATCTTTTATAGCCAGTTGCACACATGCAAACGAAACGTCTTATTATTATTTATATTAGGAACTTTTAGATTCTATTTAGGAACGAATGCAATCATTCCAAAGGATTATTAATTGAAAAAGTCACGAACGCAATTTTGTAGAAGTCTAAAAATTACCTTCTCGTGGTGCATTACGGTTGAGTTCCCTGCGCATTTTGTGGAATTGTTTTGGTAAATCGCTGGCTCACTATTACAAGGTCCTATGTTACTTTTTTAGGACTTGAAGACTTGATTTCAAAAATCACCTTTATCAAATTTTGGACAAGATGAGATAATCACGCTATCTTGTAGACGACTTAATAAGTAATTAGAATTTAAAGTTTCTTAAAAAACCACCTTACACATGATATATTTGATAGTCTGTTTAAAAAGAGTGGACTTGGCCAAAATAAGAACTAGAACGAATTTTAAATGGCAATCTACCTCTGTCACGTGAAATATGTTAAACTCAGCTATCATGAGCTGTCCTAACATCGTGTTGCTTTGTTGAATTAATTTGCATGTTATTTATTGAGATATTTGTCCATTCCACCACAACCCAAGTCCACTCTCTTACACACGGCTATGACAGTTCATAGAACCGTTCCGAATGTTAGCAAAATTAAAAAAAAAGGGGGTGCATGACGCTTGACTAGTCGCCATATTGCAAATAAGTATATTGCTGTCATTCTTTAGTTTGTCAGTGGTCAAACGAAAACTAACCTCTACAAATTCGTGGTAATTTGTTTTCGGAGTTCTCGTGCGGTTAAGAAGTAAGGACGTTGTTTGGTGATATATGGTGTTTTTTATGGATTTCTATTATACGACGACTTTGGCTATTCTTCTCGGACTTCTCAGACTGTATCTTCGCGACCTGGCATTCTCAACACGGACACTGATTATTATCTATTTGGGTTTTGTTGTTTTTTGGTATGCAAATGCAAAGATCATGCCATTTTCCTAGTGTTCTATTCCTACCTGTGGGACCAGTAAACATGATGCAAAACTATTCGTTTTTCCACGGAATGAAACATTGCGCAAGGAGTGGGTAAAGCGTATTGCTGCGCATCATCCACAAATTCTGGAGTTCTCTGAAAAGCAGCTATTGAAGAGGTTAATATGCATCCGCCACTTCGAGCCTGCATTTCTGATCGGCAATAAAAGGCTTCACACTGGTTGCCCTACTTTAATTACCGAAGATGAAATCCATTCTGGTATACCATTGATGCCCTTCATAAAGAACCCAGGTTAGTAGTTTTCTGTCAAGTATCTATTTACTATTTTTGGTGGTAGGGTATTATTTTTATTTTTTATCTAAAATTTCTTTCATATATTTCAGAAACTGACCACACATACTTTGCATCACCAGTAGAGACAGATCACACATACCACAAGAGATGTCTATCTGACGCCAGTAGCCCACCAAGAAAAATCATAAAACAACCAGTAGATTTGAGCTCTTCATATCAAGATCCTGCCATACCCTCAACCTCTAAAGAAAACTTGGAAATCCAACAAGGTAATTAAAGTTTTTAATAAAAAAAAATTATATTATGTTGCAGCATAGATACTGCAGACTTATTATAGATGTCCGTTCGGATTGTGATCATGATGGCATGCTATATCGCTCACGAGCGTTATGCGCGGGGTGAGGTGCAATGACAATAAACTTCTGTAATAGCCCTGCTGATATTGGGGTGGCATAATTTTATTATCTATATATATAAAAGGCGATGTGGGTATGTATGTTTCGTATGGACTCCGAAATGGCTGCACTGATTTTGATGGGATTTTCTTTTTCTGGCCCAAACAGAATTAGGCTATAAATTTAACTAGTATTTGTCATACTTTTCTGGGTAAACTTAGGTTGAAAGGAGCAGAATGTATCTAATTTTACATTCATAGCTTTTGTTCATATAAATTGCATATAAAAAAGCAAATTAAAAAACTTGATTAGCATTGGTCACTAGGTGTTTATGAGATATTTTTATTATTTAGGCTTGGCCTAAATGCTATATTATGTTTCCCTGTGCAATATGCAGTACACTGGGCCTTACAAGGTTAGCCATAACATCTCCACAATGTGTGTAATAGAATAGGCTTTATAAATTTAAAAAAATATGTTCTATTTCAGATAAGGATTGTGTTACAGAGAGAGAATTGACACCTCCAAAGACGCCAACTTTCTTGACAACATCTAAAAGTAAGTTTTGTTTATAGCCTTACGTAGTTTTAATGGCTAACCAATACAGAAAATGTTAAAATACCTATTATACTATACAATTAATTTTATAATATAATTATTTTAATATCTTTAATTTTTTTGTAGGTAAAAGAAGATCGCGTCTAATACAAAGTGTTTCATCTCCGTCACCCAAATGCAGAAAATTGTATAATAAATGCATAATGACCATGAAACGCAAAAAATTGTTTGGTGGCGATAATAAAAAGAATATTGAGAATGCAAACAAATTGAATGAAACAAAACGTTTCCAAAAACTTGTTGAAAGCCTAAAAGATACACCAAAAAAATTTTTTTTGATGCGAGTTGAGGACTGCTTCACAAAAAAAGAAAGCAAGACGATACAATTTGGATGAAAAAATATTGTGCCTTGCATTATTGAAGCAAAGCCGTAAAGGTTATAAATTGCTAGAAAGAATTTTTGCTTTGCCAAGTATACGTACCTTAAACAGGGTTCTGCAAGATATGCATATTGACAACGGTATTAATAGCAACTTTTTCAATGCATTGAAGGACAAAACAAAAGATTGGAACTCAGTAAAAAAAATATGCAGCATTGTATTTGACGAAGTGCAGCTGTCACCTGGGCTAACATATGTCCCATCAAATGATGTCATACATGGCTTTGTCTCGTGCAATGAAAAACCAAAGTTTGCTGACCATGCATTGGTGTTTATGTTGAGAGGAGTTTGTGCATCATGGAGACAACCTATTGCCTTCTATTTTTGTGAAGGAACGATGGCAACATTGAAATTAAAAAATATCATAAAAGACATTGTACATGCTGTACTGAGCACTGGGTTGGAACCCTTGGCATTTATTTGCGACCAAGCAATGACAAATCAAAGTGCTCTAAGATGCCTACAAGATGATACACGAGCTGATCAATTGAGGCATGGATTAGATTGTGGTATGTGCTATACTGTTTATGAATGTAGTATTCTTGTTGCATTGCATTAGTATAATAATATTAATGACTTGCTAAAATCATGAATATAATGCTTATGTTATGTTTTTTCCTTTACAGATGAGACTATTTCCATCCACGGACAAAATTTGAGTATAATTTATGATCCTCCTCACCTCCTAAAAGGTATAAGGAACAATTTGCTGAACAAGGACATGATGTTTGAAGGAAAAATTGTAAAATGGCAAGATATTATAGATGTATACAATTTTGATTGCCAAATTGGGGATATAAGAATGCTCCCGAAATTGACAGACGAACATGTAATCCCCGAAAAAATTAAAAAAATGAAAGTCAGCAAATTTTGAGTGAGAGAGTTGCTGCCACTCTCAGATATACCGCAACTTTTAGTAAGTACTAATTGCAGTTTAACTTGTAACATTTCAAGACCAAATCTAAATATTCTCGAAATATTATACGAGGCTGCAAATCTGTATTACGATATCTAGCATACTAAATCTTTTGACTTTTGCAATGTTTTTTTAATTAAAATAACTCAAGTGTAAATTAAAATAATTTATTTTTTTAATTATTTATTACAGGCCAACGTGCCGATGGGACAACAATTAGCGACACGATAAAAAATACAGCTGATGCAGTCGAATTTTTTGATAAATTGTTCGACAGCTGCAACGGCTCCAGACGAGGAAGAGCACCAGGGAAATTGAGGGGGCCTGTTAAACCCAATTCGGCCCACAAATTATTCTGGACGAATGCCATAAAAACAATCGAAAACATAAAATATATTGAAAATTCGAAGGAAAAGCAAGTGCCCACGCTGAAAAACTGGATTGTAACAATCAAAAGTTTGTTAAGGCTGACAGACGTAATATTGTCAAAGGGGGTCTCCTTCTTTTATACAAGAAATTTCAACCAAGACCCACTAGAAAATTTTTTCTGAAAAATTAGGGCACACAATTTTAGGTACAATAACCCAGATGTATATACATTTAAAAATTCGTACAAATCGTTAATAATTAACAACATGTTATCGGTGCATTCTGTACATGCAAATTGTGAAGATGACATGGGGTCAACAGTCATAAGTTTGCAGCAACTGTTGACCCCGTGCCATTTACCAGAACCCCCGAACCCCATTCAAGACCAGCCAGCCGCCAGCAGCAGCATAAAAAACAATGACGAACGGGTGAAATGTAATGCCAGGGGATATACTGCAGGGTATATTGTAAATAAACTGAATAGATGGGTGAAATGCCATAACTGCAAAAAAACCATGATATCTAATGAGATTACCAATGTCCATGGACTAATTACACATAGAGAACGCACAACTTTAAAAAATAGGAACCTTAAGTACCCATCTACTCAATTTATCGTGGCATTTTCTGTCCTCATTGACTGTATTAATGATACTTTAGAGTCAAATTGTCATAGGGCAGGAATCGTTAAAATAATAAAAGAAAAGTATCTATCCAACAGACATTTGGAATGGATGGGCTGTTCCGTACATAATGGAACTATTTTGGAACGTTTCATTGCATTAACTTGCAAGTTACAAATTTTTAACTGGTGCCGTGGAATAAATCAAACTTTAAGCGGAACAGTCCATACCAAACTGCAGAAAGAAATGACTGAAATACAAAAACTTGCATATAATACGTTTTTGAAAACTAAAAAATATAAGAATAAAAAATGTATTTTGTTTTATTTTTCATAAAAACATTATTTACATAGGCAATAAAATCACAAACCAACAATATCGATAATTGAATACATCACTATTTTATCGATATCGACATGTTTACGCTACACTAGATCGCAGCTCTATCACGAGAAAAGCGACATCTGGTGTGCGCGCGTCATGCCCCCCCAAACTAGTTAATAATTAAGATTCGTTCTGGCAGTGTCTTATCTGTCCTTGGACATACTACTATAATACTACTATATAATTTGTGAACCTTGTTAGCGTTATTTAAAAACAACCTTTGTCAATGGCGGTTCTCCTAAAAAAGAACATGTCAATGACATTGGTTGTTTATGTCAGAAAACAACGGCTCAGTGCTGCCAATTTAGCATTTTTATGGCTAAATTTAGCATATTTTCGAGTGATTTAGCATGAAAATTTTCAATCTAGCATATAGCATATTTTTTAGCATTTTTTACTTGGTCTAAAACTTGTTCAAAAAAAAAAGCGTATGGGACCACGGAGCAGGTGTATGGGACTACGGTTTTTTCGCCATGTAACATGTACCATCGATACTGCCATCTAGCGTCAAGTTTAGCGGTGCGACGACTCTACTTGACGATAGATGGATACATGTAGACCGTAGGTGACATGTAGAAATTTGTCTATGGATAGCATAACTATAAGCGTGAAACGGAACGCAGCCCTACCTATCTTTGGGAAGGGGGTTCCCCGGTTCATTCAAAACATGAAAAAAAGAATCTCGGTTCAGAGATTGTTTATATTTCATTTAGTTAGATTTACTCTGGTCTGTGAATGTGATGTGACTCGACTCGCTGTTGTTGTGTTGAGGATTGTGTTTGAAACAAAACTAATTGTTAGCAGTTTGAGTTAAAATCAGGCAATTACTACGTGCGTGGTACAGTGGATGGACTGATGTAAGACGAAAGCTTTGATAATGCCTCCAAGATATAGTCAAAATTATCGTTCAGAGTGGGAGTTGATGTCCGAATTTAAAGAGTGGCTTCAACCAGTTCAAAATGACTCTACCAAAGCTTACTGTAAGTATTGTAAGTGTCATATCATGGCTAAATTGTACTGCTTGAAACAGCATCTGTCATCTTCTAAACACCTCAAAGCTATGGAACCAATACGAGGCCAAAAACAAATTGAATTCCCGAAAGTCAAAAAGAATCTTAACACTCAAAAGGCTGAAAGCACACTAGCTATGTTTATTTGTGAACATGCTTCTATTTTGACCACTGACCATTTGTCACAAGTATGTAAGAAATCATTCAGCGATAGTCATAGTGCTGATATTCGATTACATCGAACAAAATGCACGAATATAATCAAGAATATATTGGCACCACATTTTTATCGAGAATTAATAGACGACATCGGTGATCAAGAATACAGTGTGTTAATTGACGAATCTACAGATGTTTCCGTGAGCAAACTGTTAGGCGTGACAGTTAGATATTTCAGCAAATCGTTGAAGAAAATTATTTCTACCTTTTTGGGCTTAGTCGAACTTGCAGACGGAACAGCCAATAGTATAGTAAATGGCTTAAAGTTATTGCTTTCGGGATTAAATTTGAACATCAAAAAATTAATCGGCATCGGAACGGACAACGCCTCCGTAATGACAGGAACGACAAACAGGTGTTCATCAACTACTTAAAATTGAAACCGGCAATGAAAATTTAATATTAGTAAGATGTGTCTGCCATTCCTTACAACTTGCAATGTCACATGCCTCTGAAGAGACACTCCCTAGAAATATAGATTTTCTTATTCGTGAAACATATAACTGGTTCAGTCATTCATCGAAGAGGCAAATTTACTACAAAGATTTGTTTAAAACAATGAACTCTGGATCAGAGCTCCTAAAAATCCCTCAGTTGAGCAATACCAGATGGATCTCCATAGAGCCAGCTGTTTGTCGCATTTTAGAACAATGGAACGAGTTAAAACTTTTGTTTCAAGTTGCCAGACGTGATGAACATTGTTACATGGCAGAAATGTTGTACAACATGTACCTATAATGATCCTGTAAACCATCTCTATTTAATTTATTTAAAACCAATCGTGCAGGAGGTTCAACGGGTTAATAAACTGTTTGAAAGCAACGATGTTGACGTCTGCAAACTTTATAATGACCTGATTGGATTAACGGAATCGATAAGTCGTCGCATTCTTAACCCTACAGCCAGAGTTAACGTGCTGACACAAAATATTGCCAGCTATGTAGACCCATCCTTGTATATGGGCTACATTTTCGAGACAAAGTTAAGGGAATATAATCTAGCGCAAGAAGAAGAGCAAAACGTTAGACGGCGATGTGCTAATTTTACCCTTAAACTTGTAAACGAATTACAAGCAAGATTGCCTACAAACCTTGCAGTACTACAAAAAATGAATATGTTTTCTGTACAAGAAACGCTGAAGGTTTTAAAACCAGCTATTGTAGAAATAGCGCAGGAGTTTACTACGGATGCAACAAAAATCGATAAACTTGTATCACAATGGCGAAACATTGATCGTATGCAGTGGCAGTGTACTTCATCTACAATTGAATTTTGGTGTGAAGTTCTGGACTTCAAGGACGCTGCAGGAAACAATCCCTTCTTGGAACTGGCTGGATTTGCAACAATGTTGCTGACGTTGCCACATTCAAACGCCGATATTGAACGTGTATTCAGCCAAGTTAACTTGGTCAAAACGAAATTGAGAAACAGTTTGTCGTTAGCAACATTAAACGCAATTCTATACGTAAGATTTGGACTGAAAAGGGTAAACAAATGCTGTCACTCCTACGACATACCTGATCCAAACTTACGAAAGATAGGGACAAATGAAGTATATGCGTCCTCGTCTTCTGCTCCAGACCCACCGATGGCACATGACCAAGAAGATACCAACGACAATGACCTGAATATTTTGTTTCCAACATGGAATGACTGATTATTGTAAGTATAAATATATACATTTTGTAAAATCGTTTTAGCAATTTTTTATAGCATATTCCGAAAATTTTAGCATTTTTTTGGCATTTTACAGACGTGGATTTAGCATGAAATATTTTTAAGAGTTGGCAGCACTGCAACGGCTGTCAATGTCATTTTGTATTCACGGTAGGCAGCGTAGGCAGGATCTAGTGAATCAAGATAGCAAACCGTTGTCGGCAAAATAACTGTAAAATAGTTATTTTACCGTCAGTGGCATCGTAGTGAATAAAGCTATTTTACCGACATCGACAGTGGCTTCGTGGTGATAATAGTTAAAATACAATACAGGCAGTGGCGTTTGTCGTTCGTTTGTTTATTGTGGTCGGACGTGTTTTACTTAGGAGAAGATAATTTGTAAATCATTTTTATTCGTTTCATATAACATGAGTAATAACTATCCAGAGTTTAATAGTTTGCAAAAACTGAACGAGTTTATTGAACAATACGAGCAACAAAATTATGTACAACTATGGAAAAGAGACTGCAGAACCATAAATAGAATGAAAGTGTGTCTAAAAAAAATTAGCGAACTGTAATTTGAATTTACAATATTATATTACAGCATAACATATGCGTGTTCAAAGGGAGATAAGCAGTTTAAATCACAAAGTGAAGGTTTGAGAAGATCTACAACATTAAAAGAAAACTTTCCTATGAAAATAAAGGTCATTATGACGGATGATGGTCAGAAACTGAAATAGCAAATATGGATGCTATACATGTTCATGACGTTGAAAAAGATTTCTTCGAAGCATTATCGAAGCAAAGGCGACTTGATACCGAACAAATAACGGAAGCTTAAATACTAAGCTAAACTGCAATAAAAAGTGAGTCCGATCTTATTAAGAAGAAAAGGCTGGAAAACCAATTCAAGTTCAAAGACCTCAGTAATTAGAGGCGATAACCGGTGCTCTAAGTCGGATCTTGAAAAAGTAATTATAATGCTTAGTCAAGATAATGGTTTTGACCATGTTGCGACGACAGAAGATCAAGAGCTGGTTGGTATATATTTATCAAACACCTTACATGAAGAAATGTTTTTCGGCTTACCTAGAACTCATGTTACTATAATGCTATCTATAAAGTAAACAATTTGGACATGCTTCTGTACATAATGATGTCCTTCAACGGTAACAATGAAGGTGATGTTTATGCAATCTTTTTGGTTAATGAGGAATCGAGTAGTGTCATAAATCACATGATAAACGTTTTTAAATATGTCAACCCTGAATGGAAAAACATTAAAACTTTCCTCACTGACAAAGATTTTGGAGAAAAATTGTGATTTATGACGTGGTTCATCAGCTATGTTTCTTTCACGTACTAAAACGTTTTCGGTCGGCTATTACGACAGAAGCAATGGAAATCACCAATTCTGAAAGAAATGTAGTCTTGAATATTTTGCAGAAAATTACATATGCTCAAAGTGAAGAAGGGTACAATGCTCTTTATGAAAAGTTACAACATTTGAATCATCCCGATGTTACTCAATACTTTGATAAGAATTAGCATGTTATTAAAACCGAATGGTTAGTATTATATAAAAAATCTGCTTGCACTTTTGAGTAAGAACAACGAACCAGTTAGCGTCTTTTAATTAGAAAATAAAGCAAGTCTGTAGCAAATTTTCCAACCTGGAGTAAGTTTTTGAAAATTTTATGGTTTTGCTTGATACTATCAAGCAAAAACGTAAACAAACGGTTTATGCCATGATCTACAAAAAAGAAGTTATTTCTATGAGTGCACACGAAGACTCATTAATGCAACTGGTCAAACAGCACGCTTTTAAGCTGATAAAGGATCAAATTCGTTTCAAGACGTTTCAAAGAAGTTCAGAGTATTGCTGCGTATTCACCATACAAAAATCGAATGTGTTTGTGTATGTAATATTCCATTACTAAGTTAAAGTTAAGTTAGATATATGTATTTAGGAAATATTACTAACTGATAACCGTGATACTCATATCGATTACGTTTTATCTGTGTAATATTTGGTAGAATATTTAAGTATGTAACACCAATACGTAGTTTACACCCGATGACCGGTAGATGGCGCTAGTTGTGTCTTAAAACGCGCAAACGAAACGTTCGTGGAAAACACCAGGCATCGGTTCAGTGTTATTATTAATGAATTACAATCAGGCTACAAGTAACTTCAGCAGACGGTACTAGGGCATGCAAACCGGGTACCCGAGTACCCGAAAAACCCGATTAACCGACTGATTTGAAAACCGGGTTTTTCGAGTTTTTTTTATTCACGATTGTTTATGTTAAATACTACCAGTAGAACATTAATAAACAATGAAACTTCATAAAAACTTACTGTTTCTCTATTTCTTCTCTACTGATCGAATAAATTTAACAGTTTGACCACAATCTATAATAATAATTAGGGATTAGGGAGTAATATATGGTTAAGCTTTGGTTTGACGTTGCCTGAGTGAGGCGCTGTGAGCGCTACTAAGTGCTACTAAGTGTTATTGTATGGTATTTCTATGATTTTTTGAAAAAATTCTAATACTACGTATTTTAATGTATAGTCTTTTTCTTTCTCAATTTTCATGTTTTTGTGTTAACATAGCTAAATCAATAACCATCATCATCCCTATTATTATTTTCAATATTTTGCTAAGCGTACGTTATACTAGTTCTTCGTATCAACAGAGATAAAAAAAATAAGAGGACTGCCAGTGCCGATTCAGCAACATTAAAATATATAGAGTATAAAAAATCTGCTTGTGATAAATCATCAGCGTGGTTTTAATCATTGCATGCCACGGAAGGAAGCAGCTCCAAGGGTAAAGAATGTAATAAAATGCTGGAGATGACAGGCAGTTCTATTGAATAATCCGTCGCGGCTTTTTACACTAAAAAGGTTAACATGCCCCAACGTAGACTAATTAGTGACTCCCGCTGTCTATCGTCATCGTCATCAGCCAGAAGACGTTCACTGCTTAACATATGCCTCTCTTTGACCTCCACACTGTACGACACCTTGCCATCTGCATCCACTGGATGCCCACGACTCTCACGATGTCGTCGGTACATCTAGTGGGAGGCCTACCGACATTGCGTCTTCCGGTTCGCGATCTCCACTCAAGAACCTTTCTTCCCCATCGGTTATCAGTTCTTCAAGTGATGTGGCCTGCCCATAGCCACTTCAACTTGCAAATTTTAATAGCTATGTCGATTACTCTGGTTCTTTGGCGAATATCCACGTTCAGGATTCTATCGCCCAAAGAAACTCCGAGCATAGCTCTCTCCATTGCCCGTTGTGTGACTCTGAGTTTCTATAAAAGGCAGTTAAGGACCACGTCTCAGTACCATATGTCATCACACATTGATCAAAGACCCTTGTTTTTATGCACTGTGGTATCTTGGACGAGAAGATTTCACGCAATTTTCCGAATGCTGCCCATCCGAGTTTGATTTTTTAGGTGACCTCTTTGCCTAAGGACTTACCTAACTGAACAATCTGACCAAGATATATATAATGTAATGGTCAACAACTTCGACAGTATCGTTCTCTATAACTACCGGCACGGGTACAACATGGACATTGAACATGATTTTTGTCTTGTCCATGTTCATTTTAAGGCCCACCTGTTGGGAAAGGCTACTGAGGTCGCTGAGCATTGTATTGAGATTCTCCAGTGACTCTGTCATGATAACTATATCATCGGCAAAACGAAGGTGAGTGATGTATTCGCCATTGATGTTGATGCCGAATCTGTTCCTAAGCTGTCTAAGTCTACGTCTAAGCTTGAAAACAACCTCCAATGCGTTCGTGAACAGTTTTGGAGAGATAACATCTCCCTGTCTCACGCCTTTCTGCAATTGGATTGGTTCCGTGCTCCTTTTATCGGATTGACATGGTGGCGTATCTTTACAAACACTTCAGCACTTCGATATATCTATAGTCGATATGACAACGCTGGAGGGACTGCAATACTACCCAGGTGTCGATTTACTCAAAGGCTTTTTCATAGTCCGCGAACGCTAGGCATAATGGCCGATTACACTCCTCAGTCTTCTGTATAATCTGGCAGAGAGTGTGTATGGGGCTTATGGTGCTCCAGCCTTTAAGGAAACTGGCTTGTTCGGGAGGCTGGAAGTCTCAACATTATACCAAACGTTACTTGATTAATCTCTTGTTAGAGCTAAACAATAAGAATACGAAAGTCTAAATACATATATAATTACATTATAGCATTTTCTTTACACTGCACACACTAAAACAATATTTTTAAGGCTTAAATAAAGAAAAACTCGAAAAACCCGAAAAACTCGAAAAAACCGGTTTTTGAAATTGAAAACTCGAAAAAACCGGGTTTTTTAAATTACCCGAGTTTTGCATGCCCTAGACGGTACCCGGCACTCTTGTTAATTTACTGAGCGTGTTAAAGCATTGCGGACGGTACCCGGCCCTTTGCCCTTGACACAGTACTTAAGTAACTAAGCTTACGTTGAATATACGTTTGATTGAAGTAGTTACGTTTTTTTTCTCAAATCTGCGTGCGAAGACACGTTCCTCTCCGTAAACCCGTTACAAGTATAATTTAAAAAAGTAATTAACGTGCACATTATGACACATCTACAAGTAGGTAGTATTGACAATGTCTTCTGCCAATGTAATGAAAATAATTACCAAATATGATGGAAATGAAAGGAAATTACACCAATACTTAGAATTGTGTAAGTATGTAATAAACACACTTGGAAATCAATTAAATCCTGCACAATATTTATTTATCTTTCAAGTGCGTAAAAGTAAATTGATCGGAAAAGCTGAATTAATCAGTCAGAGAAAATATTGTATCTTGGATCGTATTAAAACTCATGGTACTATAATGCTACCTATAAAGTAAACATGCTTCTGTACATAATGATGTCCTTCAACGGTTACAATGAAGGTGATGTTTATGCAATCTTTTTGGTTACTGAGGAATCGAGTAGTGTCATAAAGCACATGATAAACGTTTCCAAAAATGCCAACCCTGAATGGAAAAATATTAAAACTTTTCTCACTGACAAAGATTTGGAGAAAAAAGTGTGCATTATGACGTGGTTCATCAGTTATGCATGTTTCACGTACTAAAACGTTTTCGGTCGGCTATTACGACCGAAGCAATGGAAATCACCAATTCTGAAAGAAATGTAGTCTTGAATATTTTGCAGAAAATTACATATGCTCAAAATGAAGAAGAGGACAATGCTCTTTATGAAAAGTTGCAACATTTGAATCATCCCAAAGTTATTCAATACTTTGATAAGAATTAGCATGTTATTAAAACCGAATGGGTTGAATTTTATAAAAAATCTGCTTGCACTTTTGAGTAAGAACAACGAACCAGTTAGCGTCTTTTAATCAGAAAATAAAGCAAGTCTGAAGCAAATTTTCCAACCTGGAGTACGGTTTTGAAAATTTTATGGTTTTGCTTGATACTATCAAGCAAAAACGTAAACAAACGGTTTATGCCATGATCTACAAAAAAGAAGTTATTTCTATGAGTGCACACGAAGACTCATTAATGCAACTGGTCAAACAGCACGCTTTTAAGCTGATAAAGGATCAAATTCGTTTCAAGACGTTTCAAAGAAATTCAGAGTATTGCTGCGTATTCACCATACAAAAATCGAATGTGTTTGTGTATGTAATATTCAATTACTAAGTTAAAGTTAAGTTAGATATATTTAGGAAATATTACTAACTGTTAACCGTGATACTCAAATCGATTACGTTTTATCTGTGTAATATTTAGTAGAATATTTAAGTATAATTTAAAAAAGTAATTAACGTGCACATTATGACACATCTACAAGTAGGTAGTATTGACAATGTCTTCTGCCAATGTAATGAAAATAATTCCCAAATATGATGGAAATGAAAGGAAATTACACCAATACTTAGAATTATGTAAGTATGTAATAAACATACTTGGAAAATAATTAAATCCTGCACAAGATTTATTTTTCTTTCAAGTGTGTAAAAGTAAATTGATTGGAAAAGCAGCTGAATTAATCAGTCACAGACAAGATATTGTATCTTGGATCGTATTAAAACAAACGTTCCAGGAAAATTTTGGAGACTCGCGTAGCGAGGAATGCTTCGCTATAGAATTAAAATGATTAAAAATTAACCACAACGAATCTTACCGCGATTTTTTCGAATAGGATCAAACAAGTTCGACAAGCTCTTCAGTCAAAACTAAATCTAATTAGAGATAAAAATCTTAGTGAGGTGTACTAGCCACAGGCCACCAAGGATTTTGAATATGATTTAGCTAAAACTGTTGTTCTTTTGTTTTTATACGTCTTGTAAGTTTTTGGATTGCTACGAAATAAACAAGATTTGTTTATAATGAAATTCGTATTATTGAGCCAAAAACTCATTACTTAGAAGGTCTAAAGTAACGGTCTACGCCTAAAGCCTTGCTAATCGCCGATAGAGGTAACATCGATGACGCCGAACGCCTGTCATTCCAGGAGCGCTTGAATCTAGTGCAAAAAAAAATCCGGTAGTACGACAGTTTACACTGCGTGTTCAAACATAAAATAAATATTAAAAAATACAGTCATAAATATACACATACACGGCACTAGTCTGGGCCCTGATTCCGCAAACGCCAAACGCGCTCTATCGCGACACGATATGAGCACGATATCTGCGTGAAACGGCATTCTGTACGGTACCAAAGTGTGACAAGGCGCGGTTAGGCGCGTTCCCCGCTCGTTTTGAGCAAGGTTTGAACTGTCAAATGAACGTGCTTTGAACTTGCGCGGTCAAGCGCGTTTGGACTGTTTTCAGATGTTTTGAGGTTACATTTAGCAAAAAAATTTGCTGATGTCCATTTAAGGAAGTTATTCATGAAATTGTCTTGTAAAAGACAATTACCCACTGTGAAATGAATAATATTCAACAAAAAGGCGGCCCAGAACCACAACGAAATCCGGGGATTTGGTCAAAGTTGGGGTGGAAAATTATGCCCTGGAAGCACGGGCGATGGTCCTCCAACTCTCAAGGAGGTGATGCAGGTGGACCTATCCATAATGTGGCCCTGTATGGCTTTGAGGATATTGTCTCCACTGAGGTATGTTTATTTTAGTGTTTTGTATCATGTACCTACATAGTCTTGGAAATTAACAGAAAGACAACAGCCAGTGGATCAAAAAGCGTGTAATTAGACTTTCAAAACATGTAAATTAGTTAGTTTTTATACCCGGTACAGACTAAGCTTCAGTCTTGAACATTGTGCGAAGTTGCTAGTCTATCTGTTTTATATCGGATACATTTCGGAGAGTGTGCATCGAATCTGCATGATCTAATTCCCTCCTGTCTATTTTTCTATCAAACACGTGGCCAGGGCCATTTCATATTCAGAAAGCGTGAATGGATATTCATCGATCCTTACAATCTGAGTGTCTTTAAGTTTGAATGAATCTATTCTCTCTGAGCAAGTATTGTCCATCGTAGACTGCATTCTTGTTTAAAATCAAGCTAAAACCAATTTCAATAAAAATAAAAAATATTTAAATGTCACAGATACACACATTTAACTTATAACACCCTTCGTATACTATATACCCCTCATATTCCCTATTCAGGTACTTAAATGCTCCAATGCTCAAAATTATTTACTTTGTGCAGTTCATAGAGCATACAGAGAGCCCAGCACCTGCCCCTGAGACACCACCTGCGCCAGAGCTTGAGATGGGAATATTGTTTGGTCTGCCCGGAACAAGCATTAAAACTGGTGTAAGGAGCCCCATTTAAGTCACCATTACCAGCACTAACTGCAGCTTCACCTTTTGGCATGAAATCATGGTAAGATTCTTTTACAACCTGACTCTAGACATGGTAAGATACATTCCATGCATTTACAGGATTTTCCTCGAAAAGTGTGCAATTTCATGAACTAGATTTCCACATCCCTTGTAGATTACCACACATCCAGATAAACAACAAAGCGTCACATGCTCATCTTCGGCCACATCATCGTTTTCCATTAAGCGAGATTGCGGTCACACGTTAGCCTAGTCTGATGTAAAAAAACCTTTTTGTGAATATTGCTAAGTGGTACTAGATGGTATTTCAGGAGGAGGCATTATATCATACCTAATCTTTTATTTATCATATCACATTATGATATTTTTTTGTCTATTTCAGATACTTTTGACAACAATGAGAGTTACTCGCTACTGACCAAATCACAGCGTAGACGCAACATGCTACCACCAGGCGAAGGCTGCCAGAGCCCGGTGTTATGCTCTAAGCTGCTGTTGAGAACAAAAGTGGGGATATACAAAATGTATATTCATATGTCATGGTATGCGATTTGCTCGGCTAGCTAGAGAGTCCAGGTGGTACAGAATGTCGCCCTGAGGATAGTCACGGGAGCCGGCTGGTACGTACGTAACGACATCATCGCTCAGTGGCACGAGTGTCAAGAGTGCAGTGCGTACGAGCACTAGCGAAAAAGTTATCGTTACGTAAACGATAGCAAAATGTATGAAAAATTCAGTTTCCATTCGCGTCCGATAGAGGCGCTGTTCAATTATTCATACTTTTTCTATCGTTTACGTAACAATAACTTTTTCGCAAGTGCTTGTACCAAGGCCACAGGACGTTCGCATCGAGACGGCAGAGCCCAGCCTTGGCAGAGAGCAATATCCTCATAGCCGATCTCCTTACTTCTCCCTTTGGGTACAGGAAGAAGAACCCGTTGATCGATCGACCTTGAGGTTTTAGCTACTTCGACTGGCTATATATTATTTGTGTAAAAGATATTTTAAATAAAGTATAACAAAAATAAATGTTTGATTTTTATAAAAATATCACCTTTGTTTTATTGTATTTCTTGTTCATCATCATTTCAGCCTATCATGTTCCCACTGCTACGACACAGGCCTTCTCTCAGATAGAGAGGATGTGCTGTAATCCACCATGTCATATATCTCAATGCATATTGATGAATGTCATTCATGCCTTCGAACTTTTTGAGGTTGTTGGACATACCGGTATCGTATCAATGTTTTCCTACACTGTTTCTGAGCGATGGCATCAAACTGCACATGATTTATTTAGGTACTAAATAAGTCATTGGTGTCGGGCTGAGGATTGAACCGGGTGACATCAGATTGTAAAGCGCACATGCTACGGCTCAGACACTATCGTTTTTACATATAGATCTCGGAAATTTATATTCTTGTTCAGTGATATGAAATCAAACGTAAAAAAGAAATAAGTTTTGGGTAAATTGTAATATACAACGATATCACAATGAGGGCAGATAGTCACACTAATAATATAAATTTGTATGTTTGCTGCTTCTTCACACTCAAACTTTACAATTGTTATATTAATGACATTTATTGTAAGCCAGTTAATATTGCCATTATTATGCTGTCTTTGAGTTGTGGCTTACATTCTGTGCGAGTCACTCTCGGTCGGTACCACCAATCATCTATCATGAGCTGCAGCATTTAGAAATAATCTTATGCGACTGCGACGCTACAGTCAACCAACGGCCATTGACTTACAAAGATGAGAAAACATCCTCACTGGAACCTCTAAATCCTATAAACTTTTTACAACCCATTCCTCAGCCGAATGTTTTTTTTTTTTTTTTTTATTGTACAATAGGCTTGCGCTTGGCCGCCAACTCGCCTGATGTTAAATGATGATGCGGCCAACGATGGATCATGCTTGCATAGAAGAAACCGATTCACTCTTGACTTGAAGACACCCAGATTGTAACTATCGGGGAACACCCATTCAAGCAGCGCATTCCACAGACTAGCAGCTCGCACAATAAAAGTGGAATCAAAGCGCTTCGTACGTGTTTTTGGAATGTCAACCATAAAGCGGTGTGGATTTTTTGTGCCCGCTCTGGCAGTCCGATAGAAAAAAGGGCAAGAGAGAATTAAATCATGAAGATCTGATGCACTCTGCAAACAATTTAAAAATGATAGATTCAAACAGTCGTAATACAAAGTTACGCTACCTACAGATGTTAAGAGAGAACTTAAGACAACGGTTTAAGTCAGATGTCCACTCAACATTGATTTCATCTCGAAGGTAAAGATTTGACCATGGTATCGACTAAGACTATGTTTAGGGTCGTTTTATGACAATTTATTTGGGTAGAAAAATAAATATTACCTGATAAAAGTAAATTCAGTGTCCATACAGAACCAAAAAAAGTCATTCTAATATTAGAATGTGGTAACACAGCGTTGACCTAAATAATAATGTTCACTCGTATGCCTAGCTACAATTTTTCCTTTTTTTTTTTGATACTGAGTGACGAGAAGAGCGAAGCCGCTCGCCTGATGGCTCTTCACGCTTGCCCATAACAGGTCAACGCCACTCAGAATTTTGAACTTCAACAGTTCAAAACCCTGGATGCACTGCGCTCGTCACCCCGAAATATAAGATGTCAAATCTCTGTGTGCCCTATAATTTCGCTGGAAACATTGCCCTTCAATCCGGAACACAGTAGTGTTTGCACACTACTGCTTGGCGGTTGAATAACTGGCAAAGGTGTGGTCTCTCTTCTTTTTTCCGTTCTATTCCTTTCTCTTTTCTGTGGCTGCGTCAACTTCTAGCTGTACGGAAATGCCACGCGCGAAAACGAGACAGAAAACTATAAATACGCCTATAAAATCTCCGAATTATTTCCATACTGTTCAAGATTTATTTCGTACTCTTGTATTCGCAATTGAGATCGATATTCATTTCAGTTTTTTATTTCATCATTTAAATATCGATTCGAAAATAATTACCGTAAAAATTCGCTTTGAAATTAAAAATTAAAACTATTGTCCTACAATTCGTGATAATAACAGACGATATCCGATCGTACAAGTAAAAACAGTTGCAAAAAAGTACATACGTGATCAGAGGTCACATAAAAGCAATACATCTCACACAAGCTGGCTTCGGCTCAGGACCAGTTGAACCAAGTTCGTCCTTCACCAGTGGGGGTGGAACTGGTGCTCTTAGGAGTCTTAGGGCTCTTAGGGGTCTGTGGCTGGGATGTGGACTTATCTGCATCCGTGGGATTATCTGCACTCTCTATTGTCTCCTTTAGCTGGAAATGGACAAAATTCTGTTGAACATTATCTCATAACACAGTATAAAAAATGCAAAGGTCGCTGACCATATAAGCAGTCAGACTCAATTCACACCTAGATGTTCATCACCCGCCAACGCTTAGCTAAACTAATATTTATTTTTTGATGAGAGTAGCTACATTTGCTGTGTATAAACTATAAAAGGTGTAATCTAGCTTTAGACAGTAATTTAAACTTCTTCATAGTTATGGTGATATCTCAGTGTGAATTTAGCCTAAGTTTAAGCTGACGCGGTTTTGAATGTACCTAATTCGGTTCAAGCATTTATTTGCACTGACAGCTGCAATAACATTGCAAAAAACTGAATGAAAAGCATTAATTCTGATGTTTTGAACGTAAAACTAGCACTAGTATATTGGGTACTAGCAGGTACCCAATATACTTCAATGACATATTAAAGGAAAATGTTTTTATTCCGCTTTTTACAATGTTATTTTAGCTGACAGAACCAATAAATGCTTGACTGAGAATAGCAGTTACAATTTTCAAGTTAAAAGCTTGTCAGCGATCGATCAGCCATTTAGCGAAGTTATTTTTATATTATAGATTTTATTGATTGCCGACCGTTTATATAATACTTTATTTGGATTTCTCTATATTGACTATCATTAGTCAGAAATAATAGTAGTGATTGTTTAGGCTTTCCTCGTTCGCTTGCTTATTTTGTCTTTGTAATGGGTTAGCTTCGCACGCGTCTGTAATATAAATATTTTTGTAAAAATTTCTTCTACGTCATTTATTTGTCAGGAGTTAATGATGATCTATTTAAACTGTTTTCCTTACTCTGATAATTAATAAAGTTTCCTACTATTCACCTACTATTTTGTATAACTCAGCTAAATGGAATATGACCATCTTTACTTAAATTATAAATACGAATGACTGAATGTTTGTTATACAATCACAACAAAACGGTAAACGGTGGTGATTGGGATAAAATAGTTATGAAGTAGGCACATTTTTCTCATTGTTTCCAAAAAAATGTGGAATAACAGGAAAAACAGGTGTACATATTTTAGCAAACTTTTATTCTTTTTCCTGCAATGGACTAGGCTTGCATTTGACCCATTGAGAAATAGATTGTATCTCAATGGTTTGACCACAATCTCTCCTGATAGGAAGCGATAACTGATGTGGTTGAAGATGTAGCACGCTTACCTAAGAAGATATACCTATTCACTGATTTCTTGAACAACCACAGATTATACCTATTCGAAAGACAGACACAAGTAGAGGAAGTTTCACACCTCTGCTGTTCTGTCTAAAAAAGTTGATTGGAAACGCTTCGCAGCTCAATTTTTTTCCCGTAACATGTCTCCTTGTTGTGCATCTGGTACTTTTCATCACGCCCCGCTCTGGTTACAGGCTACAGAGCCTGGATTCCACCAACAACTCGTCATTAATGAGCCTTTTGTATGGTTTTCTATGGAATCCAAAGCCTCAAACTGGTACTTGAAAGACCCTTACCGCAGGTGACAGAAGTAATCAATAAACAACAGAACCTGTGCTTGATAAGGGTTAGAAGCTGTTCTAGTGTGAAGTACCACCTCACCTTCGATAGGACCTCTTGTTTCTTACAAATATAAAAATATTTATCTGCTCTTAATAATAATAGTTTCACAAGTTACGTGAATATCTGACTCCTATGCTAGGTATCTACCTAGCATACTGTATTATAAGGAGTCAGTTCCTTCCCAGTTATAGTGACTATTGGCTAAACTAATAATTAAATAAATTTTGTATTATTATTCATGCAGTATATGTGTATGTGTTGTGTGCGTGTGTGTGCGTGTGTGTGTGTGTGTGTGTGCGTGTGTGTGGGAAGTGTATGTGTGGGTGTGTAGATGAATGAAAGTAAGGCTGAGTGTAAGTGGTTTGTATTTGTATGAATGTGAGGCATCGCAACGTAATACAAGCATTGAGCGAATTTTGAATTAGAATTCGTTGCGATTGCCCTAGTGTAGGTATAAGCGTCTTAAAAGCAACTTTGGCCTTAAGACTTAATGATCCAAAGATCAAGGAAGACGCAGGTGTGCCCATAACCTACGCCAACTTCTCGACCTAACCGGCATGGCCCACAGGAGTGAATTGGCATTACCTAAGTATAATGCCGGGTTCAGACCAGTCTTACATAAGGTACTTCCTTAAAGTACTTCCATAAGATCAGCTCAAGTCAGCTCGTAACTTATGGAAGTACCACAGAGATTAGAGAAGGAAAACTCGAAACAAATTTATGTAGGTTGAACATAAATTAATTGTACAAAAATGATTTCGATAATTTACCTTAACATTGGTCTTTTCCTGCATCTCCCGCTCGTATTGCCTGACATCCTCGATGGTCATATTGTACCACTCGTCCATCCACGCAAACGCCTGACGGTGCCCCAGCACCAAGATCTCACGAATTGCCTAAAATATAATTAAAATTATGAAATTAATATCTAAACAAACATACCTACATTATTATTATTTTAAACCCCTGATAAAAGAGTTGATAATCTTTTCATGAATCATAGCTAAGCTCTCCACTAGGATTCCCTATTTCCGGGATGCAATTGAACACACACAAAGATAAGGACAAATAACACCTAGACCCAAAGCAGATATTTAAAATTGGTTATTGCAATATGCTCGGTCAGCTTGGCTATAAACTCACTAAAGTGAGAAATATGCTGATGCGAAATGAGAAGCAGGACCAGCTGACTATCTGCTGCAAGTTGCTCAGAAGATCAGTGGATTCTCTACACCTGCACGATTTGTTATGTGTTTTGTTCGTGCCAGAGTATCCCAGGGTTCCGGCAAATAGACGTGATTGGCTGCTTGACTTGTTCTTGCTGGTCTATGTGGACCAGGGTCGCACTGTAGCGCAATCTATATTTATTCGAGCCCACCGCCACTTCAATGCACTCCTTGCTGCCAACCCTGATTGTGACTTCATGTTTGAAAATTGGAAAACCATCATGACAGTTTTCTTGACCTATTAATGGGACTGGTTCAAAAAGCCTGTCTCCTGGACAGAATTTTGTAATTGTTTTGACATTAATTTACGACATTTTATAAATTAACTGTTTGACATTTGTTTTATAAATTTTATTTGACATTTATAACCTTTTTTCCTTG
Source organism: Agriopis leucophaearia (assembly GCA_949125355.1). Taxonomy (NCBI): domain Eukaryota; kingdom Metazoa; phylum Arthropoda; class Insecta; order Lepidoptera; family Geometridae; genus Agriopis; species Agriopis leucophaearia. The sequence continues at coordinate 9,944,724 of OX421275.1, forward strand.
TAAATCTACACTAATATTATAAAGAGGAAAGATTTGTACCTATTTTTGTATGTTTTTAATGAATAGGCTCCGAAACTACTGAACCGATTTGAAAAATTCTTTCACTGTTGGAAAGCTACACTATCCCCGGGTGACATAGGCTATATTATATTTTGTAGCGAGGCCGAAGGCCGAGCTTACACTCGTGCGAAGCCGGGGCGGACGGCTAGTTAGTTATATGATAACATGGATTTAATTTTAATTATAATATTGATACAAATGTTACTGTGTAATTCGTTTTTATCGCAATAAAGAAAATTTAATTTTAACATCTGTCCGGCCAGGACTTGAACTTGGGAGCCTCTTGTTCATATGGCAGACCTGCTACCACGGACAGAGCTTCACCTCGCACTTCGAATTCTGTGAAGCCACTAAGGCTACAGACTGGTATAAAGAGACATACAAATATACGTACAGTCGTACATACACCCCAAAACATTCTGCTCTTTCTCAGGCCCGGGACCGTCACCCAGGACAATGTATGGATTCAAGCGATACCATACACATCTCAATTCATTCAAGCGTTTACGTACATATACATTGCGCATCGCTTTGCGCAGTGTAGTAAAAGTTAGCTATTAAATAAATATTTTTATTATTAAGTAGCGACAAGGATGATTTTAACTAGGTAGCGAGAACTAGTTAAATCTAACATAGATTTTAAGACAACTTATTAAAATTAAATGTGACGTATAGTATATATTTTCAAAAAGTACAAACTCACAGACAGATAAATGAACCCCAATAACATAAAACTTCTTTGCGAAGTCGAGTAAAAACAGATGTGCAGACTTTGTAGGTTAGAAAAAGACAGGAGCTTGGCTCATTTTCATAATTTTCATACATACTTACCATTAACATTTTTGGAATTCAGCTTGTCAATTTAAATATACTTATCAATCTTAATCAACATCAGAAAAGTTGTTTCCGGAAAATTTAATCATGTTTGCATGAAAAGAATGAATATGATTTGCGCTCTGCTCCCTTCTTAAGGCCACGTAATGATTTAATGGTGGTATTACTTACGCCTTGCACATAGTCCTCAACTCTGGTCTGCAGGCCCCAAACCTCAAACTTGACGCTGACTGCCTTATAACAGCACATGATGGGCTGATGGCTGTCCCGCCAGCCTTCCACCAACGGTCCGCGGCCAGTCTTCTCAGACTTGAAGAACTTAGGATCCTCTGTTTCTTTGTAGTGGTGGGGCTTTATCTCGTCATATGCTATGTCTAGGAAGTCGACATCTCTTTGCTCCAGCTCTTCTGGAGTGAGTCCCAAGCACTGGAAGTTAGTTAAAATTGTTATTTAAATGTGTTGTTCTTCATAAGTAGTGCTACTTTTTTACCATTTCTTAGTAGTACCAGTTACTTGGATTCTTGGAGCACAGTTATTTATTTTATTTTACAGTAATGAGGACTTATTTGAAAACATGCAAAAAAGTAATTCAAACTCATTTGTCATAGGCTTATAAAGTAACAGTCATATTATCAATTTGAATAAACATACCAAGTTATATTGATATTTGAATTAGACTCCATAGTTTCATGCCAAATAGAAAAAGAGTGAAAAATATGCTCACATTTTCAGTGGTCCCATTATTGTCTTCATATCTTGTTTGAATGGAGATTGAAAACTTTGGTATAAATGAACACTGCAAGAGTAAAGAAAATTTATTAATAATGTACAAACAATATGAAAACGTAACTATTTTATGTTTACTAAACTTATTCATACTTACTGTGTACTCTATGGATCCCGAGAAAAACATGAAATTAAAGAAAAATCATAATTAATTACTTGTCAATTTGCAAAAAACAAAATAGGTAGTTTTTATTGTATTTACCTGTTATAGTGTATGGATAATAGTTCCATGCCTTTTCAGTAATGTAGAATATTTTTGGTGTAAATGACTGAACCCAGTAAGGTAAATGGCTGAAAACAGTAATAATATTATACATTTAACTATCTTTAGGTATACCTACCTATACATAAACACTATATTTATTTTATAACACCTTATTTAAACTACAACATCTATAGGCAGTTATTTTTAGGGTTCCGTACCCAAAGGGTAAAACGGGACCCTACTACTAAGGCTCCACTGTCCGTCTGTCCGTCCGTCTGTCATCAGGCTGTATCTCATGAACTGTGAGAGTTAGACAGTTGACATTTTCACAGATGATGTATTTCCATTGCCGCTATAACAACAAATACTAAAAAATAGAATAAAATAAATATTTAAGGAGCGCTACAAAAAACGTGGTTTTTTAAATGCCATTTTTATAGATAATGGTACAGAACCCTTGGTGCGCGAGTCCGAATCGCACTTGGCCGGTTATTTTATTCATGATAGGTTTGTGCATGTCCAGTTGTCTATATCATAAACGATGTAAAGCATGGCTTACCTAGAAGGAACCTATTTGTGTTTATTTTCGATTTGAAGACACACATATTTTACTTTTCTTGGAACAGACTTTGGCCGAGAAAATGACACCCTCGCTGACCGGACAAGGTTTTTTTAGTCAAAGCAATTTGTTTGCACTGCTAGCTAAGCACCGAAAACTATATGGATGCTCAAGTTCCTTCAAAGATGTGCATCGGACCTTTGTGACCCAGTTGCTGACCAGCACAATGAGCATCCCCGCAATTTATAGACAGTTGTTGAGGTAACCTTTTATGCGAGCTCAATACTTCAGGTTTTGCTATTTGTGGTTAGCCTACGATTTACCATGCCTTGGGCAGCATTCACCACTACTCTCTATGAATAGTTTCAAATGTGGCGATTTAAATGTGCATCTGCATGCTATTGTTCTGACCCTGACTTTCAAATGGTGTCACTGTACAACAATCCGGAATACATTCCAGAATGGTGCAACTTTGTCAGGTAAATGGTCACTAACCGTGGCTTAGGCCTACCACCTGATTGGCACCACTGAGGTACAATGTCTAAGATTCCAAAATAAGGGTGCCTTCCCACAGAAGAGGGTGATTCAATCCAGATTACCAACAGGCAATTGTAGATAAAAACTTAACATTACTAACAGTATTCTGAAGTTTTACCTGCTTTTGTTAAGAAACCACACATTTTTTAGGATAATAACCAGGATATCTAACCATGAGTTAGTGTTACACCTAATTTAATTCAAACTCTTTTGGCTATTACAGAGTTGAGTGGTAATATGCACACACATACAAAAACACTGGAATCTGCATTCAATAGTTCGATATTTAATCATACCTGGACAAATGTATCCTCTTTTCAGTGTACTGCCCACGCCCGTTCTTTTCATCCACAATTTCTTCATTCGCAACTACCTCGACACCTTCGCCATTGCTTGATTGTTCAAAACTATGCCGAGCTATCATATACAGCTGTCCAATGCGATACTAAAATCAAAACCAGGGTAAAATATAGAACTACACTATTTCCGTTTGTTCTACAGTCTTATGTTCAAAAACCTAGCGAAAGTGATCAGAATTCATAGTTTTCATTCATCTTTTTACAATGTTATTACAGCTCAAAGCAAATAAATACTTGAACCGAGTTTACTACACATACAAGGTTCCTAAAATAAAGTTATAATAATGCAAACAGATTGACCAGATTTAACTGCAAATAGCAGCAATAAGCAGTAATTACCAGAGATTGTAGAATAATATATCTAATTGAATTTAAAGATGCACATAATACAATTAACCTTGATTATAGGCATGGCAGATTTATAATATTAAACAGGTATGTTTAAAAATTTAAGTGCCTAGCTGGTTAAAATAGTATTTCTAAAACATATTCCTCTTTTGAAACACAGGTAAAACAGGAATCACATTGTTCGTTAATGACCACAAAACTAAGAGGAAGAATAATATGTGTAAAATCAATGACTAAATTACAGACTGAAACTGCGAAGGATACACATGTTTTCTGGTAATTTCACTCACCTCTTCTACGGTCATCGGCATACATATTCGATACTCCTTCGTAAGAACCATTTTCTTGGGAAATTTTAAGCTCAACTTGAACCTGAAATTTTAAATAATGTGTGATTTTTATCACAATTTTCCCCTGATTTTTTGAAGTAATTCAAAATCACGGAACACTATTACTGTAGGTCTGTGCTATTACTCATTCCATTCAGAATTTTTTTTTTTTTTTTTTTTTTTTTTTAAATTAATGGCTATCGCCCACATTTAGGGCACTTTGGCCAACGTCACGTTAACAAAAAACGAACGCGATTTAAAATAAAACAATATATGACCAGCAATCCTAAAACAAAATAAATAAGTAATACAATACATATAAATGCTTACAAACACAAAAATACACTATAAAGCACTTTATACACTAATATTATTGTCAGAAAGAAAATTACTTATAATACGGAAAATGGAAATATCATTTGATGAGAGAAGAACAGACATAGAAGTTGGAAAAGGAACTACAAGACTAAGAGAAAGAAAAAAAGCTGAGTGATCAAGCAGCGGACAGGAGAAGAAAATATGATTGAGGTGGCCGTCATCAAGGCCACACTCACACAAAGAAGAGTCCCTGATACGTAACTTTTTAAAATATGTGGGAACACAACAGTGTCCCAACCTCATTCGAATTATGCAACTTGTAATTTTTTTACTAAAGTGCATTCTGGCAAACCACGGCCTCCGAGGGATTACGGGCTGGAGAGCCGCATAAGCGGAACCCCTAGACCTGGCAGAGCCACGCCAGCAGAATGACCATGACTTAAGTAAAAGAGACTTAGGCAGGGATGCAAGATCATGGGGAAAGATACAGAAGGGAATTTTGTCTCCGCAGACAACGGCATCCTTTGCCACTCTGTCAGCCCGTTCATTTCCAGAGATACCAGCATGACCAGGAATCCAAACAAAAACAACTTCTAGACCTTTGGAATTGCAGATAGATAAGGATTCCTTAAGGAGAAAAAGAATAGAGTTGTGGGAATTGGGGGAAAAAGGGTTTGAAAGAAGAGACTGAAGGGCACTCCGACAGTCAGTAAAGACGAGAGAACGGCGGAGATTGAAAATAAGAATATATCGAATAGATTCAAGGAGCGCCCAACACTCACCCGAAAAAACTGAGGTTTCAGGGGGAAACTTAACCTTTTGTACAATGTTAAATTGTTCATGGAAGATACCACAACCAACACAGCCTATAGGGGAGAGTTTTGAAGCATCAGTAAAGATATAGTGCCACCCATGCCAATCCCTCCGCAGAAGATCACGGAAATACTCATCAGCATGGGGGTCACCAGCACAAATGTCAAAGTCTAAAATTACATTTGGACGAGAGACAATGACATCATAACTAAACGAGAAAAGAGGAAGCAAATGAGAACGGAGAACAGGATCTTTTAAAGACTTATAGGTAACAAAACTCTTCACTAGAAGAGGAAGCTGCTTATGGAGCCAAAACCGAGAAGAAAACGAGAAACTATGGAGAAGCTGAAGTTTTGGGACAAGAGGATGATTAGAAAACTGCACACAGCGAAAAAAAAACCTATTAGATAGAAACTGACGGCGAAGATGAAGGGGAGCATCAACACATTCAACCTGAAGTGCATTGATAGGAGAGGATAGCATAGCACCAGAAACAATGCGAAGGGCTTTCGATTGAATCAAATCCAGTTTCTTGATACCACCCTTGTTAGCTGGCTCCAGCAAGAAGGAGCCATAATCTAAAATGCTACGAATAATGGCGTTATACAAAAGTTTCAGTGTAAAAGGATGAGAACCCCACCAAACACCTGATAAACACCTTAGAATGTTAATATTTTTCCGACACCGATCAGCAATATAATCACAATGCAACTTTCCAGTAAGCTTATTGTCCAAAATAAGACCAAGAAATTTCACTGACTCCTTAACTGGAATCCTGGACCCTTTAACTAAGATATCTATTTCAGGGGGATTGCGCTTTCGAGAAAAGAGAACAATGTTACTTTTTGATGGTGAAAGATCTAGACCATTTAAATGTAGCCACGAGTTTAAGCACTGAAGGGATTGAGAAATACAGTGACTGGCAATGTCAATTTTATGGTGAGAAGTATATAAAAGGATATCATCCGCATATTGAAGAATACGGCAGAGACCAATAGATACCTCTAAATCAAAAGTATACACATTATATAGAGGAGGACTAAGAACAGACCCCTGAGGAAGACCACGCCAAATGATTCTGTGAGGAGAAATTGAAGAATCACTGCAACGAAGATAAATATACCTTTCAGTTAGAAGATTCATGACAAAATTACATAACTTAGGAGGAACCTTCAACAAAGAAAGTTTATTTCCGAGAATAGAAAGCTGGACGGAGTCATAAGCGGCAGAAATATCTAGAAAAGCACCAATAACTGATTCATTTCGAGTAAAGGCAAGTCTAATATCAGTTGTAAAAACACTTAGGCTATCCATAGTGCTCTTGCCTTTTCTAAAACCATACTGAGATTTGGCAAAAAGGCCCTTACTTTCAAGAAACCATTCAAGGCGGTTCTTGATCAGGCGCTCAGCAAGTTTCGCCAGGACAGAAGAAAGAGCAATAGGACGATACGAATTATGATCCTCCGGGTCCTTATCGGGTTTAAGAATTGGGATAATATACTGAGATTTCCAACTAGCGGGAACAAAACCAGACTCAAAAATAGAGTTAACCAAAGATAAGAAAAAGAGAAGTAAACTGTCACTCGCCTTCGTGAAAAATGAATAAGGTATGCCATCCATACCAGGAGCAGAATCTTTGACGGACTTTAATATATTTTTCAATTCAATTAATGAGAATGGCTGATCTAGGGGATCGTTTGACGAAGTAACAGCTAAGGAGGGTAATTCCGAAGGGAGTGGACAATACTGAGGAGCTAACTTATCCATAAATGCCTCAGCCCAAGACTGAGAAGGGCTACAGCAACGAAGAGGAGGACACCAGGAGCGTCTATATCGGCGAATTTTCAACCAAATAACTGAAGCAGGAGTACTAGGACTTAAGCTAGAGCAATAAGCCCTCCAACTATCCAGCTTCTTCAAGCGGAAAAGGCGCTTAGAACTAGCAATGGACCTATTCACTTCAGAGAAGTTCTCTAGAGTCATAGAGCGGCGGAAATTAGCTTCAGCCACCTTACGGGCTTTAATAGCGTTACTGCAGTCCTTATCCCACCACGGAGGAGGAGGCAATTTTCCAGACGAAGGCTTTTTAACAGGGAACGATTGGCTAGCACACTCATGGAGCATACGGACCAGATTATCAGAGGAGGAAGAGATATTAAAAGAATTAACAGGAGGTAAATTAGCAGAAACAGAAACAGAGAGGTCGTGAAATTTTTCCCAGTTAGGACAATCATTATAATTTAAAATATATTTAAGAAGAGGAGGATTAACAGAAACACGACTAGAATTACGTTGAGGAAATTCAAGAAGAATAGGAAAATGATCACTGCCATGAGAAGAAGGAAGGACATGCCACGACAGAAGAGAAGCAAGCTCAGGAGAACATAATGAAAGATCAACAGCACTGCGAAATTCATGAGGACGAGTCCTTCTAGTAGGGGAGCCATCATTAAGAATGCAGAGATTAAGAGTATCAAGAGAGTCCAACAAAAACTCACCACATTCATCGGACTTACCACAACCCCAAACAGAATGATGACAATTCAGATCACCAAGGACCAAAAGCGGCTTTGGTAGGGAACTCAAAACCGAAACTAATTTACGAAGAATTAACTTAGAAGGGTCAGGAATATAAAGTGAGACAACAGAATAATTCTTGGCACGCACAGCAATTGCTTGAAAACCACTATGAACAGGAATAATAATAGGAGAGAAAGGAATATTATTTTTTATCAGGAGGGCAACACCTCCAAAACCATCTTGTCTGTCACTTCTGATGACATCAAAGCCAGGAACTCTAAAATGAGAACCAGACTTTAACCATGTCTCAGAAATAGACAAGGCAGTAATATTATATTTATTAACTAAATATATAAGATCAGATAATTTATTATATAGTGATCTACTATTCCATTGAAGGAACTTGAGATCCATCAGATAGAAGGGAAATGAGTGAATTTAAATTAAATGCAGCGTCATTCAGAATTCACTAATTAAATTTTTTTTTTACTTGTGTCAACTGTCAATTCAACTACAAAACATCAATCAATGTCAACACAAACTTTTCTTGAGGTTATCGTACACTAGCTTAGTTTAGCAAAGGCTATTCATTGGTCTGTTTGTGTTCCAGTGATTGCTTTTTATTCCAGTGGTAAGTAAATTGGCCAATCAATACTTAGCCAAAAAAACTTATGTTGATCTAAAACTGGCTGTTTGACATTGACAGCAACCTGCCAAACTTGATATGTCAATTTTCTTACATCAAAATCAAAATCAAAAAAACTTCAAATACGTCATCGGCTCGATCGATATAATAATATAGGTATTTTATTTTAATTTTGCCAATTAAAGTGTTATTTATGTTTCCTAATGCAAGGATATCACAACACATGATTTGAAGTGTCAGAACAGCAAATAAGTATTAAGGACGACGTGAGGTTGAATTTTAAAAATTTGGAAAAAATTAATAGGACTTGACTCCGATTTAGCTGGAATATGGATTCAAAAGAAGTCGTCGAGCATCTTGTTGCTTTAAAAGTAATGAGACTTACAAAACCAGCCTTAATAAGTCCAAGAATTGTCACCTGCGATTCCAAAGATTTGCCTGGTAATATATTGAACAACTACTTGAAAGACGACGCTACTTCAGTCACACAGATGGAGACACTCGCTGCTGGGCAGTTTTTACTATTGCCACAAAGTTTTGGAAATATCTACTTGGGTGAAACATTCTCTTGTTATGTCTGCGTACACAATGAGACGAACAACCCTGTACAAAGTGTACACATCAAGGCTGGTCTGCAGACCAATTCACAAAGAATTGTTCTCCCAATCCAGCAAAGTCAGAATCCCACTATGCTTGATGTTGATGAAACTCTGAGTGACGTTATTCACCATGAAGTTAAAGATCTGGGCACACACATTTTAGTTTGTGAAGTAACTTACATGTCAAATTACAATACATTAACCTCATTCAGAAAGTTCTTCAAGTTTGAGGTAATGAAGCCATTAGATGTCAAAACTAAGTTTTATAATGCAGAGTCCGACGATGTCTATCTTGAAGCTCAAGTACAGAATATTACATCTGGACCTATCATTCTTGAGCAAGTATTATTAGAAAGCTCTCAACAGTTCAATGTAAAGTCGTTGAATGAGATCGACAATGAAGTTTCTGTGTTTGGAGATGTTACTTTACTACAATCACAAGAAAGCTGCCAGTACTTATATTGTCTCACGCCTAAGGATCATATTGCTAAAGAAATAAAGTTACTGGCAGCTGCTAAAAATATTGGAAAATTAGATATTGTGTGGAGGTCAAATTTAGGTGAAAAGGGACGATTGCAGACTAGTCAGCTACAGAGAAAGACCCCAGAATATGGAGATATAAGAGTGACATTTGATAAGTTACCGAGCAAGGTGCCAGTTGATGAACCCTTTGATTTTGTTTGTAAGATAGTAAATGCCAGTGAAAGAACACTGGACTTGATTCTAAAGTTACGGTCTCTGCAAGATGCCAGCCTCCTTTGGTGTGGAATTTCAAACAGGAAGCTGGGACCTTTGGTACCAGGAAGCAGCACCACTGTTAACTTGACTGCTCTACCAATTAACACTGGGCTGTATAGCATAACAGGGGTCTCATTAGTGGACTTATTTATAAAAAGAACTTACGATTATGATGATCTAGCTGCTGTTTTTGTCTGTTAAAATTGGTAGGTTTGAAAGTTTATATCTAATCCTGTTAATTAAAGTGTTATGCTAATTTATACTAATAAACAATGCAATTGTAATGTATTAAATAAAATTTATGTTTTAATGATTGCATTGCCTGTTGTTTATCACACGGAACACTATTACTCGCGGAGGTTTATCATAAACCTTTACTGGTCAATAAAGCAAGGTAAGGTAGCTGGAGACCACAGAAAAGAGAAGGGTAAGAAAAAGTTCTCACTTCAGTGGTAGAGACAGTCAATTTTCTCATCTAAAAAGGCCTTATGCATACCATAATTTTAGGCATGGAACTTATAAAAAACTAGCTGCATCCCGCGCTTTACTCGCGTGGATTACTCCTTATGACATCAGCTATCTGCCAGTGAAAGTCCCGTCAAAATAGGTCGAGCCGTTTTGGGAGTCAATAGGGAACATACACACAGATTTTTTTATACTATAGGTTCCTGCATGGCTAGCATGCACACCGCGACAAAATCATGTCATTTTGTAGAGGGGGGCGCGACAAGGCACCTACGGTTTCATGCCTGTCTCGCTTTGTCATGATAAAAAGAGTGTTTTTTTTTGTTGCGGCGTGAATGCTAGCCTGAAGTAACCAAACTTGACTGTGTCCTTAAAACCTTATACAAAATTTCATCCAAATCGTTAGAGCCGTTTCCGAGATACGTGAAATAAATGTATATATCTTACAAGAATTGCTCGTTTAAAATTATTACAGATATAAGATATAAATACATGGATCGTGCGAAGCTAAACATGAAAAAGGTAGTAGCTGTTGGTGATTATCAATGTCAAAAAAATCAAATGTCACGTAATTCACAGTTGTCCCGGGGAGCGTTTACGGACTCGGCGAATTTTTCACCGGTGAAAAATTAAACTAACGGAGGTTCGCTGAACGGCGTCATAGCTTTATGTCATATATGTCAATACTAGCTGTCAAATTCAATAATAAATAAATGTCAAGTAAAATATAGTAAAATAAAATGGTATATAATAGTAAAATATGAAATATCAATCTATCATTATATAGATATAAAATTTTATTTTAAATAAAAACATCTACAACAAAAAGATTCGAACAAAATAATATCAAAAACGGCTTAACCTCCTCAACAGCTGTCAATCTGACAGCAGGCGAAAATTTAGCGACCTCAAAAGGTAGATAAAATTTAATCTAGTCAGGCGAAAACTTATACCAGCGGACGCCCGTAAACGGGCAGTTTAAATTTTCGCCGGTATAATTTTTCACCTCGTGGAGTCCCAAAACGGGTGTTTTATCGTTCATCTAGTATAAGTTTTAGTCTGGATAAGTGCCGTAAACGCATCCCTGTCACGGCACAAATGCGCTGTCACTTATCACTACCTATCTCGCTGAGCTGTCATTTTCGTTTCGAGGCATAGTTTTGTGTCAAAGAGAAGTGTTGTGATGTGATTTTTGGTAATATAAATCTAAACCCAACAAAATTTTAAGAGATTGCAAGTATTAATATTCATTAATTTCTCATTGTTCACAGAATGTTGAAGTACGCACAATTTCTTCTTGTTTTTACTTCCTGACAGCGAATGGTCTAAACACTGATGTGGCCCAATCATGTGTTGTGTTGTGGATACGTTATCTAGCTAATTTTCTTCTAGTGCATAACTTTTTATTTTGTAATAGTTTTACCACTTCATTACAATGGCATATCAAACGCTTCTGCAAGAGTATATGGCTATACCGCCTGTCACGAGAGCATATACGACAGCCTGTGTTGTCACTACATTGGCTGTGGTAAGTATTTAGATACCCACTTATCTATCTTGTTCTTGAAACTTATATCTACCATAGACCAGTGACCCATTATCATCAGTTTTATTTAGCTGGCTTATTCTTTTCCCCCAATTTCCTATATTTACTTAATTGCTATATCCAAGTTGTAAAATTTTCATATGTTTACCTAGTTGTATTGTTTCAGCAATTAGACCTAGTGTCACCGTTCCAACTGTATTTTAATCCAATACTCATACTAAAGAAGTTTCAACTATGGAGGCTGATAACAACATTCCTCTTCTTTGGCAATTTAGGGTTCAACTTTTTCTTCAATATGATATTTACATATCGATACTGTAGAATGTTGGAAGAAGGATCGTTTAGAGGAAGAACATCAGACTTTGTTGTAATGTTCATGTTCGGTGGAGTATTGATGATTGTATCCTTTTCAAATAAAAGTAAATATCTATCTAGTAAGATAGATCAACCCATAAATGAAGTAATTCTGAGTATACAGGATTAGGGCTTGGCCACATCAACAAGGTGTATCACGACCGTATTGTCGAAACTAGTGGCATGGCATCTCACCATTTTACAACGCTGTTAATGGTGTCGCGTCAAGATCTATTGTGATGATGAGCTGTGAAATGGCAGAGAAATGAATCAAATGAGATGCATCTGCCATCGCAGCCGCAGTAACGGCATGGTGCCGCATCATTCATTTTCATGACACATTAAGACATAATGTTGAACCGTAGTGATATGGCCAAGACTACACAAAAAAAAAGTTGATCCCTGGAAAAATGACATTCACACTCAACAAAATGTTTTTAATAATGTTTTTTTTTATTGCAAATTCAGGGTTGATCCTATAGTAAAAGTTGTTCATATTAATGAGTACAAGGATCTTTCAGCTTATTATCACTATTCCAAGTAACCCTGAAATTAATCATACTCAAAATCGCAGTTTTTTTATTATTATTTTACATTGCAACTAAACACAGAGCCTATAATATATAACAATAGAGAGAGGCCAATACCCAGAGGGACAAGAAAGTCACCAAGAATGTAATCACATATCTGTATCAGGTTAGGTGCCGTGGGTTGCTACTGCTATGGCTATTTTCTGTAGCCATGACAGTAGCAATCGCTTCAGACAGCAATACAAAACTGTCAAATCGTCCCACAGTAAACTGTAAAAACCCTTAAAAAGCAGTTGGCCTTGCGATTAGAGTTAAACTATCACTAAATTACTCTTGTGACCTTAGAAACCCAACACCTAACAATAACATCATTGTAATATTAACATACATCATGAAATTTGTTGAAATAGTAGTAATTACAATGTAGCATAAAGCTACTTGTGATTATGTAATTGTGTTTGTTTGAATTTACAGCGATGCAATGTCACATGTTATGAGTGTAAAACTACTATTCGATTGCAAGGTTCTTCATTATTAATAATAAAAAAATTATAATTGTGTGTTCGTTTGTACACTTCTTCAATTAGGCAAGTGACGTTGCATGGTATGTGGTGCAAAGTTAGCATTAGACTAATAATGCATTAAGATGCAAGGGTTTAAAATGTTATCATGAAAATAGCTGATGACTCAATATGATATTTTTATAAACAAAATTACTGCGATAATGTGGCCCCAGTATAACAATGACAATATAAATTCCTTAATTAATGTGTTCAGGTGTGTGCATTTTTCGTCAACTTACTATTTCTAGGTCAAGCCTTCACAATAATGATTGTGTATGTGTGGTCTCGCCGTAATATTTTCATAAGAATGAACTTTTTTGGATTAATGAATTTCCAGGTAAAACATATTTTTGCTTATTTTAATTTTTTAAACACTGGAATCACTCGCGTATTATTAAGCCAGTTACTGAGACTATATTTTTGCATGTCAATTATTACTTATGACCTCATACTTTGTGTATCCTGAATCTTGCACGAACATTTCAAGATATAAAATTATTATGTATTTATGTAAAATCTAAGCTTTATGAATATAGAAAATAACATTACAAAATGTTCAATTAAGCTTTTATCTCTGCGTTTTTATTATATGTATAGACTAGCCGTCCGCCCCGGCTTCGCACTAGTGTAAGCTCGGCCTTCGGCCTCGTTACAAAATATAATATAGCCTATGTCACCCGGGGATAGTGTAGCTTCCCAACAGTGAAAGAATTTTTCAAATCGGTTCAGTAGTTTCGGAGCCTATTCATTACAAACATACAAAAATAGGTACAAATCTTTCCTCTTTATAATATTAGTGTAGATATAGACTGACAGGCAAGTAGTAAACGCAGGTGAGGCTATTTCCCAGTGTCGAAATTTAATATTTGTCTGTTAAGGTAATCTTCTCCGATCATATCCATCTATCTAGTTGGTTTTAAGCGCATTTAAGATAACTCTTTATTAAAAGACTACATAAACAAGGAAAACAGATCGAATTTATCGATTTTGAAGATAATACAATCAAACTACAATACAAGGGGTACATGTATACCCCTACCCTACCTCTCTGTGTATCATGATTCTGTATATGGTGATGCAATCTTGTAAGTGGCACTAATTATCTACCAAACGTCTCTGTCACTTGGTCCATTGTATGATGTTTTTGATGACCGTGCGACAGAGACGACGCTCTATGAAGCCGACGCTAGCCGATTATATCCATCTTTAGCGACAAATCACCACAGTTTAGTAAGTAGTCTATGTTAATTCATTGACTGCAAGGTGGATACTCGTCCAAGATACCACAGTGCCTGAAGACGAAGGTATTTGATCAGTGTGTGTTGCCAGTGCTGACATATGGTACTGAGACGTGGTCTTTAACTTGGCCTTCTCAGAGTCACACAACGGGCAATGGAGAGAGCTATGCTCGGAGTTTCTTTGCGCGATAAAATCCGAAACGTAGATATTCGCCAAAGAACCAGAGTCACCGACATAGCTATTAAAATCTGCAAGTTGAAGTGGCAATGGGCAGGCCACATCGCTCGAAGAACTGTTAACCGATGAGGAAGAAAGGTTTTTGAGTGGATACCGCGAACCGGAAGACGCAGCGTAGGTAGGCCTCCCACTAGATGGACCAACGACATTGTGAGAGTCGCGGGCATCCAGTGGATGCAGATGGCAGGATGTCGTTCAGTGTGGAGGTTAAAGGGGGAGGCCTATGTTCAGCAGTGGACGTCTTCTGGCTGATGATGAAGGTGGACGAGTATGCCCAGCTTTAATGAATTCATTTTATACTTATTTAACAACGGTCACTACAAATACTTGATGTTCACAGGCTCCATATCTACCCTGGGTGTTACTTGGATTCTCAGTTCTTCTAGGCAATGCCATTTCCGTGGATCTAGTTGGGATGGCTATTGGCCACATTTACTTCTTTTTAGAGGATGTTCTACCAAGGCAAAGAGGGGGACAGAAACTGTTGAAGACACCTTTATTCCTGTAAGTTATTATTTATTGATTTTAGTAGATACTCTCACTAAGAAAAATCATTGTTGCTAATGGTAAGAACCACTCTTGCTAACAGTTATAAATAAAATAAATAAATATCTGGGACATTATTGCACACATGGTCATCTGACTCCAAACTAAGCAAAGCTTGTGATATGGCTGCCAGAGACTGATATACATACATATATTTTTAAATACATACATAAATAGATATTAACACTCAGACATAGAACAAACACAAATGTTCATCACACAAATGTTTGTCCTAGGTGGGAATCGAACCCACGCCCCCAAGCGCAGAAGGCAGGTTCACTACCAACTAAGCTAGCTAATTTAAACTACAACTTGTTACACTTGAGAACTTGTCTTGTTTGATGGCGAGGTGGTTTGACAGTTTTTTTTTGACATTGGCAGAAAAAACTAGATCTTTCATGACACAACACTGCAATGCACCTTGAGATGTTTGCTGTTAAATCTCTGTATCAGAATTCTCCATAAATAAAACTACATTAAACAACAAAAGTAAACTAAATTTTACTTACGGATGTTACTTCTTGCTGCAGAAGAAAGTTATTATACCCACTCTAAGATTATGAGCCTTTTAGGAAACTATATTTTATTTAAGGATGTTGCTTCTTACTTCAGTAGAAAGTTATTTCACTCACTCGAAGACTATGAGCCTCTTAGGAAACTACATTTTACTCAAGGATGAAGGATGTTACTTATTACTTCAGAAGAAAGTTATTTTACCCACTCTAAGATTATGATCCACTTAGAAAACTACATTTTACTTAGGATGTTACTTCTTACGTCAGAAGAAAGTTTTTTAACTCACTCGAAGACTATGAGCCAGTTAGGAAACTACATTTTACTCAAGGATGTTGCTCCTTACTTCAGGAGAAAGTTATTTTAACCACTCAAAGATTATGAGCCACTTAGTAAACTAAGTTTTACATAAGGATGATATTTCTTATTTCAGAAGAAAGTTGTTTGACCCACCAGAGGATTATGAGCCTCTTCCGGAAGAGCTTGCAAACGTGCGCCCCGGCGGCTTCAACTGGCGCGGCGAGGACGGTGACAACAGATAAAGTCCACTAGAACTAAGTACAAACCGTGTAGGTTGTGACCAATTCAACTTTAAGAGTTGGTTGTTAACTTTAAAGATGAGTTAGTCGCTCTGTAGAGCCAAACTATTTATAAAAATATATATTTTGAATGTTGCAACTTTTAAACAATGATTTATGGGGGTGATTTTTAAGTGGATGATGAACTGGTGAAAGTGTATTTTAAGGATCTAACTTAAGGGTAACAGTTTAGGTCTAATATCAAATTAGTGGTGTTGATGGTGTTACTCCATTTTCTAACTAAACTCAATTTGAGGACCCTAAAATGTTTGCCACCTTTTTCTAACAGATTGAAATTATGAGACACAATAAGTATTGTCAGTTTAAAATAAGTTGAAGTACAACATAATCAACGCCGTTTCATTTAAGGCCCTCTTTTTCCCACGAGCATTTTTTTTTCTAATTCCATGGTTACTTTAAAATTATAAAATCTCATATCATTCGATAAGTATAGCTGTAATGTAAAATGTACCTTTACCGTTCCCTCCATAATAATGAAACCACATATCAAAATTTTATGTTTTATCTAGGAAAGAAAAGACTGACGAAAAAAGACTTTTTTTATATGATACTGGGTGACGAGACGAGCGAAGTCGCTCGCCTGATGGCTTTTCACGCTTGCCCATAACAGCTCAACGCCACTCAGAATTTTGAACTTCAACAGTTCAAAACCCTGGATAGCAATGCACTGCGCTCGTCACCCCGAGATATAAGATGTCAAATCTCTGTGTGCCCTCTAATTTTGCTGGAAACATTTCCCTTCAATCCGGAACACAGTAGTGTTTGCACACTACTGCTTGGCGGTTGAATAACTGGCAAAGGTGTGGTACTTCCCCAGGCGGACCCCTGCAAAAGAGTCCTACCACTACAACATTTCGCTCGATAGATGAAAAATTATGAGAGTAACACTGATATGCGCTTTACTCCCTGTTTTTTTGGATTCATTTAAATACATATTCACTTAATGATGTCTACAATATCTTAATATACACATTTCATTATTATGGAGAGAACCGTAAAGGTACATTTTACATTACAGCTATATTATACTTTTCGAAAAAAAAAAAACTCAAATAGCAGTAGCAAAACGCACGACTGTGTATGTAAACTCAATTGCTTTTGCTCCACTAAATTGGACTTTAATACAATATATAAGCATTATGGTCATCTGTAGTAACAAGAGTTGGCTAAAAGTGGGAAAACCTCGCCTTAACTGGACAGTGCATGAATATTGGACCTGTTTGCTGCGCACTAGGTGATGCGTTATCGCCGAATATGTGGACGATGTCGATATATGATGTATTTTGTGTAAAAAGTTTACTGATAAGGCTCTAATTTGTGAATATTAAATGATAAAACGAGAAGCTTGTTTTATGACAACAAACCTAGTAACCTCACCATGATAGCCTCTCCATAAACAAGCTACTTGTAGGCCAAGTGTATTTATAACTATATTAATTGTTTATCGGCGGACTATTTCCCCCTCTAAAGCAGTTTTTACCCGACATCAAAAAAGGAAGAGGGATTCTTGATTCGATCCATACTTAATTTAAAAAAAAACGCAAATTACTTAGACATTTGCGAACCTATTCATTCTCTTTTATCTTCTTCAGCTCTTGAGGTGGTATGTACCACAAAATTTTCATTAACTTGGGCTATTAACCAGCTAATATGAATAATTTTGTTCAGGTGCACTTTTGATTTGGAAATATCAATAGTTTTGTTCAATCGCCTACTATTTTGAAGTTGATTAAAAATAAATATTATTTTTCTTCTTCTCTTTTCCACACATTCTATGTGCTCACAAAGTCCTTTTGTAATGGCCAAAGATTCAGTAGGTCCCATTTAAAAAAAAACTTTCACATTACAGACATAGGTGGACAAAAAAGGGAGGAGGTTCTCAAGTAGGCCCATTTTTTCCTCATTGAGTTTATTTTATTCTTTTTATCTTGCAAATCTCATTTTTTTATCAGTTTTGTCTTTCTTCTCTCACGCGCATATTTTGATTTACTGTGCATACTTTGGCAATTTTGTTTGCTTTTGCAAAAAATTTAGTACCTACTATAAAAAAAAAAGGAATACAATTAACCATGGTTTTGCGAGCAATGGTGATCGAGCGGTAGCATATGCCCTTTACAATCTGACGGCATCCGGTTCGATCTTCGGCCCTGCACCAATGACTTGTTTTGTACGTAAATAAATTATGTGCAATTTTGATGCCATCGCTCAAAAACGGTGAAGGTTAACATCGTGAGAAAACCGGTATGTCCAAGAACCTCAAAATTCAGACATGACATTCACTAACATGCACTGGGCCAGCATGGTAGATTACGGCTCATCCTCTCTAAGGCCTGTCCCAGCAGTGGGCCACATGATGGGCTAAAATTATAATGATAATGATGAGAGTGGTTTAATGTAGAATGCATGTAAGCGCTGATGAATAACTGCCAGGAAAACTTATATAATTAAAAGAAAGTAGTAATTATTTAGAATTGTTTATTCTATTTTCACGCAAGGTAAATTACAATGCATAGAATATGAATAATAGCTGCTGATTAAATGCCGAACAAAGTACCTATCTTTCCAAAAATTCACCTACAAATGAGAAACAATTCTAGACAGTGTATTACTTTGAACAGCTGTTTTCAAGAGCAAAATGTATTTTATAGCAAAATAGAAATCTACAGTCAATATATTACAATACAAGTTACATATTAGTACAAACAACACAGCCAGTTAGGTATTTATCATACACTTTTCAGCACTTCTGACGAGTGTTGGGCTCACATGTACAGTCAACGTCATATTGATTTTAGTGTTCAAGGTAGTCAAAACAATTGAAAGGCATAAAGGCATGGGTGTACACAGAATAAGTAAGCCTATACCTAAATATAAAAAAAAACATAAATAAAACAGTAATCATCCAACGTTGGCAGTATAATTTAATATTGTTGCCAATATTATGTAAGATGACAAATTTTTCTTTAGGTTTTCAAATAATACCTTCAAATAGTGGTCAACTTTTTTTTATTTATTTATTTCATAGATATACATAATAGTTTGGACAATAATTATAGAAAAACTAAGATGTTTGTACCGATACTTCGCTTCACTACACAAATCTGACACAATAGCGCAATCTTAAAAAAAAGTACTACACCTAACTTTTACAAATAAGTAAGTACCTGTATTACAAAGATATACCGACCACTTTGGCTACATACAGTATGCATATTCTGACTAAATAAATAAATAAATGTATCCCATTTTGATTCTTTTGACTACACTGAACGTTAAAATCAATTTGACACTGACTGTACATTAGGTATACAATATACACATTTGTCATACAAGAGTTTTGTGTTGTAATGTTTGGGCGCATTTTCAAAAATTGCGTTTTCATGTGTCACATATAGGGCGTAATTTGACTGCACTTTAGCCCTGATTGAATGGATGTCAAGTGATACGTGGTAATGTTAGGGCGTATACACGTAGGAAGGAGGCTACCAACGCTTATCGGTACTGGTCCGCTCTGATAACCGCTACATAAAGCAAGCAGGTATAAGCAGGGTCTCAGTAAGCAACAAATGGCGGTCTACCAGCGCTGATAGAAGCAGGTCGGCGACTGCCTGCGCCGTTTACCTGCGCGGACCAGTTCCGATAAGCGCAGGTAGATCGGCGCTGGTGACCTGTTTCCTACGTGCATACGCCCTAAGGCACTGTTACAAGTGTGGATGTTTTAATTGCACTAACAAGAGCCATGTAATGTCGCAAGGTGCACCTTAATGAATTGCTAAAATAGCTTCCTAAAATTGCGTGACTGACAGTATTACCAAATACTCAACAATGTGCATATTTCACATAAGTAAATATACATCTTCAAGTTCAAAAATACCCCTACAACCATAACAGCAATCAGATAAAAAATATACCTACGAACAGTTTATATCGATACTTAATTTGAATAATTGTACGTAAAAAGCAAATAAAAAATGTTCACAAGATGTCGTAGGACCGTTAAATAGTTTAAGAACGTTTCGAATGCGGTTTCCAAACTATTAAATCTAATAACAAGAAGTAAAACTATAATCAGTCTTCATTCAAACGTAAATCCATACACACACGTCATATAATTATGTTATGATGCCGACTTTTAAAGGCAATTATTGAAAACTAACCAAGGAAAAACATTGAGAAAAAGTATGTCTATGCTAAAATAAGTTAAGTTTGTCCATCCTAAAAAAAAACCGATGAAAATATGCA
This sequence comes from Agriopis leucophaearia, assembly GCA_949125355.1. NCBI lineage: Eukaryota > Metazoa > Arthropoda > Insecta > Lepidoptera > Geometridae > Agriopis > Agriopis leucophaearia. Next base: position 9,965,209 of record OX421275.1, read on the forward strand.
ACTCATTTGCCTGGAATAAAAATATCTCGATTTGAAAAAGTTGATTACCTTAATGAATAGTTCTGTTGTCAACAACAGCTTTCAAAATCGGCAATGTTGATCCATTCGTTATATTTTTTTCAATGTGAACTTTATTTACAGTTTGTGAGAAAATGCAAGGTACTGAGACCTATTTTATTTTTGTCATCAACAAGAATATTACATTCCCCCCAAATCATACCAATCTGTCCACTAGTAATAAATTAGACAGTTTTGTGGCTGCAATATTAATCTCACCAAAAAATGATGAATCACATACGAAACTTGCTTCAAACAAACACACACCTGACACTACATTTTGTAAAGAATACAAAGAAAACACTCAATATAAATATTGAGACTATAATCCGAGACATTAATTTAGCAATATTAAACTAGGAGCTAAAATCACAATAGTTTACAACGGGACAATCAGATCGAGTCGCTGCGTGAAACGATTTATACGAATAAACAATCCCCCTCACATATACTAGTTAAAAGAGGAGATATATCCCATTTCAGTACATGTTTTTACAGGCAAATGTCTTCAATGAGATCTCAATAAATAAAAATATATGTATATATAAAATGTATGTATGAAACAGGAACTGCGAACATGCTGGTACCCTTTGATAGGATATACACTGACATGAGCCTTGTTTACTAGTAAATGATAACATGTTATTCATAAAAGGATTATAATAATTGATATGTGTGACTGTTCGTGAATAACATCAGTGAAGTTATTTACATTCGAAGTTAAGAACAATAGTGCTAGTCAAACTTTGTTGCGAAATGTTTTGATTATATAGACATACTGTGCCTTAACCATCGATAATGAAAGTGTTGATATTTCAAGCCGTTTTGCTCTGTAACATATAGATATAAAGTCTAGTCTATAAAAATCGATCAGCAGACTGTGTAAATAAATCTAAACGAAATGTGAATCATTCACCTTATTTACAACATCAATTCCAGATGTGAAATGGGACAATCACCTCATCAATCCAACAATTTACAAACTTAAAAAAACAATTTCAAGTTTTTGGTGTCGTTGTATATCACTATTCTACTAATTTTGTTGTAGTCGTGAACAAAAATGTGACTAAGTTGTACCTACACAAATCACATGGACATTTTCATAGCGCTACGATCGCGAGTAGCACCGTTATGTCGTCCGGCTTTCCTCCTGCAGACAAACATAAACATTTGTTTATTTCAAATTCAAAGTAGAACTCTTTATAAATTGTAGGTACGACAGGGAAATTCCCAGCCTCAGTTTGTAGTTAAAACAAGCCCTTGAGGAAAATGTTTTGTGTAGTTGTATAAGAGTTAATTTATACCTAACTAATAGCGCCCCGCAGTATCACCAGCCATTCTACAATCTACAGGAATCAACAATTTTCCGGGATAAAAAGTAGCTGTGTTCATCCAAATTATAAGCTACCTCCATACCAAATTCTTACAAATTCCAGGCAATCTAAAATACCTAGAATATAATTAAATAACTATTTGATAACCATTTTTTGATAATTGTGATGGTACCTACCATCAAAAAGCCTGTCTGCTGTCCTTTTACATATTTCTATCTGGCAACCCTTTCTTGCTGTCTCTATACTAAATTTTAAAAAAAGTAACTCACCTATAGCATCTATGCCGTTCTGCCTGGCGCTCTTGGCGAAGGGGGACATGTAGCATCCGTCGAAGGAGAGGTTCCTCGCCATCCAGGCGATGGAGTTGGCGACGCCCTGCAGCCGCTGCGAGTCTCCAGCCAACTCCTGCGCGCGTCGCATCTCCGCCACAAGTACTGGCTCGGGCACGTTGTCGAATACACCGTCGGTAGCCACTAGGATCACATCTCCGCATTCAACTGGGAACTCTGATGTGTCAGCTGATTCGGGCCTGTAACAACGGTTTTAGATTTGTTTATTTATTCTCGTGTAACTAGGCCTAGTTGGGCTTTACGCCTAACGCTAACCGCGGGCACGAATTAGCGCAATTTGTAAAATAACGCGAACGCAAACCTTAACGCGCCGAGATAAGGTTTGCGGTCGCGCAACGTTTCGCAATCACCTAAACTGAATCGGTTATAACAGGTAGGTGTCCAACTCTAAACGTGGGCCTGAATAGGTGCAGTTTGAAAAATTTCGCGATTATTATAGTAGTAATATATTTTAATACTTTGTATCTAACAAGTAAAATATTAGTAAAGGATCTTTTATAATATTTTGTCCAACTCTACATTTATCTATCTATTAATGTAGGCTGTGAGTGGAAGCCGATTTTTTCGGGTGGATTGCGAATTAAATATTGCATCGTCATCAGCCAGATTACGTCCACTGCTGAACATAGGCCTCCCCCTTTAACCTCCACATTGAACGATATCCTGCCATCTGTAATACTAACTACTGAAATATTACTCGACTTTTTGCTACTGAACTCTTCCTGAATCTCTGGATTTGCGCAAAAAATATCACCTGTTCCATACATTTTGTCGAGTGTCAATGACCGTTTTCTATGGATTAGCTGATTTTTCTTGCGATTTCAGGGTTGGTCCCATAGTAAAAGTTGTTGATAATGATGATTACAATGACCTCCTTTCTAGTACAGGATATATGCGTAACCCTGTATAGATGCAAATAGCATTAAAACCATAGAAAGCGACATATTTACGAAAAACCTATTTTTGTGACCTTTGACCTTGAATATATGAAGACGCGCGAATGAATCTGTACCCTATGAGTTAGAAAACATGTTTCATAATTCATATAGCCTTTGCCTCACAAATATAAATACCATAATTTTTGAAGTGATCACGTGAGAGTTTAAAGTATTGGCAAATGTCCAATGCGCTAAAAATTCTATTACTGGTGCATACAGAAATACAACAGACGTGCTTGTGGAATGAGCACATGACTACAGATCCCGTGGTCTGTGACTGAATACTACTCATCATTCAACTCAATTTGCGCTTATTGGTGTTTACATGCACTGACAGAACTAATGTTTGGTGATTTGAGCTCATTGAGAGAATAATGTTTTGATTCATGACAATATTCGTATGAATGAAAATCGACGACCTGTAATGTTAATTTCTTTTTATAAGGTATGAGGATTCAATATACTGAAGGCAATTGAATTGCATTAAAAAAAATAGCGAATAAGTTATCGTTTGACCACCAACTCGCCTGTTGGTAAGCGACGATGTGGTCGAAAATGAAGCACGCAGACTTAGAAGATACCTTGAAGAGGCCCAGATTATAACGCTCCGGAAACAAGGCAGCCGGCAGGTTGTTCCAATCCTTGGCCGTACGGATTAGAAACGTAGAATCGAAACGTTTGGCTACTACGTTTACTAGTGCTTTTGTCCGCGACTTCGTACACGTAGATTTTCATATAAACCTTCAACCCTTGTTCCTCCCTTAATCCGGCCCTTGCGCAAAATAACATAGTTTATACTTCAATCTGGTCATAACTAAGCATATTCGTGAAACCGCATTTAAATCCGTCCAGTGGTTTAAGAGATGTGCGTGGCAAACAAACACAAAAAATCTAAAAACTGTCTTAACGTGTTCAGCTTCTTATTTTAAGACACCGCGTGTATATTATTTTTTTATACATCGCAATTACAGATTTTTTTATCACTATGTTTTTATTATACGTATAGATAGATTCGAGCTAGATACTATTTGTTTGAGATGGGTTATGAAAGCAGTTATCCTAGTTTGCAGAAAAGCCGCGCAGAAGAAGCAGACTATACAATGGACTGTTTATTTTTAGTGTTCTTCGGATTTACGATAACGTGTGAACTTAGATTTTTATTATGCTTTTATTTAAAGAAGACCCTGGCTCGCATCCAAAGAAAAAAGTGTCAACAAATCCACCTACATTATTGTTATATAGGTATGTTAGCATTGTTTGTGTAATTTTCAGTCGCATAAAATTTAGAGGTCGCGTTAGATTATTTTCAATGAGGCGTTACTTATTTAAATATGTGTTTATCTTTACAGGCATTTTAGACACGTACACGATTATAAATTTTCTTGGTAAATTTTAGTCTTGGTAGCATTTGGCTTTTTCTCTTTCACGAATTGACGTGATTTTTGCATAGAAATAGTTGGGGGGACCGGAGAGTGAAAAAACTGGCCAAGTGCGAGTCGGACTCGCGCACGAAGGGTTCCGTACCATTTTCTATAAAAACGGCAAAAAAAAAACACGTTTTTTGTATGGGAGCCCCCCTTAAATATTAATTTTATTTTATTTTGATTAATAATTTTAAAGTCAATATATGTATATATATATATTCTGTGAATATTTCAAGCGTCTACCTGTTGCCGTTATCAATATCGAGCAAAAAAAAACACGTTTGTTGTATGGGAGCCCCCTTAAATATTTATTTTATTCTATTTTTTAGTATTTGTTGTTATAGCGGCAACGGAAATACATAATTTCATGAGATACAGCCTGGTGATAGAGGGACGGACGGACGGATGGACGGACAGACGGACGGACGGACAGCGGAGCCTTAGTAATAGGGTCCCGTTTTACCTTTTGGGTACGGAACCCTAAAAATGGTATACAAATTTCAGTTGAAAGCATTTTTAGATTATATTGCTCAGAAAAACAATCGAAAAGAAGATGCACAAAACTGACTGCGCTTCGGACGTAAATACCCGGTAATACATTAAGCCTTGAGCGTAATGTTTACACTATTATCTTTATTAAAATGACCTCTCGCTTATTTCTAACATCAACCTCAGATACTGATGTATGTAAAATCATACGTATAGTTCAGCTACACGTCTTCTCAATGTCATTATAAAATCATCTTGATATTGTGACTGGGCTGAACAACATGCGACCAACTATATATTGGAGAGGTGGCAAAATGAGGAAACTTAAGATTTTGTACGAGACGCTATCAGTTTTGCTTACGAAAGTACAACAGTGGCTCCCCTACTCAACTCCAGAAAAGTAGCTTTGTACATTATTTATGTTTTTTCCTCTATTCAAATGAGAAGCATCTGGATCTCTGAATACTTATATCTTTTCGGAGCGACGCATCGTACATCGTAGCAATAAAATCCAGATTAAAAAATAGGCGCAGTGCATACTAGAATATTCTGGTTTTCGTTTAAGTCATTTTGAATTGACCAAACAAGGTCAGGAAACTGAACATGGCCAGACTAGGGGCAAAGTTCATTAAATTGTGAGTTGTGACTATAAGTAGCTATCTATAAGAGTAGTGTAGGTGTGTCAAAGAGTACAAAGCTTATCCCGACCCATCACAAAATCGAAACTGCCCATGATCAGTATGAAAAAGAGATCCTATATAAGAAACATCGCGTCATGGTCTTATCAAATGAGATTGCTATAGCATTGGATAAAAGTATCAAGAGATATGCAGAAGCTGGACAGATTTGAACACAAACTCAGAAATATCTGCTATATTTATGCATATAGCACAGTCTCTGGTGACTTTTATACATTATTTATGTAGAAATGATACGAGAAAGTACGCAAACTGCAGCGTCTGGGTGATTTAATCATTATCAGCAAGATGCCAACACAGGCGAGAACTCCACACTGAACGACAGCCTGTCATCTGTATCCACTGGATGCCCGCGACTCTCATGATGTCGGCGGTCCATCTAGTGGGAGGCCTACCTACGTTGCTTCTTCCGGTTCGTAATCTCAAGTCAAATACCTTTCTTCTCCATCGGTTATCGGCTCTTCAAGCGATGTGGCCTGCCTATTGCCACTTCAACTTGTAAATTTTAAAAGCAATGACGCTGCGATAATATCTATATCGTAGGGTTGTCACTACGACACACAACACTGATTGTATCGGTAAATAACCTAGTTCTAATACCTACCTACACCGCAGTTTGTACACTTGCTTACTATGGGATTCCTTAAGTTATAAGCTTTTATTTAACAATCCAGTTATCCTCAACAGATTGAGCTGAAATTTAGCATACTTTGGTAAATTCGGTGACAATGCAATGTTAATGTACCATCGAGCTGGTCTGATGATGGAGACATAAGGTGGCCATAGGAACTCCTAAACGAAACGACGTAATTAGACGATAGATTAATAAAGTACGGACCCGGGTATGTCCTAAAACTGCGACCAGAACCACCGGAGGATGGGCAGCAGCGTCCTAATAGTACACGGTGAACGTACTGCGATCCCCAAGCCGCCTGCCAAGCGTGGGGATTATGGCAACACCCCTTTATGAGGGAGGCCTTGTCCAACAGTGGACGTAAATTAGCTGATGATGTATGTATGTAATAAAGTATATTTAAAAGTTACCTGTCACTGAGTACGTTCCTGTCGTGTCCCGGCGGCGGCAGGCTGAGCTGGTAGGGCGTGTTGAAGTAGTGCTGCTGCTCGTGGGAGCGGTGCACCACACGCCCGCCGCGCACCACCATGTACCCGCTGTCACCGATGTTGGCGGCGCGCATTACGCTCTCGCTGCGGTCCAGGATCATCACACACGCCGTGCTGCTACCTGCAACAACCAATCGTTTCACTACTTCCATTTAGGGTTGCCATCCGTCAGGGTATCCCCGGAATTGTCCTAGTTTAGAGGATATTAGGGGAGCGTCCGGGCGGGGCTTCATTTGTAGTCCGGGTTTAAAAAATAATAGCCACCCGCGACACACTCACTGTGCCCGCACGCCGCGATTTTTACATTGAATATGTTTAAAAAAACCTGTTGACATGTTCTGGTTCTGGGCTCTAAAATCCGGGGTTTTCACGCGTCTTGTCCTGGTTGCCAAATTTTAGAGATGGGAACCCTACTTCCATTCATCTCTTCTCTACATAGTATAAAGTAAAGTCGCTTTCCACGTCTTGTATGTCCGTATATCGGCTAACTCCTAAACCACGCAACGGATTTTGATGCGGTTTTCACCATCAGCTAGATAATTTTTCACGGAAGATTTATATACATATATAACTTACACCCGTGCGAAGCCGGGGCGGGTCGCTAATATTGTACAAGTATTCATTGAACTTTTTTAAACCCCCAATAAAAGAACTGATAATCTTCAAATGACTGAATAGATTTTCATGAATCATAGACAAGAACATTTACGAGTAAGTCACAGTTTCAGTTTCAAAAAAAAAAAATACCTTTAGTCGTTTGAAAGCTACGATGTCACAGACAGACACACTTATATTTCACGCCACTTTTTGAGTTGGGGTTTAAAAATTGCTGCCGCGCCTTGACTGTTGTAAACTCTAGTACCTAAATGAGGTATAATTTTGAACCTAACGTAAATCGTGCAGAGTCGTACACTCGGCCTGGAGCACTCCGCACTGTAGGTATGAGCTACAAGTAGTCGTCTTGTCGGACTTGCCGTGCCCGCTGCCGCACGCTAGACAGAGATAACGCTACAAGAGTTACGCTATAGACAGAGACAACTTCTAGGTTAATATAGATGTAAGTAATTAGCGCTCGTACGTCCTGATTTGCACTTTATTGTGTAGTAACAAGAGTTACCTTAGAACTCTGTCATTTAAAACAGGATTTGTTTTTTTTTTATATCGGAACTAGTGCTGTTGCCCGCGACTTCGTACGTGTAGATTTTCATATAAACTTTCAACCCTTTTTTCGTTCCTTAATATGGCCGTTGCGCAAAATAACATAGCCTATACTTCAATCTGGTCATAGCTACACATATTCGTGAAGCCCGCCTTTAAATCAGTTCTGTGGTTTAGGAGATGTGCGTAGACAAACAAACAAGCAGACACAAATAGCAGATAACAAAAAATCTAAAAACTGTCTTAACGTGTTCAGCTGCTTATTTTAAGACACCCTGTGGTTTTTTTTATATCTCGCAACTTCAGTTTTTTTCTCTACGTTTTTATTACATGTATAAATATAGATTATATACCTACTTGAGTATATTGGTCCCATATACATTTTATCAGAATCGGTTCAGCAGTTTTTAACCAAAATAATTTAAAAACAATTGTCATCCAAGTAAACGAAATTGCGTATTTACTTTGAAGTCGGTTTTATAATTGATAATTATGAATTACTATGTTCGAATGACATCGCCAAAGTAATTTTTCACATGCGTCGTAAAATCCTGCGTAATTAGCGAAATCATACCTAATTTCGCTGTGCTTAATACGTATCTAAAAGTAACACTTCATAGGGTTCAAATTTCAATGTTTTTTTCTGTTTTACCGCCGCGCCGAGCCTCAACGCATAGTACAACCAGACTGATAGTAGAGTCAAAATATTAACACTATTTTGCGTAGTTCAGAACATTGTCATCGGATAGGCAAGCGCTTACCATCAGGTGATTGACCCAACTATCATTGGCCTGTTAAAACATACAAGACAGAAAAATATCCCTTTATTTCTCTCGTGACGGCTGTTATCAGTAATATTGGAATGGCGCGAGATGTCTGTTGTTTGTTGAATGATTGACTCATGTTTATTGCAGTTTCTGATGTTTTTTATGAACGAAATTACAAGGTAATAAGAACTAAATAGGTTTCATGGTACTGAGAGGTGGTCCTTAACTGTTGGCCTTTTAGAAAAAACTCACGAGTCACACAACGAGCAATGGAGAGAGCTATGCCCGGAGTTTCTTTGCGCGATAAAATCCGGAACGTAGATATTCGCCAAAGCCCCAGAGTCACCGACATTGCTATTAAAATATGCAAGTTGAAGTGGCAATGGGCAGGCCACATCGCTCGAAGAACTGATGACCGATGGGGAAGAAAGGTTCTTGAGTGGAGACCACGAATTGGAAGACGCAGCGTAGGTAAGCATCCCACTAGATGGACCGACGACATTGTGAGAGTCGCGGGCATCCAGATGGCAGGATGTCGTTCAGTGCGGAGGTTAAAGGGGGAGGCCTATGTTCAGCAGTGGACGTCTTCTGGCTGATGATGATGATGAGGTTTCATAGGTCATGTCTAGTCTGGATACTGATAGTTGATGTAAAATACATATTAAAGCCTTAACAGACGTGTCAACTTGGCTGACGGACCGCCGTTGGTCAGACGGTGGTCTGTCAGCCAAATCCGTCATGTCTGTTAGCTGCTTTAATATGTTGGTGTGATTTACGATTGAAGAATTGATTGATTTATTAATGTATATATAGTTGCGCCCGCGTGGAAAATGATTTGTCGCAACTCGCCAGTGGAGAACAATTTCAGAGAGAAGAGAAAAAAAATGTACCTACTCTGCAAATTTACCAAAGATTTTTCAGCATTCTCGCATTTTTCCGGTATAATATGTAGCCTATATGTAAGGAAAACATTTACATCTTAAGTAATTTGCGGGATGTAACTAAAAATATCTGTCCTTATGATGCATACTTTTTTGCCACATTCTTTCAGCTGTTTAGTCTAGGAGAGGAACTAACAGATTTTACTTTCATATTCATATTAGTGTGACGTCAGTTGAGAGCCAGTTCTCTTTTCAGGCTAGGCGTGTTACCAACTTCGATTGCACAGTAACTTTACATCAGGTGAGCTGCAGTTAAACGCCTATCCTTTCAACCATGATAAAAAATTACACTTTCCATCCTCCATCTCTGAAAAACATCACATCGATGTCAATCTAAGTCTAATATCATATCTTCATCTTTATTGACAGAAAAACAGACTTACAAACCCACATTTGTATTAAATTTTTTCTGGGTATCAATAATGGTTATGAGACCCTTTGTTTAAATAATGCTGAACTCGCGCATCGAGGGTTCAGCACCCAAAAAAATTGTTTTATTTCATTCAGTTCGGGATCTTTAGTGCGCCCGACTAGCACTTGGCCGATATCAATTATTTGCTGTCTTCATTTAGAGTGTGTATTATAATCATGCCAAGTTTGATGCTTGTGCAATAATATTTACACTATTTTTTCACGAGAGCAAAGACAAAAATATGTTTGTTGTATGGGGAACCCCCTTTATTTTTAACTTTTATTATTATTTCACAGTTAATCTGCCGTAACATTAAACATTCTGTAAAAAAAAAACAAGATTAAGCCAAAAAAATATAAAAATTACTAAGATATAGCCATTATAGGGTAAGACACAGACAGGCAGCCTAGGCACCCTTTGGGTACGGAACCATGAAAACGAGGATTACAATATAATTTTAGTTAGCATACAGACCTAAAATCGGCTTCTTATGCTCCAACAGCTCATAGTAGGACTTGGCCAGCAGGTCCCCAGGTTCTGACAGTTTGAAGTGTCCCATCTGTACGAGTCGCTCGCATGTTCTCATGAGGTATGAAGAGAACTCTCCGGGGTCGATGCCGTATGCACGCCAGCCACCGACACCATCCGCGACACCTAGGCAATGTATTTGTGAGAAACTGACTACATCATAGTAATAGTACATTATTGTTCTAGCAGACAAAAAGGCTTTCTATGGATGAACATGAACTATATGGCCTAAGGAAAGATAACACATAATGAGGGTCCATCAATAACTATGTAATAACAGAAAAACTAACGTTTTTCTTTTCTTGTTTAATTTACTAAATTATTATTGTATAGGAAAAATATTCTGGTCAATCAACTTCTATTAATAATTGTTGAACTTTGATGAATGGAGTGCATGGCGCTGATTGTATTACTATTTATTCCATAGATATACATATTTTGGTAGTCGGTTGTAGTTTTTACAAAATGTAATTGAGATTTTCATACAAATAGGTTATTTAGATTTGCCAAAATATTTTTTCAATCAATAATGGTCACAAGGCTGTGCTCAGGGTTTCTCTACAAGATCGAATCAGAAATGAGGATATCCATAGACGAACGAAAGTTACTGATATAGCCCACCGGATTAGCAAGTTAAAGTGGCAGTGGGCAGGGCACATAGCATGCAGAACAGATGGCCGATGGTGCCGAAAGGTTCTCTAATGGACACCACGGACCGATAAGCACAGAGTAGGACGTCCATCCACAAGATGGACAGATGACCTAAAAGAAAAACGCTAGATGCAGGCCAACCGGCCTTTTTGGAAATCGATGGGGGAAGCCTATGTCCAGCAGTGGACGTCGTATGGCTGAAATGATGAGGATGATGTTGAATGATAACAAAGAATTACTAATATTATTTATGAAATAATAAAAAATATTATTATTTTCTATGTAACTGAGACCCAGAATAAGACAGAGACGAGCAAGTTGCTTGCCTAATGGTAAGGGTAATGCTTGTCCATAACAATTGTGTCACTCAGAATTTGGGACCTCAACCATAGTGTTGTATATAACTAGTGTTTACCTTCAGTATTTGTATAATTTAATATTGTAATGAGGGTACCCACATTATGGTAATAAAGTTAGTTTGTTTTCGACTCAACTTAATGGCGTTTACTTTACATAGAATTAGCTAAAAAATGCAATGTCTATGACATCAACAGTTCAAAATACTGCGCGCGGCTATGCACTATTCTCATAACCCTGACCCATTAGATGTTAAATCTATGCCCAATTATTGCAATGAAAACACTACATTTAAATCTGTAACAGAAATGTTTTCTCACTACTGCTTGGCGGTTGAATAACTGGCAAAGGTGTGTCACTACAGGTGACTGACAAACGGTAATAACAATTATTAGTGTAATCATTTTATTTATCAATTACATAAATAAACGTTATGAAACTGATAATTACACAAACCTAGATTACGTAAACAAATGCAAAATTAATTAAGTTTTATAGCAATTTAGGTATTTCTATATACAGTCAAAACCTTTTACTGTGACATCGTGTAGAACAACATGCCAGTTATAATAACCTATCGATTTGTTTGTACTTGCACAGTTGTTATGACTATCGGTTTTTACGACTGAATATGAGCAGTCACATTCCCTTCAACAGATTTTGACTGTATATTTATAAATACTGTATCATGTACTTTTTTTATTCTTGAATGTCTTTTTCTACCATGTATAGATTAGATAATATTTGCAAATTCTTCAAATTGGCAAGTTATCAACAAACAAAGCAAGAAATATGTTTAATTTTATGAATATATTGTGATGTCTTAATGTTGGGCAAAGGTTTCCCACATTTCAGTGCGTGTTTTGACACCCTCACACTCTCTATCTCTGGCCCAACACACACTGAGGGGTTGAGTTGGAATTGTGACCATCAAGCAGCCATAGAAAAATCTTTTCTTTTCTCCTCCATTTCACTCCCATAATTACATTTCACACTGATAATTATTATGAATGCAGAAGATAAATCTTGTACCCTTTCACTCTGTAACCTTTTCACAACTAAATAGCTGACCTGATATTGATAAGTTTTGTCAAGAAAATAGTGTACACTTTGGGTATAGAAAATGCGGGAAAACTGGAAACCCATGGATTACACAGGGCGCAACGAGTTATAAAAAAATGCGCCTTTTTAATAAGGTCAATTAGGCAAAAAATTTCAAAGACTGGATTATTGAACTTTATACCTCGGACTAATGACCATTAAGTAATAATTTATCGTAGAAAAGTTGTCACTATTCACTACAATAATTCGTAAAGAACTTAAATACTAATAGGATTGTTTCTTACCAATAACATCTGCATTGTTGAAATTAGTGGAGAACCATGCGTCGTCACCAAACTGTCCTTTCTGTGTTCTTCCATTAGCAATGTCTTTCGGAAAACCACACACAACAGAAACCAGATAGGGATGCTTTTTGGTAACACTTAATTCAGCAGCACTTGAGAGATTCGATAGTCCATTTCTTAAAGCACGTGATAACAGTCTGCCTGTCCAGAAAATAGACTGCATCATTCATTAGTTGATTCGTACTTTGACACCAGCCTTTCACGCGGTTTTCTCACAACGTCGATGAGTTCATGGCTATTGGAAGTATTCGTATGTAACATAGCATGAATTATAAAACACAATGAGACTGAAAAACTATAGTATAAAGCCAATTTGAAAATACGTAATTTAGATTTAATTCATTTGCCTTGTGACTTTTCCGCCTGTCTGTCTGTGACCGAATGACGCACCATAGATAATGTAGAACTTTGGTTTAATTTGATTGATTCAAGGCATTTTGATATTTCGAAACAAACACAGTGCTGCCAGTGCCCACTCTGCTCAACGACGTCATAAAGTTGTCCATTCATGGATCCAGTAACTTGGTCTTTGGGAAGTGGCTCAAGTGGTCCAAATGGCGATTTTAATCAAAAATGCCGTAGCTGAACTAAAAAATACAGGCTAAATGACACAAGAGATGCCAAAAGAGAAATGTTTTGTAGCATTTTTTTTCTTTCTGCGGTTATTGGATTTTAATAATTTATTAAACATGAAAAATACCTTTTTTTTTAATTGCATAGCAGCAGCTGTGGAACATAGTTACTAATAATTGTTCCATACATATACTAATAGTTTCTAGTAATTTTTGGTCTTCGTTATAGGAATGCAGAGAGACCCCAACCTAGATAAGAAAACTGTCAAACAAATGCTCAAATCAAATAAAAACAGGCTCTGGCTATTTACAATAGAGCTTATTTTCGTATGTGTACTTCGAAGCAGAATATTGATCCATAAACAACAAATTCGTCCATTTCATTTCATTTGACGTTTTATGAAATCTATGGAAAAAGGAAGGCGTTGTAGAACTTGGAGAAAGAAGCTCACGTATCTTTTCTACTGTTGTAATGAAGACCGCTAATTAATCCCGACGCCGATTCATTGATTTACGCCTCCTAGAATAGTGCTAGTTTTCTAGGGCAATTGTTTCCATCGGAAGAGTAAAGAAACGGCATAAAACTGGTGTTCGATAAGTCACTTGGCAATATGCCTGCCGTCAGAGGAGATGGAATGCGAGGACTCGCAGTATTCATATCAGACATAAGAAACTGTAAAAGTAAAGAAGCGGAAATAAAACGAATCAACAAAGAGCTGGCCAATATAAGGAGCAAGTTCAAAGGCGACAAAACACTCGATGGCTATCAAAAGAAAAAGTATGTATGTAAACTCCTATTTATCTTTTTGCTGGGTCACGATATCGACTTCGGTCACATGGAGGCAGTCAACCTGCTTTCCTCGAACAAGTATTCCGAAAAACAGATAGGCTACTTGTTCATATCTGTGCTGGTCAACACCAACAGTGACCTCATCAAACTTATCATTCAAAGCATAAAGAACGACTTGCAGTCCCGTAATCCGATCCACGTCAACTTGGCGCTGCAATGTATCGCTAATATTGGCAGCAAAGATATGGCTGAAGCCTTTGGTACTGAGATTCCTAAGCTGCTTGTATCCGGAGATACAATGGATGTGGTCAAACAATCTGCAGCTTTATGTCTTCTAAGGCTCTTCCGGAAATCCCCAGAGATTATCCCTGGAGGTGAGTGGACATCTCGCATCATCCACCTTCTAAATGATCCTCATATGGGTGTAGTCACTGCAGCCACTTCACTGATTGATGCTCTAGTGAAGAAGAATCCTGATGAATACAAAGGGTGTGTTACTCTAGCTGTTGCTAGACTCAGCAGAATTGTTACTGCAAGCTACACAGATCTGCAAGACTACACATATTATTTTGTGCCAGCCCCATGGCTCTCTGTAAAGCTCCTGAGATTGCTCCAAAACTACACTCCACCCTCTGAAGAGCCAGGTGTTCGAGGCCGCCTCTCTGAATGTTTGGAAACCATCTTTAACAAAGCGCAAGAGCCTCCTAAATCTAAGAAAGTTCAGCACTCAAATGCCAAAAATGCTGTGCTATTTGAGGCAATAAGCCTGATTATTCACAATGACAGCGAACCTAACTTATTAGTTCGTGCATGTAACCAACTTGGTCAGTTCCTCAGCAACCGTGAGACCAATCTCCGTTACTTAGCTCTTGAATCCATGTGTCATCTTGCAACATCTGAGTTTTCGCATGAGGCAGTGAAAAAGCACCAGGAAGTTGTAATACTTTCAATGAAAATGGAGAAAGATGTTTCAGTTCGACAACAAGCAGTTGATCTGCTCTATGCAATGTGTGACAAAACCAATGCTGAAGAGATTGTGCAAGAAATGCTGGCATATCTAGAAACTGCTGATTATTCCATCAGGGAAGAGATGGTGCTAAAGGTTGCTATCTTAGCTGAAAAATATGCAACTGATTTCACCTGGTATGTTGATGTCATACTCAATCTTATCAGAATTGCAGGAGATTATGTCTCTGAGGAAGTTTGGTACAGGGTCATTCAAATAGTAATCAACAGAGAAGAAGTACAGGGATATGCTGCTAAAACTGTGTTTGAAGCTCTGCAGGCGCCAACATGCCATGAGAATATGGTAAAAGTGGGTGGATACATTCTTGGAGAATTTGGCAATTTAATTGCTGGAGACACAAGGTCTTCCCCGCAAGTGCAGTTTGAACTGCTGCACTCAAAATATCATCTGTGCTCTGCAGCTACTAGAGCTCTGCTTTTATCCACATACATCAAACTTGTGAATCTCTTCCCTGAGATAAAGAATCGAGTTCAAGAAGTCTTCCGGGCTGACTCCAACTTGCGATCAGCTGATGTTGAATTACAGCAGAGGGCATCTGAATACCTGCAATTGAGTATAGTAGCCAGTGCTGATGTTTTAGCCACTGTTCTGGAAGAGATGCCTGCTTTCCCAGAGAGAGAATCATCTATACTTGCTGTATTGAAAAAGAAGAAACCTGGACGTATTCCTGACGATAGTGCTGTCAGGGATTCAAAGAGCCCTCAACCATCTTCAGTGCCAGCACCTATAATGAACTCCACAAACAATACAAACAGTTCCAGTGCAGATCTGCTCGGCCTCTCTACGCCTCCTGGGACCACAGCTCCTGCTACTGGCAATGGATTGCTTGATGTTCTCGGAGATCTTTATACAACCCCTAAAATAAGTCCTTCTAATGTTCAACAAAATAACATCAAGAAGTTCTTGTTCAAAAACAATGGGGTACTATTTGAAAATGATTTAATTCAGATTGGAGTCAAGAGTGAATATAGGCAAAACTTAGGGAGGATTGGTTTGTTCTATGGGAACAAAACACAATTTGCAATTCAAAATGTCCATCCTGAACTGCATTGGACAGATCTGCACAAACTGAATGTCCAAATGAAGCCAATGGAGCCAGTATTAGAAGCAGGTGCTCAAATTCAACAGATGCTTACAGCTGAATGTATTGAAGATTTTATAGATGTTCCTAGTATGTCAGTTTCGTTTGTTTATAATAATGTACCTCAGAAAATAACTATGAAATTACCGCTTACTCTGAACAAGTTCTTCGAGCCAACTGAAATGAATGGCGAGTCATTCTTTGCCAGATGGAAAAACTTAGGTGGGGAGCAGCAACGGGCACAAAAAATATTTAAAGCTCAGGGAGCCATCGACATTGCAGCAGCGCGTACTAAATTAGCTGGGTTTGGTATGCAGCTACTAGATGGCATTGACCCGAATCCTGATAACTTTGTATGTGCTGGTATAGTGCACACGAGAGTCCAGCAAGTAGGGTGTCTCATGAGATTGGAACCAAACAGGCAAGCTCAAATGTTTAGACTGACAGTAAGGTCAAGTAAAGAGACAGTCTCTCAAGAAGTTTGCAATTTGTTAGCAGACCAATTTTGAATTGCTACTCTTGTGTGTTTACAAGGACCACTGTAATTGAGCGTTATTGTTAAAGAAATTCGATGTTATAGTTTGGTAGAAGATTACAGTCACTGATAGATTGCTATTATGATTTACAACTTTGGCAGATATTTGGCAAACACTTATGAACTTTGCACTTATTCTGGGCAAAAAGGAACGAAAACTCTTGTGTACTATCGCAGTTTAAGTTTTTTAAATTATAGTTTTTCTTAATTGAAAAAATACAGTAATATATTAAGTTATGTTATATGGTTTTAGCACCATGTAAAACTGAATTGATATAAAAGACAAAAATATGAAATAATACCATAGCAACAGATTTTTTATTTGCTTGGTTCATCCAAACATATTGTAGGTACAAAAGTATTTCCCATCATAATATCTAAATGATATTAGAGATTTTATGATTGTATATTATTTTATTTTTGTAAAGTTATTTTTAAATGAAGTAAAGGCATGATTCCAGAATACTGTTACAGATAGTATATGTGTTTGCTATTGTAAATGAAATAACTTAAACATGGTATAACCTAAATATACCAAAAATATTGCTTTATTTGTATATATAGAATACATGAAAATCATACACATTTTGCTGTTTATTTTACAAATTAACTGATAAAAACACTATGTAAACATTTTAGCTTTTTATTCATGCAATGCAATAAGTATACTTAGGAAATAACTGTATTTGTATCTCTTGTTAAAATCGAGTGTAATTTATCAGTAAAATTTAGAAAAATATACCAAAGTATGTAAGGATTTGGCTGTTATCATCCTCATGTATCAAAATTTATTATGACTCATAATTATATGTTGTATCTGGCAGTACGGAATTCAATAAAATGGTCGTCATAATTTTGAAACTAGTAAATAATCTTGACGCATTTCTGTACTGCTGAGTATACACCCATTAGTAACAGTAGGTGTTGTATAATTTATAGGTATCTAAAATATGTTTTCATCCTGTGTATTTGAAAAATGATGATTGGTTCCTCAAATAATGCGCCTTAAGTAGATCTTTTCTCCAAGAGACTTTCATGACAAACAATAGTGAGTTTTGAATAAGGAAAATGATTGTACCTTAGTATTCCGTAATGTAGAGGAGTACCAACTTTCTCCATCTATGTATGGTTCTCATTAGCAAAGGGATCAAATGAAACTGTTGTATGGAAAAAGTTACTGGCCGGTTACATAGGTGGCGCGCCATAGGCTCTATAAAAAATTGTGAGTGTGACTCTATTTCTTTTTCTCATAGACAGGGATGAAATGTAGAGTTTTATCATGTGGCTGTAAAATACTATTTTTGGGTGATTTAAAATGCATGCTTACCCTAAAAATAATATTTTACTCCCTTGTAACACAATCTACTATATTATCATTTTGTCATATTTACTAGGTACTGAAATCTAATGTAAGTGCTCTCAAATCTACATAATTATTATGGTTACCTGTAACCAAATTATGAGATGCTAAGTAAGATTGTTAATGTTTTCCTTAGCAGTTTCTTAAAATTAAATCAACCCCTAGGTAACCTAGGATTAGATATTCAGTGTTAATTTATTAGGCCAGTTGATTGGAAATGTATAGCACAATCTGTAAATTGTATGGTATGTGGCAAAACTTTTTTAAATCAGAGATGTGAATAAATAATTGGTACCTATCTATTTATTATCACCATCAAATTGCTCCAAAAACTACATTTTACACTAATGATTTATAAGATTGGTACAAAAATATTATGTTGTTTTTTATATTATTGATGCTATATTGTATTCACAGACATTCCTGTGTACATTATGTTTTTGTAACATTATGTAAGTAAGGTTTTATTACACCACCAGTGAGAATATTTTTAAATGCCATAAAAGGCGATTTATGCCTGTTCTCTAAAAGGCAATGCTCATGAGAGTTATTGAAAGTACTCATTTTAATAACATGCTATTAATTTTATTTTTTGAAGGAGAGTTGAAGTTCATGTGTGCTCTTTGTTTATAGGAATCTCACATCCTTTGATGATTTATTTTTCATATATGTTGCAAATCTTGTTTGGATAAATTAGGTAACTTAGTATCATGAACATACAATGTTATATCAGTAGAGTAGCATGCTAAAGTTTTTTTGCATGGTAGTTATAATAGTAATAAATTAATATATAACTCTTCAGAAATATATAAAATATATTCTTGTTAAGAACGGGGTTCATAACACTATTGTATATGAAATTTGGATAAAGTATACATGCTTCATCTATATAATGTACACTTCATTTATGTATGTATGCATATGTTAACATAATTACTTATGTAAAGTATCGCGGAGTGTGTTTCAGCAATAGGTATAAATGTTTGTTCTTAGGCTTCAAAACAACATTGTAACTGTCTTTAATAAAATATTTATCCAACACATTACGATTTTAGTTTGATTTCAAGGTGAGCTTGATTGAAACAAGTAATTTCATCAAATGCTTTATTTAGTACCTATTTTGAACTTAGCACTAATGAATACCTAATTTAAATTAAAACTAATCAAACCATTCTTCAACATTAGGAGAATTTTCCAATACATCATTTGACTCACTGCAAAGAAGAAAAAGTTGCTTTAGTACTGTTTTACATAACATGGCATTATTTACTACAAATATTATAATGGTGCTATGCGGTCATTTAAGAGAACTAAAATCACACGACCAAGCCCAAAATAACACCAAGCTATTCTAGTTTTTATATAGATAAAACTTGAAATTACTTTTATGAAGAATTAATTACCTGTCCAGTGAGGGATCATTGCTAAACATTTCTGTAGGCACAGTGGGAGGCGCCCGTTCTGGTAGGAGTTCCAGGTACGACTGGCGGGACTGCAAGTGACGTTCCACTTCTTCAGGAGTCATGTGCCCATCAGTTGACAGTCCAAAACCGAGGGCAGGAGATACTTTGGATATCATTGATCCACCGGCTTGATGCTAAAAGATTAATAACGAGTTTGGTTGAATATACCAGAAAATGGTAGTACGCACAAGAGTTTGCCGCCAACGTGAAAAGAAATATCACTCATTGTATTATTTTTCTAATTTGTGTATTTTTGACTGTTAATGCGTGATAATAACAGATTATTATTTACTAACGACTCGCCCTGGCTTCGCACGGGTGTAATGCTGATACTAAATATAAAAACCGCATCAATTACTATTGCGTAGTTTTAAAGATCTAAGCATACATAGGGACAGATAGTGGGAAGCGACTGTTTTATACTATGTAGTGATTAAGTGTTCTTGAATGTGCTTAAGTGTGAAAAAGATATATAATGAGGTAAAAAACATATTTTCATGTTGTTTCCAAAACTCCATAAAAGTTTCCACTAAATTACTGGGACATACTTTCAAATCATTCAAAAAAGGGAAATGGTAATGGCATGGCAGGTGCGAACACATCTAAATTAGACTTAATGCCTTTAGTCAAACCGAGACCTTGCCGCCCTTTTTTGCGTCAGGACCATTAATCAGTTCATTAGTGTTGCTGCAAGTTTCAATGGCTACTAGTAAATCCATAGATTTAGGAATTGTAGGTCTGTGAGTAAATCCCTCAAGTTTGAGCCCATTTAGTTTGTTTTAACTATCGAGATTCAAAACATATAGTCACAAAAGTGGAAGAAAAATGTCCGAACCAAAACTCGGCGCCCTCTACGCATTGCCGACTTTTTGGTTAGTTGTAAGGCAACCGTGATACGACTACAATGAGACGGGATACCAGTGCTGCGATGACATAACGAATAAGCAACGTGATGAATACTATGCAAGCGACATTACGTCTAAGTTGGAGTAAATGATAATATAATTGATGTCTAGACAACGACGCTCCGACGATTTTTGCCTGTTTTCAATTAGAGATTGTGACTCTATAGGTATTGTAACTCGATGGTTTTAACATATTCTATAACTGTGTTTATTAGTTTTTTAAATTACAAAAATTTCTACTTCTCTTTTTCTACAGAGTGCAGAAAATACAGAAAACACTTTACTTCTAAAAACTCACCAGTAATTGGGCTGTATTTTGTGGTTTCTTAGGTACGACAGCTCGTTTTCTTTTAACAGCATTGGTGTTTTTGTTTGCTGCTGGTGTCGCCACATTATTTTGTGCAGCTTCTCCTTTTTTCCTGAAATAACAACTCTCTAATCACACTCCTCGCTCCAAGCATTTATTTGCTCTTACAGCTGCAATAATATTGTAAAAAATCTGAATAAAAACATTTTCTTTAATTATTACACTGAAGTATATTGGGTACATGCTTCAGTGTTATGTTTAAAAACCTAGTGAAAGTTATCATAATTAGTGATTTTCATTCCGATTTTTATAATTTGGTACAGAACGGAACTATTGCGATATGCTGTGTGTTATAAAAGTGCCATGTTTTATTGTCTGAAATGTAATGTTTCTTTGCAACCAAAAGTTTCCTTTGAAACTAAACTAAATTGTTTTTCTTTACTAAAGTAAATTTTATTTTATTACTGTAGTAAAATTATTTTGAAAATTTGAGGTACGGTGGTTTGAGGTAAAGGTGAGGTGAGGTATAAACAAATGATTCAAAGCAGTACATATTACTAGCATTCTGTATATCAAACACCATTTTCCAACTTTTCTGTTACACAAAGAATTTTTTCTTTAATTTTCTGGTTAAAGTATAAGCCATAATTAGACTGAATATAAAAAATCATGAGGATCCCCTGAAAAAAGGGAAATGCATAACAATTGAGTAAAAAAATTATATAATTTCTAGTTTTTAGCAGTGTGGGTTAAGCTCATTGCAGACCATTGCAAGTTACTTTGCATGGTCTACCACCGGCATTAGTAATGGTACCTTTTCACAGCCTCTGCTCGGTTATATTCTGTATCATCTGAAGACTCAGTATCTTCACTTTCAGAAGTGGTACTATCCTGCTTTTCATATTGCAGAAGTCTATCCAGCAAGAAGCTACGGTCTCTTGACACCTTCAGGAGTCTTTTCTGACTATTACGCAGGGCATCTTGAAAACATTCATTTTCCTGTAATTGAAACACAATAATTATGAAAACAACTAAAATATAGAATGCACAATACACCCCAAGCAGAATGTCACTGCAGGTCTTATCACCCCCACTTTGAATTAGAACTAAATTATGGTTATGAGAAAAACAGGATTGTTGATCCAATAGCAAAAGATTTGAAAAGACTAAGATCTGTATAAATATGTACCTAGAAGTGGAGGAAGGGTGAAGTGCCTCCACCTCTAAGACCACCACAATTGCGGAAAACCTTGGCACATGATAAAAATATGTTTTTGGTTTATGTAAGGAGGCTTACTCCACTCTGGTGTTTTCAGGTCTTCTCTCAAGCTTCTGGTTTCTACACTTTCTATGTATTCTAGGGGTAGGGACTACAAGATTAGGCATTATTAAATATGCAAAGCCACATATACCGTTTCTTAAGACATAATGGTGAATACTATGACTTTTCAACTAAGTGCCATCGCTCCTTGTAATCCTATATAAATCAGTTGGTAAATTAGGTAGGTATAGTAGGGATATATTGGCTAACAGGTTACTTACATAGATCAGATATTTGAGCTTTTTCTTCAGAGATAGGTATTGTGCGCGATAGTTCGGCTCAACGTCAGGCTCACTGCTGCTGTCGCTGGAGTAATCCTTCTGCGAAACATGAGCTCTGGGTGGCTCTGATGCTACCGACCCGCTAGCACCGGCAGCCTCACTGGCCTGCATATTGGCTATAGACCGACAGTACCACCCATCCAGCATCTTCTATAAACACAAATTTAAGTTAATTATGTCATATATACTATAGGTATCATGGCAAGAACATGTAGAAAAGGTATTACCAAGAGGTTACCTTACTGTAGTTGTCTGACGCCAGTATTAAATCTTGTCAATAAAGTGGTGATAATTATAAGAGAAACTAGTCAGGAAATTGCGAAATAGATTAAGTTTTAGAATGATTTTTTTGTTTACGTTTTTAATTGAAATTTTCCAAATCAAATATATATTTTTTAAATTTTAAATCAGACACTGACAACCTCATCATAGGATTGTGACATTTACAGAATTATTGGGTTTTTAACTCAATAGTGAGCAGGCTAAAGCTATTAAGGCCATACCGTTTCGTCTTCCATATTTTACTGTCGTACGATGGCCCATAGATATCTTTCTTTGATGAGCAGCGGGCGGCGACAAAATAAGCTACGATGTAGGTTAGTAGATCTGGTGATGTAGGTACAAAAAGATACGACAGAAAATCTAGATGATATTGAAAGGAAAATAAGTTTTGCTAGTTGCTCGAATCACGTGAAGTCGCGTGGAACAGACCGAATTTGGATTACACTGTCTCCATGATGTTTTTATGAACGCATCATTATGAATGTCAATTAATAAAAAATATAACTGTCATTGACATTATGTCACTTCGAGTTCTGAGTGCTATAATGTTGGTATTGATATTCTATGCCATGGTAATATTGGTCATAGTACCCGAAAAGCAGGTAATATGTACTATCCATTGCTGTGTATTCTCATAAGATTAGTTGTAACGTAGATAAAAGTTCTCAATGGATTTGTTTTATATAGATATGTTGACTACAATTCTTATTTGAGATCAATCTATTGGTACCTTGATTATAATCCGACAATATTTTGTCGGCACAAAACTAGGAAGAGGTAGCAAGACGTCGGACGTTCTTACAAATCAAAAGGACTTTACGCAACTTCCTATTTTTATCAGTCTAAATTGAACCCTATATCAACCGCATGTGTTCTTTCAGCTGAGTGTGAGCCGTGTTCGTCGCGGTCAATCTGAATTGGATTGATTCCTCGTGTTGTGATGGCTCTCGGTAGTGAAGTGAGTGAAAACTCTACCAAAAATGCGCCCCCGAAAGTGAAAAAATGCCCAGCAAGTAGTGTCAGCGATAAAAGTGGCGGTGATAATGTTAGCAAGGGTAAGTTGTAGTGGTCATGCCCTCAGTTATGTAACAATGCAGAACTGTTTTTCAGATATTACCATTGCATTTTTTATGATAATATATATCATGCTACTCTCAGCATGCATTCAAGTCATGTGACCAGTAAAATCATGTGATCATATTGCCTCTTTCTTCATGCTTCAGTTTTGTCTGCATTCATTTAATAAATGCTGAAGTTATATGAGAGATAGGCAGATAAACTATTATATTATGTGTCCTCCACAGTAACTGTAGTTGTTCCAGCACTTATTGTGTCAATGCTGTAGGTAACATATTACACAACTTCTCCCCACATTACTTCTGCCTACTTATGTACATAAACTATATACATAGGTGAATGCGTACTATACGACATAAATGGAGTTCAAGGCGGCCTACTCTGTGGTTTATTCAATCATTTTATTTAGTTTGAACTTGTACATTCACAGAAATTTATGACTTAGTATTTAGTACTACATACTACATGATTATAAAATAAATACCAATGTTCATTCAATGGGAGGTGAGTTGAAGTAGGTATACATACTTAATATCATTATGTCCTCTAATGACCTCCACAAAACAGGATATTAAAAAAATACCTAGGTGAAAATTTCCCTGTTTATTATACATCTCTCTGTAACAATAATTACATACTATATAAATTTATTATTGCTCCATTGTACATAAATATGTTTGTAGGTATTATTTAATAATGAACTAGTTAGTTGCTACCATATTTTACTTGATTCTGTGAATTTACCCATGTTATTGCCATTCTTGTTATTTAGGAAACCTATAGAAAAAACTAATTAGATAGGTACCTACCTAATTAAAAATATCTTAGCTTTGTTATAAAAAAATGCATTATGTATTGCTTGTTTCCAAGAGTGTCGCTAGGTACAGGCAGTAAGAAGGGCATATACCTTAGGAGAGTAGGTAAGCGCTCACTCAGAGCTTCCCAACCTAAGTGTAGATAATTTTACTTATTGTTGCATTTGTTTTGTCTCGCTAAATCTCGAGAATGGCTGGACCGATTTGGCTAATTTTGATCTTGAAATATCTGTGGAAGTTCAGGAAAGGTTTAAATGGTGCGTAAACGGCTGGACCGATTTGGATGAATTTTTGTGTTCCTGGAGCGGGTTATAGTAGAGAGACAGAAGGCCGAGCTCTATGCGTACGAAGTAGCGGGTTCAGCTAGTTTTTTATATATATATATAAATTTATATTTGATGTACAGGTGGTTGCAAACATTCATTAGTGTATGTGTTATTTATTACTTATGTGTTACTTTCATATAATACGTAACCTAACCCGTTATAAAAATATAAAAACACTAAATTAAAGCTCTCCTCTCCCACTTGTAGCAATTTTGGTCATTCTAGCTTTAATTTGTCTACTTCCATTAGCTTAAAATTATAAAGACCAAACACAATTAAGGACTTTTCGCTCAATAGAAAAAGGAAGCAGGCTTGTTATGGATGTTCGTTCATAATTCACGTTTCGAACAGACATCCATAATAAGACTGATGGTTACCTATATCAGCATTTTTATTTTAATATGTCAGAAAGAAATGGCAACTATTGAGATCTTTATATTGTAAAATCGTACAATTAAAACAAAGTCATTACCAATAAAACCGTACTAGCATTTTTGACCCATTTTTATATAAACAGCCATTTACAAGAAAGTAAGATTCTCAAAAAAAAGTCTCATATATTTAGAGCTAAACACTATCAAGCAAAGAGGGGGTGTGCTAGTGTGTGTTATAATTTTTTTCTCCTAAACGGCTGGACCGATTTGGATGCAGTTAAACTTTATTTTAAAGCAGATTTCTATGAATTTAAGCTATGTTTGATATAAATCTAATCAATCGTTTGAAACTAATGAGGTAATTTCAGAATAAGCTGCGGGTAAAAAAAAAAGCTGTACAATACAATACTTTATTAATAACACCATAGTTGCAAGTCAACTCCCTTTACCATTCTATATAGCTGCTAAATTTAACTAGTATGAAAAGAAAGGGAAAAGATATCTACACTAATATTATAAAGAGGAAAGATTTGTACCTATTTTTGTATGTTTGTATGTTTGTAATGAATAGGCTCCGAAACTACTGAACCGATTTGAAAAATTCTTTCACTGTTGGGAAGCTACACTATCCCCGGGTGACATAGGCTATATTATATTTTGTAGCGAGGCCGAAGGCCGAGCTTACACTTGTGCGAAGCCGGGGCGGACGGCTAGTACTTAATAAACATAGACAAAATAAGAAAAATAAAAAAATTATTAACTCCGGTCCCACTTTAGTATTTTGTCGAATAAGGAATCTCCAAATCTTGTGAATTTTGGGTAAAATTAACCAATAAATGTGCAACAATTTTTTTTTATTCAAGAAAAATGCATAAAATATTCGCAACATCCATTCACGCCCGAATCTCGTATACAGATAACACGCCTACGCGTATTTTGCGTCACAATTTCATCACATTCATGATGTATTCAATCATTCACCAAGTGAATTTCGGAAAATTTTCTTAAGAGAAACTTAAGATAAAAGGTTCAATGTCCTGTGATATATATAGTACTGAAAGAAGAATGAATAAAAGTCCAGTCAGTTTTCGTAGTGGGTACAGATACAGACGCGACGGTATGACGTTCTCGTAGCAATGAATATGCAGCCGAGCTAATTATTAATACTATTACTGGCCACCAATAAAAAATATATACATATATAAAAAAAAAAATCTCTACCTTCAAACTTAAAATTATAGCAAATGAAAACCAGCTCCAGATCACAGCATTTGGAGCCCGAATAAAGAGCGACCTCAATAATAGGCACTGTGAACAATCAGCGTGGTTAGTAATTTACCGCCACTTTCTGGTCAAATCTACATTGACGAGACGATATGAACCAATGCTTCGAAACAAAAACAATATCCGTTATGCTGTCGCTACCCGAATCAAAATTAACTTACTGGCCATTTCTCACCTTGAACTGCGTAATTATCAACCAGTATTTTATTCAACAATGATTTTTGCTTTTAACTTTTATAACGAGTATTATGTAGATAAAAATATGAGATATTTATCTGCGTCTTTAGCCTGCCTCGTTTTACATGCAGTCTCATTTAATTTGTACTTGAGATTTGTTTGGATGACTTCTAAAAGATAAAGTAAGTAGATGTAAGAATTGACTTCACGGGAAACTGATGTACTTAATTCAATAAACGGGATTTTACCCTAATTTTCTACCCTTAGATTTAACATGAATATAATCTTCGAATCAGTCTTCGAAACAGTCTAATTGAAATTAATTCTCAATAAGACTATTTTATTGTATGTACGAGTATTTTACGCGAAAACTTCGTTGATTGAACCGGTCGATTTACCCTTCTTTCTGGGTCTATGATCGTTTATTCAACTCCTATCTACCGCGCATGCCACTACTGTTCATATTAGTGTCTTATTATTGTGTACTTAAGTACAATAACGATTGCAAGGTTAATGAACCCATATGCACTCTGAATAACAATATCTCTAAGGTAGTGTCGAGACTGTATTTTTCTTGCGTATCTGTTCCCCTACAACGTGCATCGTTGTTCTTCAGCATATTATATCCTAATTCTAGACCCTCTATTTCCCTGCTTTTAATCTATAAATTGTTCCGATTATGAATCGAAGTTTTTTTATAGTATTCGGCAGCTCATCCGCGTCATTCGGGTCCATAATGTGACCACTTTGTTGTTGTGTTTGTTGATTTGATGTGACGTCGCGTCGTTTGTCATTCGGACCATTTGGTATTCAATGTATTGATTGCATTGTAACGAATAGATATTGATCAATCAGCTGGCCATCCTGCTACATAGTGCTAGCTTCAGTTTGCACCGAACGAACCAACATGGCGTACTTGCAATGAATTTGCGCATTGAAGAATTGAACTCTCTACCCTGAAAATGACTTTAAGAATACCATTGCTTTACATATTTATTTTTATTGCTTTACTTATTACAGTAACACTCAGCGTTTCTTCTTTTTTTTACCACCAGCGCGTTTTACCTACGCAATATTTTGTAGGGAACGTGTCATTTTATCTTTAAAGACAAAATTAAGCTTGACAGAATCCGTCTCGGAGCAATGCGTGAAAGATTTTTTTAACTCTTGGGACTAACGAACGACGTTGAGTGACAAGTTGAAAAGGAAATAGGACACGTGTATATCATGTGTTCTGTAATAATTTATAGATCCCTATCACTCGCTCCAGGGGGCAAGATATTACATTCAAGACACTTAGTAATGGAATTCATGGCATGTTTTTGCTCAGCAACTTTATATAGCCATATAATTATCATTCGTTTTTTGTATGTTCTTTTACCCTTGAGTTTGGTTGTACCTACTTCAATAATATGCATGATATGCGTCCATAAAATGACTTTCAGCGTCGCATCGTCTTGATATACCTTCGAAGGCAAATATTGAAATACACCTACCACCAGCCAAATAATAAATATATTTCGCTGCCTACACTCCTGTTTAATTTTCAGTTGTCGGTTATAATACGTGTTGTGTAACGTCTGATGACTTGGCTTTTTAATAATTTTGTTTAATTTAAATTGATATCCAAATTAAATTGATTTTTGCTGATTCGAAAGGTAATTTAAAGAGCGGTTACTGAAAAAAATCGTCTGACAGTAAGGTGAACGAAAACAGTAAATTCTGATCATTTTACTTACTAACTTTTTGAACGTAAGGTTGTAAGCTGGTACTAAAATATTAAAAGAAAATGTTTTCTTCCAGTTTTTTTAATGGAGCTGTCAAACGCATTCTGTTAGCGGCCGCACTGTAGTTTATTTCATTGAATTTACTACTTTTAAATTGTTTTTCCTTCACAGAGAAAAGTATCAGGGCAGGTGGTCAGATTTGAAGCAGACTTCGAATTCGCCAAAAAAAAAATTTGCCTAATAAATAGGAAGATTGTCTTTTCTACTCTATCATTGGCAGGTCTTTGAACGATTCTTGATTATCAGTAGGTAGGTGTCGTATGTACACATTAGATGATAACGTTTTTACGATGTGATTTATGTAGAGAGATTAATAAGGGCATTGGACTTTGAATATCGGGGCCCTCTACATATTTTTTACGATTTATAGTGATTAACGTGATTCTGATTTGTCACATGAGTACCAATCTTATTCGATGTTAATATTGCATGCCAGGTTTCACCTAATGTCAGTGGCATTGTGTATTTCATTCAAATCTTGCTGCATTATCTACAAAAGCAATTTCTCTTTTGGATGTTCGCCACATTTTGTAGCGAACAATCGACCAGAATTTGTGTCAGTTACGGAATTTGTTGTCCCAGTGTCGTGCGCCGTGAGCATTCAATTTGAGCAAACACGTTACCTAGCTACTGTACAAATCCTGCGTTTTCCACCGAACAAGAGTTACAAAAATCAATTTGTCTGGTAGAGACGAGTGAAGGAGCTACGATCGTATTTCCTACATAACAGTGGCCTTAGTACGAGCACATGCGAAAAAGTTATCGTTACGTAAGCGATAGCAAAATGTATGAAAAATTTAACAGCGTCTCTATCGGACGTGAAAGGAAACTGAATTTTTCATACATTTGCTATCGTTTACGTAACGATAACTTTTTCGCAAGTTCTCGTACTAATCCCACGGGCAACACCCGTTGAAATATTTTCCTTTCATCTACACTAATATTGTAAAGAGGAAAGATTTGTACCTATTTTTGTATGTTTGTAATGAATAGGCTCCGAAACTACTGAACCGATTTGAAAAATTCTTTCACTGTTGGGAAGCTACACTATCCCCGGGTGACATAGGCTATATCATATTTTGTAGCGAGGCCGAAGGCCGAGCTTACACTCGTGCGAAGCCGGGGCGGACGGCTAGTCATATAATATAGACACTTCTATCGGAAATTGCATGGATTGTTTGACTTCAAATAATATACCAAGTCCACGTGAAGCAGGCTCTGAAGACGTTTTCTTTTACTTATTTTTATTTTCTTTAGTTTTTGCTAGGTACGTATGTTGCATTGCTATCGTGACATACATAATCAAACTATTCTAATGTGTTTTTGTGTTTTAAATTTATCTATAGCAGCTGCTCTACATACTCTACCGGCATTCTGTATAGTTTAAATATAATATGCGTTTTAAAATTAGTTTTATTCAATTTTACATGTAAAATAAACAGCTGCTAACCAACGCAGTAGATATGAGATATCTAAATAGTTACACAAAAGCTAAAAAGAAATTTTCACTACTACAAACTAAAATAGTGTAAATTCTTGTGTTGCAATTATTAACGGGATATTCATATACTTAAATGTAGTGAACAACCGTGATAGTATAACACAGTCATTTATAACTTTTTTTATTATTTTTTATTAACTAAACAAAATATTAGCTAAGACTAACACTAAATAAACAGTTAGACTGTCCGTAGACCGTTGAAAGTCTAAAGACAATCCAAATGCTTAAGCCCACTATCAGTTGGCAGCGTACAGCATGCTGGCGGCATTACCACGTTGAATGGCAATGCTTATACGTTGAGCTAGATACACACCAGCATTTTGGTCACGCGTCGCGCTCTGAAAGGTTTTCGAAAATGAGGTGATCTCCCGGTCCCCAAGGGCCCAATGTCTCGACCTTAATTTATAACTATGTTTTGTCGTAAAATATATCGAAAATATTCTATAACGAGTTGATTACATGGTATAAACTTGAAGTTGTCATCCATGTAAAGGGGTTTCTCTTCTTTCTTTTCTCGTTATAAACAAACAGGGGCATATTGGTTACATTAATTATCCGTAAATTAGAAGCAACATGTTATGTGTTATGTGTACCACAGATCACCAGATGCGTCAGCAGGTTAGATGCCGCTAGTTCACTTACTTTGCGCGTCTTTTCCATCGTAAGTTGTACCAGTGCTCCAACTTAATTCAGTATGATCTCCGTGGTAGTAGCACGACAGGGGCCCGATTCTACTAAACCAATTGTTTTTAAATTGTTAATTAATTTTCTCAAAACTTGCCCTTTTCACACTTTTGGTATAGATAAAGTGTCAAAAGTGAAAAAAAAACAATTGTTTTTAAATTTTAATGAATTGCCTCAAAAATTACCACTTTGACACTTTTTGTATAAAGTGTAAATAAGTAAAAAAAATGAGGCAATTCAATAACAACTGAAAAACAATTGGTTTAGTAGAATCGGGGCCCCATACAAAAATCAATACAAAAATCTAAAATTGCGCCTTAAATAAATAAAAATGTCTTTTAATTCGACTACTGACAGATATTACAAATTTATAATCTAAACTTAACCTAACAAAAATTAATATAATATAGAGATAATGCGGTACTTTGTTCTTAAACTATTG
Organism: Agriopis leucophaearia; assembly: GCA_949125355.1. NCBI lineage: Eukaryota > Metazoa > Arthropoda > Insecta > Lepidoptera > Geometridae > Agriopis > Agriopis leucophaearia. The sequence goes on from OX421275.1 coordinate 9,996,232, forward strand.
CTTTATAAATATTACTTAAACTAAATCTGTAGAATTAGCCAAAATTTCGCAATGGTAAACTGTAAATAATTTTTGAAAGCAGTGCAGTTTGGCCTTGCGAATGTAGTTAAAAACTACCACTGCGACGTACAAAAAATGCAGCACGCTGGGTTTTTATACAATTTGAATTGCTTGTGGCATCTAACTTATAAAGGTCTGTAATATAGACACAGTAGCTGCACAAATTGGTGGTGTTGAGTTTTAGTCGGGTTTTGCGTTGAAATTACCACCACGGGACACTGTTGATTCTAATTTTATAGCCGGAAGTATCGCGTTGTCGTGAAATGAAATGGTTAGATAGTCAGGTCAGTCAAACTTTGTTCAAAATTACTAGCTAACCAGCGGCCCTTTTGTGTTGAACATAATATATAATTACTAGTACGTACGTTATGCAAAATACCTAATCTCGAGTTACTGTTTCGAATGGAATTATAACTGCAGTGTCCATGCAAGCTTCGGTGTCGGTTTCCCGCTATGCCAGCCGATTCCAACCTGTATTTAATTTTAGATTTATCATTGTGTCTACAATAGCCAAGTTCATAAACCTTTTAGAATTCCGTGATTGATTTGCAATTCACGTTGACATGGGAAATGAAGATAAGGCAAGAAATTTTTGGAAATATGGCCCGTCAATCGGCATTAGTCAGCTTGGGTATTCAATATGCTAAGTTGATTATGTTTATGTATACATAATCAAAGCCTACATCCTACCAAAACATAAAATACTTACTCTCCGATTCAAAGAGAATACAATCTTCGAATAGTCATCATCATCATCAGCCAGAAGACGTCCACTGCTGAACATAGGCCTCCCCCTTTAACCTCCACACTGAACGACATCCTGCCATCTGCATCCACTGGATGCCCACGACTCCTTTCGGTTCGTGAACTCCACTCGAGAACCTTTCGTCCCCATCGGTTGTCGGGTCTTCGAGCGATGTGGCCTAGTGCCCATAGCCTCTTCAACATGCAAATTCTTCCTAAAATAATTTTCATTTGTCCTGCAAAATCTTCGACTAGTACAGTAGATCAATTCTGATCCATTATAGATATCTGTGATACTTACAGCTCCCTTTCTGTCACGGCTTTCTGTAGAACCTTTTTTGAAAATTGACGTCTTCTATTATATTCTCTTTGATTGACGAAAAATGTTGTGTCATATGGTTTGCGTCATGTCACTTATTGATAAGTAAATTTATGTCAAAATTGTTATGGGTTGATCAGCGAAGTTGGATTTATTATTATTTTATGACTATTTTTGAACAAATTAAGAAAGTTTTCAGCTAAAGTGTAAATATTTTAGAAATTATCTTGCGTGTAAAAAAGATTATCTAAGATTGTAGAGGTGTATTTATGGTAGGTACATTTGTAATTACGACTACAAATTAGAGCAGCATCATTCATTTAACTTAGATACTTAGTTTTTTTACCCGTCTGCCCAAAAAAGATGGTGATGTTTTTCAGGCGTATGTATGTAGACGAGCTTCAACATGAAGCGTGTCTAGTGTCTACATCTACCTCTCCGAGCTAGCAAAGCACCGTCAACACCGCTAGTGTTGCAGGTGTCCATAGGCGGCGGTTTCCGCTTACCATCAGGCGGACCGCATGCTTGTTTGCCGCTCTTTTTACAAAACTTATATACTTATAAAATTATGGTTGTATATTTAAATGTTTCTATATTACCGCTACATATGGCACTCTGATTTTTATTTGTTTTTCTTTTAATTATTTACTTGTTAAAACATGTTGATTGTATTGAGGTGTTTGCCAATCCCACTGGGTTTGCATCACTGATGCATAACTACCTATCATAGTAGTATAAATATTAGACGCCAGCGGCTTGCACTCACTAAAACCATCTCGAGGCCATGATGCGTGATGGAGGACGCTGGGATCTCCAGAGAAACTCGAGCCACACCCCCTAAGCACTTAATTCTACTGGGATAGTGTTAGGAATTTCTAAGCTCTGATAATAGGCTAGAGGAAGGAATAGTACTATAATCTGTGAGTTAAAGGTTAAATATGCAGAGACTATCGCCGGCGCTGCCTTGTTTTCGTTTGCATAATACATTTATTGAACGATTCAGTAGCTGGTCGTAGAGTCCTCGTTGTTAACAAAAGCGATGTTTATCTGAATTTGAAATGAACATATCCGACCATGCGTCTTGACGTCAATGCTGTAACAAATAGCAAACATATATTCATGTTCCTATAAGTAGTAGTGTAAACGAACTTAACGACAAGTGAAGATACTGAATTTCGCAACACCACACCACTTTGAAACTTGCCACAGCTTATATGCACATACGTGTAATGCTAAAAATGTAAAATGCTTGATAACAAGGACATGGAGGTATACTGGCTTTATTTTTTGTAGAGATGCAACGAATATTCGGCCAATATTTTTATTTTTCAATATTCAGCTCAATAGCAGACAACTTTTGGCCAAATATCAACTTATAGAAAATAAAAATGCTTTTCAATGAATAAAAGTATGTTTATTTAGTATTATCTTATTTATTAAGACCTTATTATCAAATTATCATCATCATCGTCAGCCTGTGTCGACCCACTGCTGGGTATAGGCTCTCCCTTTTGCCATTAATCCCAGTCTCAGGCCGATCTCATCCGTGTATGACCCGCGAGGTCTGATGTCGTTGACCTGTAAAGTCTGCCTACGGAAAGTTTGTTCGCTATCGGTAACCACTCTATCAGTGCTCTACTCCACCTGCCGTCACCACACCTAGCCAAGCCACGTGTCCTGCTCAGTGCCATTTAAATCGTATTCAAATGGCGCTGGGTTACCAACATCCATGACTTTTGTCCTTCGTCGGATTTCCGTATTTCGGACTCTGTCTTTGAAGCTGACATATAACATGGCAAGCTCCATTACCCTTCGCGCAACTCTTATTTTGTGCACAGCCTCTATGGTAGCATGTTCTAGGTCATCGTATATGCAAGATACTTTGGTTGTAAAGCTTGGTCTTCAGGCATAACGGTATTTTTTTATCCCTGAGTACGTCTTCGAGTAATCCGAAACATTTCAGCACGCTTCGGCTAAGAACGCTGACGATCATTCAGTATTCGGCCAAATCACTACTTACTGCATCTCTAGGTTCTAGCATGCTACTGAGAATGGGTTCAGTCCATCTCTAGCTAAAGATCTCAGTAATGTAGGCTCGTGGAATAAAGCGTGATTACAACAGTAACGAGTAAAGGCATTGTGTAGTACATTGTCTATTATTGAGGTTACAACGCAGTCACCTTTACCAAATGTCCATATTGATTTGTGCAAAAGATCCCAACAAGATGATTAATAGTCCGTGCACGTCTGTGACGTGGATGGCGCGCGGTGTAAGACCTACGTCCACTTGTAAACTCTTGTCTATGTCTGATTACTCTTTTAAATTCTCCTCTCATACATACACACACAGCCAAGAGTGCGAGAGCTTTACTAGAACTTTATTACATTACCCAGAATCAGAAAACAATTATTGAACATTGTTATAATGTTATGCTAAATGTTGGTGCACAACATTTTATAATTATCAGTTCCTTACCATCGGCTACCCTACTGCGGATTACTTGTGAAGTTGTGTTTACAGAACTAATATTAAGAACAGTTATGAATAAGCTCGTTTGGTAAATTACAATTATTAGCTGGTAGCGAGAAAGGTGAAACAATTGTAGTAATCACGAAATGCGCGAAAACGTTTCCATGTGCTTTTGCCTTGTGTTAGACAGTGGCGCTAGGAAATGGTGTCAACGGCTGTTAGTATAAAAAATTCTGATTTCCAGCTTATCTTTCAGTCACAGGCGCCTGTATCTTATCATGTTTATTAAGGCAAAGAAGATAACATCAAACATTTTAGTGATAAACATTATCTTCCCAGGCATGAAGAAAAACATTTGGTTTTCTACTTTTAAAAGAAGAAACAAGGTCGTTGCGCGGATTAAAAGTATGCGTAATGATTTAAAACGCCCCTAATTTATAGCAATCATCAGTTTCATATATGTCTTGTTGTTTTTATCTCTGCAATGCTAGTTATGTACATTTCTCTTATCTCGGCTTTAACTGTGTCACGATAACATTAAAATAGGACAAGCTTCATTTCTTCATCTTGGTCGTTAAGATTGATTACTTCAGAAACAAATATGTAGAGAAGTAAGTAAAGTTGGCATATACAATACCACTGAAGTAAGAATTTTTTCGTTTAGTAAAATAACTACGTTACAAACAATCGTTACATATATATATATATATATATCGATAAAATGTCATCCATCTCTATTATTATTAAATACGTTAAAATATGTGCGAACGTAATGCATATAGTTCAACATGCAATAACACCCTTTGATAGATACTTATTCTATAATATAGCTTCCGATATCTTAGATGCATTTGTTATTTACGAACTCACGTTCTTAACTCCAGTAGCTAAGTTTGGTGTCGAAACTTTAGTGCAAACAAAAAACATCGTTACAGAGCGTTGAGTAGGGGAGCCACAATCGTATTTTCAGAACAACACTGATAGTCTCCCGTTGAAAATGTTAGTTCCCTCGTTTGGCTACCTCTACAGATTGGTAGCATTGTGAGCTGCACATTGCACCGTTGTGCCCCGCTGCTGGTCGCAGGGCTGAGCGTTGTCGATGGCGTCTATTGTTGGCGGCATCCCGTTGCCGTCTATTATTGACTCGACGCTGGAGATGGTTGGCGGCGCGCCAGCTCAGACCACGTGCGCGCGCGCCCGTCACGGGACGAGACGGCTGTAACTAGGCCGGTAACAAACTACCAGACAGGGACCACAATCAATTGAATACTTTCTCCATATTGACTTTATAACTCTACAAACTCGCTTTAATCATTTAGAGTTAAAACACTACCGACTAGCAACTCCTAAAACGCTGAACGTATTGAGTGTTCAAAGTCGGGAAACGACGTCAAATCGATAATACTGTCTCGATTTTTTTTGCACCAACTACGTACTGCCCACTTCAAATCGGTAAAGTTATGTAAACCAAATAATTATAAATAAAAAAAACCGACTTCAAAATTTGAAAATATGCAATTTTGTTTACTCTGATAATATGTTCTTCGAGTTATTCTGATTTAATAGCCAACTACGAAACCAATTTTTATGAAATTTCTATAGGACCAATCTGAAGTATATATCCTTTCAATTAAAATAATATTTTTCCATATAGATTCGTAAATGACGCAGTTCTGAGGTAACAAACAAAATATATAAAAAAAACTTTCTCATATTTTGAAGTCTTTTGAATAAGGCGTTACTTTCTTGGCTTGAAAGAACTAGGAACTTGTAAAAACAGTCACGTGTTGCTAGCGTTCCTTGCGACTGGAAAGTTCAGTCGCCTTCAATATTTAATGCCATAAACCTATTATTACGTCCATAGCTTAGTTCTATAAGCGCATGACACAGTAAAAACTACGGCTTTACATTAGGCTTCAAATAAGGCCACGACCTGTCACATTCGGAAGAAATCAATCGGACCGATCAAAATTCAAAGGGCGTATTTCGATTATCATCCCAACACCTTCAAACATCGATTACACTATTAAAGCCCTCCGTCGTCAGTGAGCTAAACGAATTGGAGCATTTCCATTTGTACCAATGGCTAAACATCTATAATGGCGAAAGAGCAATGCCCGATTTTCATATTGACCTCGTGTTTTATTTCGGGTTTGCAGTAGTAGGATGGATTTCTGTTTGTATTAGTCAGAGCTAATATTTTATGTATATTGCGATTCGAGCATAAAACTATTCCTTCATAAAATAATGAGATAATGCAGCTTGTTATGTATCTACATGCAGTAAACTTTTTATCTATATGTACAATCTGTAAAACCCAGATAGATTATGAAATTTAGGACTTCAGACTTTGGACCTGCTTAATAATGCCATTTCTAGATTTTGTGGTTTCACGTCAGAACAATCGTCTTTTGTGTACATTTACTATAAGTATATCACTGATTTCGATTTACAGTTTAGTTTTGTTATACGAAAATAGACCGAATGACTTCATATTCTCCTACGTGAAATTGTATAAAACGAGTTAATACTTCTGCTCTATCTATCATTTCTTATCGCTCAATGTACATAAGAAAGTTATTGAAAGCAACTTGGCTTTCAAGTTGACTTAACCTTGTAAAGAAGTAATGCTAGATTAAACGTATTTATATGTATGGGATATAATTTGCTAGACACTTTACAAAGTTATGTCGTCAACGTTGTATGAGCTGTCTAGAAAAAGCGATTAACATAATGGACAGGCTTATAGTAAGATAAAATTAAATTGTATTCTGTCTCTAAGTTGCTAGTAAACTAAATGCATTTGTTAAGTCCCTAAATCCTGAATTGCATTAAAAGCCTAGTCTTCTACGTTTTGCACCACGCGTATCATATTCATATCTAATTGTAAACCATATTTATTTGCCGACAGTTCAAAACATGGATGAATACGCTTATGTTCTGTTTTTATTGTTTCAGCAGAAAAACAAGAGATGCCTGCAAAAATGAAAAAGGTGATACGTGTAAAGGCGGTGAGCGTGAGCAATGGGCACGCGAGTACACCGAATGGGCGCGCGGATGACGAGGGCGGTGGCGCGACGCCCCGAGTCTCTTACGCAGCCGCCACAAAGAAGCCGCCCTCCCCGCACAGCAACAACACGCCGGTGCCATTCCCACCAAATACAGGTTACACAAATACCTACTCAGCAATGATGCCTTCTTAACGTAGCTTTAGAAATGTTAAATGTGTGTTCTTTTACAGAAACCCCGAGAACAAAACCGGACGATGAAAAGTCATCACAATTAAAAACCACAAACTCCGTGACCCAAGTCAACGGAGAAGAATCAATAATAAACGATAATGATAGTAATATAGCAACCAAAGAACTAATACTGAACGGCTCAGAGACTTCCAGCGAGACCATTGTCAATGGAGATCCAAAAAAAGATTTAGATTGTGATATTAGTAGTAGTGATAGCGCTAAAGTAGTTTCTAATGGGATCAGCTGTAATGTCGATGATACAAAATCGAGTAAGTCTGATGAAGAACAAACAGATGTGAAATCAAATGTCTGCTCTAATAAATCGTCTGAGAGTAAGCAGGTTACGGAAAAAAAGAAAGAAAAGAAAACCAAAGCAACTGACAGTGATACGGAAAAGAAGAACGACTCGTCTAAAACTAAAAGTACAGATGATAAGAAAGAAGCTGGTGACGCTGTCACAAACATTGATTCATCAGATAAAATAAACGGTGATAGTAAGATTGTAAACGGAGAAAAAGACAGAGAATCATCGCCCAGTGAAGATGGTGACGACAAGAAAAGAGATGCCGAAGTTGTGTTCATTCAAGACATGGGTTTCACTGTCAAGATCGTGAGCCCTGGGGCAGAGCCGCTTGATATCCAGGTATACAATTAATTTACATTACAACGCGTTTCAAATTAACATTGTCATGAATAATTGAGTGGTTACAGTTGACTATATTATTGTCGATAGGTGTCTAGTATGGAGTTAGTGCAGGAAATACACCAGGTGCTAATGGATCGCGAGGACACATGCCACAGAACTTGCTTCTCGTTGCAATTGGACGGCGTTACTCTGGACAATTTCGCCGAGTTGAAGAACATCGAGGGTCTGAAAGAAGGGTCTGTCATAAAGGTAAATTAGCCATCGAATATATGCAAATTTAATACTTGGCCTTTTAAATGCGATCTGATTTATGTGTTTCTTATTTTTCAGGTGGTAGAAGAGCCGTACACGATGCGTGAGGCTAGAATACACGTTCGTCACGTGCGAGACCTTCTCAAGTCTATCGACTACACCGATGCATATGCAGGCCAGGAGTGCAGCTCTCTTGCCTTCCTCAATGTCATTACACAGGGTGATATTTTAGGTAAAACGATGTGCTGCTATATATTCTTGTTTTTGCTACGTTTTTATTAGCTCACTTTCTTGCGTATCTTTGCATGTTTGGTACAAATTTTAAAATCGATTTTTACTAACTTCCTTACCCCCTAGAGACATGAACAACAAACTTATTGAAAGTAAAATTATGACATTTACGTTGATTCTGTAATATCATTTTCAAAACTAAATCAAATTTGACAGCTCTATAATAGCTGCCATCCTTTTTTAAACGACTTTTAAAAAGGAGGAGGTTCTCAATTCGACTGTTTTTTTTTTAATGTTTGTTACCTCAGAACTTTCGTCTGGGTGAACCGATTTTGATGATTCTTTTTTTATTTGAAAGCTGGTACTTCCTGTGTGGTCTTTCAATATCAATTTGCTCTAGTTCTGACATTTTTATAAAGTCAGTTTTTATAATGATAATTATTTACATATTGAAACGAAAAGAGACGCAGATAATTTGATTCCAGCCAAATTAGCGTAGTGTAGTGAGTGCCACAATAGAATAGATGCCAATCTGCTAACATATTTCATTTACCTTTGTTGATTACCTTCACCATGAATATATTGACATATCTGATCATGGTTTGATATTGTCTCAAATATTTGCAGAAAAGAAGAAATCCCGTCCAGAGAGTGTGGACTGCACACCGCCGGACTACATAATGCCTAACAGCACAGAACGTCCCCTACTAGCCTTACACCCTGGACTTACAAAGGAGAACAAAGCTCCCCAATGCCTCAAGGTAACGTCCTCCCCATTTTGTGTTGGCGCCTGAATATCACGAATATTTGTCTTGAACTAGAAAATCCTTGAACGATTTCCAACAATTCTAAAAATGTAATTCTTTAGAAGAACGAAGATATAGCAGATTTTTTGAGTTAATTGTTTTGATCTTGGTTTCTGTGATGCAAAGTTCATTATATAATTGATGGTTTGTTGATAACTAATATTAGCCGCGGTATATGCCGTTAGCATTTGGTGAAAAATACTACGTCTACGCAAGCGTCTTGGTCGTTCCTTCGTGTTGGAAACTTTACTAATCCGTACAACACCGTCAAGCTGAATGCTCGTATATAACAGATTTTTATGACCTACGAGTACATTGGAAACTATTTTGCAACACTTGTTACAATTACCCTACTTCCATACTGCACACTGCTGCAGGACTAAAGACACGTTCTAGTGTTCACTAGTTTCGACTCGATTCGGTTTCTTCGAAGTGTTTCTGACCTCAGATCAGGCAATAAATGGAGATGTGCCTTAGTACAATTATTATTCGTGTTCTTCGAAAATTATACATTGATCGAAGAACGTGTTTAAATGTATCCATGTTTCATACACTTTTTTCTGTATACCGCTAAACCATTTAACGCCAAAACCGTAAGTATGGCACTCTTACTCGTTTTCCACGCACACTTAGAAACTTTCAGCGAAAACAATTTTTATTTTATTTATGTAACAAAACAAAACAATGAACTAATAGTCAACATACAAAAAAAATGGGCGGAAAGGTCGTCTGCAGGGTAGTTTTAACTAAAATCTCAAGTCTGATTTACGCCAGGTGCGTTCGCACCCGCCACGCCTCATTACCATATCTATCTCCCTTGATTGTCTGATTTGAGTTTCTGACAGTTTGTCTCAAAATATTTATCACTGTTTCATAACACCAACCAACTCCGTTAACCAACCAATAAACATGCTTATTTGACTTATTACGACAAACTAAAGCAACCCAAATTCAATGGGTCACTAGTGGTTATTAAAGAGTTCCACCTTCCACCTCCCGGCTCCACCATCACACTTTCGTTAACAAGTGTGATGTATTCTCATTAAAACTAACTAAATGATCCCAAACTCGAGGGATTTACTAGACCTAGCTCTACCATCAAATCATTTTGATGGTACCAAATTATTGGTTTATCATCTGGATTACATACATGTATGTACTTGCAAAGTTTCTAAGCAAATCGATGACCAAGGTTTGTTTACAACGTTCATTATGCTCGGTCCAAGAATCTATTTGCTCTGACAACTGCAATGACATTGAAAAAGCTGAATAAAAACATTCACTGAAGTATATCGGATACCTGCTACAGTGCTTTGTGGTTTACATTCAGCTTTTTACAATATAATTGCAGCTGTCAGAGCAAAATACTTGGACCGAGTTTTGATACATAAAGGTGAAGCTAGTATTATTATCAATTAAAAAAACAGACTTCACAAAATTTGTATAATATGGTCAAATTCGGTTTCATGAATGATCACACTGTCATCCAGGTAAAAAAACAGTTATTTTGTTTTAAAAGCCAAACTATTGAAACGATTTTGATGAAATTTCTATGAGCACAATGTGAAAGTATTGCCTTTCAATTTTTTTTACCTATACTGCTCCACTGTTGGGCAAAGGTCTCCCCCATTTCCTTCCATAAATCTCGGTCCTCTGCCACTTCTTGTAAACCTCTCTGGAATGTGTCAAGATCTAAAAAACATAAAAAACCGAATTAAGCACACCCTCTTTTTTTAAGTCGGTTAAAAAGTGTGCCAAAAAAGTGTTTGCTTATCCTAGCTTGTATTGATCAGGTGCTGACCACCTCTGGCTGGAACCCACCGCCCGGACCGCGCAAGATGTGCGGTGACCTGCTCTACCTTCACGTCGTCACGCTTGAGGACCGTCACTTCCACATCACTGCCTGCCCCAGGGGATTCTACCTTAACCAGTAATTATCACATCATCATCAGCCTTTCATGTTCCCTCTGCTGGGATACAGGCCATCTCTCAGAGAGAAAGAGAGAGGATGGGCTCTAAAACTCTAATCCACCATGCTGGCCTACCAGCCAGCAACATGCACTAGCATGTTGCTGTATGTTGTATGTCTTTGAGTTTTTAAGGTCTGTAAGGCAACTCCAGAGGCATCACAAAAAGGTTTTTTTTTTTAATTGTAAAATAACCTTGAACTTGGGCGCCAACTCGCTTGATGTTAAGCGATGACGCGGCCTACGATAGATCACGCTTGCCTAGAAGAAACCGATTCATTCTTGACTTGAAGACACCCAGATTGTAACTATCGAGGAACATCCATTCAGGCAGCGCATTCCACAGACTAGCAGACCACAGACGTTGCCGACCTTTTCAGATTCTATTGACTCGCCTTTTGGATAACCTCATGTTGACCCATACTACCCATTACTATGGGACCAAACCTGAAATCGCGAAAAAAATATCAGCTAATCCATAGATTTTGTCGATTGTAAACGACTGTTGATTGATAGTTGATCATAATGATGGGTATTATGGACCCATCATTATGATGATATTATTATTTATATTACTTTCGGCTTAGATGAACACACCCTTTCCGCGTAACTTTGAGATGATATAAGATGGGTCAAGCTTTAATGGTTTCTTATCTCTGTACAAGCATTAAACATTATTCTTAAGTAAACATATAATATTGCGACGGTTTTTAGAGTTATAATAATAATAATAATAACGCAGGGGCGGCTTTATGGCGAGCCGTCGGTGAGTGGCGACACCGCGTACCCCGATTCCATGGGGCTAAATGAGACCCCTGACCCCTGGCTTGCCTTAACCGGCCGTCCAGGGGTGGAAACCGCAAGAGCTAACAACCTAAGCTCCAGGGTGGAAGTGTTAAAGGGCATAACGCCGCGAGTAGCTCTTAGTGAAAGTGCAGCACACCTCTCTACACCCTAAGCCACCCACGCCGATGTTGCCCCTACGGTGCCAAGATACGGCAGCCTTTATGGGGAGCCCATTCAGTGGGTGGCAAGTCATCACCTGCCTAAATATATTTTGAGATGAGACAGGATAAGACAGGTGCCGTTTCTCATTCTATAGATCTGTTATTCCATCCACAAGTTGTTCACCTCAATAGCCCAGACTTTTTTAATCCTATACTGTACAATAGTTTCATATTCCTTTTTATACATATTCCATAATTGTATTTTTTATATTCAACAGGGCCTCTTGGTGTTGGCTTCGGCTCCACCAATGCCTACCAAATGTCCGGGCTAGACCCGAGAATTTCATTAAATAAAGTGTCATAATAATAAAATAATAAAAAACTTTATTTCAGACACTAGGTCCATATTACAATCAAATAAATCAATTAATTAAATCACAGTAAATAGTGGAAATAAAAAAAATATAATAATAATAATATATAACTAAATTAATTAAATAACATTAAGTGGCAATTTTCACCCATCGTCTATACGTATCAGTCAGCAGCAGCCTGTCGGCCAGGCTCTTTATAATCGAATTCCTACACGTTATACCAGGCCTGGCCACAGAATACATTAGTCAGAAGATTCACTCCGCAAAATCATTTAAATAAGTAGCGACTTGCCACTACACAATAAAGTGCAATTCAAGACGTGCGAGCGCTAACTACCTACAGCTATATTGACCGACAAGAGTTACGCGATATACAGAGAGGCAACTTATAGATTAACATTGCTGTAGGTAGTTAGCGCTAGCACATCTTGAATTGCACTTTATTGTGTAGTAGCAAAAGTCGCTACTTATTTAAATGATTTTGCGGAGTGAATCTTCTGTACCTGTACTGTACTTCTGTGGTTATACCCAAATGAGTAAATTATACCCGCTACTATTGTTTGAGTTACCTCATTCAGCTATAGCGGCGATATCATTAAATAACAGCAGTAGCTATTAGCTATCCTATCTTACATAGTAATAAACAATGAATGTGTATAAAATGCGGTGTAGATATAACACCAATCTTGCGATAAATAGTGATGTAACATTTTATAAATCGGCACAAATAAATACGCGCCTCTTTTGATAATATCATATCAAGCATGAGTTTAATCAATTACTTTATAATCATGCCTAGACTTGTTAAATGTGATTATTGTTTCGTTATTTGCTCTTGCTGAACACCCGAATATGGGACTAATTTATAAGTATTTATGTTGTATGTTACCTCACCTACAGCCTAAACTGATCAACAGATTTAATAAATGAGGTATAAATAATAAAATAACTAAATAAATATCTGGCACATTTTTGCACGCACGGTCGTCTGACCCTAAACTAAGCAAAGCTTATAATATGGCTGCTAGAGACTGATATACGTACATATGTATTTTTAAATACATACTTAAATAGATATCAATACCCAGATATAGATGAAACACAAATATTCATCAATGAATGTTTGCCCTAGGTGGGAATCGAACCCACGCCCCTAAGCGTAGAAGGTAGATTCACTACCAACTGAGCCAGCGAGGCAGTCGATACCGGGGGTATTGATGGATTAGTTCAGGGATAGATAATGGGTAGGTGACGTCATTTTAAATACACGATGGTGACATGGGAAGTGGGGACGAAAATAAATTTGATACAATGACAAAGATACAATTACTTTATCGGTGTGTGAAATTAGGTGATTTATATGGTACAAAGGTGTAAAAACAGTAGTATGTGCTCTATTTTCTACCTAGAAATGGTATAGAGATCATGATGACTACTATAAAAATATCAAATGCTGATAATAATTCGCAGACTTCAAAAAAGGCGGAAGTTCTGTTCCACTGAATCGGTTTAGTAGTTTGGTTTTTAGAGTTTCGTATCCAAAGGGTAAAACGGGACCCTATTACTAAGACTCTGTCCATCTGTCCGTCCCTCCGTCTGTCACGGCTGTATGTCATAAACCGTGATAGTTAGATAGTTGAAATTTTCACAGATGATGTGTTTCTGTTTCCGCTATAACAACAAATACTAAAAAACAATAAAATAAATATTTAAGGGAGCTCCCATACAAATATGTCATCCAAGTAAACGAAATTGCTTATTTACTAATTTTAAAGTCGGTTTTTTTAATTGATAATTATGTTGTTATTTAGTTTAACCGAAGTTGTCAAATTCCGTTATAACGAAAAATGTGAATAGAGGCGTAAGATGTGGAGAAACTCCCATTAGCTAACTAAGTTAAAAAAAAGCTACTACGTAGCCTAGACTTGTAGTTACGATTATTTCCAATGGAAACAATTCAGGCAATTACCTGAGGGGCGGGGTGAGGGGTCACTGAATGGTAATTGGCCCATTCGATGTCACTTCAAAAAGTTGACGAATCGCAGGCTTGGTCAATACTGACGTGACATTCAATGTCTTCAGTGGGCGTGTCTTTACATCAGACGTTTTCATCTAATATAGTGTCTGAACATGTTCTCCCTGCATTAAATGTCTAGTTCTAGAAAGTATTTGGTTACAGGTCATCAGAAGATGTGTTCAACCCCCGTCCAGCAAACCCGTCTCTTCTGTGCCACTCTCTCATCGAGCTCCTCAGTATTGTGTCTCCCGCGTTCAAGCGCAACTTCGCGCTGGTGCAAAAGAGAAGGATGCAGAAACACCCGTTCGAACGAGTCGCCACGCCTTATCAGGTGTACCAGTGGGCCTCCCCGATGTTAGATCATACTGTGGACGCGATACGCGCTGAGGACAGTAAGTAGATTGGTTAGAACGTTTTACAATTTATTAGAACGTTTAACAAGTTATTTGCCATTAAATTAGATAGCATTCGAGTGAAACTTCGCGCTCGTGCTGAATAGAAAAATGCAGAAATATATGACGCATAATATATTTTTAACTGACTTCCAAAAAGGAGAAAGTTCTCAATGCCACTGTTTTTTTTTAATGTTTGTTACCTCAGAACTTTCGATTGGGTGAACCAATTATGATGATTGGTTTTTTTATTTGAAAGCTGGTGCTTCCCGTGTGGTCTCATTTCAATGTGGTCTAGTTCTAACATTTTTATGAAGTCGGTTTTTTATATTGAATTATTTTGGGGTAATATTATATGTGCTTTTAGAGACAGCCGCCGCCGTCGCCTGTGGCACTAAATCTTAAGTTTTTTATATGTATTAATATATATTTCTGGTGCGCACAATAAAGAGTTTCTATCTGTCAATATTATAAATTGAAATAGTTGTAAAACCTTGGGAAGTTGTCGGAAATTGTTATAATGGTCAATCAATGGACAACTTTTTTTTACTGCTTAAGGAGGGTAATTTTTTTTTACAAAAAATTGGTCCGATGACCTTAGCAATATGTTTACATATGATTGGTTACGTCGACAGACGGGATGGCCGTTTGGGCATCATGTATTCGACCTCTTCCTGCGTGCATGCCTTATCTTGTGACTGCAAGATTGGCCGTTACTTACTATCAATTCCTTTTGTTTCTCATCAGTCTATTCTTTATTTGTATAGACTGCGAGTTCACCTACTTTGCATGTCTGTTTACTTTCTTAAATTGGAGTATTGAGCTCCAATTAACACACCGTATGATTCAGTTCTATATCCGTCTTCTTGGCAGTAAGCACTTCAGACGTCAATACGAAAATGTCAAATTCATCATTATGATCATCATTTCTCTGTCCACTACTGGGACTCAGGCATTCTCTCAGAAAGAGAGGATGGTCCCTGATCCACCATGCTGGCCTAGTACATGGTCCAGTATGAATGTCACATGTCTTTGAATCTTTGAGGTTCTTGGATATATCGGTTTCCTCACGATGTTTTCCATCGCCGTTTTTTAAACGATAGCATAGAAACTGCACATTATTTAGTTACGAAACAAGTCATTGGTACGCGAGCGACAATCGAACTGGTGCCGTCAGATTTTAAAGCGCACATGCTACCACTTGGCCATAATAAACTGTGAAAACTCTTCGTTGCCGGGCGATTGGAGTTAAACTAGCACTAAATTGCTCTCGTGACTAATAGGTACAAAAATATTTCTCGCAGTTTATAAAACTAAAAAGACGCGCTTAAAATCGCTTCTTCTAATCTTGGTAAGGATCATGGGAAAAAACTAACCAAATTATTACATTGTCATCAGTCCTTGATAAGTATGTAAAATTTCAATTTAATTCGACGTTTTGAAATGGTAGAAAATCAAGTTCAAAGATTCCGTTACATACATACATACCAAGCTAATTAAAGCGTGTTAAAAATCATATAACTTAACATGCCCATCATCTTCTCTTTTTAACCGACTTCCAAAAAGGAGGAGGTTCTCAATTCGACTGTTTTTAAATGTTTGTTACCTCAGAACTTAAGACTGGGTGAACGGATTTTGATGATTCTTATTTTATTCGAAAACTAGTGCTTTCCGTGTGGTCCCATGTCAATTTTGCCCAGTTCTGAAATTTTAATGAAGTCGGTTTTTTACATTGATAATTATATTTTTGTTATCCTTTATCTTCAGAAAAGCTTAAAATCATACTTGTTGTTGTAGCGTTCTCTTCAAAGCTGGGCTACGAGGAGCATATCCCGGGACAGACACGCGATTGGAACGAGGAGTTGCAGACCACGCGCGAGCTGCCTCGTGGCACGCTGCCCGAGCGGCTGCTTAGGGAACGAGCTATTTTCAAGGTATTTACGGCGTGATAATGTGGCGTTTCAAATTCGATACATTGTTCTTAAGATTGTATTACAAAATGCATCGTTAAATTTTAAGTTCTGGGTTTTCAGGCAAAAATAAAATTGTAATTGTCAAGACGAATATAAATAAAATAATAAAATAAATAAATATCTGGGACATTATTGCGCACACATGGTCATCTGACCCCAAACTAAGCAAAGCTTGTAATATGGCTGCCAGAGACTGATATACATACATATATATTTTTAAATACATACTTAAATAGATATTAACACCCAGACATAGAACAAACACAAATGTTCATCACACAAATGTTTGTCCTAGATGGGAATCGAACCCACGCCCCCAAGCACAGAAAGTAGGATCACTACCAACTGAGCCACCGAGGCAGTCATAACATTAAAATAAACCATAACATTAAAATTGTTAATTTTATGTCAGTAATTTAACGGAATTCACTCATTTTTTTTAATGATTCTAAATGATAGGGCTTTTAATAAAAAGCTTATACGCGAAAATGTAGTTGAAAGGTAATTGTACTTTTTTACCAATCGTTAAGTTATAGTATACAGGGTTTATACGCGGAAAGGGTGTACTAGACCGAAATGAGTACTTCATCATTATGAATACCTTTAACAATGGGACGAACCCTGAAATCGCGAAAAGAAATACCAGCTGGTCCATTCATTTTGTGTCAACGGCCGTTTTTTTAAGAAACAGCTAATATCTTTTTAAGATTTCATGGTTGGTCCCATAGTAAAAGAATCATACAGATTGATGATGATTATGGACTTGTTTTGGCGTAGTTTTTTTAACGCCATAGGTTGCAAACAGCAGACGGGCTGCGACATGGTAAGCAGTCACCATCGCCTATGGATACTTGTAACACCATAGTCATCAAAACTACGTTGCCGACCCTTTAAGACTATTAACTCGCCTTTTGAACAACCCCATGTTGTAGTTCACCCTTAAATCTGTATAACCACCATGTTGGTGTTGTGTAGGTGCATAGCGACTTCGTGGCGGCGGCGACGCGCGGCGCGCAGGCCGTGGTCGACGGGAACGTGATGGCCATCAACCCCGGAGAGGAGCCCAAGATGCAGATGTTCATCTGGAACAATATCTTCTTCTCTCTCGGCTTCGACGTACGCGACCATTATAAGGACTTGGGCGGCGATGCGGCGGCCTTCGTTGCACCAGTGAGTTGCGCCTATTTACTTTATAATCAAGTAGGAAAATACCAGACTGCAAAATGTTACCTATAGCACTCCGAACTCTGCCTCTAAAATATGTACTTAACGATTTATTTATGATGCGTACTGCCCAAGAATGGAAGTCCCTAACATTCTCCTTGTCTCCTGAGATATACAATCTAGGCATCTTCAATCTGAATACATTTCTTTTAAGTTGACCTGCTCTTTGCTTTATCTTAGCTACAACGTCGCTTATCATCAGGCGAGTTGGTGGCCAAAAAAACAGTACACAGGACTCCAAATTGTAACATTTTCAGCGTAATGACTTGCAAGGCGTCCGCGTATACAGCGCAGTAGACACAGCGGGCCTCCACACATTGGGCACCGTGGTCGTAGACTACCGCGGGTACCGAGTGACGGCGCAGTCCATCATCCCCGGCATCTTAGAGAAGGAGCAAGAGCAGAGCGTCGTTTACGGCAGCATCGACTTCGGCACCACTGTGCTCTCACACCCCAAGTATATGGACCTGGTGAGTAGGGCGGTTACCGAGTGACATTATAAAGCTGCATAACAAGCTCCTTTTTTTACTGAAGTATTATAAAAATATCCGGTACCTGCTACAGTCTTACCAGGCCTGGCGCACTCCGCACTTTAGGTATGAAGCTACAAGTAGTCGTCTTGTCGGACTTGCCGTGCCCGCTGCCGCGCGCTAGACAGAGATAACGCGACAAGAGTTACGCGATAGACAGAGAGGCAACTTCTAGGTTAATATAGTTGTAGGTAGTTAGCGCTCGCACGTCCTGAATTACACTTTATTGTGTAGTAACAAGAGTCGCTACTTATTTAAATATGTTTGCGGAGTGAATCTTCTGTACTTTAACTTATATATACTGTTGCCTTACATTCAAAAAACCTAGTGAAAGAGATCTGAATTCGTAGTTTTCATTCAGCTTTTGATTTATTTATTTTATTTTACATGGAAAATAAACAGCTGCTAATTAACACAGTAGATATGAGATAAACAGTTACACAAAAGCCAAAAATATGTTTTCACTAATACAAACAAAAATAATGTAAAAGCTCGTTACAACACCAACTTGGGCCTGAATAGACAAATAGTATTCGAAAAACAACCATTCGAAATCTTTAACATAAGTGAGAATACGTTAGTTACCAGAAAGAAAAGAAAAAAATTACAAATAATACCCAAACTACAACTATAAAAAACCTCATACAAACTAAATGTTTTTATTATATTAGATTTTACGTTTTTTTTTGCCAAACTATTTTTGATGTTGTCATATTTCACTTTATGTAGGTTATTGCAGCTGTCAGAGCAAATAAATACTTGGAACGAGTTTAAATTTTATTTTATATTTTTAGTTAAGCAAAGCGGGACAACAGCTGAAGATAATGCCGCACTCTGTGATCAGTGCGAACGGCGATACTATAGAATTATGTTCGAGTGTTGAGTGTAAGGGAATCATCGGGAACGACGGCCGCCATTACATACTCGATCTGCTGAGGACCTTCCCGCCTGATGTCAACTTCCTGCAATGTAAGTGCTCAAAACAACATTATTATTACACTTTTATATTAATTATTCAGTTTCATACTGTTTAATATTAATCATATAGTTTGAAACAAGTATTTTAAATAGTACCAAGAGTCCTGCCGAGCTAGCATGCGCGCCGCGACAAAACTTTGTCGTCTCTTTTTATCGTGCTAAAGCATGACGTACTTATATACCATAGGCACCTTGTCACGTTCTCGCTCGACAAAGTGACGACAAGATTTTGTCGCGGTGCGCATGCTAGCCATGCTGGCTATGTATTCTGCCAGCTTCGCTTGTGAGCCAATTCTAGGCTCTCACATTTGACAGCCCCGTTAGCTTAGTTGGTAGTGAACCTGCCTTCTGCGCGTGGGGGCGTGAGTTCGATTCTCACCTAGGGCAAACATTTATGTGATGAACATGTGTGTTTGTTCTGTCTGGGTGTTAATATCTATTTAAGTATGTATAAAAAAGTATATATACGTATATATCAGTCTCTGGCAGCCACATTACAAGCTTTGCTTAGTTTGGGGTCAGATGACCGTGGGTGCAAAAATTTCCCAAATATTTATTGTTATTATTCCACTTTATTTCATTAAATTCTCTGGTCTAGCCCAGACATTTGGTGGGCATTGGTGGAGCCGATGCCAACACCAAGAGAGCCCTGTTGAATGTAAAATACATGCAACTATGAAATATATATAAAAAGGAATATGAAACTATTGTATAGTATAGGATTTAAAAAGTCTGGGCTATTGAGGTGAACAACTTGTGGATGGAATAACAGATCAATTATTATTATTGTCTCCTGTAGTCGAACGCTACTATACTATAAAAGGAGCACTAAAAACCAAAGAAGCAAAGTCGAATTTTTCATGTTTCAAATCATTTACATTTGTTCCTAAAATGTTTATTTACATTTCATTGCAGTGGAAGACGATGAGTTGCGAGAAGACATCAAATCTATGGGCTTCCCCATAATACACAAGCACAAACTCTGCTGCCTTAGACAGGAATTAGTCGATAGTTTTGTTGAGTAAGTATCTACATATTATACCTTTACATGAAATAGTATATTTGATCAGTAACATATTTTTTTTTTCTTAACTATACAACGTGTAACAAAAAGGTGTGGTAATACTAAAGGGTATGTATACACTCATCATTATGAACAACTTTTACTATGGGACAAAACATAAAATCGCGAAAAAATAATTTGCTGTTCCATAGAAAACGGTCATTGACACTCAACAAAATGTATGGAAAAGCCAATGACTGTTTCAAAAAGGGGGATATCCAAACATTGTACCCATTAAATATGGCTCGGCTCAAACAAAATTTTGATAAGTACTTCACGTGCTATCTCAAACGCCTGTTCGATTGTGACTGAAGTCGATTAGGCCCGTGGGCCTAATTTGTGCGGTCCACGTCAAGGAGATCGTCCCGTATTTTCTCACTATATCCTTACATTAATGTGAAAAGTTGTTTTTTTAGGCTTGGTCTCGTAGTAAAAGTTGTATGTAATGATGAGTACCTACATACCCTTCAGTATTACCACACCTTTTTGTTACACGTTGTGTATTAGGCTTGCATTTGACTTCGCCTGTTGTAACGCGATGATGTGGTCTACGATGGAGCACCTAGAAGAAACCAATTTACTCGCGACTTGAAGACACCCGGATTTTAAATATTGAAAAAACCCATTCAGGCAGCATATACCACAGTCTAGCGGTTCGCACAATAAAAGTGGACTCAAAGCACTTCGTACAGTTTTCGGCTTTTCATGTCCGCCCTGAGCGAAACATCATTGTAGACCGCATCATCATCAGGCGAGTTGGCGGTCAAGCTCAAGGCTATATGTAAAAAAAAGTTTGTTGACTTGTTAGATAGAGTAAGATTGTAGTTGCAATAACTATGAGAAAATTTACTTGTCAAATAATTTAGGCTTATAGGTATTTCTGTGATGTTTGTTAACTTTTCTTTAATATTTCAGAGCGCGTTATTTCATGTTTATCCGATACGCTGCTTTCCATCTTCAACAACTCAGTGCGAAGCGACAACGCGAAGCCACCGAGCAAAAATCAATCGAAGCAAACAAGGACGCCAAAGAAACTGATTCTGTCAAGAAAGAGACAAAGCGAGACACAAAGAGCCAAGAGAAAGAGACTAAAGACAAGAAGAAAAAGGATAGTGCCAAAAAAGTAGAAAGTAAGAAAGAGACAGTCGAAAAAGAAACGCTGAAAGTTGAGAAAGGGAAGGATGAAGATTTGATCCTGAATGATAATTATTCCGATATTGATACGGACGTTGCTAAGAAAATTGTGGAAAGTATAACTGATTCAATTTGCAGCGGAGACAAGCAGGAAAATGACAGTAAGTATTTATTTTTAATCCTTACATAACTAAAATGTTCGATCTACATTAATATTATAAAGAGGAATGATTTGTATTTTTGGATTTTGTGATGTTTGTAACGAATTAACTTACCACTACCATTCAGTTCATACCATACAGTTCACCATTAGAATGCTACATCATCCCTGAGTAACATAGGCTATATTAATTATCACAAGAATGTTTTGAATAAAAAAAAAGTTGAATGAGCTCTTTTTCTAAGTAGCTATAACATGGGGTTCTTCAAAAAGACTGTTAATAGAGTCGTTAAAGTATCTGTGATGCCCCTGAAGTTACTGGTATACATAGGTGACGTTGATCGCTTACTATCAGGCGGCCCGTCAGTTTGTTTGCCACCAATGGCATGAAAAAATATATATGCCAAAACAGGTCCATAATCATCATCAGTTACTACGATCTGTAGACTTTTGTGACTTACTTTGGTTATTTCCTCAGCGGGCGAGCGTTCCCGCGCCGTAGTAGCGTCAGCGGCTCGAGCGGTCGCTTCCCTCAAGGAGTCTGAATTCGACGTGCGTTTCAACCCTGACGTATACTCAGCCGGTATAAAGCACGCCGCTGCGCCTGAGCAGCTCGCCAAGCAGCGCCACCTGGTGAAGGAGGCCGCCGCCTTCTTACTGACGACGCAGATACCCGCCTTCGTAAGTACATTATATTAAACTAACTACGCAGCGGTTTCACCCACAGAAAAGAATTTTTTTGTTGTTTAAATTAGAACGGCTGTGAAGGCATTTTTGTAAGAAATTTGGTGTAGTCACTTGCACCCATATAAACCCCATAGCAACTGTGACGCGGAGTTCGACGCGTATACATAAATAATATTATTTAATCAAACTTCTGTCACAATACCTGGCGACAGATTTTCCTTCTCATTTCCGTTCTATTTCTTTCTTTTTTCTGTGGTTTCACCTGCGTGCGAAATCTTTCAGGATCCACACCCTTTTCCAGATAAAGTGTGGCATATGCTCCATAAAAAATATCAAGTTATGTTGCTATATACAAGTATATGATTGAAATATTTGTTGACAAAACAGCTGATAATCTTCAAACAGTTGATTTTCAACAGATTTTCTTACATCATAGCTAAGAACACTCGATCAAGTCATACTTCTAACTAATTAATTATCAATATGATAAACCGACTTTGACCCAGTCGAAAGTTTTGAGGTAGTTTTTTTTTTTAATTACTGTATACCTCGTATTGATAACCTCCTCCTTTTTGGAAGTCATTTAAAAATGAGTTTGGCACAAAAGATTCATAATAGTGCACCATATTAGTTGTACCTATGTTAAATATAAGTACCTATATTTATTTGACTATCATGTTTTACAATGTAACCAAATTATTTAACTTTTAATTATTATATGACTTTTAGAGGCGAATGTCATACTTCCCCACCGCTACAGTCAGACCCGCTACTTCGTACGCGTAGAGCTCGGCCTTCTGCCTCGCTACTATGACCCGCTCCAGGAACACAAAATTTCAGCCGTTCACTCATTGTTTAAACCTTCCCTGAACTTCCACAAATATTTCAAAATCAAAATTAGCCAAATCGGTCCAGCCGTTCTCGAGTTTTAGCGAGACGAACATCATCAATAGATTTTTATATATATACTAGCGACCCGCCCCGGCTTCGTACGGGCGTAAGCTTGGCCTTCGGCCTTGCTACTATGACCCCCTCCAGGAGCACAAAAGTTCATCCAAATCGGTCCATCCGTTTTTAATTGTAAGAACCTTCTACGAAGTATTAGAAAACATTTAAAAAAAGATTAATGATATCAGTAAAGCCGTTCTCAAGTTATAGCGTGACCAGGAGAAATAGGGGTTCATTTTTGTATATATAGATTTAGATTATGAAATTCACATACAGATCTTATTACAGGTTCGCGAATGTCTAGAGCACACGTCGTCTCCGATGGACGGCGCCGGTCTCACTGAGGCGCTCCACGCTCGCGGCATCAACGTGCGCTACCTCGGTCGCGTCGCGCTGGCACTGAAGCCTCACCCTCACCTGTCGTATCTGCACGCGATCGCGGTTGGAGAACTTGTGCTTAGATCAGCAAAGCATGTATACACAGCGTACTTACAGGTTGGACATCTGACCATCTTTATAAACTTCATCATATTAGGTTTTTTTTCATCATCATTCCAGTCATAGAACGTTTCTGCTGGACATATGCCTCCCCCATCGATCTCCAAAAGGGCCGGTTGGTAGCAGCCTGCAACCAGCGTTTCAATCCAACTTGTGGATGGAAGTCCTGGGCTGCGCTGCGGGTGCTGTTTACAAACTAGCTTCTTTACTCTTCTTTCTTTCTACTTGTCCTAGATGGTAGTTCGATTACCATCTAGGACAAACATTTGTGTGATGAACATTTGTGTTTGTTCTGTGTCTGGGTGTTAATATCTATTTAAGTATGTATTTAAAAATATATATATGTATGCATATCAGTCTCTGGCTTATGGTTGCCAGAGACACAAACTTTGCTTAGTTTGGGGTCAGATGACCATGCGTGCAATAATGTCCCAGATATTTATTTATAGTCTGTGGAATGCGCTGCCTGATGGGTCTCCGATAGTTACAGTATGGGTGTGTTCAAATCGCGAGTGAATCGGTTTCTTCTAGGTTTTTTCTAGCGTGCTCCATCGTAGACCGCATCATCGCTTAACATCAGGCGAGTCGGAGATCAAACTCATTAATAAAAAAGGATGCTTTGTCCCAAAGTTTATTTCGTTTTTTGCAAAGCGAGTGTTAGCATAGAATTTATATGGCGTACTTACAAGTGACGTCATCCGTGAGACTAGTACGCTCTCTGTTTACCAGACACATAAATATAAGCATCTTCCTTAAAAACAAAAATCCGAAAACAAATTTAATTCTTCCTTGTTTTCTGACAACGGGTATCTTCAAGGCTAGAGTGAATAGATTTCTTCTAGATCAACATGTTCCATCCTCGGCCACACCGTCGCTTACCATCAGTGGTGGCCAAACGTAGTTTTTTTTTTTTTTGTTCACTATGAATGGCTCCATTTATGTTCAGATTTATTGTAACAATAAAAAATCAGTACCGTTGCTTAAATAGATCATGTCAGAAGTTTTTAGCAGCCTAGTCTAGTCTTTCTGGTATGCACAATAAAGAGTTACTATATATATATATATATATTATATTTATCTATTTACTAACATGCTTTTCAGGGTTGCGAGCCGATGTGTATTGGTTCAGCAGTAGCGCACTTCCTGAACTGTCTTCTGGGCGCTTGCTCCGCTCCATCTGTAACAGCCGGGGCTGCGCCAGGCGGGGGCCGCGGGGGTGGGCGCGGAGGGCGCGGGCGGCGTGCGCGCAAGCACGTGCACTCAGCACCCAGTCCGCTGCCCGACTGGCACAACCTCACGCCCAAGGCACTCTTCTCGCAGATCAAACACGAGCTTAAGGTATAATAATAATAATAAATTCACACAAAATTTGTAAAATATGCAATTTAAGTCACTATGCCAGTATTGTGTCATCCAAATAACTGAATTTTCCAGTTATTTTGATTTAAAATCCAAACTACTAAACCGATTTTGATAAAGTTTCTAGGGGACCAATCTATATCTAAATATATCCTTTCAATTAAAAAAAATCGGTTCATAAATGATCGAGTTCTGAGGTAACAAACATTTTAAAAAATATAACCGAATTGAGAACCCCTTCTTTTTGGAAGTCGGTTAAAAATAAAAACAAACTCAAATTGCTACGCCTGGCAAAGACATGAGATACGTTTCCATTTGTACCACCCTGTATGCTGCTTTGTTACCTATGGTCTGAAAAATAAATAATTTGATTTGAACCCTGCTTATATGGTCTTATCTGTATCCAGAGAGAAAGACAGCTAGCGATATTTTAATATGGACCCTAAACCAACCCTTTTTATCATATAGTTATTAATAGTAAACTGTAATTTTCAGGCATATTGGGGCTATGAATTAAACGCCGAAAATATGGATGTTGTCATCGAGAAACATAGTCTACAAAAGATATCACTCCTCAGGTACTTTCAGTTTGTTGAATCTACATTGTAATCAAATCAAATTGTAATCAGATGGCCTCCTGTTATTATTCTAATATTATACTTCTTTATTTCAGATCCTTCGCTCTTAAAGTAGGTCTGCAAGTTTTGTTGCGCGAGTATGACTTCGACAATAAAAATAAAGCGCCGTTCAATGGATCTGATATCATGAACATTTTCCCCATCGTCAAACATATCAATCCCAGAGTAAGTAAACACTTGATGTAATAAAACACCTTTAGTCATGACTGTAGGTGTTTTATTACTCATGAATTATTTTGAAACCGACTTCAAAAAAGAAGGACGGCTCTATGTTCCACAGTATGTGTATTTATATATATATAATAGGTCGGGGAAAAAGTCTTTTCGTATTTTGTATGTATAAAGTTGTAGTAAAAATCTCATCGGTTGTACTGTTTGTATCTGGCTGGTTTTGATACCATTAAAAATATGATATTTTAAAAAAGGAATACAAAAAGTAAAAAGCATTTTCCCGCCATTTTTCAATTGTTTTTTTGTTTGATAAAATGAGTGAATCTAACGAAGAAATTCGATATAATGTGAAATTTTATTACAAAAAAGGGAAAAATGCGACACAAGCCGCGAATAAAATTTGTGACGTTTATGGACCTAATGCAGTGTCATCAAGAGTAGCACAATGTTGGTTCAAGCGTTTTCAGTCCGGGAATTTTGATGTCAAAGATGCAGCTCGCTCTGGTCGCCCTGTTACGGATAAAGTAGATGCTATTTCTGAAAAAGTGGACCAAGATCGGCATATTAGTAGTTACGACGTAGCTGAAGAACTGGGGATTGACCACAAAACAGTTTTGACCCATTTGAAAAAAACTGGGTATACAAAAAAACTCGATATTTGGGTACCACACAAGCTCACTGAAAGAAACCAAATGAATCGTGTACTCATTTGCGACTCTCTATTGAAACGTAACGAAACCGAACCGTTTTTGAAAAGATTGATCACTGGTGATGAAAAATGCATCACCTACGACAAGAATGTGCGCAAACGATCATGGTCAAAGGGCAGTGAAGCACCACAGACTGTAGCGAAACCCGGATTAACACGTAATAAGGTGATGCTGTGTGTATGGTGGGATTGGCAGGGCATCGTTCATTATGAGCTTTTACCGCCGGGCAAAACCATCGATTCGGATCTCTACTGCCAACAGCAGATGAGACTTAAACAAGAAATTGAGAAAAAACGGCCGGAATTGATCAACAGAAAGAGTGTGGTCTTTCATCACGATAACGCCAGACCGCACACATCTTTGGCCACTCAGCAAAAATTTAGAGAGCTTGGTTGGGAAGTGTTAATGCATCCACCATATAGCCCTGACCTTGCACCCTCAGATTTCCACCTGTTTCGATCTCTTCAGAATTCTTTGGGTAGTGTTAGATTAACATCAAGAGAGGACTGTCAAAACTACTTGTTGCATTTTTTTGATCAGAAGTCCCAAAATTTCTACAGCAACGGGATCATTTCACTACCTACAAGATGGCAACAAGTTATCGAACAAAATGGCACATATATATTATAATTAAATGTAATTAAACTTGAAAAAAATATGTCTTGAATTTGTTTATAAAATACGAAGAAACTTTTTCCCCGACCTTATATATACATATGTTCACCGATTTCTGCGCCAACTGTTGACCGATTAAAAAAATAGATCGTTGTTCGATATTTCCAATTTGGTTCCATTGTCACAAATTCAGGATTTGATGATGGGATCCCAGGGAAATCGAGGGCAACCCTCAAATTATATAGGCACTTAAGTTTTTTATGTATTTTTGTCTTTTTACATAGTTTAGCCTGATTTTAATATGATCCACTTGTTCAATTTTTTTCTATAATTGTGTCTTACGCGTACTACTCCTAAAAACTTTTTTTTTTCAGCGGATAATGTGTGTTTTTTTTTTAAATTTGCTGTTGAAATACTCGCAGGCAATGGCGTCTGCTTATGACGTCACGATCTTAAATACTCAATGTCAACAGTACTGAACTTTATGCGAACTTTCATACAAAGCGGTGTTTGTTTTCATAATCGTGACGTCATTCGCTCTGATTGGCGTTTTGCTTACCATGGCGGATTCCTCTAGTTTTTAAAATAAAGATTTTTTTTTAAATCTTTTTAACCTTATATTAAATAAATTTAGCAATTTTTTCCTAAATTTAATATTTAAAATAATTTATTCTGTGATTCTTTTTACTGTCCTCTTTCCTAGTAACAGCAAACATTTTATCATACAAATGGGCTGTTATTTGTTTTTATTACCAAATGGCTAGCACTCCTATGCTGATTGAAGTCCTAACTGCCTCAAAAAGGGCTGCAGAAACACTTTGTTTGGTGACAGAATTTCAATTCCAATATAGTTGCTAGAAAATGCCTGATATACTAACATTCCTTTTCAAATCTTCCACAGGCATCCGACGCGTACAATTTCTACACAACGGGCCAGAACAAAATCCAAGCAGGCGCTGTTTCAGAAGGGCACGAACTAATCGCGGAAGCACTAAACCTTCTCAACAATGTGTACGGAGCTATGCACGGAGAAATAGCCCAGTGTCTCCGCATGGTGGCGCGGCTGTGCTACGTCACGGGAGAGCACCGAGACGCGATGGCGTACCAGCAGAAAGCAGTTCTCATGTCGGAGAGAGTCAACGGCATCGATCATCCCTACACTATCACTGAATACGTGAGTATTTTATACAGGGTTACGCATATACCCTGTACTAAGTCGAAAGGAGGTCTTATTCTTATTCGAGATGAGGGCGATAAGCCCTACACTGACGTCCCGTTTGGGGTGTATTGTGCATTCTTGGAGTGTATTGTGCATTCTTGGGGTGTATTGTGCATTCTTGGAGTGTATTGTGCATTCTTGGGGTGTAATGTGCATTCTTGGGGTGTATTGTGCATTCATTGAAAGGAGGTCATTGTACTAATCAATATGAACGAGTTTTACTATGGGACCAACACTGAAATCGCGAAAAAACAAATCAGCTGTTCCATTATTATTTTTTGTTTCAATGACCGTTTTCTAGGAACAGCTTTTTTTTTCGCGATGTCAGGGTTGGTCTGTAGTAAAAGTGCTTCATAATTATGAGTACAATGACGTTTCGGCTTAGCATATTCTTTCCTTAGACCCTGTAGTAAACGCATTATTATCTGAGTCGTCGAGCAATAAACGACAATGGCGTTAGGAATGTGCAACGGAATGCAGTTTACTATCTATAGGTAGATACCTGCGCACGTGTATTTACTGTAATATATTTAATTAATTATGAAATAATTTCTCTTGCATTTTATTAAATGAACATCAACATAATGTATGTACGTCATGGCGTTACATAACGAAGACGGACAAGAATTAAAATAAACGTCATCACAATTCTAGGTGAAGACTAAATGCATATAAAAAAAACGAGAGTTAGTTTTGCTATGAATAAGTTATAGTAGTTTTTTTTAACATTCCCGATTTGAACATTTTGAATATTTTATATAGAATATTGCGCGATAAGTCCCGATAAACATTAATATGAATAAGATAGTACATTACTCATTAAAAAAAAAAATTTTTTCTAACTAGAGGGTATCTGAAACAATACATTACTTATTACAGCAGTTTGATAGTTAGTTACGAATAGATATTTTGAACCTACCTACGCCACCAGCGAATAAGTCCACTGCATCATATCGGGAGAAAACATAATGTAAATATTGGCAATTGAACAGTAAGCTTTGCCAGTGTGAAAGAGCTTCGGCAATTCAATTCATTTATTATTCAAATATGGTTACATTAGTGTACACTCAGACATGAACGTCAAAATTACAATTAACTCTCGTAAAAAATGCTGCGGCTTTTATTAAATAGTCTTTTCTAATGTCGTTTTTATTTTCAGTTCTAACATGTTGTTTTTATTTTCAGTCTCATCTTGCGCTGTATTGCTTCGCGAATGGTCAAGTTAGCACTGCGTTGAAACTGCTGTACCGTGCTCGTTACCTAGCGTTGCTGGTTTGCGGTGAAAACCATCCAGAAATGGCGTTGCTTGATGTAAGTTATATATTTTGTAGGGAAGAAAGAATACGACAAATAAGTATGCCGTAAAGGGAAGCAAGGTTCTGTCAAAGTTCCACCAGGGAATTGCTCCTCTTCGCTTCGTGCTCCGCATGACTGAGGGACGTGATCCCCACCTCCCATCAGTCTCTCCTTGATGATTGTACGCCATCTTCCTCCATCCTTTGCGACATGCAACGCATCGTACACTGATGTGTCTATGGGCGTATTCACGTAGGAAACAGGTCACCAGCGCCGATCTACCAGCGCTTATCGATACTGGTCCGCTCTGATAATCGCTACATAAAGCAAGCGGGTATAAGCAGGGTCTCATTAAGCACCAAATGGCGGTCTACCAGCGCTGATAGGAGCAGGTCGGAACTTGTCGGCGCCGTTCGGCACTTATCGGTGCTGGTTCGGCACTAAGTATAGAGACTGCCTGCGCCGACTACCTGCGTGGACCAGTACCCATAAGCTCTGGTAACCTGCTTCCTACGTGAATAAGTCTATGGTCTGTCCATTATGCCAATCGCATTTTGACAGCTTATACAAAGTTGACGACATAACTTTGTAAAGCGTCTAGCAAATTACAGACAAATATGTTTGGTCTAGCATTATCTCTTTACAATGTTACCTCAACTTCAACTTGAAAGCAATTTGGCTTCATCAGCGCATCATATATTGAGATGTATGTAGTCTGTGTATCAAGCCAAATTGCTTTCAAGTTGATGTAACCTTGTAAAGGGTTATGCTAGATCACACGTATTTGTATGAGATATAATTTTTAAGCTTAAGCTGTAAAAATATATATAAAAATCGTGTCACGGTGTTTATGGTCGCACTCCGCCGAAACGTCTCGACAGATTTTTACATTGGTAGGTCGTAAAAGTATTTTTCATCATCACAATTTTTCATCACCACGCGGATGAAACCGCGGGGCGCAACTAGTAAATCTATAAGCTTGTTCGCTCTGTTCTCGACATTGTCTTCAGAAACCTTACTCTTTCGCTGGCAATATTGACACCACTGTGCCGAAATGGTCTTGACGGTTTCATCCTTGAGGTAGAAGTTGCAAAGTATGTTCGAAAACAATTTATTATGAAAAGGAAAATGAAAAATATTTTTATTTGCATAAACATAGGCTTAGGTACATACGTTTTTTTATCAGCTAGGAACACACACTGGCTTATATAATTATGTCTATGAAAGCTTTGGAATCTATTATTAGATATTATGGTCTCGGAACATCACTTAAACACTTGCAAATAACTCTGAACCGAAGTTTCATCGAGCTCATTAAAATGGTGTTATGTATTTACAGAGCAACATCGCGTTAATCCTGCACGCAGTCGGCGAATACGAGCTTTCCCTGCGGTTCGCGGAACGAGCATTACAAGTAACAGGGGCGGCGCACGGCGCGCGCTCGCTGAAGGCAGCCACGGCGCGCCACCTGCTGGCGCGCACACTCTCCTGCCTCGGAGACTTCCGTGCTGCGCTCGCGCACGAGAAGGAGACCTATTCCATTTACAAGCAGCTCGTGAGTATATTGTACTGTCGAAAAACTGAAGGCAGCTCACATAACTATTTTACTTATCTATGTTGATGTAATTTGGCAAGGAATATGTGGCTATCATGATAACGGACATATGATACTTTTTATTGTTATATGTTTGAAAATTTGGGAAACTTGCGGGTTAACTGATTTTATGTGATACACAGTGTAATGCAGCTAATCATGTATAAAAAATGCGAAATATGTGTGTAAGTTTGTTACTTCTTTCTCACAGCTGCCTGGAAGAGATCGCTTTAAGCGAAAAGGCCGCCTGTCAAAAGCCTAGATAATAGTTTTATTGTAATGTACTCGTATATGTTGTCCTCGTTTTTGTGATCTTTTAATAAAGAGTTATCTTCCCGCTGAAACGGATTTGAATATAATTTGGAATGGAGACGTCTTACCCTGGATTAACACATTAGACAATTAATTATCCGTTGTGGGTGAAACCACGCAGATAAAAAAAGGGTCTAGGGGTCTTCTGTATGTACTCTCCATATTAAGGTTACCTGGAAGAGATCGCTTATAACGATACGGCTGCCAATTGTTTCACTTGTTTTAACTTGTTTTTGTCATATGTACCTGTCATTTTTAGTGTGAACAATAAACAGTTATTTATCTATCTAGGGCAGTGTTTCCCAGACATTGTTCTGTCATGGCCCGGTAATTTTCATGACCTTCGTGACCCACTCGATAGTTATAACCCCACATGTTTTGTTATTAGAAGTATGCATATATTATGAGATATGTATTAAAATTAAAAATGTTTAATCGATAGTATTAATTTAAAACAAGAGGCGGGAATGCTGCGGCCCGGTATTTTATTTTGATGGCCCGGTACCGGGTCGCGACCCACCAAATGGGAAACGCTGATCTAGGGGCTATATTTTCCATAATACATAGTTTGACATTGTGTTGTTCGGTTGCAGCTTGGTGAGAAGCACGAGAAGACGCGCGAGTCGTCGGAATGCCTGCGACACCTGACGCAGCAGGCCGTGGTGCTCCAGAAGCGGCTCGCGGAGGCGTATGCGCGCGCGCCGCACCACGCACCGCCGCACGCGCCCCTCCACATCCAGCCGCCCGGAATGGCCTCTGTCATAGACATGCTCAATTTGATTAACGGCATACTCTTCGTGCAGATCAGGTACCTTTTGAAACCATTATAAAACAAATAAGTATGATTTGAACAATTAAAAAAAAAACGATGAAATAGCTAATAATTTTCAAACGGTTTCTTGAAATATAACTAAGAACATACTTGATTACGTCAACTTTCAATATAAACTAAATCAAAATCGGTTTAACCGTTTGAGCTAAAATGCTACAGAAGACAACGCGTTAAATGTATGCCCTCTTTTTGGATAGAGGGTTTAAAAAAAACACCTGTTGTATGCTTGTAGGAGCGACAAAGTTCTATTTTTAACATACCTTACATATAAGATAATTTTTATTTCACAGAAAAATAACAGTATACAATATACAAAGAATGCACATCACATTTTTGGTAAACAACTTAAAAAAGTTAACACAGGGTGGTTAGATTCTTAGTATATATATATGTATATAAAGGATAATCGGTGAGCCCCAAACTAAGCACGAGGCTTGAATCTTGGAGCTCAAATAGATATACATAGAACTTTGTGGCTATAGGCTTGCATTTGACCGCCAAGTCCGCCTTTTCAAGGCAAGAGTGAGTAGGTGGTATCTTCTAAGTCTGCGTGCTTCATCTTCGATCAAATCGTCGCTTACTAATTATAATAGGCGAGTTAGTGGTCAAACGCGGACTTATTAGCGATAAATTATTATCAATATTAAAAACCGACTTCATAAAAATGTTAGAACCTGGACCAAATTGAAATGGGACCATACGGCAAGCACCAGCTTTCAAATAAAAAAAGAATCATCAAAATCGGTTCACCCAGTCGAAAGTTCTGAGGTATCAGACATAAAAATCAGTCTAATTGAGAACCTGCTCCTTTTTAGAAGTCGGTTAAAATCATAATATTATTATGGTTATGAATTTTCACCGCGCAGTGAAATAAAATAAGCTTACATCATCTTGAAACAACGAAAACGGTTGAAACGGTTAACGTTTATTGTTAATGAATTGTGTTCACAGCCCACAAGACATTGAGCAGTTCAAGGCAGAAATAGAGAAGAGGCAACTCAAAGACTTGCCCATTCCGGGCGTTATCTCGGAACTCGGCAAGACGACGGAAAAAGACATCGCGGTCGTCGTGGACGAGCCCTCCGCGCCCGGCGACGACCCCAAAGAGACTTTAAAGCAACAGGTCGAGAGTTGAAGTTGCGGCGCATTGTTGCGAACGCGGTGCCTGGACTTGTAGTGTTGTCGCCCTCGCTCGCGGCGCGTTCTGCTCGTATGGACGTTGTTACTTTAATATAACTATTGATTGATTGATTGATATTGTTCCTTATCTATGAATGTATGCGGTAGTGAATAGTGTGCTAAGGTTTGATGTAGATTTTTTTCGTTTGTTAGTTGAATTTTGAAGATATTATTTTGATCAAATTAGGTATTGACATCGAATGGATTCGTGCAGAGTGCGATAGATTATGCATGCGCATATTTATTTATATACTTCGCTCAAATCGCGCCGATTTTAGTTTTAATTTTATGCTTCCGTTCGGAATTCACAATTTTATGAACGCCCAAAGTAGTGCAATTCTTGTAGTGATAATAGCAATAAGTTTTGGTTGTGAACCGGACCCTCGCGCGTCGCTATAGTAATGGAACTGGTGCTACTGCCATATTCCCTTCTTATACATCGTTTTATTAATTGTTATTTGTCGAGTATTATTATTATGTTTTGTGCGGGAGTATATTGAAATACATATACATAGCAGTAGAAATTCAGTTATATTGTGATTGAAATGTAACAGGATTCAGTTTTACCAAGCGTATGACTTACTGACCAGGTAATAATTTTATATTTGTACATTTCCTACGATTTTAATTTTGTTACGATATACATCACAAATAAAGTTTATAGACCGTTGAAATGAAATTAGTTTTCATTGGTGAAATATTTGTTACAAACAAATTGTGACACAAATCATATTTTTAATGTAAATTTCTTTGTTGTTATTGACTAATTAATCAATTTATATAATTTTTAACCGACTTGCAAAAAGGAGGAGGTTCTCAAATCGACTGTTTTTTTAATGTTTGTTACCTCAGAACTTTCGACTGGGTGAACCGATTTTGATGATTCTTTTATTTGTTTGAAATCTGGTGCTTCCCGTGTTGACCCATATCTAAATCAATTTGGTCCAGTTCTGACATTTTTATGAAGGTTTTTTTGTATTGATAATTATTTAAAGTGATTTGTATTACAATTTTTGTATGGGGTAACCAAGTCTCGCTTACTTTTACACTGCCTTACACTTTAGTGTCAGTTTTAGTTAGTGCCATACATTTATGTAGTGAATGAATGTTATGAATATTTTAGTTAGTCTGTGATATAGTAAGTTGAATCATCGAGTCACTTGCCTTTACATCGGTTGAGATCACATAAATAAAGTATGAAAGCAATAAATGTTCCTCAATTAAAAGATTTTAATATAACAATATGTTGATTATCTAAATGTTATTAATAAAATTATGATCTATGTGGTCTCAATAAATAGCAATAGTCATGAACCAAAATTACAATTTGTAATTGAAGTAACCTCGAAAATATACAGTAACTTTACTACAGTGGCCTCTTATGACAAAATATTGCCTATTTTACTCAACGCCTAATTTTCACAAAACTTTGACCTGGAAAACTCGAAAAGTATGTACTTTATTGTGTTAGCCAATGACGATATAACCATTTGACAGCTCATCCTTTACCCCGCCGCGCCGTGATGAAAAAGTACTGAATTTTCAGCATGATCTTTTTCGAGCGGGCCAATCGTAGGCGCGATTCGAATGAATGACTTTTGTTTTCTCCAATCACCGAAGTGGCTTACATAGTTCACAAGCAAATTATGACTCATGCGCGATAAAGCGGTTATATTATCTTTGGTGTTAGTCCACTAGTTTTTCTAGTTCTATCTACAAAGATAGAATTCGAGAAACTTTATTGTGCACATCAGAAAAAAAAATAAAAAAAAAATTGATAAATGGCTGCTTTATCGCCACCTCACTTCGTGATGCCGTATGTTATCTAGTCGATTAAAAATTCAAACAAAAAGGTACTTTTCAATGCTAGGTCGAAAATGTTGAAAATTAGTCGCTGATCTACCATTTTAACTCACGCAGTAGTATCTGCCTTGTACTTACATCCTGTTATATCAGTTATTTATTCTGAATGAAGTGTAGTTCTTTGAATGTGTAAAGCAATAAAGACTTCTTGTGCATGTTTTCATCAGTAAATGTTACCATTTTAACTGTAGTCTGTCAAGTCATAGGTAATATGCCTTTTATGTGAGCAGGGTCGGTAAATAGTGGGTGTATTGTTAGGTGTTTATGCAATAACGATTTCTGGAAAGTCATTTTATTATATATAATAGGCATGTGTCCTATTTTTTTATTACCTCTTTAAAAGATTTTCATGAGCCCATCAACGAAATCAAAATTTGTCCATAAATAAATAAGTTATAAGAATTTTAGTTTCATGCTAGACAGAGAGCGCACTAGCACGTTATGACGTCAAGCCGTGCGCGCGCCATACAAATGCTATACTAATACATGCTTTTCGAGAGTGTACCAAATGAAATCCTCCCCACCAAAAACTTTAACGCTTATATCTCAGAATTTGATCAGCCAATTTAAATATTTTTTTCAGTATATGTAATGTATTTAATTATATCCTTCGTTATGCCTGTTATTTGTTATAAAAACAGTAGGACACAAGACTATTATGTTAAAGATATATCTGAAACCCATCAATATTTTATTTATTTGAATACTTATAGTAGAGATTTATACGACGCTGGATCGTCAGTGATCCGTCCCTGCTCACATACAGAAGCATATCGCTAACGGAACGTTTAAAAGTTTAACATTTTGTGCTTCTTGTAGCACACATGTAAAGCTTCGCTAGCGTCTAAGCCAGAGATCATTGTAGTCACTTCACTGTTACGCGGAATAAAGTTTAATATTTTAAGAATGTTGTTCTATGAAGTATGTGTGCCTAAGCGAACAATAATCAAGTTATTGTTACATTTCTTTAACAATATGATGACCATGTAAATACGGCGCTGTTCGTAGTATGATAATAATAAAAATCGTTTTTAAAATAATTTGTTTTATTAATAAATACAAATGATACATACACATGGTACTGAAGTATAACAAGACTAGCTGCGCCCCGCGGTTTTATCCGCGTGGTGATGGAAATCGGTGATGATGATGATGAAAAAAATAGCCTATGTCCGTTCTCATGATACATACTATTACCTAGCAAAATTTTCTCGAGATCGGTTTAGCCGTGATTATGTAGCAAACAGACAACTTTCGCATTTATAATATTAGTATGGATTATAGACGCTTATCACAAAATATGGTGGCCCACAGGGGTGGCCTTATTAAAGGAATTTTGTTAATTTTACATTTTGCAAAAACAAAAAAACGCGTTCGTAAATTATAAACCTGCTGAGGTATCCCTACTGGTAAATCTGCTTGGATTATTTATTCCACTTATCTCTACCAGTAGGGATAGGTGTACCACGCGACAAAAGGTACTAGCTATGCTAGCGCCATCTGGATATCAAAAACAAGTATCGACTTACTCAATGCTAACAAGAGATGCGATCGCAAGGTCGCGCTGGCGTTTTTAGTGTCTGCGAGTACTTTTTTTTTTTATACTAGCGACCCGCCCCGGCTTTGCAGAGTTTAGGTTTTATTATATACTAGCTGCGCCACGCGGTTTCACCCGCATACCTCCTTGAAGCAACCTACTTGGTAGCGACAGCAACCTCCTTTGACTTCGATGACAATTCCATCTCTTTTTCTGATGTAAGTATGTCAATGTTATAGACCTCAATTCTTGCCAATTCATACAAAATGTATGGGAAAATTATTTTTTCATAATTTTCCTTTCGGGAATTTTTCGATTTTAGCACTTATTCTGCTATTAGGGGTGGAGAGAAATCCAACAAATTATAGATCATGAAAATCGGCCCAGCCGACTTTGTTTAACATATATAGAATAATATATATATATATATATATATATATATATATATATATATAAACCTTCCATGGACCCGGGTATGTCCTAAAACTGCGACCAGAACAACCGGAGGATGGGCAGCAGCGTCCTATTAGTGCACGGT
This sequence comes from Agriopis leucophaearia, assembly GCA_949125355.1. NCBI lineage: Eukaryota > Metazoa > Arthropoda > Insecta > Lepidoptera > Geometridae > Agriopis > Agriopis leucophaearia. The sequence goes on from OX421275.1 coordinate 10,033,757, forward strand.
GAACGTACTGCGATCCCCAAGCTGCCTGCCAAGCGTAGCGATTATGGCAACACCCCTCTGAGAGGGAGGCCTTTGTTCAGCAGTGGACTTTAATGGCTGATAATGTGAAACCTTCCATGTCAAATTATCTAACTGATGATGGTGAAAACCACAGAAAAGTTATTTTTTTGTTTAAATTGGAACGGCTGTGAAGGCATTTTTGTAAAAAAATTGTTGTAGACACTTGCACCCATATAAAACCCATAGCAACTGTGCTAGCAACTGTGACGCGGAGTTCGACTCGTTGACATTAATAAGAATGTTCCATCAAGGTTCTGTCACAATACCTGGCGACAGATTTTCCTTCTCATTTCTGTTCTATTTACTTCTCTTTTCTGTGGTGAAAACCGCTTCAAAATTCGTTGCGTGGTTTAGGAAGAGCTAGCATTTACAAAAAGACTTGGAAAGCGAGTTTATTTTGTACTATAATAAGAATAAGTTTATTCAGTAAACATTACGCGATGACCTCGACGCGTTCCAAACCCAGTGGCCAATTTGATGGGTGATCGCACTGTCTGGAAATCGATGGGGGAGACCTTTGCCCAGGAGTGGGACAGCATAGGTATAAAAAAAAAGTTAACATTAGTACATAACAGTTTAAAGCGATCAGTGGCCCTAGTACGAACACTTGCGAAAAAGTATTCGTTCCGTAAACGATAGCAAAATGTATGAAAAATTGAACAGCACCTCTATCGGACGTAAAGGGAAATTGAATTTTTCATACATTTGCTATCGTTTACGGAACGAATACTTTTTCGCAAGTTCTCGTACTAGCTCCACTGTGATTCCTTTTAGCCAAAAAAACGCCTGTATTAGGAGTCCCTGCTCTTCCTTATTAGGACATCTTTAAATTATGTGTAATTGTGTGATGTGAGTACTATGTAGAGAAGGTTTGCTTTTATTTTTACGTTACAAAAGTTCAACAGTCTTGTTCATTTTCGCATGCTGTGTTCACAGTTTTTAGGATGGACGCTGAACGTTCTTTATACAATGTTAATTTGTAGTATTAATGGTGTCACATCCAATTAGTGAACCGAATAAAAAAAAAATAAAAAAAAGTTACTACATTTTTCATTAGACCTTTTTGTAACAAATCAAACAACTGTCCGATAGCTTACTGTTCTAGGAACGGTTATTGATCATCACGAGATCTGCGGTTCATATATATATTAGTGTGATGTGAGTTCACTTCCTGGGGCGGGGCGCAGGGCGGGGCGGAGCGCGAGGGCGGGCCCGCGGTCGCCGCCGGCGCACCCGCGCCGACCGGCCGCGCTCCAGCTGCGCCGCCACCAGCTCGGCGAGCGCGCCGCGCTCCGCCAACATCGACAGGAAGGTGCAGATGAAGTCGTCGTAGTTGTGAGTGCGACGACTGTCGTCCACCTGTCACCAACATTACTGATAACCTCATCATAATCACCTTAAGGTGAAACGTTTCACGTTAGGCGGAAAATTCAAATTTCAAACAGTTTTTTTGTTCTTGTAGCTAGGCCGAGTAATTATTGTAAACGATCATGATGTTTGCGAAAATTTATTATTATTATTTACAAACTCGCGTAAAGTTATTTATCTCCAATGCACATTATTACATACATTTGTTAATAAACAAATTTTTGCTGTTTCAAACGATTTATTGCCAAATGTAAGTAATATGGCGAGTAACTGATTAATAGCTGTACATGACAATGTAAATAACGACCAACAATTTTCGCAAACACTGTGCCATTTCACAATAATTACCCGGCCTAGCTATAAGGGCAAAAAAACTGTTTGAAATTTGAATTTCCCGCCAAACATGAAACGTATCACCTTAATAACTAGTTTTTTTGAAGTGAAAACTTCTTTAAGCGCGTTGAGCACTTTTTGGGTGAACAAAAACAAAAAGGGCGTCATCGTCACGCTGTACCATGTATTTTAAGCATCTCTTGTAGAATATGTGAATTACTACTTAAGTTTTCACTTTTGAGGTGCAGTCCTATGACTGATGTGTTTTTAACCGACTTCCTAAAAAGGAGGAGGTTCTCAATTCGACTGGTTTTTTTTTAAAATGTTTGTTACCTCAGTACTTTTGACTCGGTGAACCGATTTTGATGATTCTTGTTTTATTTGGAATCTGGTGCTTCCTGTGTGGTCCCTTTTAAATTTGGTCCAATTCTGAAATTTTTATGAAGTCGGTTTTTTTATATTGATAATTTAATGTAACAGTAGAATAATTATCAATATAAAAAAACGACTTGAGCGTGAGCCCGGCTCGCACTTGGCCGGTTTATATATATTTTCAGGGCAATTTAAATAAAAATAAAGAAATTTATTTATGTTTAAAAATATCTTTTTTATTAAAAATAGGATTGCGTTTGACCGCCAGGTTTGCGTTTGCAGTTTGGCGTTTTTTTTTTTTTTTAAATTAAAAATAGGCTTGCGTTTGACCACCAGGTTTGCGTTTGCAGTTTGGCGTTTTTTTTTAAATTAAAAATAGGCTTGCATTTGACCGCCAGCTCGCCTGATGTTAAGCGATGATGCGGTCTACGATGGAGCACGCTTGCCTAGAAGGACCCGATTCACTCGTGATTTGAAGACACCCAGATTTATTTGTTTATTTTTTTTTTGTTACCACAAACAAAAAATAAATTAAATACCTTATACATATCCCGCTTGTCATTTTCATCGTTGAGCGCCTGCTGGCACGCCTGCACCTCGCTCACAATGTTACTCATCAGGGCGTTCAGGTCTGAGTGAGCCAACAGCAGCTTGCTGTACTTGAGTGGCTGATCAGGACCCACCTCGCAACACACTAGTACCGACGAGTCGCCGCTTTTTAATAGAGCTGTTATTGATGTCGGGTATATCTGGAATTTAAAACGATTGATATAAAAAACACGGGAGTGGGTAGGGCCGATAGGGCCGAAAGGTTCTCGAATACCGGACCACGGACCGGTAATCGCAGCGTAGGACGTCCACTCACAAGATGGACAGACGACCTAAAAGAGATCGCAGGAAAACGCTGGATGCAGGCCGCTTCCAACCTGCCGTTTTGGAAATCGATGGGGGAGACCTATGTCCAGCAATGAACGTCTTATAGCTGAAATGATGATGATGATGATTATATTAAAAAACCTTTGATCATATATTTCTGTAGATACACTGTTGCCGCCTAAAAAATGGCACCGTCAGAACAAGGCATAAACACAATAATTAACGAATTTAAACAACACTTTACCGAATTTATGCTTTATTGGGCTTCATTTTTCAATACACTCTTTTCGACTGTGTTGTTTCAATTCTGATTTTACTAAACGTCGTCAAAGTTTATTGGGGACAATTGTATGTTCGGTTTTGCATGTAACTGTAGATATACAGAAATAAAGTATAGTTTGGGGTCAGATGACCATGTGTGCAATAATGTCCCAGATATTTATTTATTTATTATTTATTTAAATGATTGAAGAAAAAATACATATTTTTTGTACTGACTGCCCAAGGGTTTTTTTCGGGCGTATGTATGATTGTATTTTTTTAATGTTTCTATATTACCTCCTATTGCTCAAAACGGCTTGACCGATTTTGACAACTAAGGTGTCATATTAAGGATTCTTCTTTATGTCTGGAATTTTAGAGGCTGCAAAATAGTTTGCAGTCGACTTTTTGGTTTTTCGTATAATATTATTACTTGCTAGCTCGTGATTGTGTAGACCCCAACGTACAAGCAAATAGAAATATTTTAAAATGTAAAGAAAAATAAAGCATAAAATTTCCCGTATGTCGATTATTTGATAGCCATAAAAATGGCATGTTACTGTGTTACGTACATCTAGCACTGAGCTGTACTGAAAACTTCAAGAAATAGATTGCCAGATTACTAGCAAGGCCGCACCCAGCCACACTTTTATCCTGCCTGGACAGATTCCAAAATTATATAACTTGGGAATAGTTATTGACTTAGTTATTATATGTGTGTATCGTATAACAATTGTGTCAGGATTTTCATTCTAAAATTCATTCGGTATTTTTCAAAAAAATCTCTGGTTGAACTAGGCCCGGGGGGCGGGTCATGGGGATAATGACCCCCATGTCCCGCCCTGGATCCGCGCTTGATTACAGGACCGAGTTAGAGTGATTGTGCTGTAATATGATCATCATGTTTTATAAGACGAAAAAATATACTGCTTACTTCTCCTATAATTTGATGACTCGATTCTCTGGTAATAGTAATAAACTTCACTCCTGCACCTGGTTCTATTGGATCCACTGGAAAAAAAAAGACAACAAAGAAATAAAAATAAAAAAAATTGATAAAAACCCCTATTTGATAGCTCCTACCTATAAAATTAATTGGTTGTTAAAAATTACCGAACTCCGGTCTCCCCTTCTCCCAAATCAGTATTTCAATCGTAGTGTGGGTTCGATTCCCGCCTAGGACAAACATTCATGTGATGAACATTTGTGTTTGTTCTATGTCTGGGTATTATTATTTTATCTATTTATTTTTGTATGTATTTAAAATATATATGTACGTATATCAGTCTCTGGCAGCCATATTACAAGCTTTGCTTAGTTTGGGGTCAGATGACCGTGTGTGCAAAAAGTCTCATATATATATATTTATTTATTTATGAATGAATCACCCATCCAACGATCGAAGTTTGAATTGGCATGTACCTACCTAGAACTACACTCCTGTCTTGATGTGGCCTGTCGTTGGCACCTATTTCAATAGTAATTGGTAGGGTATAATCCATATCATACATCTGGACCTGTGCCGCGTCTAATGCATTCAGTATGTTTTCTTCACTAACCGGCACTATGTGCAGCACATTTTCATTACTTTCTTGCAGTTGTCCTTGTTCTGAAATGCAAATGAAAGAGTTTATTGGCTTTAATGATAAAAAAATTGTACATTTGCTCCCGCCAGCCTACTCAAACCAGCCAGCCTAGCTAAACTGTTCTACCCTTATGACACCAGGTGTTGTGGTCCAATACCACAACTGGACTTGTTGTTGACTTTCTTCAAGGACTCCTGACTTAATTCTTATATCTTCTGTGGCCTTGGCGGTTGTTGGCTGTTACAGTTCCAAGTCATGATCATACTAATATTATAAATGCGAAAGTAACTCTGTCCGTCTGTCTGTTTGCTACATAATCACGGCTAAACGGCTTATCCGACCTCGATAAAATTTTGCGAGGCAATAGTATGTATTATGAGGACAGACATAGGCAATTTTTTTCCGAAGAAATCGCGAACGAAGTCTCGGGTACAGCTAGTTAATTTATAAAAATCCTTGAAGAATGATATTGGCCATTTGTACTTTAATTTTGAAATTATATTTTAAAGAAACATGAATTAATTGTTATCACAGCAGCTACGATTAAAAATACAGCATTACATGAAAAGGTGGTAAGCTTTAGAGGTCAATAAAATCATTTATTTATTTATTTATTTATTGTCATTAGTACGGCTTAAACCAATTACACTAATTACACATTATCAAGTCCAAATAAGAATACAATTAATTAATATAATGATCAACCCTTATCACAATGGAAAATCAGCTGTTCCATGCATTTTGTTCAGAGTATGATGCAATAAAACAAGGTCTGATATTTCAGAAGTTACATAAATCTTTTTCACTGTCTATTTGCCACTCCACCACTAAACACAGAAATCAGGAAACAAATCGGTTAATAATTTATGAATTAAAATACAAAAAGTACTTCAATGATAATTCTGTTTGTCGGCTCAAGGGAAGAAATTTAATTGAAACATGAATTTAATATATTAAACATCGATGACGTACGCTTGTGTCATCTACGTGACCTTTGTGTCTTAGAATATCATACCTGGCGGAGTAAATTATTATACCATGGTTGAGAGGGAAGGACATATTTATGTTGAACAGCTGAGTTTTTAATAAACGCATGTCATGTATTGTTTTCTGTTTCAAGCACATGTTAAATCATCAGTAAAGTGTACTGACATTCTTATTGGATCTTCATAAAGAATACGAGTATATATTACCTGAAAGTTCCCTAGTTTTAGCCAGCAAGTGCCTCATGTGTTTTCCAATCTTAGATATGGCTTCTTTTACTCTCTTTTGGTTTAGCTCGAGTGCTGACAGTCTGTGAGTAATAGCAATTCTTCTGTCTGGCACAACTGCCATCAGATTGAATCTGAAATACAATACTAAGCATGACAAGGTTCACTCTTGCTTTTATCCCTTACAGAACAGAGGAGTTATATATTGAGGGTATGCATTTGGGGACAGTGGTTGTGTGTGGGTGTTGGTTACCATTTTTCTCCAAAACGGTTGGACCAATTTAAATGTTTTTTTAATACATATATTAGGAAACAGGTTTCGTTAAGGTGGTTCTTAACTATATTTGATCAAAATCTATCCAGCTGTTTAGAAATTATGAACTCTTTCTCAAATTTATCACAGGTTTATTTGAATATTAATGAAAACACTTTTTTGTAAATATGTTTTAATTTAGGTGAGCGTTTATTTAAAATATTAGAAGCCTAGGCGTAGCGCGAAAACGCGGAGGTAAAATTTTAATCCTATACCCTACCCTAGCCTATAAATGTGCTTAGTACCCGTTGCAGGCAATACGTTTGAAGGGTTGACTTTGCCAGAGCGAGCAGCTTGGTAATTTGTAGTGAGAACAATAAAGAGTTTATCTATGTATCTTGGATGCTGCCATGACTTTGGTGTTGAGTCTAACCTTATATCATGCACTTGTTCCCCTGCATCCCTGCCCAGTCGTCCAGCCATGACTCTTCTGAACTTGTCAGTCCAGCCCTCATCGGTGGCCCAGGGCCCATGGTCTGTGGGGTATGGCTTCAGACCGTCCAGTTCAAACAAGTGTCCATTTATGGGAACAAAGCTAACAAAGTGATATGCTTCACCTGGAATTGAGATTAGAAAACTTCAATTAAAATATTTTTAATAATTGAATTTAAGTCTTGTACTTATTTATTTTCTGTCTTATATCAAACTTTTTTTTACAATATTTAACTATCCTCACTTGCTACATAATCACGGCTAAACGGCTTAACCGATCCCGATAAAATTTTGCGAGTTAGTATGTATCATGAGGACGGACACAAGCAATTTTTTCTGAAGAAATTGCGGACTAAGTTGCGGGTACAGCTAGTTTAACTTTAAAATATAAACATCATTAAAAACCTAAACCTAGAGTGCCTCTGGCAGCAGAGCAAGGCTCAAGCTAACGTTGGTTGGGGCTACAGACAGGAAACCTTCTGACAATGCGTGCAATGTCGAGGTACTGCCTCCTGTATTTGACCCTTGATCTGATAAAAAATTTCAGAATGTGAGGTGTAATAACAATAGGAAGTGTAATAACAAAATAACAAATGTAATAACAAAAGTTGGAAATCGGAATAGAACCTCCATAACATTCCTAGTTAGATCATCACCTCAGATCAAATAGAAAATACAGATGAATTACGGCATACTGCCAAAGTGAAGCCAAAATCGCTTCCAAAACTATGTGAATTCCCAGTATATATATACAGACTCACGCACACATCCGCATACAAACCTACGTGAATTTCATACTGAAATCGTCAAACGACTACGCACACATGTTCAAAGAGTGGCTTCAATTTTTGTGTTCACCGTAATCCATCTGGCTCTTTTTATTTGATCTATCTGAGAGTTATAATAAACATTTGTTTGTTTGCAATGTTATGATAGACAGCGAAACTTTGTTTTGTAAGATTTAATATTCAGACTCAGTGATTTAATATCTTGAAAAATGAGAAAACACTTGACTGATTTGCAGATAGACAGCGGAATTTAATTTTAAATTTGTGCACCTACTATCCCAAAATTGTATATCTACACTAATATTATAAAGAGGAAAGATTTGTACCTATTTTTGTATGTTTGTATGTTTGTAATGAATAGGCTCCGAAACTACTGAACCGATTTGAACAATTCTTTCACTGTTGGGAAGCTACACTATCCCCGGGTGACATAGGATATATTATATTTTGTAGCGAGGCCGAAGGCCGAGCTTACACTCGTGCGAAGCCGGGGCGGACGGCTAGTTATATATATTTTAATTGTATTAACATAGCTACAATGTAACACAGTACAAATCCTTTTTATCACTAAACAAAATAAAACTGACCTGTGAAGCGGCCGGTGGACACTCCAGCATTCTTATCAGTCTTTTTCCGAGCCTGCGGAATAGCATGTGAGTTATGAGCACAAGCTAGCTCTGGGGTGTTACCAATTGCCCAACCTTTATTCTCAGGGTTCATGCCTAGTGTGTGATGCTGTAAATAATGTGATATTAATATTTTATTAAAGTGGAATATGGATATTAATTACATGACAAATAAGGATGAGTAAATCGTGTAAGAGGACTGACTTTGAGCCTGCTCAATGTTTCTCCCAGATGAAGATTAGGGCAGTTCAGAAGTATTGAAAGTAAGGCATGAGTAGCGCAACTGTTCGGCACCATCTGCTGTGCGAAGAAAATGTTATTAATCGTTTCTTCATCTCTCACATAGCTCTCGATTTGTTCCACGAACTTCCTACGAGAGCGCCTCTCCTCTATCCACCTGAACAGGAATATAAACCCATACACCGGGCTCTCGAGGGGCTTGTGCAAGTCATATATCTCCTCAACTTCCACTCCTTTTACTCCAAAATTTTCCAACAACAATGTAAACAAGCCTGGGTCACTTTCCAGTTCGAGCCATCCTTCTGATAGGCTGTTTAGCTCTACCGGCATATTTTTCATAGAAGTATTTTATTATTTACTTGTTTTCACGAGTATAAGACAGAAATTTCAAATTATTTTATCTTATTCATATTTCAGTTTCCGAAAACAACAAATATATACTCTGCGATTCATAGATTGCATATATGAATGATGAATGAACAACAATATAATACATGAATAATATATTATATGTATATACTGACCACAGAGTAGGTACTGACTGTGTTGTTTTTTTTTCTGTGAGTTTCTTCCAAGGGTTTTTCTGTTGATTGCGTTCTCTGATTTTGGCGTCGCACTTCTTGTACATTTGCTAGTGTCATGTATTGAAATTTGATTAAAATAATGAAAAAATATTGAAATGTCGTCAAACAAATAACCAGTCATAGTCAGAGTTAAGCAATGTAAGTCAAAGTCATGCCCAAGTAAACTGGAGACTTTACAAGAAGCTTCTGAGGAGTTTTGAAAAAAAGACATGTTTCATCGCGTTATATCATTTACCCACACTGACAAGTGATATAATGGGGCGAAACTGTTTTCGCGTTGAAACCAAAACTCTGTCAAAGAAGAGCCTCTAGTGAAGTCTCCAGATGGGCTCAGAAAAGATAAATAAATGGAAGCGTTATATCTACTATTTCCCCTCTGGCATTTACAAAACCCTTGGTCGTCCATTTGATCACATCATTTGCTATTGTTAGAACTAGTAAGAATATGTCAGTGTTTTGCAATACGTGTTACCTCACCCCCTTCAGTTATTGCAGACTTTTTTCGGTATTAGCTCGAATTTAAAGGCAGATCCAAACTATATATTATCCACAGACAGTGATATTATCAAAGGATAAGGGCGATAAATAAAAAAAAACTGATTTCACTGACGGTTAAAACCTCTGTTACCATAGATATTATTGTAAATGAATGAACGATACGAAACTGGTTTGATCGTCTAAAAACAGCATAAGTAAAGGTTGAAAAATTAATAGACAAGAGTGACAACTTATTTGCAGTCTATGATTTAACTATACCGGGAAACTTAAAATTATATTTTGGTAAATATCAGAAGCCTAAGTACCAATTTCCACGTATCTTCAAAAATCACGAACTGCCATACAAACTTTCATGTCCTATATTTAACCTAAGGGGGTTAAAAAGGGGATGAACGTTCGTAATGCTTGAAGTTCGAATCGTGGATGTTGTTAGGTACGTATTTAGGCTTTATGTTTTTTTTTCATGATGATGATAACAATGATATCCCTGAATATTTCCACTGTCTAACCAACCAGTCACCCAGTAGGTAGGTATAAGGAACACTGTACAAAATTTCATGCTTCTAGTCCCAGCGGTTTAACTGTGAGTTTTTTGTAAGAGAATGCGAATGAATTTCAGATTTTTATCAAGTAGGTAGATTGAGAGTGAGGCAAAGAGAAGAATACAGCTGGGCTGAGCAGCGTTCGGAAAACTACGTCGAGTGTTCTAGTCAGCTGTCACCTATCCGTTAAAGTTCGTTTTACCTGCCATGACCTACAGTGCTGAAACGTGGACACTTACAGTTGGAGCGGTCCACGGTTCAAGGTTGCTCAGGGAGCTATATATGGAGAGAGCTATGCTGAGAGATGGTATCTCCCGCCGCTACTTTGACGCGGCGCCTCATCACCCAAATCCTCTTGTAGTTAAAGCTTCCAACTACTCAACAGACGTGACAGACCCTCCTCCTCTCCGTAGACATCCCTAGAGACATCTTGGGCGACCCGGACGACCCCATCGCCGTCGTCACAGCGGCGGCGCTGGGGTCGCCCGATCCGACTGCTCCTAGCAATAGGAAATATTCAGTTTTTGGTACAGGCGTCGGTTACCAGAGGCACACACACACACAGCGATCCCGCCGGCGGGATCGTAGACCCTCGGGATCTGTTAGAAGATCGGTTAAATTCTCTCCAAATAATCACTCAGTTCAACAAACCGCTAGGGCTCCAGGGCACACCCCTTCTGGGGTGCCTGGGCAAGTCTGATTCCCACCCCCGGCGACGGCCCAAGCCGAGGTTCGTACCTTCGAGGTGCCCTAGTGCTAGTCGCCCAAAAACTTAAACCATCAAGTTATGCCGAACGCACTCTGCGTTCGCTAACTAGTCCGGTCCATCTGTAGAGGCCAAAAGGCCAACATTACAAGTCAATATAAAAAAAAAAAAAATGAGAGATGGTATCCGGAATGAAGTTAGATTCGCTAGAGAACCAGTCACCGATATATCTCAGCGTATGAGCAAGCTGAAATGGCAGTGGACTGGTCATGATGATGATTAGGTAGCTGGAGATGCCTTCATACATTTTCTAATGTAATTCTTTATTTTTATTGATGGATGTTCCATTTTTGTCCTGTATTCCTGTATTAAGCATAATTTATTAGGGTATAGGTATAAGTAAAAAACCATTATGAATTCTCTCAACAACATTTATTTTCTATGTACACTCATGGCGTCCATAATATTGTAGGTACAATAATAAATGCACAACTTCAGCATTGTAAAATCGTAAAGATTTTTGCAGGCACGCTCTATGTATAAAGTAATCAGTTAATTATCAAGCACTCATTCTTTAATTAAGTATTACAATATGTTAGGTTTGGTCCCAATTTATATGTCCACATAAAAGCTCGCGGGTTTGTTTTATATCAAGAATCTTTATGTTCGAATGTTTGATAAAAAATAATCAGTTTTCGTTTACTTTCTGATATATGATAACAAGTTTCTGAATTTAATTTATTTAGTTCTGTAAATTCGAATCTTCTGCCGTTCCATGCGGCTAGTTTCCGTCACTACATTATGTTGTTAGTTCACTTTGAAGGGTCTAATGTATTCCACTATTAGAGATAATAACAATTAACCACATCGTTACTGATGCGTCATTAATAGAGATCGTAAAAACACAGTAGATAAATCCATACCTAATATCTACTGCGGTCTAGTTGTGCAATCAGAATGTGTAGGTAAAAATAGAACTATACAATTTTTATGCATGCCCGTGCCTATAGAAACATTTAAGTAAACACGCGTTAAGTTATATTCGTTAAGTTCAAGACTAGAATAACTGTACGGATACAATATAAGCTACAATATGATGGCAGGTACTATATATCTTCTATTTATACAAAATACTCTGTTGGTAATCAAATAGGTAAGATTTAAATGAATTGCTACAACACTACCTGCCTCAACTAGTTACTGTGCCTTTACAAAAAGTTATTCTGGGCAATGTTACAAATTATAATAACAACATCAAACTAGCTATACTTAAGATTAATAAAGTCCCATTAAGATGCTAACATGTCCAGCGATGGAAAAACAACATAGTATAAATGGCACAGCTATAACTAGGTGTTGTTTTTTTTAAATACAAAATTGCCAAAAGATATGTAACACGATCTTTGATAATGAACTGTGACTTAACATCTACTCAATCGTAACCATTGTAAGTGCTCTGTTAGAACACACAATTTTCAAGTTCAATGGAAGAGATTTTTAACTTATAACTACGCAATATTTTATACAAAATCATATTTTACAAAATCTATTATGTACAGAACAGGTATAAGTAACTAACATCCTTCCTATATCACATAAGTACGCATCGCTCTACTTATCGACAATCTACCGACTAAATTTAAACATAACGATCGTTTCATGTATGGATATGTACGCAGAAATATAAATATAATACCGTAGCATTGTCGACGCGTCGACAACGTGGTCTATAACGAGTCTCATCACATGAAACAGCAGTCGACTGAAAGTGCCGGTCCCGGCGGAGCTTTCACCTGATGGCGTGCGTCGGGTTGTAGGGCGGAGGCGGCGTCTTCGGGACTTGCGAGCGGTGTACCGGGGCTACAGTGATGGGCATGACAGGCAGCTCGTCGGGCTGGCCGGGCATTACAGTGTCGGGCAGCATCGGCGCCGGGCGCGCGGGCTCGAGCCGCGTGCTGCTCGTGGCTGCCAGCAGCCGCGCCGGGTTCAGTTTGATGGCGTCGTCGTATGTCGGCGGTGCGCCGGCAACGCTGTCGTAGTCAGGCGGCTTCTGCTGCATCGTCTCGTCGTCCGGCATTGAAATCACGTGGATTGGGTCGTCGATCTGAAACACATAAATGCACCGTTAGAACTGAAGCGAAGTGTCAGATCATGCACAAAGACGGTGGGCAATGAGGACTTTGTTCTCACCATGACGTCCAATAAGAACCAATGGGCTAATTTAGCTAGTTGCTGTGATATCGCGAGAGGTCAATTGTCACATCGGCTTTGGCAATTGTTTTATGCGTCAAGGGCAATTAATTTCATCACGATCGCTTTCTGTCGCGGAGGTTAAGACTGCTATGGGATTACGGCGAGAGCGACCGTTCATACAATTCATCGATTTCGCAATCACAAACTGGACCGCACTCCGTTAGCTTTATTGTTTGGTTAACTGGATATTGGTCCGATTTAGACCGCTTTCATCCATTTGTGGAGTTTAATGACCTTTTAACGAAAAATTTACGTTCCGTGATAAAATCTTCGTTTTAATTAGCAAGCTAAGCAGATATAGTGAAGTACAGTCTACAGGCGAGTTGGTGGTCAAACGCGGACTTATTCGCGTTAAAAAAAAAAAAAAAAAAAATTATACAGTCTCATTATTGACAATCAGATAATAATTAAGAAAAATAACTTCATAGGCTTAATCTAGCACCAAATTTCACATAACTTTGATCAGCCAGACCTTGAAGAAAAAAACATTTTTTGTTTGATTTTGTAACGTAGGTATACCTTACATTAGTTGCGTATCATCAAGGATAAATATGCCGCCAACTGAAAACTCAAATAAAAAATAAATTGCAAAAAAAGTCGGCACGTCCTTGATTATGCGATAGTATCGTCGGGGATGACAAAATACAAAAAAAAATATGTTTTGAAGTTCTGGTTGATAAAAATTATATGAAAATTAATAGGAACACTGCTTTACGACCTCAAGGGCAATTTCTATACATTATAACAAAGAACCTTTGTACTTAGTTCACTAGCTTGTATACTTGTATACTAGCTGCGTTCAGGGATAAAAACCACGTTGGCATTCCCTCAGGAGCCAATGTACATTTTTGGCCCGGGACAAAAAGTATAATAATTCCCTCCAACTATCTTTATGCAAAAATAATATCAATTTGTTACTCCGAGGCTGCGTTAAAGAGGAACACACAAAAACTTAGTATTTATAAAAAGAGTATTAAATACTGACCTGGTGAGTATCAGGCGAGGCACGGTCCGCTTGCGGTTGGCGCGCCGGCGACTGCAGCCAGCAGCACATGGCAGCGCAGATCAGCAGCGCACCCGCCACAATGCACGCCACTCCCACGTATCTCACGGGCTCCGCGTAGTCCTCCGCCAGGCCCAGCCAGTTGATGAGTGCTCCGGCGCATAGCAGCACCATGCCGTACCTGTACGGCCTCTGTGACTGTCTGCCTTCGTCTAGGGACATGCCTGAAAACAACGCAGAAACAAAACTGTTAGGTGACTTCATCAAACGACTTCTATATAATTATCAATTTCCGACTTCAAAATTAGTTAAATACGCAATTTCGGTTACTTGGATGAAGTAATCGAATTTTCCAGTTTTTTGATCTAAAAGCCAAACCACTGAACTGATAATAATGAAAGTTCTATGGGATCAATCACCCTTTCAAATAATTTCATCAAAGAATTTTCCAAATCGGTTGGTAAATAACGGAGTTCTGAGGTAAGAAACATTTAAAAAAACGAATTGAGAACCCTTCTTTCCTATTTTGAAGTCGGTTAAAAGTGAAGTTCTCAATTCGACTGTGTTTTTTTTTGTGTTCATATCCCTAGGGACCATTTAAATTTGAAGAATATATTTCTTACGTTTATGAGATTTTTCGTAAGTACATTCAGTTATCCTAACCCTAAATATTATAAAAGCGAATGTAACTCTGTCTCTCTGGATGTTTTTTTAGATTTTCGCGACTAAACGACTAAGCCAATCATAACGAAATTTGGTAGGAAGATAGTGTACATCATGAGGACGGACATTGGATACTTTTTCCCCAAAACATACGGAAAAATTGGGAAACCGCGGGGTTCATTTTTTAGTTATTTATATCTTCAGATATGTTGATATGCGCAAGCGAGATATAGTGAACGCTCGTGACATAGGTCATAATAATTAAGAACATGCAATTAATGAAAATCTAACATATTTTTATGCTTTTTTTTCGATATCATACTAATTTTTTTCGCTTAGTCGTGATGTTAAAAAGGTCGTCTACGCGTCTGTGATGCCTGTGGTGTTACAAGTATCCATAGGCCATGGTGATTGCTTACCATTTATCAAACACTCCGTTTGCTTATTTACCAACTATAGGTAAATATAAGTAAAATAACTTCCTTGCTGCTGTACTCAGGCCTCGATGTGGCACAAAGTACCAAGGCTTTTGTCCAACAGAAAAACACGTTCAGCACGTAGGTTGAGATATTCGTGATTACAAAGAACAATTAGCAGGTAACCAATTACGCTTCCCATATTTGCATGATTCAATTGAATCTGTGGGTGGTAAAGATGGACATTGAGTAGGTAGAGAAGTAGGTGAAGCCTGTTTTACACTGTGCACCTTATAAGTAAGTAAAGCGTGACTCGGCCTACTCGATCAAGCACATCACCAACTGCCTTTTGCATAGTCATAAACCAATTTCACTTTTCCCATTGAGTATAGATAGTATGGTTACAAGCGGTCGGTGCACGTTAGAATGAAGCTATCAAAACCGGGAAAATGTAGTTTACTGGGCCAGCAGTAACGGGATTTTGTATACACAAAACGTTGATCAAAAAAGAAAGTTGGGAAAGTGTACAATTAGACGACAAATAAGGTAATTTGTGTCGTGTTTGTGTGAACTAGCGAATGGTATGTTGGTGAAAAGTATCGTAATTGCGAGGAAGGTCGCACTCGCAGACCATTGTGTTTCTGAGCGCTATCTCGGAGCGCATTAAGACGAGTAATTGCAGAAGTAATGGCGGGTCGTCATGCCGATCGAGGTTGGTATAAGACAATGGAGTCTCAGGATATGTGGGTCAAGTTCGCGGAGTACGGTCGAGTGGCGCCGGTTGGCCGCCTTCGGTCACGCGTCTCCAACACTAGTGAATAACACTTTAAGGATTAGATATATACACACCTACTGCATAGCAGTTTATAATCACAGAGCTTTCAACGGAATTCAAACAATCAACAACATTAGTTTTGGGCACGATCAAACGTGGGGTCTATAAAACCTGTCCGTAACTAGTCCGGGACGAAATCAACTCTGTAGTAGAGATCTTTCATTCTAAATGTGCACGCCCCTCCACCGTATTTTTGTAGTAGATATTTTGTATGCTTATTGTGTGATGGAGTGTGCACATTTATAATGAAAAATCTTTACTCTAGTGATGAACGACGCAAATTAATGAAAGGAAATAAGGAGAAGCATGATGAGCATGGGACCCGGGTATGTCCTAAAACTGCGACCAGAACCACCGGAGGATGGGCAGCAGCGTCCTAATAGTACACGTTGAACGTACTGCGATCCCCAAGCCGCCTGCCAAGCGTGTGGATTATGGCAACACACCTCTATGAGGGAGGCCTTTGTCCAACAGTGGACGTTAATTGGCTGATGATGTGTGTATGATGAGTTTGACTGGGCACCTACACACTTACATGAGCATTGAAGTTAAATACTTTTAACGGATTATATCGCGTGTATTTTCCATTATTTTAAATACGTATTTAAATATGACCACAAAAAAAATCCATTTATTCTGTGCATTATAAAAATATGAAAACAAAAAACTGTTCTAAATATTATAAAAAATATTTACGTCGTAAAATGGCCGAAGCACATTTTTCAAAAGTAGACAGTCATTTTACAGACAAATCATTACTTACATGAGCGATTTTGTCCTCTAGTAAAAGAGTCGTACATAAACGGATAAATCAATATCCAGGCCATATTTTACAGGTATTATGTAATTTAATAATGTTTTTATCACAGATCACGCGTTACCTAAGTATTGAGTTTTATACTCTACGCGCACCGATTTACCTAGTTTGGTAAGAACCGTAAAAAACTGACTAAAGCGCACGTAACATGTCGTGTTCTGAACCAAACTAAAGAAACTAGGATAATATTTCTCAATTTCAAGCACATAACGTAATCTTTCTATCTTATCGATTGCGAACTCTAGAAGAATCATCCGATATAGGTAGCCCATGACAGGTCAAATAATTTTCAGACAAAAAAAACTTGACATTGCAATGATAAGAGAAGTGAAAAGTTAACACGTAATAAATTCCTTCTTAATATTGTTGATGTATTGTTTACGTGATACGTCTACGTGTACCGGGCTTAGAGCAACGCGGTCACCAACTCGCGGGCGACCCGGAGAGGAGACGCCATAGCGCTTTCAACCGATATACATATTTTTCTGTTATTTACTGCGGGAAGATCCACGCACAAACTAAAACTTCGTTCCTCATCAGCCAGAAGGCGTCCACTGCTGAACATAGGCCTCCTCCTTTAACCTCCACACTGAACAATCCTGCCATCTGCATCCACTGGATGCTCGCGACTCCCACAATGTCGTCGGTCTATCTAGTGGGAGGCCTAGCTACACTTCGTTATACTCCATAAATGCACGGATTTCTAAATCTTAGCATTAAATCAAATTTATCAACATTCTATACACACATCTAATATTGTACTGTACGTGTATAAATGCATGGGTCGCGTGGAGCAGCACTTTAACAGAGGAGAATGCCTGTGCTTTGCGACGTTCCGGATTACTCTAATCTAAGATTGGGACTTACTACGATGCATGCTTTTTAAAAACATAAAACAAAATATTTCGATAACGTGTAATTTTCGTGTTGATATTTTATAGGATGGCGGAGGAGATCGAAAAAACGTTTTTTTTTTTTATAATGTATCATCCGACAAAATTAAACATATGAACATAAATAATATTTAAATATAAAAAAAGCAAAGGATATAGCTCTGGCCGATGAGCGCGGCTTTTCCTTTCTCTATCTAATTTTTATTTCTGGTCTGACTGAAAGCTTCTACCTATTGTAAACTAATCTTTGGGTAGGTTTCAGTGCGTATTATGATAATTATCTGCGATTTAGTCAGGCCACCCCCGGTAACACTTGTAAGCGGTCCGTCGCCTCGTAGGGCTTCGCCACGCCACCACCGCCCGCCGGCCGTCGCTGGTTTCGTTAAAGCGATAATATTCCTTAAATGGATTAAACCCACACGCCAGCATCGTGTATATCAGGTGTGTTTTGTAACTAGCACTGAAATCAGTTTAAAAAAATACTGGAAACGTCAAAATTTTTGCTGGAGGACCTAAACATGGCTTAATTACTGTATTCTCTACCTTTTGGATATATATACTTAGATCTATACAAGAGTATATTCAGACAAACAAGGTAGATATGGTAAGGTAGCAGGTGCGAACGCATCTGGCCTAAATCAGACTAGATGCTTTTAGTCGAACTCACCCTACAGATGACCTTGCCGCCCTCTTTTTGCATGTGGACTATCCGTTAGTCCATTGGTGTCGCTACAAGTTCTTAGTGTGTGTGAAAAATGAGTAAGTGTGCTGTACATACAGTTTTTGCGTTTAGTAGTTTAGCAGTATAGTGAAAAAAGCGGGTGAAACACGGTGACATTTGAATACGACCGATAAATTGTACTAAGGCATAGATACCTTATTTGTCTGATATGAGGATCTACCCAATTAACTCGTAAACTTAAGACAATCAATGCTTTTTCCTGGCTAAATAGTAAAAATCAATGCAAGTACATGTAGGTATAGTATAGGTAGGTGCCCTCATGATCTTATCTCACCTACTTATTGAGATTAGCTATTTTGTAAATATTTTTGAGCTCTTGTTTTTTTTTCATGATAATAACTGAGAAATGCAGATAACTCATAAATGCTATGTAAACAAACAAATTATGTTGTTAACAAAGGTATTTTTTGCAAACCTGAGAATAATAGAGATTTCACGATCTTATCGAATGGATACCAAAAATATCGACATCGCGTTAATAAAATCTGGAAATAGAACGTGACGGTGTTATTCATTTCTCGACTATATGCATGTGTTTGTATTTTCGAAATACATATCTACCTATTGGTGGTACCAAAGTACCAAATTATGTATATACTATACATAATACATATATATCATCCACCAGCACCGATTAACAGCCGGTATTATTGTATTGTATCGTTCGCGCAAAACTTTATGAGCCCTCTGAAGTTAGGCGCGAGGCCTCCCCGACGCCCAGTAAAGTCCCTCGGATACCTTTAATATGCGTACTGCGCAGCCACTGGGCCTAACTTCAGAGGGCTCATAAAGTTTTGCGCGAACGATATTATGCTGAGTTGGAGGCGATTTGTGACTTTTTAACCGACTTCGAAAAAGGAGGAGGAGAAAGTTTTTTTATGTTTGTTGCCACAGTTCTTTTGACTGGTTGAACAGATTTTGATGTTTTTTTTTATTTGAAAGCTGGTGCTTCCCATTTGGTCCCATTTCAATTTGGTCCAGTCGGTTTTTTATATCGTGAATTATTTACCTATACGATAGGTGCTGTCTTGTAGGTAGGTAGGTCCCAACGTTTTTTGTGATTGTTTCTCACGATAATTTGTAAGGCTAGGCTGTACAATCTAATAGCCACCAAATCTCAAGGTATGACTGATTGTGGAAACCTCTGTTTTTTAGGGTTTCGTACCCAATGGGTGAAAACGAGATTCTATTAATACTAAGCCTACGCTATCTGTCTGTCTGTCCTACCTTTTAACGGTTGTATCTTTCGAGCCGTAATAGTTAGCCAGTTGAAATTTCCACTGAATATATGTTACGGCAGATGAAATAACAAATAATAATGAAGTCAAAAAGTAAAAACCAAAGCCCATACTATGTATTTTTGTATTTGCTCTAGTGTAAAAACGGTAATACGTACAAGCGTCAAACTTGGCATGAATCAAACTCTCAAGTAAAACAACAAATAACAAATACTGACCAAGTGCGAGTCGGTGACATATTTCTGTTCAAGCAACGTCGGGCGTGCTCGGAACTTGGATCGGTGACCGCCTGGGCGTGCTGTTGCCTTTTTGCATTACTTTTATGTACTTCAGTAGTTTATTGGTGATTAACAACATATGTGGTGGTAAGGAACCCTCAGTGCACGAGCCCAACTCGCACTTTGCCGGTTTTTTACACGAGTCATTATTCCTTGTCATTGTCTCAGTTGTAGGTCAAATACTAATAACGTAGTAGACGTAGTAGGTAATTGATCAGATGATTTTGTGCCCTTCAATACAAATCACTGGTAATTAAGTAGGCTGTATAAGTTTTATGACAATTGAACGGTTGCATGTTTAGTTAGAAGGTAACGTTAACAATGAATTGATGACCGTAGACCTTCAGGCATCGTTACTAACTGATCACACGGATCTCATCACATGTATGCGGTCAGTTAGTGAAACGCGGAATAGATACATTTTCGCACCAATTACATAATTATCATGCGATCTCAACGTAAAGTAAAGCATTATCTCTTAAGGGATATAAAGTTATATGAAACTCCCTAGGGAATAAAGTGATTTGTCAAATTCGTGTGGAAACTCGTGGAAAACTCTAAGTAAAAAATGGCCATATGGCATTGTAAAGAGGTTTGTTCGAAAATCGAACTGGCCACCATAAGCAGAACTCAAAAAAGTGCGTTTACAAAGAATGTGAAACAAAATACGATGTTTGGCCTGGCTTTTTATTGTCTAGCAGAAGGTGTGAAAAGTAGAGTATGCTTCTCTGGAATAAAGCCTGTCTTCGTCTTGGGCAGCTTGAACCCCTCGCTTCACTCTGGACTCTATATAACTCTAGAATCCCCCGTTATGCTCAGGGTTCAATATGCCGCCCGCGACGTAAGACACTGCTTTATTCTCTTAGTGCATAATCTACTATACATGTTTCGTCAACTGAGCACACGAGAACTTTTGCGTATATTCAAATGGTGAAACTTTTTTTTTATCGCGAATAAGTCCGCCTTTGACCACCAACTCGCCTGTTGGTAAGCGACGATGTAACTAAAAATAAATT
This sequence comes from Agriopis leucophaearia, assembly GCA_949125355.1. Classification (NCBI taxonomy): domain Eukaryota; kingdom Metazoa; phylum Arthropoda; class Insecta; order Lepidoptera; family Geometridae; genus Agriopis; species Agriopis leucophaearia. The sequence goes on from OX421275.1 coordinate 10,054,707, forward strand.
ACTTTTCGTTTTCACCAGCTGATCATGAGATTGAATTCAACCTAAATTCTTTGGAAAGTAAAGTCACAGAGAAAACCACATATAATTGAAATAGTTTACCTATTCAAAACATTGGATGTCTGAAATTGATTTCATAAAAGGAAATAAAACTTATTTTCTAAGTTTGATGTAGTTAGATTCGTCGCTTATTTTAAACTAGCGACCCACCCCGGCTTCGCACGGGTATATGTTTTATTATATATATATAAACCTTCCGTGAAAAATTATCTAACTGATAGTGAAAAGCGCATCAAAATACGTTGGGTAGTTTTAAAGACACAACTGTAAACACCGCTAAAAGTCCCTTAAACGTCGATGTCGTAGGCGTGTTTGAATTGCTTTTACTTATTTACCTATATATGTAAATTTAATAATTCGACATTCTTCCACATCTAAAATATCTCCACGACTTTGCTATCTCCTCTATTTTGCTGAAAGGTTAATGGCTCATACATGTTTTTCTCTTTATCTTTGGGGCAATTTGGTCTATTTTAAAGATTGTTTTGGGACATACATTTTGCGTTTCTCTAGGTATATAAAATTGTGACAATACTGAAAATGATGTCGTCGGTCGGCAGTGACCGCAAAGTTCAGTGAACCGACGCGAAAAAGTCGACTATTTTAAACCAAGACCACATTATCCAAAAATATCAATAAGTACGGACTACGGAACGTGTCGATTCGCAGACACGTATTTACACCAAAACAACTTTGGCACGGTTGTTTTAACAATAACATATCATGTACCTATTTGCATATCGTGTTTTTTTACAGTTAGTAGGTACTACATACTTAATTCTTTGTTCAAAATTATTCCTATCGAATAATAATATTGACAAAAATTATTAATTAAAAATTACCCAGATTCCAAGGGGCTAAATGAGACCCCGACCCCTGGCTTGCCTTAACCGGCCGTCCGGGGGTTGAAACCGCAAGAGCTAAAAACCTAAGCTCCAGGGTGGAGGTGTTAAAGGGCATAACGCCGCGAGTAGCTCTTAGTAAAAGTGCGGCACACTTCTCGACACCCTAAGCCACCCATCCACGCCAATGTTGCCCCTCCGGTGCCAATATGCAGCAGCCTTTATAGGGGTCCAGGGGGTAGTCCATTTAGTGGGTGGCAAGTCATCACCTGCCTAAATATATTATGAGATGGGACAGGATAAGGCAGTTTCTGTTTCTCATCCCATAGATCTGTTCTCTTATCCACAAGTTGTTCACCTCAATAGCCCAAACTTTTTAAATCCTATACTGTAATAGTTTGAATAGTTTGTTTTCATATTCCATTTTATACACATTTCAAAATTGTATTTGTCCAGGCGAGACCCGATGCTAAGAGAAATAAAATGATAAAAAAAGAATAAATAAATTTGGGGTATAATAATTATATCTTCTACTTTTAAAGGTGCATCTATTTTTATTTCGGTAACTTGAATAACATTATTAAATTAACATTTATTAAATTGACTTGGAGCAAGGACGGCTTGATCGATTTGGCAAAATTTTCATTTAATGTTAGTAAAGCCTGAACGGTTTTTAGAGCAAGAAAATTTTAATAATTTACCCGCAAAACTGCGGAAAAAACAAAAGTGGTATGGAATTATTGAATGAACTCACGACCGTAACTCAAACATATTAATTTAAATTTAGACAGGAAACTGTCGGGACTCGGGTCAGCTAGTAAAATAATAAAATTATTAAAATGATTAAATAAAATAAAATAACTTAAACATATGAGGCTTCATCTGCGTTTTTAGATAACCGGCGTATTTTTTTTCGCCAGTAGCTTTTTTTGGCAACCTGCGTAATAAGCTGTTTGGTAATGCGTATTTGGTCAACTGCGTGTTTGGAGTAATGCGTATCTGGCAGAATATGTTTTTCATTTTGCTGCTTACCTTGCCCACAGTATAACCTGAGTTTATAGGAGCTAGTTCTCTTCTGGGGTGATTGGGAGAATGTATATACATGGTATTACGCTGTACGTACCTACCTACATTTACGTTTTGTATTGAACTTATTTAAGTAGAAACGATAAAACATACCCACGAAAATAATGCCGAATCTCTATCCAAAATTCAAGTAAGTAATAGTTAGAGACTTACCAGTTTTTGGTATGTACTTCTATATACATTTAATATCCATCAACTCGTGACCAGAATGCTGGCCTCTACTTTGCTCAAAGAGTGAGCATTGCCATACAACGTGGTAATGGGGCCAGCATTTTGGGGACGGTTCCCACTGGTAGCGGTTTAATAGATTAGTTTAGTAGTTAGGTATTAACATATCGTTTTTTTTATTTATTTATTTTTTACTATTGGAATGTTGTGTCAGTCAGATAACCTCATCCTTTTTGGAAGTCGGTTAAAAATGGTTCTAATTCAGCTTGCAATATTAGATAGATAGATACCTAACTCTTTATTGTTCACACCAGAAATTACATACATAAGACAAAAACAACTTAAAACTAGTGAAACAATTGGCGGCCTTATCGCTAGCGATATATCCATGCAAATGAGGAAATCATGCAATATTACCAACTAAGTACCTACTCGTACTTAGTACCTACTAATAGAGTATCTTTGATTCTAGTTGTTAATTCTGAAGTACCTACGTAGTCTAATGCGATAAGAGTTACCAACCGTCCGGATTTGCCTGGACATGACTTTGTCCGACTATGTAATTTGTCCGGATTTTTTTAGCTTAGGCGATGTAATACGAGCAATAAAACGTGTCCCCGCACTTCGCGTCTGTTTTTATTGAAATGTCCGGGTTTAGGTCAGGACTTTTTAAATTTCATATGGTAACCCTAAATGCGATCCCCTACTCCGCAAATGGTAGTTTCCCTCGATATAGCATTACAGGCGGTCAGGCAAGTGGTCAGCCGAGTGCCGACCGTCTACCGTTTACGGTTTAGAGCTAACTTGCGCGCGGGATACCGCAGTTATCTACCGTTCGCTGACGGTATGTCTGTATCACAGACTTTTATCAGAATAGATATCGCGAGTTCACCTACTTTACATGTGTGGCATGTCTTAAGTTGCAACAATGCTCTAACCACCACGTCGAAAAATTAGTTTGATCTCCGTCGTCATAGCAATAGACGTCAATACAAGACATTCCAAATTGCGCCTCAATAAACTATAAAAACTCTTCAAAAGCAGTTGGCCGTCCGATGGAGTTAAAATACCACTACGTTTTTCGTGACGTTATAATAGGTACAAAAAATGCGGCACGCTTAGTTTTTCAACTTTAACTTGATGGCCTCACGGTATTTTTTTTTATGTAACAGTAGACAAGCAACAAGCACAACATTAATATGGTTATTATGGGTCACTGGATGGTAAGTGTTCAATGCCACCTATGGACACTTACAATACTCGGAGCATTGGTGGTGCGTTGCCTTGCCTATTTTTAGGACACTATTCACCCTTCGTTTGAAGTAATCAAACGAAGCAGGTGTCTATCCTTATAAAGGTCTGTGGTCGGTATCTACGACATATGGCCAGAAAAAACGTTAAGCCTCATTACCATACCATATGCTAGATGTCTAATGGGTATTTGCGTGGTTGTGTACGTATAGGTCAATTTGTTTCAATGTTTTATTGACATAACGATTCAAATTGTCTGTAATTTAGGTATTATAATTAATGTTTTGTCATAGAATAAATACTAGTAGCATAAAAGTAGTGCTAATTTAGCATAAAGCAATTAAACATGATACATTATTTAATCATATGCCAAAAGTGTTGTTACCTGAACGAAACAAATATATTTTTGACAGGGCCCTGATTCCATAACTACAAACACGCTCTACGCCCGCGCGTTAAGTTTACCTCAAAATGTTAGCCTTTATTTCCTAAGGAATAGAGGTTTGAGAGGTTTGAAGATTTGACATTTTTTGACGTTAACTTAACACGGTACAACGGGTTGTACAGTTTTTTAATATACTAGGGATTGGGGCATGACCTCTAAAAAACTCCAAAGGCTACATGTTATTTGACAGACGGTCTTGTACGCTTTGTATATCACATGACGTGATGCTATTAGTCCTTATTCTGAGTATTTTGTATGCCAAGGATTTTTAGTAAAGCAGGAACGAAAGTATTATGGAGCTCAAAATATAATACTGTTGTCAACAATATGGTTGGCAATTGGCAACCCTACTCGGACGCCACGCCGGCATTCGATGAGAGTGAACTCGGACAGTGTCCAAATTTGCACTCCTATAAGAGCTAGCTCGTATACGAACGCACTTGTATCGTGAAAACACGGCTTCGTGCGTCCTCTGTCTATCTCGCTAGCGCATTTTAACGTTTTGAAGATAGGTATATAATAATTAAATGTATAACTAAGCAAAACGAAAATTGAATATAACATTAAAAATATTCAATAACATGTTTTGAAACATAAAAACGAATTGGACAATAATTTTACTAGAACTGATTTTTAAACATGAAAACTTTTGATCAAACAAGTTTTACGAGTAAAACATAAAAACTGATATATATTTTTTTTACTAGAATCGATTTTTACATATGAAAACTTGTTTGAGCTTTTCCTGAATATTTGTGATGTTATTATTTTTTTATTCTTTATTCTTAGATTTCCCATAAGAAAATTCAATCATTTTATACCATAAAATAAAATAAAAATGTAATGCGTGAGCGAGATAGAAGACGTACGAAGCATATACTACAGCCCCGTTAGCTCAGTTGGTAGTGAACTTGCCTTCTGCGCTTGGGGGCGTAGGTTCGATTCTCACCTAGGACAAATATTTGTGTGATGAACATTTGTGTTTTTTTTATGATACTGGGTGACGAGACGAGCGAAGTCGTTTGCCTGATGGCTCAGAATTTTTAACTTCAACAGTTTAAAACCCTGGATGGCAATGCACTGCGCTCGTCACCCCGAGATACAAGATGTCAAATCTCTGTGTGCCCTGTAATTTCGCTGGAAACATTGTCCTTCAATCCGGAACACAGTAGTGTTTGCACACTACTGTGTTCCGGAGTACTTACCCAGGCTGACCCCTGCAAAAGAGTCCTACCACTACCATGTTTGTTCTACGTCTGGGTGTTAATATCTATTTAAGTATGTATTTAAAATATACATATGTATGTAAAGTTATATGATTATTTACGGGATATTTACCGTGGTAAGGTTGTGGAAGGAGCTCCCGATATTTCGGCGCAGTTACATGCACCATGTTCACGGGAAGACGCCCAGACGGGGTTACATGGTGCATGTAACTGCGCCGAAATATCGGGAGCTCCTTCCACAACCTTACCACGGTAAATATCCCGTAAATAATCATATAACTTTAGTGAACAACCGTGATAGTTTAAAACAGTATATATGTATGTACTCGTATATCAGTTTTTGGCAGCCATATTACAAGCTTTGCTTAGTTTGGGGTCCGATGACCATGTGTGCAATAATGTCCCAGATATTTATTTATTTATTTATATACTGATACGAATAGAATCGTATCACTCATATACCTGTGTAACTGTATACTAGGACGTAGTAATTAATTACTTATCTACAAGTAGGTATTGATATATTTATTGTTCATAACCTCATGAGTAATAGATTACTTGATTGATTGAATGTTATCATCTACTACTTTCAACAATCAATATGCGATTAGGTGTTAAATACCTACCTGGCACATAAGTACATTTACCAAAGTGATTTCTATTAATAACTAATATTTCTATACCTATTAGTATAGGTATTTATCATGATAAATTTTTTAAATTGCTAATATCACTTCATTTAACTCTATGTACTTAGCATGGACGTAAAAACCCCATTATAGGTTTTATTACTTCCATGGTACATAGATCTAAAGTAGATATAATTATATGCGAATTAAAAGTTAATTTAATTGTAATTAAAAATGCATAAAACTTGTCATAACTTGGAAAGTCGAAAGGCAAAAATCTAACTTGAGACATGAATAATAAAAACACACATTAAAATCGCTAATCCTGATTATCATGGTAAGGATAATAGGACAAATTATTTAAATTATTGCATTGTCATCGGTCCTTGATAAGTGTGCAAAGTTTCGAATCAATCCGTCGTTTTGAAAGGGGTGAAAATTACGTTCAAAGATTCCGTTACATAGATACATACCAAGCTAATAAAAGCGTGTTAAAAAATATAGGCAGTCATGGGGATTGCCGACAAAAGTGAAAACTAATACGTCACATTAGTATGTCGCGAACTCATATATTTTACCTCTACCAAAAACCGCTCAACGCGGCTAAAGAGGTTTCCACTGCAATAACTTCGCTGGGAAAAAACTTAGTTACTATGTCACCTAGGATTATGCAAAGATTCTAGTGATACTACACACATCTGAATCGGTTCAAACGTTTACAAGTTTATAATAATGGTGCATCAAACTGATAAAACTCGCACATTTCCATATATACTCCTTATTGGTAAAGTTTGTCTAAAAATAGTTTTAATCGTGTAAAAAATTAGGAAAATCTCGATACCCAATAATTATGATAAAGTTTTTGGGTATGCCATCATACGTGACGTAGATTTTCTAAAAGACTGCGTCGGACATTGGCCGAATGTTATGTTTTTCTTTTAAATTTCAAGAAAAGTACTAATCTGTACGTGTTTTCTCAACATTACGTATTTTACGCATAGTTTTACGATGACGTAAATTGATCGAATGAAAAATAAACATTTCATTTGAACGTACACGGAAGGAGTTATTTTTAAGAGATGGCGTCGTCGGTTGCTTCCAAGGGGCTTGAACATGTTCAAGGACCAAATAACTTTACTTTAAGACTAGAGATGCATAGTCTTAATTAAATTGAAAATAGCATACCCCAAGGGCAAAAAACTCATTAGCACGAATATTGAAAAAGAAATATGCGCCTAACGTTTGAGATGAAACCATATGCTTCGTCAAATACATTTTGAAAAAATTAAATAAGTTTTCAAAAACCTAAGCTTTTTCTTTTGGAATGTCGTTGTTTAAATGTATACCTCTTTGGTTCTGGATGACGTCCGCATGAATGAGGCTTTACTTCGTATACGAAAACCCTTTCCGCGTAAACCAGTATATAAGGTTACGCAGAAAGAGTGTACTAAGCCGAAAGGGGTTCATATTACCTACCTATTATTATGAACAACTTTAAAAACGCGAAAAAAATATCAGCTTTTCTATAGAATACGGTCATTGACACTACAAAATGTATCGGACAGCTGATATTTTTTGTGCGATTTTAGGTTTAGTCCCATTGTTGATAATGATGACTATAACGGACCCCTTTCGGTTTAGTACACCTTTTCCGCGTAATCTTGTATATGATCATCCGGATACGGATTTCCTTTCGTTTAGCAAAACATATTATAAGCTATTGTTAACAGTTATCAGTTGTTTTCACCATTGTTAATATAACGGTCTTTAAAATGTTTAATTTTGTCTCATAACCTTACCTACATACCTAATTATCAGTTGTAAGGATGTGCTACTCCTATTTTTACGAATCCAGCCGTCGCGTATTGCTTACCTGTAACAAAACAATAGAACTCGTTAATTATGCATATTTTGTCACATTTATGAATACATTTTGATTGTATTTATTCATACAAGGTACTAGGCATATTTAAATACGATTATTTACAGTTAAGACTTAAGATACGGTTGTCAATTCAAGGCGTAGTTACATCACATTGTTTTCATGGAGCAGGTAAGTAAAACCCGATACCAACACTATCCGAGGTCGTAGACATCGTATGAAAGGTGACAGAACTGAAGTAGTGCTGGAGACACATGGTGACGCTAGTATAGTGAACCGCGAGGTACCTAGATAGACCACACTCGGGTGGCAGTGAACCAAGCTCGACAGGTCACTTTATGATATTTGAAACACCATGAAGTCTTTTGGCTCAAAAAATTTCGTTCGACTACATTAATCTCTGCTGGAAATAAGCCTCTTCTAAGGCACAACAGTCAACCCAATCTTGAGCTTTAGGTACCTTTCCAGTCACTGCCAACTGCCTCTATCGCTCGAAGGCATGAGACCGTAAAATGACTGTAGTATAATTGTCGGTTTTCCATCTGACACGGCTTCTTGTTCCGTACAATGGAAGAACAGTAATTTGTGCTTAGAGGCATTAAGGGTTTCCGTGGGGTCGCGGGCGCAAGCGTGAAAATTTACCGCTGCTCTTGCGCACCGCTCTGGAGCGTGACTTGGACAATGGCGCTTTGTAAGCTCTATGCTATAGCTTTGACTATTCTTTTATGGATATAGGAACAACTATAACTATAACTATAACTTAAGAGTCGTATGTACTCGTATTTGTTTTGTTAGTGTTACTAAGTAAAGACCTTCAGATTTGTACATTAGACAAATCAATTTTCTAAGCGAAACCAAACGACTTCGTGATTCAGGAATAACAAAGCTATGCTTTTATAAAATTTGTAAAATATTAATTAAATGTTTTCAGTAATTTTATACATTTATTACTTTCATATATCTTTGCAAAGCGGCTAGGTTGTGAGATCACTATAACATAACGCAATCCATATCGCCAGAAGGCTACGCTGATCACGAGCCCGTACTAATAGTCCAATAATAATGCCATTTTATATTTCATGATGACTCATGAAACATGAAATGGCATTCACAAACTCTGGCACTTTTAAATCAGTGCAACAATGATTCGACACGATGGCTTGAAAATTCACAGATTTTTTAATACCTGCTTTCCTTGGATACGTACCAAACGTTTCGATTCTACGTTTCTAATCCGTACCGGCCAAGGATTGGAACAACCTGCTGACTTCCTTGTTTCCTGAGAGATATAATCTGGGCCTTTTCAAGGCAAGAGTGAATAGGTATATTCTAAGTCTGCGTGCTTCATCTTCGACCACATCGTCGCTTACCAACAGGCGAGTTGGTGATCAAACGCGGACTTATTCGCGATAAAAAAAATACTTTGGTTAGGAATTTAGGAACTATAAATGTAATACTTATTGTTCTGTCTATAATCTATATTTCAGTTTTGGTTCTGTGTGGTCTCAGATTCTAATGAACAAGTTGGCTTTTTTTATGTATGTTTGTTTGGCGATAAATTGCTTATCGTTGATCTCTATCTTCATGAAATTTTATAGGCAAGTAGTAATTTCAATAACAATTTTAAGTTCAAATATGGGCAAAATCGGTCAAGGATTGCGAAGATATAGGGGTCATGATATTCGGGGCGAACAACTAGTAAATTATATAGAGTTCAATGTCATTTTTAACCGTCTTTAGAAGGAGGTTATCAATTCAACTGTATGTTTTTTAAAATGTTTGTTACGCGATTACTCCGCGGATTATGAATTGATTTAATGTTTTTTTTTGGTAGGTCACTTCAGGGTTGGTATCATATGAATCCATTCATCAGTCCCATTTTATCGAAACTGATTTAGCGCGCGTGATATTTGAAAAATAAATAGATGACGATTTGGCTTGTGGTTCCCTACAGCAAAAGTTTTGATGAGGACTTTCTATCTCGTTTTTAACTGTCATTTGTTTTACTTTTTTGCCACTTTGTTGTATAAGTTTGTACATGTAGGTATAGTCTTAAAGTTGGTTTTTCTTTTTATTTCTTCTAAAAATTCACTTTTCAGTGCATGGTTATATTCGAGCCTTTATCGACGGAATAATATCAAGAATAATTGCGCATTAATTTCTTCTTTTTTATGTTTTGACGTGAAACACCTTCGTATTTGTTCAGATTGTTCTGTAACGTTCCATATTTGCTACCGATGTCGCAATTCAATGACAAAAGATGTTATTATTCATGTTCATGGCATACAGTATTGTCACGGCGAATACTAACTAGGCAACCGGATCCTTCAGTTTTGTGAGCACACGTGTAAAATCATGATTAAATATTTGCATAAACTGAAAGAAACAGAATGACAAGTTCAGTTCACTCTTTTATTACGTGTTTTTACTACAAAGCAACGTCGTAAAACGTTTTATCAATTTCGTTGACAAACTGATTAAAATTAGGACTTTTAATTAAAGGAACCGGTTTTTGTTAAGTACCAAACTACTCGTCATCATATCGATGAGATGGAGACAAAGACAGTATAATTTGAAGGTGTGTCGTTGACTTTTAGACCCGGAAGCCGTGATCTTAACCTTCAAGTGGTCCGCTGCAAGTGGTCTGGGTGAACTAAACCGCGTGCACGGCGACCGGCGGCGCTTGCGCAACATTGCATGGTAGCAGGCAAAGAAAATTTGATCGTCATTGGTAGCAGGGTAAAGAAAACTCGACTACATTGATGCTGGTAAAGTAACATTAATACGAGTATATTCTACTATGTTTTTTTAATGTGACACTTAATAAAATGAAAAAGGTAAAGTGGAGGAAATGCGAAATTCTGACATGTACTTAAAGTCTCGTTTGGACCACATTATCAATATAAAAGCAAAATTAAAGTGCTCATAACAAAATTATTGCTATTGCTAAATCAATAGACGCTCGAACAAAATTTGGCTAACTTCTGAACCAAAATCAAAGATTTTTTGTGGGACCACATTGAAAGTTTCCTCTACATAGTAAAAATACATGTAAATCAGTTCACAAATGGCGAAGTAATCGAAGTGTACATAAATAAAATAAAATACAGATCGAATTGAGAACCTGCTGAAGTCAGTTAATAAATGACGTACTTGCCTAGGTAAGAATGTAACATATTATCTTTTACTATATATCTGCACTTATATGTTGTTGTTTTTTTAATTATCGTTTCATATTCAACTCCTTGTGCTCCAACTAAATAAGTAGAACTGTATCTACCTTGTCTCTAACATAAAACTTTTTAATGTGAGAAAAATAATACTTAGCTATAAAGATAGGTTATATTGTAGCAATATATTTTGTCCTACACACAATTTGCACAACACATCTAGTAAATCATCTCAGGTAGCGGCAGTCTAAAAGCCAACTCAGAACTTTGTCTCATAATGGTAAGGGGCACTTCACTTTTGGGCCTGCAGGGAATACCAATGGCATCATAAGCATAATGGGTTTAGGCTCCAGCATGCGTGCCAGTGACATAAAGGAGGCCCGCTTTCACTCGAATTATGATGTTCAGCTTTTAAGGACACACTGCGGTGAAATTTAAAAAGTAGTTAATATTCTAGGAGTTATATAACTTATATTAGAGTTTTTCTTCTTTTTGTTGGCACTTGGCTAGCGCGCCACCCTCCAACAAAGACATAAAAGTGTAGACTAATAGGAATGGACGTTGTTTAGGGTTTAGCAGGGAGGCAATAAATAAGAGACACAACATTGCCCTGAGGTAAGTTAATAGTTCTTCATAGATATAGAAATAATGCGCCCATGAATGTGTCGAACTTATGATACATTATTATTTTAATTTTATTACACAATTCTTTGCAATATTTTAATCTCTAGTTACCTGTGTCGTATTTTACCTTTGTCAATGAAATTAGATAGGCTCGTGTGGAATTGAATGGCAGCAAAAACAAGTATGGTAATCAAATATTTCGCAATACCAACAAATATAATGATGACAAAAAATTTTAGAAGGCGACTTGGGTAAAAATAGGCTATCAGCTATTCTATAGGTAGCACAATAGTAACCTGTATTAGTTTTTATGATCATTCAAAGTCGAAGGTCAAGAACGAAATTCAGGTCTGGGGCATTCCAAACAGGAAAATGAGGATAGTGGCTAGTGGCCCGATCGTGACCTTTCGTGCTGTTATGTCATAATCTAATCATCTAATTTAAAAAGCACAAATTAGAATGATTATGTCATAGTCGTTTTAGTTTTCACATGGAAAATCGAAGTGGTTTCATTCTGGCAATAACATTATGATTGTAATTCTAATAACTAGCTGTTGCTCCTGACATCGTACGCGTAGACTGTTATACAAACTTTCAACCCCCATCTGCCCACTTAGATTCGGCTCTTTCGCAAAATCTTTTTTTAATAGACCTAACCCATAAGGAATCTACACCTAACAAATTAATTTCAGCTTAGTAGGTCAAGTAGTTTTTGAGATTTCGTTTAGAATAGTCAGTCAGTGGTATTTTGCTACAAAGCACACACACAGATATTAACATCGTAATTTTCTGTGAATTTTCGACTTTTATTCTTTAAGAACAATTCTGCTGTAAACAAAATACATAATATATTATTATTGTGTGCAGAGGTCACACAATATATCTACTTATATAAAACCAAAATATTAAAAATATGTAAACTACACTTAAATCAGTGTTTCGTATATGCCCTTTAAATATTTATAATAAGGGCCCTGTAGCTGTGTTAAGGTCTCTGCCATGGGAATTACTGTAATTATGTGCAATGATAACTCGACTTTATAATTGAAAACCCTGACCGTCTCCGCCAAAAGAAAACCCCCGTACAAGTGGAGGTGTTCCTCCTTATATAGAATTGCATAAAGTCAGAAGAAGCAGCCGGTTGGCCGCTCGCTAGACTGGGCAACATCCGGTATGGCCCTCAAGGCGAACTTTCGACCAGACGTGGTGTCGACACACTCCTCGCGATATTGATTATCATATTAAATCATATCGTCACATGTTATCGCCGATATAATCTGTTTGTTATCTTCTTGTTTTGTCTGCGGTCTCGACACATGATAGGTATTGGTATAATGAAATTAGGATAATTAGTAGTGGATATTGAAACATAATCCTACTTTAGCAATGTCTGTAGCGGTTTATTGCTATTGTATCCGCACCAGGGTGGTCCAAAAGGGCACATTCAAAACGATTTTTTTTGTAAAAAAAAAAAGTTTTGTTACTCATGCCAAAGACTCCAAGTTTTTTTTTGTGTTATTTTATTTTTATACTTATAAGCATTTTTTCATAAAACGTTTTTTAATTAATGTTGTTTATTGTTGGAATATGGTCATTATCAAATATCTAATTTTTAAAACATTGTTTTAAACTTAGTTGAGTCTTCCCGTGAAAATGGTGCATGTAACTGTGCCCAAATATCGGAAGCTCCTTCCACAACCTTACACGGTAAATATCCCGTAAATAATAATATAACTGAATCTCATTTGTTTTGGAAAAAAGCGAAATACCGTTCATTCACTAATTACGAAATCGACAAAATTACTTGACTTACGAAACTGAAATTTGGCAGGTAGATTTTTATGGGGTGTATACATCCGCGAATTTTCTTTCTTAGATTTACGACAAAGACGACTAAAGAGGTGGAAAAGGGTTGAAAAGTTTATATGAAAATCTACGCGTATAAATCTCGGCAGCTGCTGGTTTACTGGTGTAGTAATACTGAAGGGTGTGAGGTACCATGTACTCATTATTAGCAACGTTTACTATGGGACCAATCCAAAAATAGAGAAAAAAAAATTGCTGTTTCATAGAAATGTTCCATCGTTAGAAAACGGTCATTGACACTCGACAAAATGCATCCAACAGCAGTTTTTTTTAGCGATATCAAAGTTGATCCTGCAGTGAAAGTTATTTGTACTCGTATTGATGAGTACATTTATACATATCTACCCCTTAGTATTACTGCTATATATGTACTTTAGCAGTTTGGCGAATAGCGAGCCAATCACGAAGTAAAAGCATCATCATGAAAAATTATGCCATGGGTGGCAAACAAGCTAACGGGCCGTCTGATGGTAAGCTATCAACATCGCCTATGGATACCAGTAACACCAGGGGCATCACAGATATGTTGCCGACCCCTAGATGCTCTATTAACAGCTCTTTTGAAGAACCCCATGTTATTATATATAACTGAATTATCTTAGCATGTTATAGTTATTCGGAAATGCCGCAGGATCCGAGCTCCACAAAATGCAGCATATAATATTATTCCATTACATAATCTAAAATATAGGAGGTGTATGTTCAAGTATATATATTGTTAATCTGTTAGCCTACATACGTCAAATGCGTGTTATTTGTTAAATAGCACGTCTAGAGAACAAACGCAATATTACTTTATATGTAAAGCTCGTGTAAATATATTTACTTAGTTGTTTTGCCAAACGTTTGTTTCTCCTTCGTGCTCTATCGTCTCATTACGTCTTTTGTGTTCAAACAAGAGAAAAATATCTAACAATATAATAGTAAAAACGAGGTATTGTATAACAGATTGTTTTTATTTTAATTGTATTACACAACCATTAAATAATTTGTTTTTCAGTAGATATCTATCATTTACTACAGATGCTTTAATAATCGTAGTTCTTAATTTAACGAAACATAAGATATGAATTTGGGAAAATGATAATATTTAAGTAAATTGTAAGCTCGTGTTACCGGGACATTTTTGCACACACGGTTATCTGACCCCAAACTAAGCAAAGTTTGTAATATGGCTGCCAGAGACTTATATACGTACTCGTACATATATATATTTTAATAAATTTTTAAAGATAACAAAATCATTTAACACCAATAAAAAAACCGATTGGGAATTATCTTTAAAATAACATTATGAATGTTTAAAAGCAATTTTAATGTTTATGTTTTTTATTTTTGTGAAAGAGATTATGTTGGTAAACCAACTAGTTTTCCAGTTTTTTCGATGTCTACTGGCAAAACAAAGAATAACAAGATAACGGCTCACTGCTTTTCATATTCAAAAACATTGGAAATGTGCATAAGAGATATCTCTGGCCTGGGAGCGCCGAGTCAATTATAGTAGAAACATGTCTACTTTGACCGAGCGGGCTCTTAAATCATTACAATAGAGTAGGTGTGTCTCTGTTACTTGTACGTAGTAAGCATAAAATGACGCGTACTCCTATTACTCACACTCAGGACGTGTTTAGTGCAAACTAAGTTTAAAGGCAAATGAACATTAACTCGTGAAGAGGAAAACTGCTTGATAAGTAGCCTACCAACTCGCTGTATAGGAAATGTCACTTTTATAGACATGTACCAATTGGAATTTTATTTTGCAGGTTTTTTTTTGCGTGGCTATTTTTTTCCTTATTGTATTGGTGCGTGTGCGCCCCCTTAACAATGCAATGCCTGTGATGATTACTTACATTTTTGCGACTATTACCTACACATTGAATTTAATGCGTGGTAATGCCGCCGGCTAGCTGGGTACGCTGCCAACTGATAGTGGGCTTAAACATTCAGATTGTCTCTATTTGGTCCAGTTCTGACAATTTTATAAAGTCAGCTTTTTATATATTTATATAAATATAATATATTGATAAATTATTGTAGATTTTTAAAGCAATCTCTAACATGTTTTAGTCCGAAATATAAGTCCACGTGTTTACAATATGTATTCATCAGTCAATCAAGCTATATTCTAGAAGGATAATTAATCACCAGATTACATTCTCAAAAATACAAAACAAGTTTAACTAGTACACAAAATTTAGATCGATCTTTGGTATTTATATCATTCAATCAGTAGGTACCGGACTAACCTAACAAACGCTAATCAGTCTAGACTAAAACGTAGGTGCTTGAACAAAACACGCTACCAGAGAGTGATGAGATGCAGACTAATACAAAACAGAATTCATTTTTATAGTGTAATATGTAAGATTTGTATAGTCCCATACATTTTTTTTTAACCATATTTTTTTTATTCACGCTTCTCTTCTCGATTTTTCATCTTTTAATTGTTGAAAATGTACGAAGGACTGGAAAGACAGCGCGACGAGCGCGGCCTTAAGATGGTACCGTGCAGTTTGCCGTTTCCAGTAAACGTTCTGGGGGGCTACCATAATCTCATAAACATTCTTATAACAATCTTACTTTTAATTTTGTCTAGCTCTCTCATTAGCCGAGAGAGCGAGACAAAGCTGTTCCCATTAGCACCCTTTTCGCATTCTTATGTACATAGAAAAAGCCATCCTTTAGTTTGACGTTACCCTTACAGGTTACTTGTTGCGCAATCGTTTCATCGTATCCAATCAAAAAAACTTTCTCAAAGTCAATCCGTAGTGACCGTGAGTCAGGCATCTCCGATGCAGTAAATTAGCGTGAATCAGCTCCGAGTTCATGGAATCCACTTACAGTTTAAAGGCTTATTGTCTCTTCTTGAATGGTCAGGTTTTTCGTGTCAACGTTTTAGCACTTACCCGGAAAATATGAATGTCATAGTATTTCCTCGTATTTGTAACACAGATTTATATGTTGTAAAAAAAACGAAGATGTAGTATACAAGTTTTTAAGATAGAGTTCATAGCAACTAATTGAACTTACCTAAGTATGTTATTGACACATGCAATTTTATTTTAACTCTTATATATACAGGTTATAAATTTGGTTGCGATGTACTGCCTCGGTGGCTCAGTTGGTAGTGATCCTACTTTCTGTGCTTGGGGGCGTGGGTTCGATTCCCATCTAGGACAAACATTTGTGTGATGAACATTTGTGTTTGTTCTATGTCTGGGTGTTAATATCTATTTAAGTATGTATTTAAAAATATATATGTATGTATATCAGTCTCTGGCAGCCATATTACAAGCTTTGCTTAGTTTGGGGTCAGATGACCATGTGTGCAATAATGTCCCAGATATTTATTATTATTATTTATTATTTACTTAGCCGAAAGGAGGTCTTTGTACTCGTATTTTTTTTCTTCCGCCAAAATTCAAAGAGGAATCTCTTTGAATTTTGGCGTAGCACGTGTTGTGCATTTGCCAGTGTCAAGTATTGTGATGCATATTTTCAAATTTTATTAATCATCGTCAAACAAGTCAGAGTCTAGCACAGTCATCAAGTCCAAATGATGGCCTAGTAAAGTGATGGAGACTTTACACATGTAACATGTTTCCAAAACTCCACGTTATCAAGTTCGTTCACAAAAAGTTAATGAATAATTATCCACCATTAATACTTAAAACAGCTTAAGTTTAGGAAAAATAATACAACGAGGCGACATGTGCTTTCACGTTCACTTTGGCGCCATAACTTGTTCTCATCATTATGAACATCTTTTACTATGGTAACAAACCTGAAATCGCGGTAAAATATCAGATATATATCAGCCGAAGTTATATGATTATTTACGGGATATTTACCGTGGTCAGGTTGTGGAAGGAGCTCCCGATATTAATTCCCGGTAAATATCCCGTAAATAATCATATAACTTTAGTGAACAACCGTGATAGTTTAAAACAATATATCAGCCGTTTTCAATTTCGTCGAGTTAAATGTCATTTTGCTATGGATCAGCGATTTTTTAACGATTTGAGGTTTATTCATATAGTAACTAAAAGTAGTTCATGATGATGACTACAATGACCTCCTTTCCACTTGGTGCACCCCAAATTTATAACCCTGCAGTGTACATATCTTTGGTCAAATAAGTATCTTGTATTTATTTAATATATTTATATCAATTATATAAATATGTAAATATATTACAAACATTCCATATACCTACATATTAATGTTTTATTAACATAACATTAAAATATGATTGTAATATCAAGGTTATTAAATTATATGCTCAGATATCACTATAGTGATACTCATAATAGGGCTGACCCGGCAATAATTATCCAATTACCTAAGTTTCTTCTATATTACCCCGGAAAAAAGAAAAACTATGAAAATATGTATACGAGAAAATGTGTGTTGAATTACAAATTTTATATTAATCTATAAATAAGTGTATGTTACCTTTAAAGATCCTCAACAAGGCAATACAAAAAAACCGGTTCCCAAATACCACAGCACTACACAAAACACGTCCACACAAATATCAGCACAACACTGGTATAAATGTTCAACAAATTAATTACTTATATTGTGACGTCGAAAACGAAATTATAAAGTTTGTTATCACTTAATTGTAGTGATAAGGGTGAGTATAGACGAGCGGTAGTAGCAACGGTCGGTGTACGTATGGAGGCGCGCGAGCCAAAATCGTCATATATATGTAAGTGACAAGGTGGTCAGCGCGTGACGTTTACATATGACAGCTGTTGACCAAGTGACGTCACTCAGGAGTCAGACGGAACTTTAAGTCCGAAGGCGTCACCAGTACTGCTCCGAAACCTTACAATCTGAATTAATTGCGCAACGGCCTTATTCATATCAAATCACCGCTGACAACCAAACAAAGACATCTGTATCTATTTATCTGATACTATAATATATGTTATCTTCTCGTTCATGAGCATCAGCGTAAATGTCTGTAAATGCTTAGTGGAAATTATACGTGGGTTTTTGTAGACAGAGCTTATCATTATTATTATGCTTTACTGAGATGCGTAAATACTCGCATTGTTATGTTATGTATATTTATGTTATGAAATTCTGATAATATTGTTATATTGGCGTCGGATCAAGTCAATTAGTAGGTGTTGTCATGCATCTGGTCACGTAGATGTCAGCTCTGTGTAAGATATCTAGTATTTACTTGCAAGTGTGAATTACATCTGATCTAGAAATTTCTACGAGATTAAAATGAATGTATGGTAAATATAATTTGCTAACCCTCATATTAAGAGAACAATAATTAATCGCAAGAGGAAAAAAACTTATGAATAACCTACAACTACTTTAAAATATTGGCCGATACGGGACGCTCGGCAGATGTGAAACGGCATAAAAGAGAGTCATGTCGTTTGCCGTCACGGCATACGAGTCAGTTTTACTACCAAAGCGCGCAAATTGATGTTTCACATCAAAAATGCATGAACGCCCGATAAACTAATCAATGCTATTAAAATAGCTTGTCAAAATTCCGCTGACGTGAAGTGTCACGCGAGAAAGAAAGTTTTTTGCGTAGAACAGATTAGCTTACCGTTATTCATGAGGGTTAATCAATGATGGCATATAAAAAAAAAATACAGATGCTGGTTAGTAAGTGCCAGTAGTGCCAGTACCAATGTTGTACTCGTACCTTTACAAATCTCTATCTTTTCTTTATTCTCTGCATAGTATAAGTCGCTTTCCACGTCTGCTGTCTGTATATCCGCTAACTCCTGCTAAACCACGCAACGGATTTTGATGCGGTTTTCGCCATCAGTTAGATAATTTTTCACGGTAAGTTTATATATTACTAGCGACCCGCTCCGGTTTCGCACGGGTATATGTTTTATTATGTATATAAACCTTCCGTGCAAAATTATGTAACTGATAGTGAAAACCGCATTAAAATCAGTTGCGTAGTTTTAAAGATCTAAGCATATTTATAGGGACAGACAGAGGGAAGCGACTTTGTTTTATACTATGTAGTGATATAATGAATCCTAATTAAGTTTTTGTGAGAGTAGAAAAAAACATAAAGTTATATGATTATTTACGGGATATTTACCGTGGTAAGGTTGTGGAAGGAGCTCCCGATATCCCGATATATATCCCGTAAATAATCATATAACTTTACTGAACAACCGTGATAGTTTAAAACAGTGTTTAGAAAAAAACATATTTTGCAACCAAGTCCACGAAAAATAAATTTACATGGCTTACGTTCACATTATTTTACATCGTTTTTTAGGGTTACGTACTCGTAGTTAATAAGTGATAAAAATTAATAAGTGATATATTTTCTGCGGGTAAAGTACATAATTCATCACTATCAATTCTCTGTAAAGCTGTTAAGATTAGACAAGCAGCACGACCACTTCTTTGATCACATATAGATAATTAATGTGAATCAGATTATTACATCATATTCCAGAATTTTGCATTAGGTACGGAGTCGCAAAAACTTTCATCTAAAGTTGTATAATATTTAAATGTTATGAACAGTCAAAAAAAAAAACGACCGGCATGATTCGAATCAGCACCATCCGGATTTACAGTCACTGCTCTCTTTCGGTGAAACAGTTCACTATGAAATGCCTTGCCACCATCCTTGTTTCCTGAAAACTATAACCTGGGTATCTTCAAAGCTACAGTGAATAAGTACTTTCTAGGTCTACGTGTTCCATCTTCAGCCACAACATTGCTTTCCATCAGGTGAGTTGGTGGCCAAATTAGACCCATTCTTTATTTAAAAAAGAGAGTGAATATTAGGCACTGAGTTGTCACCTTAATGTGGAATATTCCATATTAAGTCAATATCCAATGATCACTACAAACCATTACAAAAGTCACGATATTATTAGCTCTATCTATTCGTTCCACCCCACTAAACACCTGTCACGATGTCATTGCTAACGCCTTGCGGAGTTGCGGATTAAATATAGAAAACGTAACTACTTGCTCTCTAATTTAATTAACATTTCTGTTTTTCGTGGGTCTGAAAATAGCATCAATACTTTCCCATTCTAGTAACTATATTTTTTCGGCGCAAAGTTGCTAGTCTACCGGTTTTTTATCGGATACATTTCGGAGAGTGTGCATCGGATCTGCATGATCTAATTCCCTCCTGCCCGTTTTCCTATCGGACTGTTAGATCGGGCGCGAAAAATTGACATCACTTTATGGTTGTTATTCCGAAAACGTTTATGTTTTTGAACACTTTAATTTTGAGAATTGTTAGTCTTTGAAATGCGCTGCCTGTATGGGTGTTCCCGATAGTTACAATCTGGTGTCTTTAAATCACGAGTGAATCGGTTTCTTCTAGGTAAGTGCGCTCCATCGTAGGCTGCATCATCGCTTAACATCATCAAACTAAGCAAAGCTTGTAATATGGCTGCCAGAAACTGATATACATACATATATTTGACTGCCTCGGTGGCTCAGTTGGTAGTGATCCTACTTTCTGTGCTTGGGGGCGTGGGTTCGATTCCCATCTAGGACAAACATTTGTGTGATGAACATTTGTGTTTGTTCTATTCTGGGTGTTAATATCTATTTAAGTATGTATTTAAAAATATATATGTATGTATATCAGTCTCTGGCAGCCATATTACAAGCTTTGCTTAGTTTGGGGTCAGATGACCATGTGTGCAATAATGTCCCAGATATTTATTTTTTATTTATTTATTTATATATTTTAAATACATACTTAAAAAAACTACACATACAACAACAACAACATACTTAAATAGATATAATTAAATTCACAGATTACAGTAGAGTTCGATATATAATGGTGTTAGTATAGTTTCTATTTGGACATATTTAAACGCTGCTAATCCGATATCCAGGTTAAATATTTTATGCCATTGTTGGCAAACAAGAAGCCGGGCTGCGTTGTCTAACCCTTTAAGACTCTATTAACTCCCCTTTTTTTAAAAGCCCATGTTGTAGCTTCTCGGAAACACCGCGGAAGGTAACTCATTCCATATTTTGTAAGTGAGTTTTCTAGGCGAGGCAAGAAAGATCGTATGAATCGTACAGTATGCGATTACCACTAATCTATGATATGCGGATGAGCTTTCAGGCGGTGGCGGCTAGTACGATGATATAAAACGGCGACTTCGGCATGAGATCTAATAGTTCTTCAGAACACTTTCCATAATAAAAGCGATAAAAGATACCTACAGATAGACCCGACGTATCTGCGCATGTTAAGCGGCTCTAGGTGTTTGGTGAGCTTGGGACCGTCGATAGTTCTTACAGCTCTTTGCACCTACACGTTAAATTGTACATCACAGTGTGAATGCGAGACGGTCAAGATTTATATGTTTGTGTTCCACAAATAGCGCCTTTCATTTTGTCAGCTGCATCTGCGATATCACTGAATGTTTGCTATATTTTCTCAAGTGCAACAAATATTCATGCTAAATGCATCCTATGCAGGTCTCCAGACTACCTTGGCGGCTTATTCCCAGAATGAGACACACCTCCGCTATTTCTGACCGGTTAATGACTTCATGCGGCAGCCGGTTGACATTTAGGCCATTCTATTATGGTTTGCGATGTTTTATCAACCAAATTCGTGACTTTATAATGTGTGAATTAATTATGTACACGTTTAAAGTTGCCGTCGTTAGCGCCCACCACAGCGATGGTTGAACGTCCTGTTTCGATATTTCTAGACGCAGTTGGAGGGTAATTATTATATCTTTTCCAATTTAAATTTGAATGTTGGCATGTCCAAGCTGTAAAATCACAATAATAATGTACTTAAAACAATAAAAAACAATCCTTAGAAAATTAAAATTCGGTAAATAGAAGAATATTTTTCAGATAAAACTCATGAATGAACATTGTCGTCGCAATATGATCTTTCGAACAAATCTCGAAGATCAAACCTTACAATAACACAACGAAGTTTTGGCTTGGCTTCCTTACGTTAAAAGACTCGTTACGAACTTATTGTTGTACAAAATGATTAGGACAATTGTTCTGCAATTTTTGTTCCAATTCTTTTCATACATAATGGAAAACAGAACCCATGAAAATAACCTACAAGAAAAATTTGATGAAAGAATGATCAATGCTAGAATGAAAAACGAAACGTAATAATGACATGACGATTTTTTTACAAATTCAATTATTCCTTCTGATACTGTAAGTATTAAAGATAATCACGATATAATTATCACGTTATTTATTTGTTCCTTTACATTATACGCGTCTATTACATACCAGCTCTACATATTTATTAAATTATGTCCCATTTGCGGTCATATTACAAAGACCATAATTCATCAACATCAACCATCATGAACTGTAGATAATATGGTTATACATCTGAGTTATATAATTACGAATATTGTATTCCCCCAGATCTGCGGGATTCAGCGGCACTGAGCGCCGTGAGGTCGCACAGCACCGCGATGACTGACGCCTTTTATTGTCGAAGGCCAGGACCCAGTTTGGGGTCGCCGCGCCAGCATAGAAGTAGTAATCCCCAAAGTATAATAATTATATTTTATGTGTTAATGTTTGTAAGTGGATTTCGTAACCGCGGCTAAAGGTCAGAGTTGAAGTAAAGCAAATCATTCAACAGATACCTATCACTATAAGTAGTAATTAGTAAGCAATAGCTGCGCTCAGCGGTTCCACGCGGGAATTACTCATTACTTATAACATCAGCTATCTGCCAGTGAAAGTCCCGTCAAAATCGGTCCAGCTGTTTCGGAGTCCAAATGAACATACATACACACAGCTCTTTTTATATAATATATGTATAGATTACAATTTCCTATTCATCTGTAAGTTTCGGGATAAGGTGCTAGTTTTGTCGTAAACAAGCTTAATTAACTTTTGGTGTATAATTATGTCTTGTAGGTCTAAGTATATAATAATTATTTTACAAACTTGGTATGTATCGGGACTTGTCCCGATAAATATAAAAACATGTGTTCAAATCGCGAAAGTTTAAAAAGTACTATTGGTGTATATATAGATATTAATCTCGAGACAAATATAGAGAAATTCTAGCCCATTTGTTGGTCTATTTCTTCGAAGATGTGAATATTTGAATTCAGTGATAAAGGTCAAGAAGGTCTAATGTCTTTCAACCATGCCATGCCACGCGCCGACACCACGTTTAACATAGGGCGGTCAATCGATAAGGACATTAAAAATGTATCGGATAATGTCGTTGTATCATGGTTGTGTTCACTTATTTGTATCAATTCCTATTATCATGCGAGTACGATTATATGGAATAGGGGCAATGAGAAATAAAAATACTTTTATCAATACATACATAAATTTCTTCTAAGCCTACCTAAATGTATTAGTCACAAACAAGATTCCAACAAAATACTGATAAATACCCTATTTTGCTCAAGATGACTATTCTTATAAATATGTACATATGTATTCCGGTAGAACTACGAGATAAGGATGATTTTGAAAGAAAGAGTCATTTTGAGAAAACATTCTGGGACGAAGCCCATGGAGCAAATTTAAAAAGGGTGCCCATAAACATCTTTGTGACTTGGTATCGCACCCTTATGTTGATGGAGGCTAGATACATAACCACAGAATACACAATACACAGTATAACGGCGACGGTGACTGCTACTTACTTACAATCAGGCGATTCCTCTGTTTGCCGCTCTTGTATTTGGCACACCTTCATAATAATCATCTTCGCCAACGTGTATCGACCCACTTCTGGGTATAGGCTTCTTCTCTCTTGTACCATCGAACCCTGTCTCGACCTAGCCTTCATAATGATTATCTTTAGAGATTATACATCGACTATGTACTCGTATTTTACACAATATACGTCGCTATCTATATCTATCAGTTCCCTAATAGCGATTTATAATTTATTTAGTACTATCTGCAGCGTACGGTCACTCCGGCATTAACTACCAGTTGACACGCTATTGTAAAACATATCCACATGAAAATCAAAACGTCATGTCAAAATTTAATTGCGGTGGCATTATAGTTGTACAACGGTCGTTAGGTATACTAGTACACGAAACAATATAATAACTAAGTATAGTTAAGTATATTTCTCACTTATTTAGGTACAAAAAACAGATACTAAGAGTCGTAGATAGGTATGTTTCAATCATAGATCTACAAGATATAAAAAGAGAGGGTGATCCGAAAATAGCGTCCCAACCCAATATGTTTAGTACAATAAAATGTGCGTCGGCTGTCGAAATCTATACTAACTACGTCGCATCGTAGCGTGACGATCTTAAGTGTTTTTGATGTATATTCCTATTTATGTTTGCTCTCAAGAAATAGGCGACGCGCAAAAACCGGACGCTCACTACGATGGTGAGCAACTGACTTCACACTGGTGCCCAGTATACTTGTTAGCATCACCACGAACGATAATGTATCCTTGGCATCACCACAGAACACATATAATACAAGTGCATCACCGAGTTGATCTCATTGGAAAATGCATTCGCCCCGTTTATACTATAGAGGGCTACTGGTAATCAGTTCGCATCCTCTTAAGGGCGGCTTCAGTATATCAAAACAAACAACTTTTGCTCAGACTTTTCGAAATTCGCGAAAAAAATCAACTGTTCGATACAAAAAAATCGCTCAAAATTAACTCCCAACAAAATAATTATATGAAACAACTGATTTTCCCCCCTCGAATTTTGATATAAGTCGTAAAACAAAAGTTTGTTTTGACGTATTGAAGCCCTTAACAGGATGCTAACTGACTAACCTTGTATATGAGTTATTGATTTTAAATACAAAATAAAACATAATCATCATCATCAGCCAGAAGACGTCCACTGCTGAACATAGGCCTCCCCCTTTAACCTCCACACTGAACGACATCCTGCCATCTGCATCCACTGGATGCCCGCGATTCTCACAATGTCGTCAGTCCATCTAGTGGGAGGCCTACCTACGCTGCGTCTTCCGGTTCGCGGTCTCCACTCAAGAACCTTTCTTCCCCATCGGTTAACAGTTCTTCGAGCGATATGGCCTGCCCATTGCCACTTCAACTTGCAGATTTTAATAGCTATGTCGGTGACTCTGGTTCTTTGGCGAATATCTACGTTTCGGATTTTATCGCGCAAAGAAACTCCGAGCATAGCTCTCTCCATTGCCCGTTGTGTGACTCTGAGTTTTTCCAAAAGGCCAACAAGCAATAGCTATAAAATCAAATAGCTATTAGCAAGTTAAGGACCACGTCTCAGTACCATATGTCATCACTGGCAACACACACTGATCAAATACCTTCGTCTTCAGGCACTGTGGTATCTTGGACGAGAAGATGTCACGCAATTTCCCGAACGCTGTCCATCCGAGTTGGATTCTTCGGGCGACCTCTTTGCCTAAGTTGGACTTACCTAACTGAACAATCTGTCCAAGATAGGTGTAATGGTCACCAACTTCGACTGTATCGTTCCCCACGATTACCGGTAAGGGTACAACATGGACATTGGACATGACTTTTGTCTTGTCCATGTTCATTTTAAGACCCACCTGTTGGGAAAGGCTACTGAGGTCGCTGAGCATTGTATTAAGGTCCTCCAGCGACTCTGCCATGATGACTATATCGTCGGCAAAACGAAGGTGAGTGATGTATTCGCCATTGATGTTGATGCCGAATCCGTTCCAGTCCAAGAGCTTGAAAACGTCCTCCAATGCGTTAGTTTACATGGTGGCGTTTCTATACAAACACTTCAGCACTTCGATATACCTATAGTCGATATGACAACGCTGGAGGGACTGCAACACTGCCCAGGTCTCGATTGAATCGAAGGCTTTTTCATAGTCCACAAACGCTAGACATAATGGCCGATTATACTCCTCAGTCTTCTGTATAATCTGGCGGAGCGTGTGTATGTGGTCTATGGTGCTCCAGCCTTTACGGAAACCGGCTTGTTCGGGAGGCTGGAAGTCATCAAACCTGCTTTCGAGACGGTTTGTAATGACTCTGAAGAACAACTTGTACACATGGCTCAGGAGTGAGATGGGCCTATAACTCTTCAACGAGGTGTTATCACCTTTTTTGAAGAAGAGCACCACACTCCTATTCTATGCTTCAGGCGTAGTACCTTCAAGTATGACGGAATTAAATAACTTCTGGAGGACCAAAAGTACCGGTTTTCCACCCGCTCTCAGAAGTTCTGTCGTGATTCCGTCATCACCCGGCGCCTTGTTGTTCTTAAGCTGTTTCAGAGCCATTCTAATCTCATACAAGCTGATATCTGGGATGTCCTTAGTGTAGTGTCGGATCAGTTTAGCTCTCTTGTCCTGAGCTGCGCTGACAATAGGCTGTCGTGTTGAGGTGTACAACTGTCCGTAAAACCTCTCGAGCTCTCTCAGAATCTCCGGCTTTGATGAAATGATACTGCCATCCTCAATCTTCAGCTTCGTTATTTGGCTTTTCCCAATAGACGAATTCTTCGCGAACACTTTTGAGCCCTGGTTCCAAAATAAAACGTGAGGACATAATAATACAAAACTATATGATAAATACATATATTTTAATTGCGATGACTTTCCCTTTTCATCATCGCTTAATAGCAAAAACATCTTTCACATAAAGGTTTTTTGTTGTTAGCTAATCGCACAACTCTCACTAACTAGATTCATAGTACAGTATCTAGGCAACTAGGGATGAGTAATATCCGGCTCGATGCTTTCGACCCAAATGGCAGAAAGTAACCACGACCGAGCCTCGTAAAATTATTTATTGCACGTATGCCAACCTGAGGTGTTTCATGCGATTTACTGTGTGTTATTTTTGGTATTGCATCTGATTAGCTCTCCTGCCTAATAGCTATTTGATGCAGGCACAATCTATCGTACGGTAGAGATCAAAGAGTGTATTCAACTCTCGTAAGTATGCTTTAAGTAGGTATGAGTACATGTAGAGAACAAGAGTCAGATATTTTTTTTTCTTAATCATGGTATTTTTGCCGTTTTTTTTAAGAATACGTTTTGTCAAAAATTGTACTTTAAAGTTTCTACCTTGTCTTCTCTTAATTATCTAAGCGCTAGTTCCCGAAACACAACTCACAGGACACAACTAGTTCGGGCGCCAGATATTTCATTATTTAAAAAAAATACATTGGTTAGTGTCAAAATAAATTATTGATTGATTGATTATTTTGTACTTGCGTAATATTTAAATGTGCAAAGAGGTTTGATTGCGTTTTAGCTAAAAAGAGGCGAGTGCACAAAAGATTTTGTCTATTTTAGAATTTTCAGAGAAAAATATAATTGACAAGATGATGTCCCGTGATTGAAACTTAGCCCAAGTCATAGGTCTAGCCTCCGTAGGAGTATTACATTCTCTTGGTTCGTAGCCACAAAAAAGTCGATATACTGAGCAATAAAGGTATCGACCCAAATCGGTAGTCTACTCACTAGAATTGTACTTTATAGTAGATATCTCTGGACTTGTATGAACTTGCTCACTATTGACGGATTTTTAGATATTATTATAGATATTTTTTTATTTATATGTTTGCGATTGACCGCCTCTATAAACATATAGAGAG
The DNA here is from genome assembly GCA_949125355.1 of Agriopis leucophaearia. Lineage (NCBI taxonomy): Eukaryota > Metazoa > Arthropoda > Insecta > Lepidoptera > Geometridae > Agriopis > Agriopis leucophaearia. The sequence goes on from OX421275.1 coordinate 10,082,529, forward strand.
CACGCTTGCCTAAAAGAAACCAATTCACTCGCGACTTGAAGACACCCATCAGATTATAACAATCGGGGAACACCTAATCCAGCAGTTCATTCCACAGTCTAGCAGTTCTATGCACTAACTCACAAATTATAATTTGAAAGTCTGTTGAAACTGTGTTGTTAGTAAGAAAACACCTATTAAACTAATGAAACCAACTGAAACAACTATTTTGTAAACGCGTACATTGAAAGTAATTGTGAACCAGGCTAATGTTACAACTGTACTCCAGACGCGGTTAAACTGTTATATTGACGAGCCGAATACGCTCGTTACTCTTATTCAACTCATATCTATTCAAATTGAATTGAAAATCTAACAGTTCTTCGCGATTCATTCATTTACCTACTTTTATATTGAACCCGTAGATACCAATTAGAAAGCTCAACGTAGCTTGCTTGAACCACAGAATAAGTTAGAGTAAACTCGTATGTACCAGCATATCCTAGCAAGATGTTTATGGATTGCTTATTGGACCTTTCCTATAACTTGAACTTTGTACACACTAAACAATTTTTTGTATTGAGAAATTGATTTTGTTATGCCATAGACTACGTAGCGCTTTTTTTTTTTTTAAATCTTAATTTTTAAAGAGGGTTGGTCAGACATTACCATGCCATCCTCATTGGCCCATTCTTAAACTTATTTTCTTCTATTAATGCAAAGAAAAACTAAGTGTTTATAGAAGGTCATCATTCATAGTAGCCGGAAAGCCTCTGACCGTTCATTTTCAACGTGACACTTTTTTTAGGAGTAGGTAAACGTGATCGATGCCTTTTTTCAAAGGTTACATAGGTATTAACCAGTTGGAGCAGAAGGGTAGTTAGGTATGGCGCCGCTTAGCCGAGTGCCGACCAGCCGACCCTCACGCGAACCTGATAGCTCATTTTTAATGCATCCCTGTGGACATTTTTATGGAAAAATAAATGAGGTTGCCCTTTGATTTTTGCGACTGTTTTGGTCAATATATTTTACATGTATCAATGAAATAACATTAGTAGTTTATAAAGTTAAGGCGTGAGCAATTATAAAACCTCTATTTTTGTTAGATTATTCTCTTAACTTGCTCTCATCTACCAATTGTCACAGTTTTTTTATTGTAAGATAGGCTTGCGCTTGGCCGCCAACTCGCCTGATGTTAAGCGATGATGCGGCCTCCGAAGAATCACTCTTGCCTAGAAATTTTTCAAAAATAAACAAGTCTAGTTCTAGTAGTCTAGGTTTCAAATTATTTATTGCTCAATTTCTTCGTAACAATAAAAAGTATTTAAAATTAAATTAAAATTCCAGCACCTAATCACCTAATGTCACTATTTACTTCAGTAGACCATGGAATACGAAAGTAGAATAACAAACTACAGAAAAAAATACTTGATAAATCTTTTATCAATAAAATAAATACCCACTTAGTTCTCAAAAGAAACCAGTGAACTAGGTAACCTTAAACAACATGTAATTATTGTATTTGGGTTAAAACAATGAAAGTGGCGACCTAGCAGTCCTGAGAAATAAAATACTTCATATCATATTGTCCAAAACTAGAAAGGAGTACACAACCTAGTTCACATGAACATGGTTTACTCTTATCAAAATTAAAATAAAAAACTTTACGTAAACTATGGTTAAGTAGGCGACTTAAGCGCTTCCTACACAATATTATTTTCTAGATTATTTATGTACAGCTAAAGTACCTATATTTTATTAGTTTATTTCTCTTCACGGGTCTAGCCCGGACATTTGGTGGGCATTGGTGGGGCCGAAGCCAACACCAAGAGGCCCTTTTGAATATAAAATACATGCAACTATGAAATATGTATAAAAAGGAATATTAAACTATTGTACAGTATAGGATTAAAAAAGACTGGGCTATTGAGGTGAACGACTTGTGGATGAAATAACAGATCTATAGAATGAGAAACGGCACCTGCCTTATCCTGTCTCATCTCATCTGCCACCCACTGAATGGGCCCCCCATAAAGGCTGCCGTATCTTGGCACCGGCGGGGCAACATCGGCGTGGGTGGCTTAGGGTGTAGAGAGGTGTGCTGCACTTTCACTAAGAGCTACTCGCGGCGTTATGCCCTTTAACACTTCCACCCTGGAGCTTAGGTTCTTAGCTCTTGCGGTTTCCACTCCTGGACGGCCGGTTAAGGCAATTTTATTAGTTATTGTTACACCTTTTACAATCCTAAATCAATTTAATCAACAAACGAATTTAACTTATCATTTAAAACTACACGGAAATATTTTAGCCTGCTGTAATATTTTTTTTGTGAAGCCTTAAACTAGCCGTATCTAAAGCTAAATAATATACTATTTGTATATTTGTTTTTCATTTAACTCATCTAATTCCAGTCCTGTATTTACATAATTTTCTCGCTTCTCTTTGTCTAAATAGTAGAGCTTCATAGCTCTACTATTTAGATAAAGATTATTTAGATTTAGGAGACACGAACTCACGATGTTTTCCTTATTGACAAAACTATTTCTTAATGCATCTGTGCTTAAATAGATTACCAAACTCATATTTTTTTAATAGTCATAAAAAAATCTGGCCATAAAAAAAGCCGAAAATCTAAAACAAAATTGAAATTTGATCAAAATTAGGAAAGACTCTTGCTAGACAGAGAGCGCACTGTACTTACGAATGACGTCACCTGTAAGTACGCCATACAAACTCCATACAGTCACTTACTTTGCGGGAAATAGAACACACACACACACACATCATCAGCCAATTAACATCCACTGTTGGACAGAGGCCTCCCCCATAGAGAGGGATGTTGCCATAATCCCCACGCTTGGCAGGCGGCTTGGGGATCGCAGTACGTTCACCGTGTACTATTAGGACGCTGCTGCCCATCCTTCGGTGGTTCTGATCGCAGTTTTAGGACATACCCGGGTCCAATAGACAGAACATCCCTGCCTAATCCAAACAAAAACTTTTTTTAAACGCTTATATCTCAGAATCAGAACTTTACTAGCCGATCATTATAGTTTCTTCAGCATACGTATTACATTTAATTACATCTTTCACTAAGCCTGATGTTTGTAAAAATTTACACCTGTCCGATAGCCTCTTGCAGTAAATACCTACGTTGTGTACGTAATACGTATGTACAAATCTCCGCAGTTTCAACAGTATTAAACTAAACAAGATTCACGCCCAAGAGAAAACCAATCCAGAAGACAAATTACTAAACACTTTAATTCGAGTGCCAATTTTCTAGGGCTTGTTAAATGGAAATTTTTGGCCATTACCACTGATAAAATCCCTACTGAACAATAAACAAAATTACAAATAGCTAGCTGGTTCAGCTTATAGATAGGTACGCGTTTAAAAGAAAGTTGGTCGCCATTTCCTTTCATTCGTTTCCCCTTTGACCCTTCTGCTCTGAGAGGTAAGAAGGGTGCAATTATAACTGACATTTAAAGCCTTACCTATATAAAATGATCTATACCTTCTTGTCCTATCCATTCTTATTAAAATGTTCGCTCAAGATGATAAACAAATAACTATTCTTAAATTAAACGTTAAAGGTTTCAGACATTCGAAACAGATACCTTTGAACTTTTCTCAGGCAACGTTAGCATGTTATTCTACACTTTAATAAGAAATGCAAATACGATCCTATTAGAATGTACATACATGGCTGATATTGGATATGTATAGTATATACTATAGACGATCGATCGTACAAACAACGCTGGTTTATCACATCGCCCTTTATGGCGTTTACTTAGAAGGCGATATTAGCGGCTCACAAGTAGGTTAAAGTTACATCCCTTCATTACGAACGAACGTTATCAGCTAGTTTGGCACCAGAGAATAGGTTCGAAACAGTTTAGATTGGAAGGTTTTCTAAAATGTATTTTAAGTACTGCAAACAAAACCTGAGACTCTATATAAGTAAAGCTGTAAGAGATGTATAAGTGGGCACAATATCGAGGGTGTCAACCTTACTGAAATTAAAGAGTATCAACCCTAAAGAGGGTCACGTCCTCAAAATTTGTTTCTGATTTCTTTTGAGGGCGAAATTGATAACAAGTTGGTAGTTCAACCTTGTTACTGATGTCAACGACTTCAGATATTATTTGATGGCGACTGTTCAAAAACTCATCATACTTCATAAAGATATTATGAATAAAAAACTGTGTTTGTTTGTTGAGCAACGGATCGACGTAATTTTTTTACATAATAGGAGGGCCGGAGTATGACATACGTATAGTTTTTATCCCGGAAAATTATAAGTACGCTTCTTGAGGGAATGCCCACACGGGTGAAACCGTGATGTAGCTAGTAGTTACAAAACTATTATGTATGATTGTATGTATTAACCAATGTCCACTGTCATACTATATCACATCGATACTGAAAACGCATTCTTAATGCTGTAAATCCTAACTATTATTATAGAAGTGAAAGTAGCTCTGTCTTTATCTGTTTGTTGCCATTTCACGACTAAACGGCTAAGCCGATATTAATTTAATTTGGCAGGTGATAGTGTGCATCATGAGGACGGACATAAGGTACTTTTCCCCCAGAAACAGAAAATGCGGGAAAACTGGAAATCGCAGCTAACACCGCGGGATTCAGCTAGTACTTGATAACTTAGAAAATTGAAATGTAAGAAATTAAATAAGCATTTAGCTATTCAACAAAAAATCTAAATTAATACTTTGAATTGAATTCAAGGACACATGAAATCATATTCTGTTAGTAGGGCAAGCAACAATGGTAATAATGGTATCAATATTCAGTCTAGGCACTTTAAATTCTGTCTATATGTTATCTCTGGCATCCCATTACATTTAACGTCGTTTCTTAGATGTTTATGATCTTATTCAGCGAAATACAGATTAAATTAAACTAGTCCAGTCGCGTAACGGGTGAAAACAGCTATGCATACATACCAACAATGACCTACATGTTAGGATTACCTTGCATGTCCGTAAGAAAAATATGTGGATGGCGAGAAACGACGGACGCGGCATCAGAATAAATAAATAAATGGAAGCGTTATGTATACCTACAGTTTCCCCATTAGCACTTACACCACCCCTTGGTCGTCCATTCGATTACATTTTGAGCACATCGTTTGCAGTCGTCTGCCGCTCAATATTGAAGAGTGCGTTTGTAGAACTAGTAAGAATATATATCAGTATGTGCATTTGTGCAATATGTGTTTCCCTCGCCCCCTTTAGTTTTTAGTAGACCTTTTTCGGTATTAGCTCGAGTTTAAGGTAATTCCAAACTATGTACGAGTATGATCAATGGACGCGACGCATCTTTAAGCGAAGACCGTGGGCGTGATTGGATACTAGATCACGAGTCTACTCTTCGTGCCTAACTCTGGTCTGCCGGTCTATTATGCAAGCTAAGTGAACGCGTAAGTGAAGTGATAAGCTAAGTGAACGTGTATTTTTCTTGCCAATTACTATAGAGAAATGTCCAAATGTCGAATGATCACCATTGACTGTAGTCCCTTGCCCTTATAATTCGATGTTTTGACATGTATCTGCAGAAATAGGCAAGAAAAATTCACATTCACTTAGCTTATCAATTCACTTGCGCGTTCACTTAGCTTGCAGAATAGACCGGCAGATCGTATAATACCTACATACAAATGCAAGCAGATCATGACTGGGTAGCAAAGGCAAAGGATGAAACCAGGAGCGGCCAGCTATTCTTGTGCATGCGCAATTGTTTTTGTCGCCGTCGAAATTATTTCAATCCGTATGAAAGTGATGTTGATACAAGGATATCAAGCTCAAAACAGACTTCAAAAATATATGAAAAACTTAATAAGTGCCTATAAAATTTCAGGGTTGCCCTCAATTTCCCTGGGATCCCATCGTGAAATCCCGACTTGGTGGTAATCGGTCAACATACATAAAAAATATTAACAGTGAAACATAGAACCCTCCTTTTTGAACTCGGTTAAAAACTAATGTAGCCCTTGAATAATCCACATGAAATAATTACATAAAAGTCATAAACTTTTTTACAGAGATATTAATTTATTAATTCCATGTTTCAGAAGTTTCAGGGCTTTGTTGTATTATCGACGTCACATTAATGGTGAGCCATAATTTACCTAATGATAGAAAAGCATATGCATGGCTGCTCCACTTTGAAGAAATAAATCGATAACTAATAAAGAAGGCATGACGGGACATTTTCTTTTGCCTTTGTCACTAACAAGCTACTCGTATGAGTACGTCTATTAGACTAATTTGATACAATTTAGATCGTTTCTTCAGGTTACAGGTCAGACAGATGTACTGGGTTACGCGGAAAGTGTATAAACTGAAACAGGTTTATTATATCCATCATTATGAACAACTTTTACTAAAGGATCAACCTTGAAATCGCGAAAAAAATATCAGCTGTACTGTCCCATAGAAAACGGTCATTCACACTCAAAAAATGTTGGCGTAGTCAACTTTTTTTGCGAATTTTAGGTTGGTCCCATTGTAAAAGTTGTTTATAATGATGAGTATAACGAACCCCTTTCAGCTTAGTATACCCTTTCTGCGTAACCCTGTATTAACACCATTTATACACAAAGAACAAGAAAGGCTAGTTCAAAGATAGTTACTCAAAATTTACAAAAACGAGTGTAGAAAATAACTTTGGTAAATTTTTAATAGCAGTTGTTATCTTGATAGTAAGACAATCATATATTTATTTTTAGAAATGAACATGTACTAAATAATAAGTATAAATATAAACATACGTCCATTTAAATATATCCATTAAAATATTATAATTGCACACAATAATTTTTACAAAATTAATAATATGTAGAGTAGGCTTATTCGTTTTCCTGCCTTGCCAAATATCCAAAACCAGACAGATCAAAATAGGTATAACAAGTATTTTGTATTAATGAGATATGCTTGATAATATATTTATTAAAAAATACTTTTTATTCCAAAGATGCAGTTTACCTCTAAAGTTTTAATGTATAGTTGTATATAAAACTACAATCTAAATACTTACATGGCTATATACATTCGTTTGGAGTATCTGTTGCATACAAAATTATATTTTGTCATGATACAGTATAAATTAAGGACAAATTAATAGATTACTTGATAAATAACAGGTAAAATATAGTTTTATTTTTTAATTAGCAAGCAATCTTAATAGACATTTATTTTATTTAAAGAACATTCCTAAGTTGAGTAATTACTCAGTTCGTAAGACGGTAATATCACAGTATAAAATTAATTACTTCCTTCTGACGTGTTTCCTTTGGAATCAATACTTTTGGAAAGCAGAGACTGTTCTTTAACTGAAATATATTTAGACGCTATTTTTGAATGTCCTCAAACACCGTTTTTATATTATCATGTGTATACAGTCATAACATACATATTTAAACGTATATTTAGTAAAGGCATTTTCCTGGTAGATCCATATAAAACAAGCCTTTAAAAGGGCAGGTAAAATGCTAATTAGTATGCAGCTTCATGGAATTGTTAACATAAAATGGAAATCACGGATAGACATAATATTGAAAATGTACAAATATAAGGTGCTTAAAAATGTCAATTTCTCTGTCAGTATATTTCAGATATAAAAAAACATCTGATTACTTGTTTAAAAATAATGGACGCAGAAATAGCCGTGGCCATACTCGTATATACCCATGGGCTACAGATCCCAAAAGACTAATTTGCCAATGACACGAATGATGAAAATAGGTATCTTAAGCAAATGTATTCTCTGCATGGGGCACGTCTGGGTGGGTACTGCTAAAAGATTCGTTTACACACTTCATTCACAGGTGTCTTCTGATACGGGCAGGTATAAATTGGATAAGATGTTTGTTGTTCCAAGTTTTTATTCATTAGAGTACAATAGCGGAAAATCATTGGTAAAATCGACGAGATTTCCAATCAAGGTGAAGGTTAAGATTAGTCGAGCACATGATGGCTGGCATTGAGAAACACTTTCGGAAATGAGGCGCATAATCACTGGTCGACGAGGAAAGAAAACCGCTGTGATGTTTCGTCGAACGCGCTCGTGCTTTCGGAATTATAAAATCAACGGATGATGGATAGTTCGTGACTCTAAACCGTGAAATGTGACTTGGGAAAGTGCCTGTAATGTAAATTGATTGCGTTCGTTGCATGTGGGTACTTTGGTTCTTTAGTATTTAAAATAAGTCCTAAGTTTTCATTAATTCTCGCTTACCCCACATCATCCACAACATGCGACGTGATGTGGAGTATGAAGCTCATTATGTAGTCGAACTCTTTCATCGTCACGATTTTTAAGACATACGTCTCCGGCTTTCAAATCTCAAAGATCTATTACAATTCTATTATTACTGTGGCGTGAGTGAAGTTTAGAGACGGTTCGATGCAGTCACGAGAAATCCGCAGTGGGGCGAATTCATTTACTTGGGGACGATTTCCAACGGACCGCGGTCGGCTGTGACGGATTGCGCTCGATCGAAGTTCTGAATAACGGCTATCGGTAAAGTTCAGCACTGGCAATTTGAAAAAGACTGTTTGAGCGAATTTTGTTTGATTCAGTACAGTAAGGTCTACTTACTTTTTATCGATGTTTAAAATCATTTGCATTAGTTTGGAACTAACTAAACTTAAGATACAAGGCATATGTTACGTGCATATGGTTAAGTAATATTTTACTTCCCGAAAATGTAAATTACACTAAATTAATTACTTATTATTATTACATGGTATTTATTATCTGTCTATGCATACTGTTTTTACCGACTTTCAAAAAGGAGGAGGTACTATGTGCGTCTGTATGTATTTTTTTTTGTATGTTCATCGATATTTTCGCCAATTGTAAACCGATTTAATTCTATATTTTTTTCCCTGAATCACGAAAACATAACAGTGATTAAAATATATGTACTCATTGAATTTAGAACCTTCTCCGTCTTTTGGGGTTTTTTTAATCACACGTACTACTTAGTCTTCTGTTTATCTTCGTTGAATCACAGAGTGAGTACTCGTTAGGCCGGAATCATAAAGACGCAAACGTCGATTGTAGCGTGTAGCGCGTACGTGTAATTTAAACAATAATACAGAAGTGTAGCTGGAACAACGCAGAGTGTATGCGTGCTCGCAAACGAGTGTCAATTCTCCGCGTCTTTACTGTCATTCATCTTCATCCATTTTAGATGTCAGTTGCTGAACGCTGACTGCCGCCCGTCAGCCAAAGGCGCGACCGATTCAGCAACACTCTAATTCCAGCCTTAGATGATCGTATTGTTTCTTACTTTCGTCATAATACCTCGTATGAGTCGCCCTATTGTCTCTTAAACGGTGCAATTAAGATTGTAAAAAATGAAGGGGAAAATAAAAAAAAAACTTGTGACGACGACGCCTGACAAGGTTTTACTATCAGTGTTGTCCTAAATACCCCGCGTGCTGTAAATAGGGGCATTGCTAGGTTATAGATGTTGTTTATCCTATAGGTGCAATTTTTCTGAGAGGTAATAAGCGATAAGGGTTTTGCAAAGTTTGAATGTGTCGAAGTTTTACTGCAGTTACTCGACTCTACTTGTTCTTACCGCTTCATTTGAATAATGATAAATTGGTGATTAAATTTGAAACGCGGCTTTTGCAATGCCGAATCAATAATAACCAATTTAACACATGAAAAACAAAAATTAAACCAACTAATCAATTTTATTACGGAAACTGACGTGGTTTTCACACATTTTATTTATATTACACGGGAATTACTCACGTAAGATTAGGCCGGAACAACTAACAATAACTTCAATTAATCAATATAAAAAAAAAAACAATACTTATCATCATCAGCCATAAGACGTCCACTGCTGAACAAAGGCCTCCCCCTTTAACCTCTACACTGAACGACACCCTCGAAACACATATACTTACACACTAATAACAAAATCTCGAGAACTACATGGTCTACAAAGCTGAAATTTGGCGGACAGATTCCTTATAAGGCAAAAACGTCTGCTATAAGAAAGTATATTTTTTTTGCATTTATTGCAATTTTATACATATTCTTGATCTTACTACGTTTTACTTACATCATATATTTATGTCATATACCCTGTATAAAAGGACAAACTAGGGTCATATCGTATAAGAATTAAAGTTTACATGCAAGTCGTACGAAGTTCCGGGCAATAGCTAGTTAATCATTATTAGCCTACAAATAATAAAATTATTGGATGAATTATTCACTCATCCAATCATTGAATTCACCACAATTGAACGAAACATCGCCGACGTTAATTTAAAAATCTAAAAGATATTTGGTAGGATTTAAAATCTAGACTAATCACGATTGATCCAAATACTAACGTCTTCTAAAATTCACATGAAAGTATTTCTCTTATAATTATAATCCATTCCATAACATGGCAAGCATTTTGTTATCCCGTCGATACCATTGACCTATTTTCAGCGCTTGTTTAGGGAATGTTTTCTTTCCCTGACCGAGAAACTTCTTTGTTATTCTCGTGGTTGCAGAAAATAAAAATAAGTTGTTTTATGAAAAACATCGCCTTCATGATATGTATTATAATGGTGGTAGTCTAGAAATGTTATTATTAGGTTAGTATTTTATTTAATGTTCAATTTTATTTATGGTTACAGGAGGTTCTATTGTTATTTTGCGATTATGGAAATGCTTTTCCGTTAGTTAATTAATTAGATTACTAAATTGATATTTTAATCCCTACATATTATAAATGTGTAGATCAAATACCTTCACACATGACTTCTAACCAAGTAGAAGCAATACCTGATATCGGTTTAACTTACAAAAATAATGCCGTTTGCGTGATTCAGGTAAAGTGTCGTATTTACCTATAATAGACGCACTTTTCATATTTGTGAAACTACGATCCATTTACACTCATTATTTTAGGAATTATTGAATACTTTATTAAATTTTTAATAATATTATTCGTAAAATTTAAGCAAATTTAAAAAAAATTCGCGAAACATCGTTTTAGAACGCAATCTATTTTCAAACTATGGAACTACAATTGTGACGGCTGTCAGTTTGTTTGTTTGTCCACGCACATCTTTTAAACTACTAGAAGGATTTCAAAGCAGTTTCCACGAATATGCTTAAAAAATACCTGATTGAAACATAGGCCATATTAATTTATGATAATAAATAGTAAAAAATAAATATTTTTTTTATAATTAGTTATAACGCCATCTAGCTTATTTTATAGTAATGTTGTCGTAATGATAGACTTCTACTCGCAGACATGGTAGGTAGGAAGACTGAAGCGGCTGTTGCCATATAATCTATATGTAAATAAAAACGAATCGCCGAAATGTATGTACCCGCATAACTTCCGATCGATTGCATCAAATAGTTTTTTTTTTGTGTTTGTTATTGTTAGGATAGCCAACTGCTTTTGAAGAAGTTTTACAGTTTATTATGGAGTAATTTAAAGTACGTTGATTTTTGTATTGACTTCTGACGTGCTAATATACCAAGTCGACGGAGATTAGAATGAATACATTTTTTGCCAGGATCAAACGTAAGACCAATAACAGACACGCAAAGTAGGTGAACTCGCGGCATCTAATCTGATACTGATCTATGATTAGCAGCTATTTTGGATGTTATGGTGGTGAACGAAAGCGGTTTAGTTGTTGGAAGGGTCGAGGCGCAGAAGGCGGGCAAAAAATATTTAGACATCATTGATTGGCAGTCTTTACGCGGAGTAATGTTAAATAACAGCGATTAATTATAGATACCGCTCCATACTTCCTACTTACTATTTACTAATAATTCAATAATAAGACAGAATAATAACGTTTGTCATGCATGACATTTCGCTTGACTTATACCATATTTTTTTTCTTATTGGCTCCATGGACCCACACTTCCAACGTATTTAACCAGTGAAAGTAATATATTATTTGCTTGAAATATATTTGAAACTATGGACATGTCGGGATACCTGTATCGAGTCAGATTAAAACTAGACTAAAATCATACTATGACGATAATATGACAATCCGCATTAAAATGTAGAGCAAAAAAATCTACAATAATGTCATAAGTGTAGGTATTATCTATAAAATATTCAGTAGATATAAATAATCCGATGGATTTGTGCTTATTTAAAGTTCCGTTCGTGTTCGGTAGTGTAACATGTAAATTTGGCTATGTCAGTCTAATCGTCCGCCCACTAATTACTTTGCGCTACGCGTACGAAGTCGCGGGCATTAGCTAGTTATTAATAATGTTTCGATTTCATGTTTAATTTAAGGCTAGTTTTTTATATTATAAAACTAAAATAATGCCATATCTCAACAAATTTGTACGCCTAATAGGAAAAACATGATACAAAGTGACTGAGATTGTTTTAACACTTACGAGTATATAGTGGATGCGTTTTTAAATGGATACCCATTATATTGATTTACTCGTCTTTTGTGCATCTGATTATCTATATAAATAAAGTGTAAACTAATATCTGGTCTACATTTTAATTTCGTATACTAGAATGCACAGTACGCGTTTCACAAATAGCAGTGAAATTACTTTATGGGAGTGCAATTTGCCTGGCAAATACTAACAGAATGGCGCGAGGAAATAAGCCGTTCGCTTATCTTGAATTTGTTTATTACTTTACCTACACTTGCCATGTAGATGAAGTATGAATACGTAGGTTTACAGTCGGTTACAGTCACGAGATTTCAGGGATTGGAGACGTCATTATACCAAAGAAATGCCAACGTTCGTGTAACAAAAATACTTTTTATTTAAGTGCAAATATCGCTCTTATAATTATGCTAAAACTGCATAATCTATTTTCACAACAAACTTTCTAGGGTATCATCTTGATTCACCTAAATAGATATATCTATATACTTAATCTGTTTAGTAAACAATATAATAAACGTAATGCTAGTAGGAAGACGAAGAGTAGGTAGGCCTCCCACTAGGTGGACTGACGACATTGTCGCGGAAATCCAGTGGATGCAGATTGCAGGCTGTTCATATTTAAGGGGAAGGCCTATGTTCAGCAGTAGACGTCTTCTGGCTAATGATGATGACTGCTAGTCTATGTATTGTCTTTGTCTCGGGCGCAGCTTGATGCTACTGCATTGGTTTTGTACAAAAAGGAACTCACTAACGTATTGATGTGGAAAAGCGAACACAAACAAAAAAGTAATTACAGATCCACTGTTGAGATGTGATCAACGTGAAACCGCAGGTACAGAATAAAAGATTTTCGGTCACTTTTTGAAATAAAGATCAATAAGTTTGTTTTTCTGATTGCAAGGTTTGGAAAGATATGGGCTAAGGGCACAGGCTAGAGACTATTGCCCGGGAATGAGAAAGAGTAGGTAAAAAACAATTTATTATATTAGCAGACTCATTGTAATCAAACCCTATAGAATAGGAAGAAAAAATATCCCCACTTACTCGTAATGAAGTGAATCCTTTTAAAGAATTTTCGTGCTAAATGTGTTCTGTTTTACCATTTTTGGAGAGTCGGAAGAAATTGGTGATATAACCCGGGATCTAAGTGGTAAACAGGCCAGTTATCGGTTTCAGTAATGAACACTAATCAAATTATTGAACGGAGCACCGACCAGTTATGTAATAAGTGCTATATTTAATTGCATTGAACTCAGATCAGACAAACAAGAGAGATATGGTAAGGCGGCGTGGCGGGTGCGAACGTATCTAGCCTCAATCAGGCTTGATGCCTTTAATTGGCCACACCCAGCAGAAAAACATTGTCGCCTTATTCTTAGTGTGCGTGAAAAATTTGTAAGTGAGCCGCACTTACAGTTTAGCAGTACAAAGAAAAGTAAAAGAAGACATTTGAACACGGACGATAATTGTACTACGGCATATCTCCCCTGTTTCTCTGATCTGAGACATTGAACCATGGATGCCAGGAATATCCATGCTATTTACCCGTAAACAATGTGCTAGCATCAAGTATAGGAAAATCGCTGACGGTTACAACTACGTCTATTTATCACTTTCAATGCCTTTTGTCCTAATTATTTCCATCGCGTACGTTTACAATGGGAGAAAGCAGCATATGGCAGCATGATATTCAGGAAACAAACTGCTATTCTTCTCAAGTCGTTCGAAAACAACACCACGAGTGTTTATAAAAACAATGAGGTCACTCAATGAGAAGCAATTGGTGATTATTAGGTTATTGGCACCTTGGAAATGTCGACAGCAAACAGATGCTGAACAACCTTCAATGATAAGTGTTGGGACATTAGACATGTCCAGCTTAAGGCTTTGTTGATCTTGAGTCTCGAAGGCTTAAGAACCACGAGATTTTCAACGGTTGATTGACGGTAATTGTTGACTATGTCAATGGTTGTTAACATTATTTGTGGACATAACATTTTCTGTAGTAAAATCGTTTCGACTAGACAAAGATCACGTAGGCTGAAGCAAATAATCGAGTGTTCAAATACAAGGACACTAAAGTATGGAAGGCTGACGTTTACAAGATAAAAGAACTTGGCGTGTGAACCAAGCAACAGAGAATAAAAACCATATTATATCATCAGATGTAACAACCAAATTTGTGGGTGATTGGGTACCAAGAGCGACTACCACAAACTGACAAAGCTAAGCAACAACGGCTAATGACATACAAACATCTTTCAATATCTATACATATGCTCTTCTTTTTTCAGTGCATGTATTTTTTTTTATGACTTTTGTTTAAATGTTTAATAAGCGGTTTTCTGACATATAAAGAAATATGTATAGTTAACCAACTACCATCAATAGATGGCGCTGACCAGACATGATCAAATTTTTTAAAGGTTTTCAACCTCTATTTTCACAAAACATACAATACAAGTAAGTGGAGACATTTTATAAGGCTAAGCAAGACACACACACAAGTATATACCAACTAATTTGTGTTGTGGAAAAACAAGTTCTTTGTTAGCAAACAATAACCACAAAATACTATAAGTATTACGAAATATAATAACACAAAAATAAGCATGACAGACATTGGCAGACAGAAAGATAGATATTGTCTATGTATAAGAATAAGCAAATTTTTTTATTGATTTTTCTTCGTCTGTGGTTTTGAAAAATCTTTCAGATCCATGTCTCGTCAACGCCATCTATTGCATTTTATTACCTTTTTTTTAAATTGCTTTTCGGAAAACCTCCTATTGTGGTAGAATAAAAAAATAATAATTGAATACTTAAACAAATTTTAACAGACGGGCAAGAATCTGTCAAGCTATTTAGGTATTTAGTACGAAATGCATTTGTGCAAAGAGAATATATTTGTGCAGACCGCGTCCTGACGGTGGCATTGTACTATTGTATGTTTAACATGCGTGACCATTACCGTGCATCCTTACCTTACATACCAGTACGTAATACTCGTAAACTACCAAGGTCTGTATATTTTTGTACAATGGTATATACATATATCGCTAAAAATTACTCATTTGATTTACATGCGACTTACACAGAGCTATAGATAAAATGTTAGATAACATGTATGTTAATTAAAATTTAAGGCCGCACTTACCGGTCAAGCTATTTATTTCGCACAATTTCAATTTTTTTTAAGATAAAATAAATGACTAAACAGCTTTTCAAATAAATTAATTTTCGTTTTGACATTATATAGGAAGGCGGAAATCAATAAAAAAACTTTAAAAACTTTTTTTTTTGTTCTTTTTCACCAAAATTCAAGTCGTGGACAAAAAACTGAAGCTAAAACTTTCAAATTCTATCATATTATTATTTGAAATGCGGTTTACCATTTAGAGGGGGTATTATTTCTCCCAGCCATCTTTCCGAGCCATACCTGCTTCTTGAAGTATCCTAGCGAGTTTCTGGGCTGCTGGCATAGTTGCTCCAATAACGTACATGGACACGGAGACGATGATAAAAGGAAACCTGTTCTAAACTATCACGGTTGTTCACTATAATAGTATGATTATTAACGGGATATTTACCGTGACAAGGTCCATGGAGCTTCCGACAGAAAAAATAAAGTTTTTTAAAAACAAAGCGCAGAGATTAGCTTCAGGAAATCGGCTTAGTAACGTGAACGACCCACTTGTTTGACAGGGCAAAGTTGGCATAATGAGCGACGTGATAAATGGGGTTGTTTTGCGAAACAATATTTTAAAAGGCCTTTTCACAAAGTTCCAGGGAAGCGTCGAAAATTGATTATAAATGCATAATTGAACGCGGACTTAACGCAGGTAAGGCGAGCTCTAGCTGCAGAATTTGTCTTTTTATGTCACCTACATCAAAGTGAATTTTAAATATTTTTATGCCATATGTGCAAACAAGCAGTAATGATGCCTGACGGTAAGCAGTCACCGTTGCCTATGGATACCTGTAACACCAAAGGCAACGTACTGCGATCCCCAAGCCGCCTGCCAAGCGTGGGGATTGTGGCAACACCCCTCTCTATGAGGGAGGCCTTTGTCCAACAGTGGACGTTAATTGGCTGATGATGTGTGTGATGTTATATATTTTTGTAATCCACTTAGTGAGTTCTACATAATGTTGGTAATATTGACCTATTTAGCTAATTTTACTTACTACTTTCCCTCTTTTATTATTTTTCGCTGACGCTATCTTGAATTCTTGTACCCTATTTCACTTCCGCTGTTAAAACGATGCAAATAACACCTCACATGTCAAAATCCATTAAGCCATTAAGCTGTAGGGCGTGCCAAAGAAACCTCATACATACATAAAACAATAACCCTCCTTCTTTCGCAGTCGGGTAAAAAGAACGGCAACTATGATAATTCAGACATTTGCGTCCGCTTGGTACCAAACGAAACATGTTGCTTTGTTTAGATCACTTCCGCCAATAGCTCTTTGTGACCTTATGGCTAACATGCGAGTCTAATAAATCTAGAGGGAAATAGAATATAATTCATATTGGATTACATCTTGTGGCGAACCGACAAAGTGTCAAGGTGTAAACTGATGCATACATGCAGTAATCACTTAACTAGCCTTACTGTGCACACGGTTTAAACTTATTCTATATCTTAAGGCGAGGTGTTTCCACTATTAAGCAACGCTTGTTACTACAGATGACCAATGGCTTAATATATTGTATTATATTCACATTTAGTGGAGCAAAACCATAGCGCTTACACACAGTGCGTTTCGCTACTTTAATTTTTGTGTTTTTTCTAATGTTTTTCGAAACGTGTAGCTGTAATCTTATAATGTACATTTACGGTCCCCAACATAATACTTAATACAAAAATTGAATTTAAATGAACACAAAAAAAAAAAACTGAGATAATCGCAAACCAGTGTTGTACTTTTTTTTCGAAATTTGTGCAAATATCTAGTTTCGGTCTTTACGGTTTTCTATAAAAAACATTTAGTTTTAATATGACACCATTTTTATAATTTTAAGCTAACCATGAAAGTAGATAAACTATATAGAATTAGAATGACCAAAATTGGTAAAAATGGGAAAAGAGAGCCTTAACGAATCTTAGGTTTAAACTTATTCTATATCTTAACAATGCAAGGATAGAAGAAGTCAATTTTAAAACGTTTATAAAACTACCAGTCTAGAACCAGCACAAAACGCGCAATAAGATTCGTAATATCTTGAATGGTATATCCAGCCAGGCTTGGGAAAGACCGGCTCAAACTAGCTTTTAACTGAGAACTAAGGGCAGAAACTCGTCCCTAAGTTACTAAAAGACCTGCTTGGAATAAAAACCGGGAGCTCACACATTTCGACAGGGTATAATGTTCATTCATAATGCTGATGACCTTGAGTATAAGCGGCTTGAGTGAATACATTCTCTTTGATAAAATATAGACGCTAGAACGGCATGTTTGAAATTGAAATTTCTGCTTATTAACTTATGAACGTTACTGACAGGAATAAGCTGAAGCTAATAAGGCCCTGACGTATGTCAAAATGATAAGAGTGCCTTTGTGAAAAACAATTAAATTAGGTTGGAAATGTTAATTCCGGTAAAGACAAGGTTAAATGCTTGACTACTGACAGTAAGTCCGTATATTTACATTTTTGGAGATGGAAAATGTATAACGAAAGGTTTATGTTAAAAAAAAACAATCTATTCTAGGTACAGCTGGTTCAAGAGTTTGTTTATCTGTTCAAGCTGTTTTATTTGAAGCGCATATAAATGAGGTAGGTGGATATTTTGGTATCGCCCTCATCTCGGCAGACAACGCCTTGACATCATAATCAGCATTTTTCTGATAACGTAAATTAAATGACAACCTTTTTAAACTGTCAGAACTCTGACAGTTATTTGTTCGAATGAATGAGCTTTTCTTAATACATAATAATTTTGTGAAGTTTCATGGAGTATTATAGTAAAACGAAAACGTTATGTTGATGTTAGCAAATCATAACTAAACGTCCTATGGGATGCCTAGTCAGTTCTACTTCTGTGATAGAATCAAGTGTAGTCATAACTCTTGCATGCGTCCATATATCGGTATTGAGCGGATTAAGAAAGTGCATAGCAGCACATCTCACCTGCACCACACGAGTTCTTCCAAAAGTCGCAGAACTTGCTGCACGAACACATCTCGTACAGACGTCACTCGGCACTAGTGCCAATGTATTTTTAAACTTCACTTGTACAGTTTCGCAATCCTTCAGCAGGCGCGCATTCACGCCGAGTCGGGGCAATGTCGACAGCCGAGAAAAACTTTGTTCATCTTATAGTAAAGAGTGTAATCATGTCAGTGTATCGGATCAGAGCGCGAGCTGTGTGTCGGCGGGTAGAAAGCGAGCTCGTGTGCACCGAGGGAGAGCAGCTGTCATCGTACCGAGTGCGGCGGAGGTCGCGTGGCGAGAGGGGCGGAGCGCGACGCGACGTGCTACTGATGCGAGCGCCCTCGTACGACTGCCAACCGAACGACCCACCACCCACTCTCTCAGGACATAATAAAACCGAGGAAATGCACGGATTTCGCGATAAAACGACGTGAATATTGCCGCCAATTGATGGGATTGAACGTAGCTTTTTAACACTTCAGTCAGGGAAACGATCGTAAATAAGGTTATGGCAATATTAACTTTGGATGATATCTCCACGTCGATCATTTCGAATCAAAAGAAAAGGGAAACCGATCGGTGTCGTAAATATAACATAAACTTATAACTTCAGTTAATGCTAAGCACTCTCAACTTTTTCTCACATTGCATTTCGTGGTCATCAAACTTTTCGCCACATCAGGAAATGCAGTATAAAAAAAAAAAAAAACTCAGTTTAAAAAAAAAATGCTAAGGACCTACACAAATAAAGCTTTAAATAATTTTGTTCAATTTTATACTCACGTATTATTTATTCATATTCATATAATTTTAACTTCAGTCAGAACAGCTTTGATACTTATAACATATATCTAACCAGCATTTTAAATTGGATTGAACTAATAATTGGGTAGAGTTTTTTTTATGTATTTCTTTATGCACTTTACGGTCCTCATATATAAACGATACGGTCGTGTGTCAGCAAAATTGTGATGATAGGCACAATATGCCAAAACTAACTACACGATGACAATTAAAATTATAAACCAAAAGAGTTTTAAGGCGAGGTATTCCCACTCGTAAGCAACGCTTAATACAGATGACTATAAGGCTTAATATATTTATTAAAGCAAAATCATGACGCTTACAGACAGCGTTCTTGAATTTTTCTCACATTTTTCGAAAAAATGTACCTTTTCGGTTCCCTCCATAATTACTAAATCTGTATATTAAGGTATCGTAGACATCATTCAATAAATAGGTATTTGAATAAATAAATAAAAAAAACGGAGAAAAGCGCAAATTAGTGTTATTTTTTTTCTTCTATCGAGCAAAATGTCCTTTAATCGTGTTTCGGCTTTTGCGATTTCCTAGATAAAACATTCAATTTTGATATGACACAATTTTTTTATTTTAAGTTAGCCATGGAAGTAGACAATCTTCAACTAGAACGACCAAAATTGCTAAAAGTCTGAAAAGAGGGCCTTAAGGTATTCACGACATACGTCCGTACAAAAGAGTTCAACGCACTGCCTACGCTCGTAGCAGTACGTGGGCCCGGAACTAAGTGTCTATCGTTTTATTGGTTTGTATGTCATTGCCTACTCATAGAACGATTTGAATATCAATACATAAATCATAAGCCTTGTGTATGAATTTATAGTGTTCACGGAAACATAAGTAAGTATACTTTTGAGTTTAATATGCCCGTAGCACGTAAAGCCGGGTCTCCTATGCTAAAATCTGTCTCGCTCACGCGCGTGGTGCAAGTAAGTAGATGGAACGGGAGGACACGCGATCGCAATGGCAATCCAATCACGAACATCCATAATAAGGCGATGTTTGCTAAACATGTTATGTTAGATTTTTGGCGCATGATAACCGGCTTAAGTAGTTTTTACCCATGAACGGAGAAGGTAAAAATATGTGTTAGGGGTAAAAGGTTGTGTGTATATGTCTGCTACCGTATATCTCTAAGACTAATGGACCGCTTTGAATGCATTTGTTTATTTATTTTAAAGTTAAATTCATCGCTGTTACTCAGCATCTGTCCAGCGATTTAAAAGTTATGAGCTTTTTCTACGAGTTGGTGTTTTTGTTGTTGAAAGTAAAATATCCAACATCATTAAGATAAAATACCTATTAAACAATATATACCAATGTTAGTAAAATTACAGAAACCTACATTAAATGTAAACTTATAATCATTGACACAGATAAATGAGATAAACAGTCTTCACTTACTGCTTACACAATAAGTACTTATATTATAATCATACGTTTTAGTTATGGTGATTGTACTGTATGCTAACAAATCTTAAGACAAGCCTATAATACGAGTATATTGACAGCGCAGTATAAGCGAAGGCCACACAACCTGATATAGAAATCGGGAAGTGATTGTGGTGACGTATTCTGCGTACATACCTACAGTATGACCACATCGCAAACCCAGCTTGAATTAATATATGTATTATGAGTACAAATAACATTAATATATTCTTGGCTTCGGCAGATTATAGAACATAGTGCTGCGGCCGACAACAGGCGCAATTATAGGCGATCGCGAAAATGTGGGCAGATACGTAGCCGAGGCTAGCATACACGTGACCATAAATGATAAATTTATAGACCCGTGGATTCTATTATCAGGCGCGCTTAAAATAGGGTGTTTTATACATTAGAATCACGTAAAATATAAAAATAAACTTTGGAACACACACGCACACACACACACAGAACACAGATCACAGAACACTACCCATAGGCATCAAGAAATTTACATTATAAATTTTGTCTGTAAATTCTCACATAAACTCTTGCCTCTTTTTAGTGGCAAAACGTAATTAATTCTTTTTGCACATTGAAATGTCCTAAACCCCGGGCTACCCGTTACCCGGGAAATGTCCTAAAACTGCGACCAGAACCACCAGAGGATGGGCAGCAGCATCCCCTTACTTGAATGGTGAATCCTGCGATCCCCAAGCCGCTTGCCAGGCGTGGAGATTATGGCAACCCCCCACCCCTATGGGGGAGGCCTATGTTCAGCAGTGGACGTCTTCTTGCTGATGATGATAATGCAGATTGAAATAAACGCATTGATTCGCACTTACAATACCTATATTAGACGAGACAAAATTGGACGCTTATTAGTTTAGGAAAAATAAAAAATTTGGCGAAGTTTGTACTATGTACACTTTAAATACAATTTTTTACAAAATTATGTTACGACAGAAGGTATGTACTTACGTAAGACACTTGATTGGAATACAATCCAATGAAGTTATCCTAAAATTAAGTAAATAAGTACCTCAAAAAAGACAAAAAAGTGATCCTAAAGGGCCTTAATTAGTACTTATTTATCATTCTTGTTCAATTATATCTATGTTTCTCCCACTTTTTTAACTGTACTGTAAGTACGGCACACTTCCTCATTTTTACGCACACTAAGAGGTTTAAACTACTGACACCAATAAACTAACTAATTGCCATTCAGCGTGGTAATGCCGCCAGAATGCTGGGTACGCTGCTAACTGATAGTGGGCTTGAGCATTTGGATTGTCTTTAGACATTTAAACGGTCTATGGGCAGTCTAACTGTTTGCATTGTAAGTGTTAACTTTTAATTTGTTTAGTTTATAAAGGCTGTTGCCCATAAAAAAATTATTAAAAGCCTATATTCAGAAAGTGCTGCAAGGTCGTCTGCAGGGTGTGACTTGGACGCATTCAAGTCTGATTTGGGCTAGACGCGTTTCCACGCGCCTTACCTTACCATATCTCCCTTATACATCTGAAGAGTACATATGATCACCACGACTAAATAATGCTTAGCACTAATGTTATTGAGATGAATTGGATAATAACCTTATTTTTAGTTTTCAATTATAACGCGTTTTGCAAAACCGACAAACAGGAAATAATACTAATATTGCTCGGCTATAAATATACAAAATATTATAACTAAATATTTATGTAGTTTATCAAAGAAACAGGTAACTATGATGGTTGAATTACGTAACTCTATCCAAGAAAACACTAAGAAGCAACCCGTAACACGACATTACAAATCATACAACATATGAATAAATTATTCGTACTAAATAATAACTTTCAAACAGATATTTTCATACGCATACGGACGTATATATACAAATTTTGTGAAGTGTACGAGTATAATCGACCGGTTTGTATATTTATTCGAATATCTGGGACAATAAATAATAAATATCTGGGACATTATTGCACACATGGTCATCTGACCCCAAACTAAGCAAAGCTTGTAATATGGCTGCCAGAGACTGATATACATACATATATATTTTTAAATACATACTTAAATAGATATTAACACCCAGACATAGAACAAACACAAATGTTCCTCACACAAATGTTTGTCCTAGATGGGAATCGAACCCACGCCCCCAAGCACAGAAAGTAGGATCACTACCAACTGAGCCACCGAGGCAATATAACTTGCGTATCGAATTTTGCAGGCAAGTAGTTCATTCCAATACAATTTTAAATTCGAATATATGGAAAATCGGTCTAGGGGTTGCGATGTCACAGTTTGGGACAAACAACTAGTATAAAGGGTTACGCAGAAAGGGTATACTAAGCCAAGAGGACGGAAATACAAGAACCAAACCTGAAATCGCGTAAAAAATATCGGCCGAAGATTCGAACAACCAGACTTCCTTGTTTCCTGAGATATACGAGTATATTCTCGGCTTTTCAAGGCCAGAGTGAAAAGTTCTCTTCTAAGTTTGCGTGCTTTCTCTTCGACCACATCGTCGCTTGCCAACAGGCGAGTTGATAGTCAATCGATAACGGGTAAACGGACTTATTCACGATAAAACAAATCCATACGTTTTGTCGATTGTCAATGACTGTTTTCTATGTAACAGTTGTTTTTTTTGAGTTGCTCCCGTAGTAAATAATGATGGGTACTACGGAGTCGTTTCGGCTTAGTACACCCTTTCCGCGTAACCCAGTTCAATCAAATTATACTCATTCTAATGACTTGAGATTAGAGGACCCTACCCCCTTCCAGCCCTGCTAGAAAATGACTAAGCGTCAACAGATATGAGAGGATCATAATAGTTCAATCGGTCATGGTTGAATTTCAACTTAACTAACGCAATTTCACTCTACATAGAACCTTATTAGGAGCTCTTAAGACTCACAATTACTCGTGTATGAGGGGTAGCGAGTAATGAACTGATATCAAAGAAATAAAGTACCGAAGGACCACCTTAAATGAGGAGATAACCTGCCGATTGTAAGTTCATTGTCGTCACCAATCTGTTTGTTTGTACACATTTACTATTAAAGTAGTATTTATAAGCAACAGCCGGTGAAATCAACTTGGTTTAACAAACTTTTTAAATACTCGTATTGTGTTTTTAGGCTCACCTACCTACGGATAGGTAACCACGAGTGGCAATTACAGCTGACTGCTACCACTGCTACTTTATTTCGGACACTGTCTGGGGTTGGAAACTATCAGTGCTAACTTCAGCTCTTGGTTTATAGTTATTTTATTGTGAATATGTTTAGCGTATGTACCCTACTGTCTACCCATTGAGAGAATGCGTTCGACAGCTGCAATTACATTGAAATTGAAAGAAATTATAAGATCGGCCATGTAACGAAATTACCAGTTATAATTTGGTAATGAACAGAAATTTGTCACAGACTCACACTTTGACATAATTTTTTGCTTTTGCTGCTATAATTTAGAGTGTGTTCTATAATCCTGCCAATATTGACGCTTGTACGTATTACCGTTTTAACATTAGAGCAATTAAAAAAATATGTAAAAAACACGTTTTTTGTAGGGGATTTTCATTTCTATTTTTATACTTTTTTAGTATTTCTTAGTTAATCCGCCGTAACATTACATATTCTGTTTTAAACTATCACGGTTGTTCACTACAGTTATATGATTATTTACGGGATATTTACGTGGTAAGGTTGTGGAAGGAGCTCCCGATATTTCGGCGCAGTTACATGCACCATGTTCACGGGAAGACAAGAATGCGGGTGGTTGGTCGAACATTTTAAAGTTAGGTGCAGACAAAACGATCTACCCTCTTTCTTAGTCTTCCACAACCTTACCACGGTAAATATCCCGTAAATAATCATATAACTGTATTAGATATTCTGCAGAAATTTCAACTGGCTATCTATTACGATTAGAAAGATACAGCCGTTTGAAGGTAGGAAGGACGGTAGGCTTAATAACAGGGTTCCATTTATACCCTTTGGGTACGAAACCCTAATAAGAAGAAGATAAGCCACTTACTTATCTTATACGAAAAGAACACACTAAATACAACATTCAGTTTCAAAACTTTTCTTATATGGAGGTAAACTAAAACAAAATCGCGTGTAATCGCTGATAAGGAAAAAGGAAAAATTGATTTTTCCTGCAGGTAATTAAAGTAACGTAGCCTTGGTCAGTTGTTATTTAATCGATAACACGCGACACGTTCACTTACGTAATATGGGGGTTCTGTGTACAGCTATTGTGCCTACCTGAGCAATGGCGTAGAAACAACCTACGTAGGTATTTCGACGAAAAGGTGAATTTACATCGGAAATTAGAAAAGCCAATGTAGTATGTGGCTTTATTATGTTGAATTATTTGCTATAACTAATACTTATACAGTGATGCGCGAAAAGGTGTACTATGCCGAAAGAAGGTCATTGTAGTCATTACTATGTACACCGGTCGGCTCCATTGTAAAGTTGTTCATAATGATTAGAAGTCATTAGATTTCCTTTCGGCTTAGAACACCCTTTCCACGTAACCCAGTAATAATTAAGTCACCTTTGTGAATATCATTAAAATAAATTCATGTAATGATATCTTAGGTTTTCAAGGTTATTACAAACTAGCGACCCGCCCCGGCTTCGCACGGATGTTAGCTCGGCCTTCGGTCTCGCTACTATGACCAGCTCCAGGTACGCAAATTATCATCCAAATCGGTACAAATCGCCGTAACATTGCATTTTCTGTGAAAATTTTAACTGGCTACCTATTACGGTTCAAAAGATAAAGCCGTTAAAAGGTAGGACGAACAGACAGACAGACAGCGTAGGCTTAGTAATAGAAGATAGGGTCCCGCTTATACCCTTTAGAGTACGGAACCCTAGAAACAAAACTCCTACCAGCGTCACGCTCACGTCATCTATTATGAGATGAGAAACAAATAGTAAACTCGTATAGTTTTTTTTTAAACATAAATCAAGTTTTACAATAAATATTACGTAATTAATATGATAATTAAGTATAAAATTAACTTCTTTGTCCTTTATATGTGCTAACCGGTTTTTAATTGTTCTGAATAACCTGTACAACTTCATAGAACTGGTAAACAATTTGCTATAAATTAGTAATTTATGGTCAATATCTCAATAACTGGCTTTATAATAACCTTTTAGCAACAAAGAAACTCACGTCATAACCGGCATCGTATATAAGTATAATAGTTGTTAGGGTTCCGTAGTAACCGGGTACCATGCGCACCATAGAATATTTTTTCTATATTCTAAGATGCGCACTTTACAATCTGACGGCACCCGGTTCGACCCTCACCCCTGCACAAATGACTTATTTGGTACCTAAAGAAATTATCTGCAGTTTCGATGACAATGCTCAAAAACGGTGAAGGAAAAACATCGTGAGGAAACCAGTACATTAAATATATTACATAATTATATTTAAAAATATCAAAGATATTTGACATTCACCAACATGCACTGGGCCAGCAATGTGTATTAGGGCCTCCTCTCTTTCAAAGAGAAAGCCCGAGTCCCAGCAGTGGGAATATGATAGGCTGAAAATTAAATAGGCTGGAAACTGAATTTGGAACCCACAGTTAGCTTAAACAAAATTATAATGTACCTACTTATCACTAGACTAGGTATAAAGCTATAGAAATACTTTGGGTAGTTATAAATCTAGCTATAGTTACGCTATAGTTATGATGTATCTTGTTTTTTTACGAAAATTACTCACGTATGATTAAGGCGGTTATTCCGACTATATAGTTTGAACTGTATGCGGTCTTTTTCAAGGTGAGTGCGCACGCGCGCCTCCGTTTCGCTTTCCGCTTTTTTTGTTACCAAAATGTGTGAAAACCACGTCAGTTTCCGTAATAAAATGTACTTATCTCATATGTAAAATAACTAAGAGGTTATTAATCGTACCTAATCGTGAGACGTAATGATGAGGAGATGCCATGGTATGGTACATTCTAAGCGAATATCTTCTTTTCGTTCGGATTCGTGCCACTTACCTGAAACAATTGAATGTTAATCGTTAATTACCGAGTTATATGTACCTAAATACAAGTATAATTAAGTAATACGAACCATACAAAATTGAAGAACTTCTCAAAGAAAAACTTATTGTAGTTTTCCAACGAAACATGACAAAGTGGCTTTTAAAGATTCGGTAGAGTTCTAAAAGCCAGCGGTTATGGCATGAAAACCATATCGAATTATATTCCATATTGTTCATAGTTCACAGATTCATAGTGTTCTAAAAGTATTTTTGAAATACACAACAAAAAAACTTCAGCAGCAGAAAAAAACAGTTCGCTACTCAATTTAGAGAAATCAACAAACGTTATTTTCTTTACAGTTAATAGATATCTTATCTTTAATTATAATTATACTTCTTTACTTTTTTTAAGATACTGGGTGACGAGACGAGCGTAGTCGCTCACCTGATGGCTCTTCACGCTTGCCCATAACAGCACAACGCTACTCAGAATGTTGAACTTCAACAGTTCAAAACCCTGGATGGCAATGCACTGCGCTCGTCACCCCGAGATATAAGATGTCAAATCTCTGTGTGCCCTGTAATTTCACTGGAAACATTGCCCTTCAATCCGGAACACAGTAGTGTTTGTACACTACTGCTTGGCGGTTGAATAACTGGCAAAGGTACTATGTTACGCCTATTCAATTGAATTCAATCAATTTATTTCAGAATTACGAGTAGTAATTCAATAGTTAGGGTAGTAATTTACGGGCGCTTGAACTTTAATGCTATAGATGCCAATTCGTACCAGGAAGTAGTGATTTACGATCGTGGCAGATTTATATATATTTTTTACAAGTAATACATCCGTAAACAAATTGCAAAATTAGCTGTTCTAGTGGGTAGCACATTTGCGATGACCTGTAGTGCTCGAGTTTATCAAAGGTTAACGTTATTATGTTAATTATCAACCTATCACATAACCGGACAATTCGGATTTTGTATACCGTATCTACTAATCTACCGATATTCATAGGCTAATAGCAAAACTACGGACAACGAATTCTAGAAGTTTTAGGATGTCTGTATAATGTGTATGTCCAGCTCTGTTTTATTGATATTAGTTATTATATATTTATATTGTTTAAGTCCATAAAAAGTTCCTACAGCCACGTAAATAAATGTATACCAATAAAAATATCCATAAATCTAATAATTAGTACAAGTAAAAATCATATTTAAATCATTATCATACATACGTCATAGATAGCCCCGTTGGCCCATTGATAGCCCCGTTGGCCCAGTTGGTAGTGAACCTGCCTTTTGCGCTTGGGGGCGTGGGTTCCATTCCCACCCAGGACAAACATTCATGTGATGAACATTTGTGTTTGTTCTATATCTGGATGTTAATATCTATTTAAAAATAAATATGTATGTATATCAGTCTCTGGCAGCCATATTACAAGCTTTACTTAGTTTGGGGTTAGATGACTGTGTGTAAAAAAGTCCCAGAAAAAAATAATGCAATGAAATCATGTTAATTTATTGCAATAGTAACCCGATGTACGATGCAGGGTGGGACAATTAAACCTATATCCATGACCTACCCATTATGCAGCTTTGCTTAGTTTTACGTACTAAACGTCATTGTATTGTATACGCTATATTGTTACGTGGTTGATTACGTACATGGCTAACGGCACTTCGTCCGCACGCATTCGATCCGAATGCATAACACCGTACGTTGGGAAACTAAGAAAACTTTATCACATCGGCGTCACAATACAACACCGTTATATGTGTATTATGCGTTATAAATACATACGTATAAACACTGTTTTAAACTATCACGGTTGTTCACTAAAGTTATATGATCCACAACCACAACCTTACCACGGTAAATATCCCGTAAATAATCATATAACTTTACATACGTATAGGTACGTAGGAACGTATATACGTATAGATAGTTACAACCAACTGCAATAGGCGTAGCTGTAACGAAAAGTACGTAGATTTATTAACGCTTAGTTTCTTATTACAAACGATCATTATCACAGTACGTAATAATGATCGTTTATCGCATTATACTATGTTCTATAACCTCTGCCTACTTTATGTTTTTAACCCCCGACGCGTGAAGAGGAGTGTTATAATGTTTAACGTGTGTATCTGTGTGTCTGTCTGTGGCATCGTAGCTCCTAAACGGCTGAACCGATTGAATTGATTTAGTTTCATTTGTTTGAAAGGTGACTTGATTTAGTTTCTTTTTTTGGCACCATGCTACACCGCAAATAGTATAGACATTCCTACTATAATAATGCAATTATAATATGCGTCTCATCGTTGTGCAGTAAGCATCAGAAGTGCTAGATTTTTTTAAATCAACGCGTAGTTCTAAGCAAATTTTAAATTCGCTTGATAAAAGCAGTACATAAAGAAAAGTAGAGTTTTATAGCACAAGGCATTTAACATTGAATAAAATTTACATTGGTATGTAGTTTTTTGGATGAGCAATAAAAGGAATAAAGCAAGTGCATAATTATGCACAAAGCACAACTGTAACAGTAGTAATGCGCGAGCGCACTGAGTGCGAAAAGTTTAAGCTTTTGGCCAATAACAGAAAAAGAAATTATGTGCGTGGCAAGTTTGTCACAAAGAAAGACAAGGTCTTCTGGCAATTTTTTTAAAGCTTGTTTCAGGCTGTCCTGCACAGGACCTGATTATGTGACCAAAAAGTGGGACGTCCGGCAACTGGCAACCCTGTAAGTGCCTACACAATGCTTAATGTATAATTAATTTCACCATGTAAGTTCATTACAACGATATTCTTAGCCTTGGCGATGACATTGAGACGAACATAAAGTAACTAATATAAACAATGAGATAATTGCTAGTATTATGTATTTTTTCATTTTTTATTTATGTATTCCTTCAGTAATAATGTCAAACGGCGCATTAAGAAGCGAAGTTGAATGAAGTTTATGACCCTAGATCAGTCTATGCTTGACACCTTTATATTCTTAGTCCTTGTCTTTACGTATTTTTAATTTTTGTAATTTTTTGAGTAAATTTTAATTAATAAGTATATAATTAGGTAAATAGGTGTAAATGGTGCAGTCTAATTTTCAAACATTTGACCCGCCAAAACTTTAAAAACACCCCCAATTCGCCTGATGTTAAATTCCAATGAATCGTCAGTTTCAACTGGGGAGTGTTGTTTATTTATAAAATGTTTTGCAAAGACCTGAAACCTTGACTCAGTCTGTAAATAGATCTATGTATATAACCCCTGAACCACATTTCAACAACCACGAAGCATTGAGAAATAAAAGGGTTTCCCAAAATCCGATCGATTTTGAAACGTATTCCAGCTACATACGGCAAAAGTAATAAATGTTGGCAGTAAGCCACTTGTTTATTAACTGTATCTACACGAACCATCTGCTTGGTGTAAAAATTTGATTGAAGATTAACTGCTCAAAGTATATATACTGTTTCATTCATGGCAATTATTACCAAAAGTGTGAATGGACGACTAAGTTTTCCAAATCAAGCTGTGAATGAAGAGCCCTTTCAATTTTATTCAATAACTCAGAGCTTTTATAGGCTGTAGAAAAATAACAATATTATTTATCTGTAGATACTCTAACATGTTTTAGGTGATCTACGAGTACTAGAACTTTACAAGAATAAAATTGTTAAGACAGCTACGCTCGGTCCAAGCATTTATTTGCTCTGTCAGCTACAATGACTTTGAGAACAGCTCAATAAAACATTTTCTTTTAATATTTCACTATATATATATATATATAATTTTTTTATGATACTGAGTGACGATACGAGCGAAGTCGTTCGCCTGATGGCTCTTCACGCTTGCCCATAACAGCTCAACGCCACTCAGAATTTTGAATTTCAACAGTTCAAAACCCTAGATGGCAATGCACTGCGCTCGTCAACCCGAGATATAAGATGTCAAATCTCTGTGTGCCCTGTAGCTGGAAACATTGCCCTTCAATCAGGAACACAGTAGTGTTTGGGCACTACTGCTTGGCGGTTGAATAACTAGCAAAGGTGTGGTACTTCCCCAGGCGGACTCCTGCAAAGAGTCCTACCACTACAAAATCACCACTAGTACCACTAGTATATCGGGTACCTGGTAGTCTTATGCCCGGTTCATATTATTCCAGTAGCATCCAGTCCAGCGCTGGAATGCCACTGGAATAATGTGAACCGGCACTGGAATGCATTGGAATCCAGTCCAGTAGACTGGAATGACGGTCTATTTTTCATTCCAGTTCGCCCATTCCAGCGCTACTGGAATAATGTGAATGGCCAATCCAGTGCTGGAATACACGTTGAAGAGTCAACACACATTGTTGTTGTTTTGCGGAATTATTTAAGTAACAGTAAAAAATTTAGTTTACTAAAAACCAAACTCTTCAGTTTGTATCTCTGTACAGAGAACATTAGTTTAGTTAAATGTTTAGTTATTTTTCCACTATATCAGTTACTTCTTCTAACAGTAATAATAATTGAACAGTTTTAAAACATTTCCTAAACTCTTTTCTTGAAAGCATTGTCACTAATAGTGTTACCGATCCAACAGGTTTTGAATGACTGGAATAATGTGGACGGTATGATCCAGTCCAGCACTGGACTGGAATGCTGGACTGGAATAATGTGAACCAGACGTTGCATTCAAAAACCTAGCGAAAGTGGTCAGTGGCCTTAGTACGAACACTTGCGAAAAAGTTATTGTTACGTAAACGATAGCAAAATGTATAAAAAATTGAACAGCGCCTCTATCGGGCGTAAAAGGAAACTGAAGTTTTTATATATTTGCTATCGTTTACGTAACGATAACTTTTTCGAAAGTTCTCGTAGTAAACCCACTGAACTCGTAGTGTTATTGAGCTGACAGAGCCAATAAATGATTGGACCAGATGTCCTGCAAACGTCATTCGCTAATATTTCGAAAATGAAACAATGTATGGTTGTATGTTCCCACCTTGAACCTAACCGCTTCATGCTATTTTTAACTGACTTCAAAAAATGACGACGGTTCTATGTTCTACTGTATGTTTGTTTTTATGTATGTTCACCGATTCCTCCGCCAACTGTTGAACGATTTAAAAACATACTTTTGTTTGGTAGCGTATACTTCCAATTTGGTCCCATTGTCACCATGTCAGGATCAGATGATGGGATACCAGGGAAATCGAGGGCAACCCTCAAAATTTATTTTCCATATATTTTTGAAGTCGTTTCGGAGTCCATAGGGAACATACATACATCGCCTTTTATATAAAAAGAGATCGATTTTTAATGGATTTTTCAGGTCAACCACTCAAGTATTATTTCTTAAATAGATAACTAAACGATCATTCGCATGTGCCAGTAACATATCACTTTATATTCACTACAGCAGTAGAGCAGGGTAATGGTTATGTGACATTCTATAATATACGTCACAGCGTCGTGTCCTGTGCACCCGACTGGCTGAAATTGGATTTCGTTTGTAGAACAGACGTTTTTCAATTAAAAGACCTGCGCTCGCGATAGCAGTATACACGATGTACGATACAAACGAAAACATTTAAATTGTCTGCCAAGAGACTCGCCAGTTTGCTCACGGGATATGAAAAGAGCTTAGTGTACTTGAATTATTTGATTTGGGAATTAGGGACAGTTTCAATTTATTTTGCACGTTGAAAATGTATATAACGCTAATGGGTCAATTAGCAGTTGTTCAAAATATTTGACTGTATTCGTTCATTTTCAGGTTTACCCTGTAGCGATAAACAAAGGCGTTAAGACCTCTCGTAGTGGAGACGCGAACCCTTCGAGTGGTGCCCTATTGTCAGGGGTCATGGACTGACCTGAATAGCTTTTATTTCGACGTTCTGGTATTTAGGTATATCTATAAAGGCGTGTGCATTTGTATATCTGTAATATTCCGTACTTACACTGAAAAATTGGCAGAGTACCTTTTGGGAATGTTGACGACTTTGTTTAGGTATATTTATTACCTATGTGTATCAAAACGCAAAAGCTGCTGATGAAGAGGAATTATCAAATAAGTTCAAATTTTCAAAGCAGAAGTTTATTTTATGTCTAAAGGTTGTGAATATCAGCAAAGGTAGTGTAGGACGCCCCGAGTCACGATGGAATGACAATATACGTTACGCAGCTGGCAGTTGCTGGAAGCCGAAGGTCAGATGCCTTGAGAGAGGCTTGAATGTCCATTATAGTAGAGTAAGATAGCCTTATTATGATGACCTGAAAGATTTTTTTGACGACATGTAATGTCTATTTGCATGTTCTGTTCCTGGCACAGCATGAACGCAGTCAAGGACAAAAGATAGCTTTATTGTTATCGGTAGTTACCCTTTATTGCGAGATGAAAATAATCAATATTGCAATTAACTGCATTCTTCGGCTGTTTGCCACGACTACTGGTACTTTTATGACATTGGTGTACCTAGTATTAATATTTATCTTGTGTTTGTTGATTGTTTGTATTCCAGAATAATCAGTTCATAGTTGCCTACTAGACATTTTAGTAACATAAATAAATAAACGGATAAGTATACTTAGCGTATTCTGACCTTTAAAAACGGAAAAGGTAGTATTTCCAAGGTGATAATTTTTGTTATTTCCTATTGTCTTTTCTAATTCTATGCCTAACTAATCTGGTGAGATAAAAATAATAATTAATCTTGTTGTAAATTAACAGATCTATCAAAAGGGAAATTATTTAATACCTGTTCAAGCTTTAATATTATACAGATTTTAATTGCTGTAAATAAATATTTACATTTCAATTAATTGTTAAGTTGAAACGTTTTGATTGAGGTAGTAAATTATTTATTAAATCATAAATAAATGAGACAAAACATTTTGTTGAACATAGCATAAAAGTTGTTTTCTTGTGATGAAAGTTTAATCTAAAGCTTTAAAGTAAACAAACATGTGAATTATACAACTATAACCATCATGTATACCAACAAAGGTTGATAGAATAGTTAACTGGAAAGAGAATTGAAAAGTTCGTTCGCCTGAATTCAAAAATCGATATTAAAGTTAATTTTTAGAAGAAGAAAAACCCACTTCAAGAATTAACAACATGTACTAACTTAAACTAAAAATTAGAAAGCTAATTGGCTAATATTTCGGAGATGACAGTTAAAAGAGAGATTGAAAGTCCTCATCAATATTTTTCAACCACAAACCAAAACGTGATCTGTGTTTATATTTTTTTGTCATTGTTGTTTTTTTTTAATGCTGAATTATTTTCGTTAAAATTAGAGGGACCACTTTGCACAGGATCGTATTATTTGCGCTCCCGGTAGTCCATGCGAAAATTGAAAATCGCTGGAGGGTTTTCTAAAATTATCCCGGCGCTAAATCGATACGGGCTTTCCTGTCTAGACGGGTACTGCCGACCGTCGTACCAATTAACAGTATATTATATGCTCAACGGAAATGCGTGTTTATTTTCGAACGTATGTCCAGGCACTAAGGTTTAAAAAGTATGGTTATCAACTACACTTTGTAAGTTATTGTTCACTTGGTTAAGTGAGTCCAATTGTTTTTGTTTCATTTAGCATCAGTGACGTGTGAGAGATTGTGTATTATGTGAGTTGCACGTTTTGATATGGATTTACAAACATATAAAAACGTTCAAAGAGTGAAGGAAGCTCATCGAACTTACTTCATGTTTTTTTATCCTGATTCAGTAGCATACGAGCGGTCAGTTGTGAAGGAAAAACGTTGACCCGAGAGTTTTCTTTCGTAGCGGTCAGTACATAAGATTCTCCGTACGTTTTTGAAGGTAAGTTTTTTAATGATGGGTAATTTTTGGTGGGAAGGCTCCTTTACATAGTCCACCTGGGGCATTACTCACCTTTGCCAGTAAACCACCAAGCAAGTGTGCAAACAAATATTTTATTTCGGATTAAAGAGCAACGAGCAACGTGCAAACGAGCAACGCAATTTTTTTTACCATGTCCTTTCACGCAACCATTCATTTGCCGAATTCGTATGAACATCTTGAGCGTTTAATTTTATAGGTCAGAGACTGCTCCTAAAGTTCGCCCCTGCGTTCCTCAATGAATATACGTTGAGTCAGACCAAAGATAATTAGATATTGTCATTTAATCAAGCAAAAACTAGCATATTGGTCAAGCGCCGTGTCAACACTACGCATACAAAATAGTACAAAAATACGGTAGCGGGGCGGTTAAGAATGAAAGATCTTCTACCTCAATGAATATACGTTGAGTGAGGCCAAAGATAATTAGATATCGTCATTTAATCAGGCAAAAACTAGCATATTGGTCAAGCGCCGTGTCAACCAGGCGCTCTGATAAAGTAATCAGGTAGGTATATAATATAGTTCTATAATAACGCTGTAGTGATTACACCCCTCTCTATGAGGGAGGGCTTGTCCAACAGTGGACGTTAATTGGCTGATGAAGTGAAGTGATTACCACTACAATAGAAGAAAATAAAATTTATACTATAAATGCGAATGTAACTGTCTCTCTGTCACTTTTAATGTCTGTCGGTGACCTTTTTACAACTAAACGATTAAACCGATCTTGATGAAATTTGGCAAACGAAAAGTGTGCATTATGAAGACGGACAGACATTTTATTAGCTTCATTAGTATCACATCACATCAGCCAGAAAACGACCACTGCTGAACAAAGGTGTTGCCGTAATCTCCACGCTTGACAGGCAGCTTGGGGATCGCAGTATGTTTACCGTGTACAATAGGACCCTGCTGCCCATCCTCCGGTTCTGGACTGTTTTAGGACATACCCGGGTCATTTGTAATCTATCTATAGGTATATATAAAATCTCGTGTCACGGTGTTTGTGGTCGCTCTCCTCCGAAACGGCTCTAAGCAAAGCTTGAACTATATATGGGTGCCAGTGACTGTTTTTTTTTAATACATATGAATAAATAAATATCTGGTACATTATTGCACACATGGTCATCTGACCCCAAACTGAGCAAAGCTTGTAGTGTGGCTGCCAGAGACTGATATACATACATATATATTATTAAATACATACTTAACTAGATATTAACACCCAGATATTGAACAAACACAATTTCCATAACATGGTGGAAATCGAACCCAAGTGGGGGCTTGCAGCAGAAAGCGCAGAAGGCAGGTTCACCACTGCACCAGAAAATGGTTAGTGGTGGTTCTTGAGTATCTGCCAGTAAACTCCTCGAGTTTGGATTCCTTTGGTTTGTTAGAAGGAATCACATTACCGTGTTTTTTTAGTTTCTTAAGCTATAATCATTGTTATACCGGAAAATTTTGAGAATGCTCGAAAATCACGAGAGTAACCATAAGGCGCAGCTAGTAAAGAGTAATGCCAACCAATCAATGATACGTGCATCGTGATCATTATCAATGTGTTTATGGAGCAATCACGTTGTAAATTTAGTCCGATAACCGAATGACACTTGTAGAGCAAGCCGCGCGACTGATACAGATACCAGTAATTAGATTCGCGAAATAAGAACGCATTTCAATAACTACGGAAATTAAAAATGTATACAAAACAAGATTATAGTAAGTTTATATAAATGGGGCTTAGGCCACAGTTTCAACAGTGGTCATCGAGCATTTTGTTTATAATACACGTGAACCACTTAATGGGACTTAGGCCGCGGTTTCAACAGTGATTATAGAGCATTTTGTTTA
This sequence comes from Agriopis leucophaearia, assembly GCA_949125355.1. Lineage (NCBI taxonomy): Eukaryota > Metazoa > Arthropoda > Insecta > Lepidoptera > Geometridae > Agriopis > Agriopis leucophaearia. Next base: position 10,119,092 of record OX421275.1, read on the forward strand.
TATTATAAGGGAATTACTCAATGGGACTTAAGCCTCGGTTTCAACATTGATTATCGAGCAATTTGTTATAAGGGAATTACTCAATGGACTTAGACCGCGGTTTCAATAGTGATTATCGAGCATTTTGTTTATATTATAAGGGAATTAACTAATAAGACTTAGGCCGCGGTTTTAACCATAGATTTAGGATGTCACAAAAATTTTTTTAGGTCTATGGTTTTAACAGTGACTATTGAACATTTTTTATATGTATTATACGGGAATTAGCCACGCTCGTAAGATCAAGTCGGTTACTCGGACTATAGTTTCAACCGCATTCAGCAGTTTGTTTCAAGGCGAGACAAAGTGATCTTACGAGTATAGTTGGAGTAACCGGTTCAAACTTACGCAAAACTTGAGCAATTCCTGTACGTATAATATAAACAAAATATGCGAAAACCACATGTCAGTTTCCATAAAAGTGATCTTGAAATTTTTCTGTATTTTTACCCGAAACCGCGAAGACAAAAGGAACCCTCCATTCGTTTTTTTTTACAGTTAGTGAGTTTACCTATAATTCTGGTCAACCACCCACCAGCTTAAACGCCTCAATTGATTTTGATAAACGAAGTTACGATAGTTTTTTTGTTAGGTATATGCTAGCGTTTGACCGCCAACTTGTCTGATGTGAAGTGATGATGCGGTCTACGGTGGAATTTATTATTATTTAATTTATTTTCTAGATTTGTGAAGGTTCAGGGATGGTCATTGAGTAGGTCATGTTATCATAAACATAATATGGCGACATAAAGTGGAGATGGAAGAAATTTGTTGCAAAGCTTTCTTCAAGGTATTTAACCGTTTTGACGAGAATATGTAACAAATAGACTTACAGCTAGCAAGAGAAACAAACAGGGGGTTATGATTCTATTAATTATGGTAGAGATACTTTTCCTTTTATATTTATTGACCGCAGGGAAACGCTGGATGCAGGTCGCTTCCAACCGACCCTTTTTCTTCATAATGATTTTTGACCGACCGAAGAGCGGTCTAATGGGACAAGTCAACGTTTCTATGTATGTTTGTATATTTGTTACACTATAACTTGCGAACCCTTACTACCGTTAATCTTATCTTCATGAAATTTTACTCTGATTTGACTAATCATGCTAGATTCAAAGATTTGTAAACAAACATCTGTAGCTATCACAAGAATTAGTTTCAGTAGCGGGAAATTTGCCATGTATTTAACTTGGCTCAGTGCCGACCTGTTAGAAACTCAAAACAAATATAAAATGTGAAATGTGTCACAATAAAACTGAATGTTTGACTTACTTAGGTGTGTGTGATAGGTTGAAAGATTATTGACCGAGCGAAGCGGAGGTCTAGAGCAGGGTTTCTTAAAGTGGGGTCCATAGACCCCTATGGGGTCCATGACGCGAGTGCTAGGGGGTCCCATTCCCGAGGTTTATTTACTAGAATTCGTTTGAAGTATGCAGTTCTGTTATTTAAATAAACAAAACCAAAAATCAAGTAATTGTCTAGTAACACTTTTATTATTTTAAAATTCTCTTCGCAAGGGGTCCGTAGTGTTACTGAAACATTGAAAGTGGTCCGTGGCTACCAAAAGTTGGTTCTTACCATTGGTCTAGAGTCTATGGGAACAAATCTGTTTGTATGTATGTTTGTATATTTGTTCTTGTATAACTTGCGTACCGCTATCGGAACTTCATGAAATTTTTTAGCCTTTAATTCATGTAAACACAAATATATATATATATATATATATTTCATTTGTATATACATTATTTCAATGAATGTATAGAATCGTTATCATACTAATATTATAAATGTGAAAGTGCGTTTGTTTGTTCATTTTTCACGCAGCAAGAGAGCAAAGAATCGACGTGATTTTTTGCACAGAGTTAGTTGGAAGACCGGAGAGAAACATAGGAACTTTTATCCCGGACAAATGTACGCTTTCCGAGAGAATGTCTAAGCGTTTCCTTACCATTGATGCGTCTGTCAGAGAGAGTGTCTTCCTCGTCCCACCAGGGTTGTTCGTGGAACCGGCGCGCCACCGGCCGCTCGTAGTTTCCATAGTACTGGAACTCCATCCTCCACACTTTGGCAGCGAACGAATCACGAACACACAACGAATTTTTACTACAAAAACTCTCGTATGGACGCACTCATTTGTTTACAAAGTCGCAGACGCCACACCACGCTTAGCGTTAAAATGATACTGATTTAAGTCCTCTCTACCAGACGCACGAGATAAACGATCGACACTGTTAGCAATTATTCATTATTCAATAACACGTAGGGTCACTATTGGTGTGATAGCACTATCCACACGAAGCACCAACCTACAGTTTCTGCTGAGCAACTGATAAGTTTAATAAAGTCTGATGCATCACTAGCGCAGAGTTTCTTAACCTTTTTTTATTGTACTCTTTGTTTATTTTAATAATAGCACTTTGTAAATTATTTATTTACTCGCGCCGATGCACTACTAACACCGATCTCTCACTACTACGTACTGGCAACCATTAGAAAATACGTACTTTTTCAGTTTTATTACACGTTCTGAGTATACAATAGTACAATACTTTCTAGCTTTCACATAGAGTTCAGTGAAGAGGTGACGACCGCCGCCCACTTTTCTTCAGAAACACTACTAGAGACACTATTGCTTGCGAAATGTATTTACCTCGTAGAGGGTAAACAGGCGTCAACAAACTCTATATACGATGCCATACGGTGCTTACTCAAACACGTCTAGTTTTGACCGCTACGAGATTGAAAATAGGACGTCAGCTCGCTGTGTTTACCTGCTTATCTCCCAAGAGTTATTTATAAAGAAATTGATTAAGGTAACAACTCAAGTACATAAAGCTTGCTTATAAAGGTATTGTGACGGTGCTATTAAGTAAATTCAGTTAGCACTTGCGCCCTCGTTTTTACACTATTCGCACTGCCGTTCTAATTGTATAAACGTTCCTTTACGTAGTAAGTTATTTATTAAAATCGTCAACATTAACAAGGAACTGTAAAAGTTAGATATGATATCAAGAGAGTCATGTGCAAAACCAAATAAACATTTTGGCCGTATGATAAATAAATAAATAAATATCTGGGACATTATTGCACACATGGTCATCTGACCCCAAACTAAGCAAAGCTTGTAATATGGCAGCCAGAGACTGATATACATACATATATATTTTTAAATACATACTTAAATAGATATTAACACCCAGACATAGAACAAACACAAATGTTCATCACACACAATACATGTTTGTCCTAGATGGGAATCGAATCCACGCCCCCAAGCACAGAAAGTAGGTTCGCTACCAACTGAGCTACCGGGGCAGTCCTGATGTGTAGTGTATGTGCAAATAAAAAATCTATATTTCCCATTCCATTTCAGAATGAAAAGTTCTTTTGTGCAAGTAACAGTGAAGTATGACGAGCTGCTAAGATATTAGGAAAATTCTTTGAAAAAATAATATAAAATCTTGTTCATCTATTTTGGGAAGGACATTTCTGTCTCTGGCAAAGTTTTCCGGCCTTCCAGAGGTTGTAAAAAATGGTCGTTCAACAACATGCGAGGAAAATTTATAATTAACTAATTTAATAAACGTGATATGAGTAATAAATTGACTGTTGATTACTGATATCTCAACAGTAATTAAAAACTAAATATATTTAATGTTTTATTAATTACTAACAGCGCCCCACGTTTTCATCCGCTATAATACAGAAACGTTTCCGAAAAAAAGGAAGTAGCATGTGTTATCAAGCTATAAGCTACTTTCGTACCAAATTTCATTTAAATCTGTTCAGCTGTTACGGAGTTGCGTGCGGACCATACACACAAACTTTCGCATTTATAGTATAAGTTTAGTGTCATGTGTAGGTGACACTCCCCCTGTGGCTCAGTTGGTATTGTCCCTGCCTTCTGCGCTTGGGGGCGTGGGTTCGATTCCCACCTAGGGCTAACATTCATGTGATGAACATTTGTGTTTTTTTTTGTATATCTATTTAAGTATGTATTTAAAATATATATGTACGTATATCAGTCTCTGGCAGCCATATCACAAGCTTTGCTTAGTTTAGAGTCAGATGACCGTGTGTGCAAAAATGTCCCAGATTTTTATTTTTATTTTGATAAATATCTTGTATTACATAAATAGATAGACAACTATTATTCACACCAGATATTAATTCCTTAATTTTAAACACATTTCAATTTTGTTTTCAATATTCGGCTTTATTTATAGTCGGCTTTTTTTATAAAACAAAAAAAGTCCAACCGCCTATTGGTTCATATACCCGGTATATCTCTAGACGACAGACATTCAAGGATATCATTGTACTCATCATTATAAACAA